>OY986055.1:3821618-5021618 GCA_963920205.1 Stenodema calcarata | reverse complement strand
GGATGCCTAATATGACCCACCAGGGGTTCCTAATATGGCTCTAGTGCCATATTAAGACTCTCTTCCTTCCACTACTCATTTATCGTTGCAAAGAAGTATAGGGGCAAGGTATAAACATGAATAACGTCCATAGGACTACTTGTCACGACTGGGGAGAACCCTATAAAGAAATTTCGTTGAGCTGTATAGTGTTGAGAATAAAATACCTCGCCTAACATGTATTTTGGGTTCTTTACCAAGACCACATAGCAAAATTCAAACATTTGGGCAGACATTACGTCGAAAGAGGAAAACTTCATTACTGCGTTATTTCATTTATAACTACTCTGAAGAGTCTTACACTGAATCTGACATGTTGTTAATTTCTGTCGACCGGCAATACCAGCAGCGAAAGTTTGCTTTATGGGTGGTGTTTCAAAAAATGCCTCTTCAGAGAGGTACTTTTGGTTATTTACAAATATTGAGCAACAGTTTAAAGTATCGTCGGCATTACAGTGAAAGCCCAAGTTGAAAGTACCTAGTCACTTTTTCAAATTTTGAGTTAAGATGCCATTCATTAAAAATACAAATTTTGTATTTTTTGACGTCCGGTCGATTGAGAAGTCAATGTTTAGATCAGAGCAACGGTTTTCTTGAAAATGATGAAACGTTTCTCATTAAGTCGGTCGTGAATAAATTCTAGTGTAGTTTGGTGAAATCCAGCGAAATCACCAAACCGATGCACTTACGTAATTAATAAGAATAGACTTGAAATCCACAGAGTCATGTACTTACTTAGGGATTTCTAGTAGGCGAATTTTCGATCAGCATTCTTCGTCTCCCCCCCCCCCCCTTGAATTTCTTCTTGTCAGTTCATGAATAGACGAACATTTTTAGAATTAAGAATGAGGCACAATACCACGCCGAAGAAATGCAGCATCAAACTGGAGCGAACAACTGTGGAGCAGACAATGATGATCGATGAAAGTGAAATCTTCCGTTTCGATACAGAAATGATGAGCCAGCATCGATGGAATATAAATACAATGATCAAGATGACTATTTGGAAGAAATTTGAACATTTGGAACTTTCCTGCAGCCAGGAAAAGGCAGGCCTCAAGCTCTGACTCAATCTCTCCTGTACAATAAACAGTTCCCGATATCAGTGTCTAAACATAATGACCTGATTCTCTCTACAGGAACTGTGTACTCTCTGCGTCATACCGAAAAACCTCCATCAGTGGTACCTACTTGGATTTGCCCAACAACAGGGCAGTTAAAGATAAGGCTTGAATACTGAAATTTCATAAAAACCCTTTGATTCAACGACAAACCACCTATTCTTGTTTAGTGTTAAGATAATTAATTAAACAAGTGTTGTTGTTTTGAATGTTTTCATTGCTTCCTGGAGGGATCGTAAAAACCACTGCCGTCGTGATCTCGAAAAAAATACTGGATGCAGCTCAAGTCGTTTTGTACATGAGATGCACATATATGAAACACATTTATCTAATTATAAATTACAAATTCATGATGGGATTCGCCAATTCATTTAATACCTTCATATTTACACGAATAATAGGGTAACACTAACTAACTCCCATAGAAAGACTTATTACCGTTCATTTCCTTGGATTACATCAAAATAAAACACACGATGTATGTTTCATTGAGGATAGTTTGTAAAACATTATCACACGTATATGATAATATTGATGATGTCCAGGGACAGAAAGGCTTGAGTTGATGTGATGTTACGATAGCGACTGGCGAGGAGCCGTTCCCACCGTATCACGCATTTCCTTCTACGAGTCGGTACCCTGGAAGGACACTGTAACAATAAATATTCTCACGGCGTGATGATTGCAGGAGGCCACTCACCGATTACTCAATCGGGCGGGAGCGTAAATTAGTTATTAGGAGTGGCGCAAGAGTCCATGGAAGCCCGTTTGCGGTGGATCCCACCTGATGATTATCGGTCGTGGTGAACGCAAGTGGAATGGAAATATAATATTATTAGGATTACATAAATTATATGTTTATGACTTGACCCCTTGACCCCCAGATCTTGATAGGAACTGAAAGGTGTGGTCAATCTCAGACCAGAAAAGTCGAGTAGGAAATCGATAATAATATTATGTCGAAAATTATGTCGAAAATCGCCGAAAAAACTGAATCTCAATTCTTAGATCTCACTTCGTATTGTGTTGTATGACGCTGGACAAAACTGCCTAACATGGATTATTATACTATGTTAGGCAGATTTGTCCAGCGGATCCTAGCCGGCTGACAAATCGCCGTTATCACTGCCCCTTTAGAGCTTATCCGCCTCTAAAGAACTCTCATCCTTAGACGGCCAGAGAAGACTTCAAACGTGTCATTAGCGTATTAATTCATGCTCAACCTTTTTCTTCAGGTAGGTGACTATAGGAGAATACGATTTGTCTTTGAATTCCACGATCTCATCCGTCAACAGCGACGATCGATCAATATGAAGTTCTTGCGGAGGCAATCGAGTAGAAAGAGCTGTTAAATAATCCCTTGTATTTAGGAAAGCAAACAAGTTAAGAAGAAAGAGCTGTACCAAGTGTATGTTAACCGGACGTCACAAAACTCTTTCTTCAGGTATACAGATCTTGGCTCCTATTTGACCGATCAACTTGAAATTTGGTGTGGATAATAGAAAGCCCTGGAAGTTTCAAGTCGCTAGGTCTAAAGGGAGCTGTGTTATATAACGGCAAACACCCTTTTTTGGCCCTTCTTCTTCATCTCCTTTTTCTTCTTCTTATTGAGACGGTCAAGGCAACAGCCTCTCCACCTTCACAGATCGACTTGAAATTTTGCACAGAGCTTTGTTTTAGCTTGAGACAGAGCCTTTTAAAACCTTTAACCCGTTATCCCGACCCAAAAAAATTTTAGGAACAAACAACAGAAATCTTAGGTTGATTTGACGAGTCAACAGCCTGGGTAATAGGACCAATAGACTTGAAATTTTGCACAGACCACTTTCCCCACCCGCCCTTTTCCTTCCAACTAAAGTGATGTTCTAACCACTTCACAAGCCCCGTACCCATTTCGAAATCTCCGCATGGCGAGACGTTTTTATTACTATTAATTACCATGTGCTTGTGAAGTGGTTAGGACATCTCTGTAGTTGGAAGGAAAAGGGCGGCGGGGAAAGTGGATATCATAACTTTTTCCGGCTGTTGTAGAATGATATTAGCGGGGTGATTTTCACACGGAGTATTTTGTGGGGTGGTTATAGATACCTCTACTTACTGTAATAGGTAAGTGATTCGAATTTATTCGATTCCGACTATTTTCAATTGTCAGAGGGAAAGTATTACTTACGGCACGGGAGACAATATTCAATAACGTTCATTTCTACCACCGGTAGCGGGTTTCTCTCGAAACGGTTGATTGGCTTATTTATGACTTTTAACCCGAAATGTGGGGTTTGAGGTATTTCCACGGTTCACCTTTCGCCTCCTAACGTTTATATCGGGCATCAGCTGCAACTTGCGGATTTTTTTTTCTTGTTTTTGCTCGACAACCATTGAGAACTAGAGCGTTCCCGTTGATTGGCTGCAAAAGCGCCGCTCGTAATCTCGAAGACGGGGAATTGAGCCGTAAAGCGGTAAAACACTTGGGGCTGAAGGCTGGACAGAGTTGGTTTCCTTTCCCTCTGAGGGACTTACCGTTATCTGAGCTCCTTCCGGATCCTCCCGAGAGGCTGCGAGCCTGCAGATCAGTAACCTGACAACGTCCCTTGGTGAACCATTCCAGATACCATGTTATTATATGACTATGGAAATGAAAATTTATTAAGCTGAAATTTGGGAGGTAGGTGCCGATTGGATCAAAATCTTGTCGGATACACAAAATTGCCTCGGTCTTG
This sequence comes from Stenodema calcarata, assembly GCA_963920205.1. Lineage (NCBI taxonomy): Eukaryota > Metazoa > Arthropoda > Insecta > Hemiptera > Miridae > Stenodema > Stenodema calcarata. The sequence goes on along the minus strand of OY986055.1, from coordinate 5,017,741 downwards.
TCATTTGGAGGACACCAAAGAGATCTCAAACCAAGAAACTCTGTGTCACTTCAATTTCAATACGCTTGACCAAAACCATTGTACTAATTCAAATGTGGATTATAAATTGATTTCCTTCGCCAACTCGATGGAGTCCTATATCGTGGTGGTGTGAAGCAAATGAGGTGTTTGACAATGAAAAGGAGGTAAGGGCCAAAATGTGTGAAACTGCGTTTTTTTTTACTGGAAATAATAATTATTCACGTTCCAACGCCAATAGTAACTATAACGTTCCAACGCCAATAGCATCGAAAAAGAGGCAAGTGCCTAACGAGCTTCTTTTAGTAACAGTTTTTGCCACAAGATGGGTTTTGGCATTGAAAAAGAGGATTATCAAAATTTCTTTTCCTTCTCCTGTAAAATTTTAATTTTGGCACTCAGGTACCTGTTTTCGGGCAATCAACGTTTTCTTAATTTACATATTTCTTAGTTTTTAGCAATTTGTTCCATGGCACAATCGCAAGATTTGAAGTAGAGGTTTTGATTAAAACGGATATCACGCCGAAAACCAGCACAATGTCATGGTTTCACAAGGATTTACCTACTAGAGATCTCTTGTAGTTCCAAAATCCGTCTGACTTTCACCGAGTTAACGAGTTAAGAACCCCTGGTGCAGCGTGTCCTGAGGAGAATCCTTTTCTTTCATATTTTGTATTTCGCAAGTTGAGGAACAAAAACCAAAAAGTGAAGGGTTCGCTACGGTTGTACGGAAGAAATGAAATCGTGAGTTGTAAGCCCTGACAAAAACCCCCGACATGGGGCTTCGGTTGTTGGGCTAAATGGCGCAGATATTTCAAGAGATTGGCAAGGGGGCAAGTGCAATAGTATTACATCAGCTTGAGCCTCCTTTTTGTGCCTTACACAACGTCTTATGATTTATTTAACATACTGTCTCATTTACGGTGGTAATTACCGAAGAGGTACCATATTTCCAAGCGAGGAACGGGCAGGACAATTGGCAATTTTTGTACCGATAGAAATTCGTAGGGTTGCAATATGACTGATTTCCCTCCGATCAGTTGTGGATTTTTACCAATACCGAGAGGTAACACATAGCGTCGCTAAGAACCTGAGGCGGAAGGGCTGCCGGAAGTTGGTGCTTTTACAAGGCAAAGACTCGATACAGTTTCTTAGAAATGTTCGGAAGAAGTTGTTGTTGTACCTACCAAGTGTATCTACCGATATTACATTATGATAATAGTCGAAAGGGGTCGGATTCGTCCACTAAGATTATGACCTGTAAGACGCGTAGTCTAACACAAGTGATTTTCTGCTACCAGGAAGGTTTTATCAAGGAAAAACCTTGCCTTAAAAACTTGGGGAAATGTAAATTGAGAAATAATTATAAACTGAGGAGATATGGTGAAATAGAAATGAAAAAGAGTTCTTGGGAGAAATAAAATAAATGTAATGGCGAAAAAGAATCCGACCTACGGAAAACGGAAAAAATGTTGAAAGAAACGAAAACTCACCAACTTCGAAAATAACGTAACTAGGCCACAACCGAACTGATCAAATTAAAAAGTCTTCTATAAAAACGACACCACCGTGTGGAGAACGATTGCTTCTGAAGAACAGTCGGATCGGACCCGGACAACCTTTCTCATTAGAGCAACAAACGAGACTGTCCTAGGACCATCTAGCTCCGGTCTGCCCCTGATCCGACCCGTTCAAACGGTCCCCAATCGCCACATAAATAAACAAAGTTTAAATATATGACGACTGTAGCCAGACAAGCTCAATCCTCCACACGAGGGCAATCGGAAGCCTGACAGACCCTACCAGCAAGCTTTCATTGCCTTGCAGGAGGTGCTGTGAATAATGCAGGGGGAGCGCAGAAAGCGGCGTTGAAGACGAAGTTGAATGATGAAAAAATTTATTGAGAATAACAAAATATTTAATCAACAGTAAAACATTCACTGAAAATTTGAATTGCTTGGTCATTAGCCACAGTTACCTATAGCTATCTCCTTTTGATGGTTGCTTTGAATCACGAATCCAATGACTTTGACCGACATGGCCAAAGTCATCTAAGAAGAGAAAGAAGAAGAAGAATTACAAATATCTGATAGCGTGAGGCAATCTACCACTTGAGGCCTCAGGGGAACCGCAAGATTCTGGCGGGAGCCCATGACGTCATCCTACAGCCTGAGCGTGTTTGTATGTCTCCTGTGTTATTACCATAGTGGCTAGGCGCTTCCTAGATGTAATGCGCATGTGCAGCTTTTGTTTGATAGACCGCGGGGGCCGAGGATTGATAATATCCATCGATTGTTAATATCCATGCTGTTGTTTTATTGTTCATAGTTTTTAGTTGTTCGTGTCTTGCTTATAGTTTCTAGTTTCGTTTATAGTTTTAGTTGTTCGTTTTTACCGTCCTAATGCTGCATCAATGGATTGTTCAGCGGTCGTTTGAACAACGGTAGAAACCAACGGTTGAACGAATTGAGTGCGGTACCCCGAAGTCCAGAGCCTCTCTACGCTCCTGGAATGATGGTGAAAACACCGACCATAATCCAAATTAACTCGGTTGGTGAAAGGGTGTTAGTAAACAATACAGAAGAAAGTAAGCGGCTGTATATTATCAGAAGGAGGCTGCATACGAGGCCCGGAATGGAAGTTGAAAGTAGGTGGTTATGGGAGCCAGGTGCCGGTGACAAAGGAAAGGAAGAAGATCCAAGGACGACGGCCGTCTGGGACCATCGCCACCGGCTGTTCGTATCGTACTCACCAACATAATCATCTGGTGATATTGATGTAGAAGTTGATGTGGGGGTTTTTACGAAAGACAGACAGCCAAACTGTAATTATCTCACGATGCTCTGTTTCTCTCCACCCTACAGTACCTCATAGCCGGTTTCAAAAATCCTCAACTGTTCTGCACGTTGATTCCTCTCATGATTCCTATACAAAGCCTCATCTTCCTGTACAAACGCTCTTATGCTCATTCCAAAATATTCCGCAAATCGTTTGGGGAACGCCCTCTACATCTGCCTTAGGTCCTTCCCACTGCTGGTCGATTGCATCAGTTTTACTCGACTTGGATTAGTGTTGTTTTCTTATATTTGTCGTTATTTCAATATTTATTATACTTGTAGGCCACGTTCACACGGGAGTCGACTACGTACGATTCGGACTGCGAACGACTACAACCTGAGAGGTCACAGTAGGATATTTCATTAGACTTCCTTCAGAATTCCTAGTGATCGTTACCAGCTGCAGTTTCTGTATGATTTTGGATATCAAGAACATTTTATTGATTGAATTCAATCAAGTATATAATATATACTATATAATATTAAGTATATTAGTACGTACTATATACTATATAATATTATTACTCGTATAGGGATACTACCTATACCGTCGTGTGATTTGCCGTCTCTCGTGCGAAATGGCGGCTGTGCTCTTGCAGTATTAATCGTCTCCGGGTTAGCAATCATTTTAAATAAATAACATTTAGTTTTCTTTGGTTACATGAAATATACACTAAGTTCAAACATTGGATCTCGTCTGTTTTTTTCCCTAACTCCTATAAATTACATGTTACATTTTTTATATTAAGATATCCCAATTCTGACTTCACCATCGTGTTCAGCGTAAAAACCCCTTTAAAATGAGGGGTCACTCGTCAGACTGTTACATTTTTTGTATTTATGGGTAACTATTCCTCCATAAAACTGCCCGAAACCCCCCTTAGAGTGACTCGATTCTGCCCATCTACGAACTTAGCCTTTCGATTGCCAAGAAAGATTTTTTGTGCAAATTTGAACTTTTTATTTGAATTATATGAAGAGTTATCGTCTGGAATGGCACACACACATTATATATGAACTGAGGATGGCCTCAAACGGATTTTGGTATAAGTACAACTTTTTCGGAAATTCGAGTTTTAAAAATTTTGGACAAATGGCTTCCTTTTCTCCAAAAATTCACTTAACGTAACTATTTTGAGATGTGCCCCCTCCGCCCACTTCATTCTAAAGGTACGAAAATACCATTGACCTTCAAAAGATTCAACAAAATTAATATTTGAAAAATGTCAAATATGCACCTACCAAAAAACAGTTAAATAAATTGAAACGACAGCAAACTTACGTACGACTAATCGTATGAAATTTCCACATGTTGGTATCGAGTCGCAAGTCGGAACTATAAGGACGTATACGCACAACCAAGTCGTTGCCAGTGTTTCGTTCAATTCCTGATCGTTCGCGTGACTTCTTCAGACTACGAACGACCCCAGTGCTAGAGTGACCTTACTAATGTTAACCTACTTCGCCTACATATTGTTAAACGTTGCCACTCCACCCTGTAAATTGGGCCTAGTCCCTTCAGAAATACCCGTACGAATTTTATTAGCAGCATTATGACTAAAAGGTGGGTGTTTCAACGATACACCGTTGCTTAGACCGAAACACCCACAGAAATTCACTCGATAAAATTAAATTGCATCGCAGTTGCAGCACGACATATCTGTGTCAATCGTGAGGCTCAAGGGGCTTCTCGGTAAAGAAAAATCAAATACTTACCATCCACGTTCCGCTGTATTATTACGATGAAGAAACCACGTGACCCCGACATGTGCCTACGTTACGTTGAATCATTACTGCATTTTGCGCGTCAGTCTTTCCAGCTAACGCCACCTAATTATTGCATCGTAGAAACAATTCATTCGTAATACAAAGTACATGTGTCCCGGTGATTGAAATGGTCAGGCGTCTCGAAAGAGGAGAAAATTGACCTATTACTTTTTTCAGTCGTTCATAACACACTATTGTATGCTAATATTATCGTCGAGTCCCCTGTAATTTTTCTGATTCGTATTTACACCAGACCGCGCCGGACGTGTACAACCTGTTGACAGGTGTCTTAACAATACATTGACCTACCCGTGTATGAAATACCAATAAAACTAATTTTACCGTATTGACAGACTCCAGAAGTACACGATGAATTCGCAATATTACGATCAGTATTGCATATTTATTTTGTTGTTTTATCTATAGAAAACAATGACGAGTTGACTGATCTAAAAACCTAACAACACCCCACGATTTGGACCGATCACGTCATCGGAGTAGGTATGACTAGCGGAACACGTACAATACAGCGGCGAGCCAATAGATAAGGCCGCCGGCAGTTTGCGGTTAGTCGGGAGTTCGTCCAGCCTCAAATGGAATATCAAGGCTTCAGGACCTCACCGAATGCGGAACTTGTCTGGTTTACTATTCTATGCCCGAAGCCTTCGATACGGTTGTTACAATCAGTGACGTCATCTCGTCACCATCATGCAAATGAGCCAACCCGCGAACCCTTCCGAGGTTTCGAGCGACGTATTTTTTTGGTACGATTTTCAGGCTGTGGGTACATCAATTTGTTATTATTCTTCTTGCTCTACTTGTCTGAATTAGACACTGGGATACTAAGTCTTACGTATGTAGAAGCAAGTCGTACCCTAGTTTGTTCAGGTTAAACTAACCAGACGGTTAGTCCCTGACAGAGGCGTAACTACGGTGCGGTTTTTCGCCCTTACCATGTTCTTCTTCCTAAACTAAATTCAGAATTCTCTAAATTAATTTCAGAACTTTCCATTTCACAAAAACAGAACGCAACAAATTTTCTCAAAAATATTTTCAATTGAAAGAAGGCTTTAATAAACCTGTTGATTATAAATACAAATAAACTTCGTTCTTCAAAACAGCATTCCTCGGCAGAATCGTAAAAGATGAAATTATAATAAATATTTCAAATGAAAATACTTTACATGTTTAATTACCTACCTACAAGACCAACAAAAAGGTACTTATTGTAAGAATGTTGGTCCGAAATTTCATATAAAAAATAACTAAATTCTGATTTTGAAATAGAAAATCCTGAATTTTTGGAAGACTCTGAATTTGGTTTGGTAAATTCCGAATGTAGTTTGGAAAATTCGGAATATAATTTGAAAAATTCCGATGATGGTTTGGAAAATTCGGAATCAGTCTTGTAAAACCATAGATATATTACTTTTCAAAAAGTACCAAAATTAGTAGGTAGATAGTAAGGTACCTACATAATTTTGGACAAAGACGTCTTTCAAGGGATAACAATGGACAGACGATCTTAAAACTGATCCACCTCGTTCTTCTCGCCTCATTTATTGTTTACAGTTCCCTGGCGTCACGATTCCCCTGTTATCACACATCCGTTGTCAAAAACTGATAACGATCTCGGAGAAGGTATCCCTTCGCGGATGTTTGAACTGCGCTGGCGGAACCCTTTGTTGTCTCAATCTCGAATCCTCATACGGCTTCATCCTGAGGTTGAGATGAGCATCTTCCCTCGTTGACCCGATAAACATCTGGCGGGGTGGGGATAGGGAAAGCAGCACTTTCACGTCTCTCGTTTCGTGACCTCCGGTGTCACTTTTAGTTTTCTTCCCCTTCATTCCTTCTTGGTGACGTTTTTCCCGTGGAAAGACGACTCCCATCCGGCGAATCCAACTGCTCCTGAGAAGGTAACTGAGTCACTGAGCTGAATCTGATGAACGCCCAATCGTGAATCCTGCTTCTCAGTTACCTACTCTTAACAAGCTCACAAGAAGGATTGTAGTATTTATGTTAAAACAACGAATTTAAATCATTGGTCAATCTTTCAAAATGTCACCGATAGCTAATCTAGTTGTTTCTTTCTAGTTGTTGACTATAATAATAATTATTATTAATTATTGTTAGTGTATTAGATACCAGAGGACGTAAAATAACGAGTAACGCCTGACAACAAATTGCAACCGAACATTTACTTAGAACCAGCACAAGTAAATATCAACTGTGTAATAATAAATTGACTCATAAGCACTAAGCTGAACATTGTACAAGTCAGGAGAGGTTTAGCTGGCAGTTCTAGTGAAGATAATCCGGTAATTATTCATTATACAGAGGCCACTAGTTTCCGACTCGAAAGTATATCACAGAGAGAACTCGTCATATACTTTCAGTGGACCCGTAAATTAAGCAGGGGCATCAATCCGCGCGGTGAAAACTAGTGGCCTTGATATAATGAATAAGTATCGATAATCAACACCCTCATCAGGGATATCACTTAAGTCACGTTCTCATTACTCACACTATACACATCTATATGTATAAAGACGAACTTAGTAATGGCGACAAAGTGAGATTTCGAAACGGGTAAGGTACATGTATTTAGTTGGGAGGAAAAGGGTGGGTGGGGGTAGTGGATATCGTCACTTTTTACGGCTGTTGTAGAATGATATTGCCGAGGCGGGGTGGTTTCTACAGAAAATGTTTTAGGGAGATATCACATCTTTGTATTGTTGAACTTGAAAATACTTGTAGAGGCAATATGCAAGAATAAATTATAGCAACAGATAAACGAAAAAAGTCGACTTCATATCGAATCGAGGTGGTTGATTGAGATCGAATGGACCTTCAAGAAGAGCAATTTTCAACTCAAATACATCGAGATAAACGAAAAAAGTCGACTTCATATCGAATCGAGGTGGTTGATTGAGATCGAATGGACCTTCAAGAAGAGCAATTGTCAACTCAAATACATCGAGAGAGACGAAAAAAGTCGACTTCATATCGAATCGAGGTGGTTGATTGAGATCGAATGGACCTTCAAGAAGAGCAATTGTCAACTCAAATACATCGAGATAGACGAAAAAAGTCGACTTCATATCGAATCGAGGTGGTTGATTGAGATCGAATGGACCTTCAAGAAGAGCAATTGTCAACTCAAATACATTGAGATAAACGAAAAAAGTCGACTTCATGTCGGATCAAGGTGGTTGATTGAGATCGAATGGACCTTCAAGAAGAGCAATTGTCAACTCAAATACATTGAGATAAACGAAAAAAGTCGACTTCATATCGGATCAAGGTGGTTGATTGAGATCGAATGGACCATCAAGAAGAGCAATTGTCAACTCAAATACATCGAGATAAACGAAAAAAGTCGACTTCATATCGAATCGAGGTGTATACATCCAATACATTTTAAAGGTTTTTATGCTGATCACGACGGTGAAATCAGAATCTCCATTTCTTATCTTATTACGTTCCAAAACTGGAGCACTTTGAATATGAAGAAACGTGGTTGATATTTGTGATGTTCTTCAATGGAGAAATTTTACATAAAAACCATTTATTTCTTTGAAAATTCGCCCTTATAGCCATGCTGCATGACCGTGGATTTTTTTTTTCATTGAATAGCCTTTGAATGAAGAGCCGATTGAAAAGCATCAACAAATTCCAACTGGGTCCCGCTACTGGTGTTTTTGGTTGATCTCTAACTAAAAATCGTGCTGAAAAAACGTAAACAGAAACTGTACTATGCAGTCGAATTCAACTGAAGTTGGAAAAAACGATAGTCAGTCACTATGAGAGCGCGCTGAGTGGCCAGTGAACTAGAGCTGGTGGGGTAATCAAGGTTGTTCCTCCCACCTATGCCACAGAGGTTGTTTTAATGCCCTGTTGGTAGTTCCGAATTCTAGATATGAACGTAATGATTACAAGTATTCGACAATCTACCACTATCGCTATCAAATGGACTCCTCTGGGACCTGAGAGGGAATATTCAGTGGGTTCCATAAAACTTGATACTGATGTCTCATCCCTTCCGAATGCAGGCGTGGGAGTTTCTTGTTTAGCTAACACTGTTTCCGCTTGTGTTATTTATCAGCAATGGCAATGAACGGCAGTTAGCAAAGCTTTTTTCCTTTGAACCCACATGAATCGAAGTTAAGAGCCAATCTGGCTCTCACAATTGGTTTTGTGGTGTACGTAATTGTTATCTACTATTTTCATTGCTTTAATAAAAAAGCCGTATCCATTACAAAATTCAGGGGGAAACTGGTAGGTACTTATCAACGTTGCGTGCAAAATGGTGTCCGGCCGTCGAACGAACGACCGAGCAGCTGTCAGTAATATTAGTCCTCCCTCGAGAATTCCGGAGGTTACCCACTGATCTTACAAGATATTAGCGTTGATTCTCCGCTTGTTGCATTTACCTACTTTTTCGTAAGCACCCGCTGTCACGAAACCTTTGAAGGCGGAATACAGTTACTGCTATACTGTTATGATATGAGAGCGAAGAAACAAGGTGATACCATCTCTGGCGAATCGAACGTCTAAAATTCTCGACACAACGGTTTATTATCTTCTTTGTACAGATCACCATTCTGTCTAGATTTCTAAATGTGACCGTCCACAGGAAAACGTACCTTAGCTTCCGGATTTTGAAATCGGGTTTATTGGTATTCCTGAGAGACGAGAAGCTTCTGAACACGATGCCGTTTTAAGATTTTCTATGTCCTAATCCTTTGGAAATTTATAGTTTTTTGAACCTCCGAATTGCAAAAAAGCTGTTTTGAGAAAAATGCAATAAAAGTTGTTGATGTAGTTTTCCACTGGTTCTTCATCTTCCACTTCAACTTCAACTCAAAAAACTCTGCAAATTCTTGACACAACGGTTTATTATCTTCCTTGTGCAGATCACCCTTCTGTCTATACCAGACTGTTGCAAATCGGCACCATACCATATTCTCACCGTACTCATACCATACCATACGAATTTCTTTTCTATCTTATCATACTGTACTAAATCATACATACAATAATATACCTTACCATACTCATACCATGTCATACAAACCGAGTGAATATTGAAATGTCATCCATTTCTGACCTATATTTAAAATTTCAAGTATCTAGCTCATCTTCAAAATTTAATTTGTTTAAACAAATAGGTATTATTTAAACAATTTTACAGATGAGAAACCGGGTGAATATTGCAATGTGGTCTATCCCCGACTCACGGTTAAAATTTCTAGACTGTAGTTTACCGGGAAGATGAAAAAAGGTAGTTTTATTCTGGGCGTCTGCAGGTTCACCCATCTAACGGGCGTTTTCGACGCGAAGTTTAGTGTTTTTCCTAAACCTTTGCGCGCTCACTGTGAACGAACGGCTGGTCGCACAAAAATCCAATTGGTCTTAAAAGATTCGTAATTTTTCAGGTCATTCAAAAGTGAATTAAACATTGCACGGTTCAGTTAAATATTTTGAGATATGACATTGTCGAAATTTTAAATTTCATTTTGAACCCCTTCCCCTTGACCTAGGGTTATGAAAAGTTTCGAGGACCATTGTGGGGCTGGTCCAAACCCAGAAACCGAATTTCGTAATTTTAGCTCAACGCTAACTGGGCAAAGTGGCGCGGACGGCGTACGGCGGACGGACGGATTTTTTTTTATTCGATTTTCTGAATCTACGTATCTTGAAACGTAAACCAACAAATTTTGAGGGGGGGTTAAAATTTTTTTTTCTTTGGGCGATTCCAATGGTTCATAATCGAAGATAATAAACCAAAATGAAAGTCTGTCAAGTGACACCTCATTTTAAAGGTTTTTACACGCTGAATACGATCGTGACGTCGGAATAATAATTATTCCGACGTCACGATCGTATTCAGCGTGTAAAAACCTTTAAAATGAGGTGTCACTTGACAGACTTTCATTTTATGAGTTGAAGTTGAAGTGGAAGATGGAGAACCAGTGGAAAACTACATCAAAAACTAATTGGAATTATTCCAAGAATTATTCCTAATAATTGGAATTATTCCAATTATTGCGATATCTCATTTCGTTCTCATACTTTAGTACTTTGAAGATGAAGAAACGTGGTTGAACCTTGATCTATGGTTAATCTGCTCTAATCTGATGTCGGAATGAAGTTGAAGTTGAAGTGTAATATGTTGAACTTCAACTTTCGTAATATGTTCAACGAACATTACGAAAGGTAAGCGTTAGCGGAATACCAATGCAGCTGTGATCGTCCATCCATGAATTTCATGCTGAGTGCAAGAGGCGGGTTAAAGTGTACTCGCGTTGTCTTTGGTTACAAGCCTCTAATTCATACCCGTATGGCCATACGTTATACACGTATGGCCCTAATAACAAAGAAAAAAAATTTAACTAAGGAAAGGTACATTCGTTATTTTTCCAATATAGAGTTCAATATTGTGAACAATTTGGCTCGCAAGAATGATTTTGTTCATGAAGCACTTACAGTAAAAGAACACCTTGAGGATGGGTACATCAAATACTTGTAGTACATCAGGCAAGAATTCATATAACAGCCTTATTTCTCATGTAGGAAGCTAAGTGGTTCACGCACTTTCTCAGAACTACTTCCTCACTTCCATTTCACAGTGACCCTCCAGAACAAAAACGCCATAATGTAATTATGGAAATAATTTCACTCTTTTCAAGGAAAAAAGAGGAGCACAAACGAAAAATCTCTCAGAACCCTCTTTTCCCTTTTGTTGTTTGTTTCAGTCGGATTGATGGTGGAATGAAAGCGAATCACATTGCCTTCCATTTGATGGTTTAAGGCTAACCGCACACTGGCACTTTTTACACCGGCGATTAAATTATTTAGTCGCCTGAAAGTTGCCTGCTGCTGTTCCCAAACGCCCACTGGCAATCGCCAGTTCAGTTAACTATTCAGTTAACTGAATAGTTGCTTCACAACTTCATTTTCAGAGTGGATTTCGTTGAGACTGCGTGCGATTGAGTTCTTGTCCGGAGAAAGACAACAAATATTGGGTCCATCCACTGATCAGTGCAAGGCTTAAAGGTGGTCAATTTCACAAGTTATTTGAAAATTTAAAAAAATAAACCAATAAGTTTTTAAATAATTTTCGTATGAGCTAGGAAAATTTTGGAAAACTTGTGGCATTAGTAGGACCTCGGATAACCTACCAAGATACCCCTTGCGTTTGGCTGTAGGACCAGATGATAGGTCGGCAGTAACTTCAAGGTAGTCGCAAAAAATGATATAGGTAAAAACACGACGAAACTGCAACTGAGAATCGCCAGTGTGCGGGGACAGGAATGAATATGTGCGCTCCATTTTTGCCAGCAACAATTGCAACAATTTTTGCCTGGCGAATAGAGTGTGTTAAAGTGTGTTAGAGTGTGTTACACTGTGTGTTGGAATGTTTTAGTTGCCGCTACTACATAATCGCCTTTGGGAGGGTTCTCATAAGAGCTTGTGATTCAAAAGTTGCCAATTGTGGGGGTCTCCGATGTCAAGAAACGTTACTTGGTGATACCAAACTGTTGGTATGGAATCTGTTTCAAGCAAGGAAACCAAGGATTTATCAATAATCATTATTCTGACATGCTCTCGATGATCTCAACAGATTTTCTTCAAGGGGCCGATGACGTGAGCACAAAGTTCCTAACAGAACAACTAGATACCTACCACGAGTTTAATAACAAGGAAAACGCATTTTCTTGTAAAAATGATCATTTCATTGTTCCTAAAGCAGTCTGCACTAGTAACTCGTAAATAACTTAGTTCACATCATCACCGTCCATTATTTATCAAGGTAGATATTAGTTGGCTTGTCTCCTAAACGATAACTCCACATCCAATAGTGGTATCTTAAGACCTAATTGGTACACAGAATTCTTCATAAACTCGGGTAATTTCCGTTTAAACTCATTAACGAGTACGCCCTCCACGAAGGTTATCAAACTGCCATCAGTTTAATAAGGTCTCATGTTCTACAACCAAGTTCCACCAACCAGGAGACAATACACCAATCATAGAAGCTGTTTAAAACAGAAACTACTAACATCCTAAAATGAGACAAGCCGTATTTATTTATTTATAATTTATTAGTCATGTCACCAATCACTGTTACGAATATTACTGCACTTTCATAAGTATGTTATTGCATCAACATAAAATTCTCTGATGGAGCTTTTACTCCAAAAATCAATCAGGCAGCAAATACGTAGTTATTTTGAATTTTTCATAATAATTATGAAATACTAATTATTAGTATTTCTAATCTCACAAGGCGGTTTGTTGTCTTGAACCCGGTGAACTTGGCCTCCTCTTACCCTGCACACAAGAACAGCCATTGTGTGGAGTATTAGCTCCAGCCCTTGTTTTCTCACTTTCACTGACATTCTCTGTTCCGTGAAGGGGCTGGTTTTGTGGCGGTTTTGAACTCCATCGGTATTAGCTCTCGAAAGCTAACAGCTGATGACTCGAACCGCCATTTCGCAGAGCTTTTCGTGTTCCGTGCGACCCTAAATCACTTCCTAAAGGTGATCCCTTGTCTGCGTAGGCGAGAGCAGTGAAATTTGGGTGCAATTCATGATACCTACCACCTACACCCAATGAAGACTATCGAATTATATTGTACCAACTCTATCTCGATACGAACGAGGTTCCCGGTGTTTCATACGACTGGGGATAACGGCCGCGGTAATAAAGACCAGGACGTGACATTTGCACTCATGAGGGCACCGTCCTTGAGAAGTCCCTGGCATCGCATAGGTGATATGAGTAACCAAACTAAACTACAACATCGTCCGGCCTGGCCCAGCCCAGGAACTACTCGTACACTGATGGCCTTCACCTTCTGGATCCGACCTGTACTGTTCACTATGAGCTGACGCGCTAATTTTACATTTGTCTTCTCTTCCGTACGTAACATCTACTGGTCAGGTCTAAGGCCAGCTCGAACAGTGCTTCCTATTGTAGCATATATGATTGATTGATTGATAACGTTTTATTTAACAATCTCGCAAATATGTTGACATTAACATGAGGCGACTATACAACAACAATATTCAAGTATACTTATATAGTCGGTAATTTGACAGTCCAATGATGTTCAACTAAATTTAATTTAGTTGTAGCAGTATCGTTTAATTCGATCTGTCAATTGAAGGAGTGCAACTACGCTGACATTTGAAAAGTACAATTGTTCTAGTCTTTACGGTGGAAAATTACGATGAAATAACGTTATAGTTTATAATGGATATTAGGTTTTTTCAATTAAATTATAGTAACATCTATCGATTGCCAAATTTCTCACCCAGTAAAAACCTGCCACCATTCAAATTTCAGTCCCAAACGGCATCAAACATCAGAATCATATCGATACCACCACACTAAAAGCGCCCATCTGCGTTTTAGGACATTTTCGTTTAAGTGCATCTACAGATACGCGAACTTCTTATTTTTTCAAAAAATTCACTGGGAATCACGTGTGTCGGGTCTGCCATGTAGTGCCCAACTCAGGGTATACTAAAACGAAACTGATCAATAGAAGCAGATTGGCGCATTTGGCGTGGTGATAACGGTATAACACATCACGTTCTCTTTCACATTACAAACACTGGACCTCATATTTTTGTTTTGAAATACTCTTTTGATCAGAAATCTCAATTTCGGAGCATTCTTAAAACGGATCCATAGCAAGAATATCGAATTTTTTCGATTGTACGTTACGTGAGTGTTTCTCTTTGCACTGCCCAAAGTCTGTATAACACTTGGAGTGATTCAGCTCAATGTGGCTGGGAGTAGGACGACGAACTGTGACGAATTGGGAATTAGACCTCAATCGGGGCAGTGGTATTTTGAGGTTGAGGTTCGAACAAATTATCTTCCTGACTTGATCATTTCTCGAGGACGACTCGTTATCGTTTTGAAATTTTTCAGCTTGAGGCGGTCTATTGCGTGGAAATTCATGGACTGGATAGTAAAACAGATGGTGATCGCAGTCGTGATCGAAGGTAGTAACTATTTATAGTTTGGTGATACGATAGAGATGCCCAAGACCTATCAGCGGGAGATATGGCACTTCTTTCCTTCACCGAGTTATTTAGCTCTTCCTCACAGAACCGGCTCGCGTTCCGCACCAGCGACCGACGCCCTCGCCAGCTGCATCGGCTCCTGGTGCGCCAATTATCAACGTTACCAACCGCCTCGACCCTGTTTCATTTTCCGCAACCTTCGGTTTTTCGTTTTATCGTTCGACCTTTTTTTCTCCAGTCTGTTCAAATTCGGTGCGAGTCTGCACGATCAGATTCTCTTCAAACCGCACGAGTTTTTTTTATCTGCTGCGGTCAAAGTTGCGGTTGACCGGACACCGTGAACGCATAAAGAAGTCAATAGCACTGTGCTTGATATGAATAACTCGTGCGGTATCGCCTGGTGGCAATGATGAGGACTAGTTCATGCGTGCTTCATAAGCTCGTACTGAAGAGAGATATTTGACATTTATTACATTTTTCTCTGATTGATTCATTATCTTGATTCTAGAATCAAGTTTTTTTTTAAATACACACATCAAAAAAGTTATTAGGCTTCTTTCCCCAATAGCTGAACCCTATACGCAACCCTATACTGCAAATGTCATGTTTTCATTAATTTTAGAGGATTTTCGTTTCAGGGGAGGAGGGGAATTTTTTTTAGAGGAATGAGCGTTGCTTTTGAAACGGTTGACCAACCCATTTTCAGTCATTTTCAAAGAAATAAGCTCTGGCTGTATGCCAAAAGGAAGTTTTTGCATTTTTAATTTTGTAAATAAACACACTTTGTAACAAAAAACCCCCGACATTGCCGCACCTATGCTTCTGGGAAAATAAGGGTGATGCAAAACCTTTTTTATGTGTATATATATATATATACGTATTTGCCTATGTACCTATACCTATGTACCTATATGAGTGTATATGTACCTATTTGCATAGGATTGCTCCGTACAGCCATTGAACACATATAAACGTGTACATGATTTGTGTCTTATAAACTAAACATCCTACTCAATGGAATTCAAGAAACTGTTCACTTTTGCGTAGGTATCTGGCTCGACTATTATTTTTTTTATTACTATACCTATGTAGAATAACTTTACTCGTATAAGTGCCTATGAAGTTTAATAGATACATGTTTACTAGTTACCCAATTTTATTGTCTAACTGCCTAACGATTCTATTGACTAGTTTGCACGTTTTTTATACTTAACGGCCGATTCATATTTATGGTAACATTGTTGTGTATACACAACAATACATAGTACATAGTAATCCTTATTTTTATAGCGAACGATCCTTCCCGATAATTGAGTTCTACAAGTATCCAATAAACATGCGCCACGACAACAACATGATGATGGTGTAAGACTTACAAGTTCATTTTGAATGGGATATAATTCCCACGTTACTTAAGGTCTTTATGACCTGCATGGGCCGACCGTTGCACAGGATTGTAGTGGTGTTAGATAGTTGATAGTTGAGACTATCGTTAGGCTCGATACTATCTGACACTGTTGTCGATAGTAACGTTAGGTTCATCACGATAACCTGAACGTTTTGAGATTACTCTTGGTCGGCATATAGTTAGGTAATATCTAAAATATTATCTATTACAATAGATATAATATATTATATCTGATCTGTTTTAAGGCTTGCTCAGCAAGCCTTGCTGTGGTCAAACATACTAAAATGTATTATTCAATTTATGTAGTCAAACATAAGTACTAAAATGCCAAAGTAGGCGAAATAGGCGTAGTGGGGTTTGGGGAGCCGAAACTGGGAGAAAATGAGTCATATCCATATTCAGTAACTGTTCTATCTGCATGTAGCGTACGTTTTCAACATCAGTTTACTGATTTTGCAGTAAAAAGCCGAAGTATTTAATTTAATGCTCTTCAATTTGTCTCATGGTAAGGTTTTCGCTAGGGTGCGTTGTTTAGGGGTTATACGTTTAAAACTGAAAGAAGTCCGAAAATTTCCACGTTTTCGGGCACCAAAAGTTAAGCTCAGATTAGGAACTCAGATTACTCGTTTACAAGACTATCCGACCGGAATTTAATAAGAAACTTTTTCAACAGATCGCACCACTATCGGGGCATATTCACTTTAAAAACTACAGCCGCAATTCTCGGTCGATTTGAAAATTGAAAATTGCAATGCACTCTTTGAGAACGTAAAATTGAAGATAAACTTAAGTTTTGAAATTAAATTCAATTTTTTTTTTCAAATTTAATTTTTTAAATCCATTAAATCCTCCTTACGATCGATCTACTCATCCGATTTGAAATTGCAAAAATCCTATGTATTCCTGAAGGTTTTCCAAAGCCCGCTTGTAGCACCCTCTGAAAACCCTTCAGGAATACATAGGATTTTTGCAATTTCAAATCGGATGAGTAGATCGATCGTAAGGAGGAGAATGAACGATTTCCAGCTTTCCCCAGGTCACTTCGAGGTCCTTTGCTTACTTTACTGGACTGAATGATGTCCATGTTATAACGAGTCCATTATGCATCACCGTATTAGAACGAAATTATATCATTGATTCATGCGTCCGTCATTACTTAGTTCATCAAGACCAACCGCAGGAAAAACCTTAACGTAGTCATTAACTACGTATACCGAGTAGCTTGTTAATTAGATATGAGCACGTGGCTTCTGTTTAGTTTGTATTCTTTCTCCCGTTAAATATGTAATAACGGCTGGTTTTCTATTGTTTTCAGGTAAGTGGGATGAGACCGGTGGCTTCAGCGTAAGTCAACATTGTTATCCGATCCGTTTGTGAAAGTAACGAGTCACGTGACCGAGTTCCATTAAGCCAATTGGGCTCATGCTTGACGATTCATCATGATTCCATTTTACGCCCTCAACTCGTCAATCTTGTTCTACCGAACTGTCACACCCAGTTGGTCCTTCGCGGTATGAACAGGTTTTATGTACCTACCTACAATAGTTTATGTACCTACCTGACTGTATTTGTGATAGATTCTACCTAGGTACCTATGTTGTGTTTTCAGGCGAATGCAAGATCCAAGATTGTGGACGTATTATAAATTAAAAGAGTACATTACATATATAAATGTTCCATTGCCGAAACGTCGTGAAAAAATAAACACCAAAAAAAGACTAGCTTGGTCATTTGAATACAACCTGCTTCTTCACACTAGTCAACCCCATCAACATAAATGTTAATATATACTCATAATATCTACACAATGTGTCACAATGTAATAATCAGAAAGATGTACAGGTATTTTTAAGTTGAGTTCTTAATAGATTCCAGATAACTCCAGAATCCCAGAATTGAAGTGACCCACATCATAGAATCACTGTATCAATTTATGAGAGTTTAATACATTTTCAAATTCACAAAATTTAAATGTATACAATATATTATATTATGTGCATATATTAATGTATATATTATGTATATCTTTTCAAAAATTCTAATAATGAATGTATAATAAGATTGTACTTGAATATCAAGAATAAAAATTACCTAGCTATCTCATTGAAAATTCCGTCTCGTTGAAAGAAGATGTGAGTGCCAATATACTAAGGTGGAAATTCGTATCTGCGAAATAAGTGGCAAGTAAATCGTATCTGGCGCTAGACACGGAAAAGGACACTTTCGAATTTACTAAGCAAAACCTATGGAATTGACATAAATCCGGTATTCGTACGCTCGATTTGAGACATTTCCCGTGAAGATACAACTCTAGGACTACGAAAATCGGTAGAAAACACCTCACGAAAAGGGGACATACTTACCATCAACTCATTTTGGTAAAAAAAAATTAGATACGACTTTTTCGCTAAGGACAGCAGAATACCAAATCCACTAATCAGCCAGACTGTCTTATTCGCTACCCCCAGCCACTAATAACACGTTCTTTCCAAATTTCACGATTCGGCGAAAACAAAGAGCTGCTTATTGACAAAACGAGAAAATGGCTCTTTTAACACCTACTCACGTAACTTATCCCGAAACGTATCATCATGCCCCCCCCCCCCCTTGAAACGCGGCGTTCAGCCGTTACAAACAAGCAGGTTCCCCAACACAACGATGCAGGACGGTGTTTCACACTGAGGCTCCAGACAAATCACTAGTTCCAACTACTGAGGTTTAGAAGTGTCGGAGTGGAACAGAGCACGGCCCGATAGGTCCTGATCGTTGAAAATGAGGGTTTAATGCCTTGTGCGGTTCTATGTTTCGAAACAGTGAGATGAAAATCCATTTTCTACATTAAAATCTTCGTCCCCCAGCCGTTTGGCCATTCTTCGCTCATTCAAATGAAAAATATCGTAATCCACTACCATCCACTATCATTTGGGAACATCATAGTCGGAAATTATTCTCAAATGATACTGGAATAATTTTCATCTATGTTATTCCCATTTCCATTTATGTTATTTCCATGTGTCGAAATTTCAAGTTCGTGAAGGATAAAAATGAGTGCAGCACTGTCGGTATAGGTATGTTGATTTCAAGATTTCACTTACCTCATTAACCACATAATTCCATACTCCTATTAGGTAGTAACTTAAAATGGGGTTAGACTCAAAATTGCGATAAAAACGGCACCATGAAAAAAAATCACAAATGCTCGAAATTCAGGATATGCCCATTAAATGAATGGATGTAGCAAGTGATCTATTGACTTACAAATCTCACGACTGTAAGTATTGCGATTGCCGAGGCGTATTCAAGGTTTTTGACTTTGAATTGACACGAAGAAAAACCATATCCACCTTCGTGAAGTGCACCCTTAAGAACATATGGAAAATGGTGTTACAGCTCAATGGAATGCAGAGAGTTTGAGATACTGTGGAACGTCTGCCAAAACAGTAAAACATTTTCTTCAGGGAAGAACACAAAATTTGGCGATATTGGCAACCAGCTACCGTCATATAAGTTGGACCAGAAACTCGTTTCTACATAATAGAAAATAATGTAGGACATATTTTAGATTTTCAGTGGCAATCGGAATAAAATTTGACTCCAAAGTAGAGAATCACCTTAGTATTATTCATAAAAATGTTATGTAGTATGTATGTACAATAGGCCATAGGGGGAAAACATTCTCTCGCCAAATTTGAACTCTCAACCTCCTAAATGGTGGAGTAGGGCTAGCAAATGAGTTTGGCAAGGTTGGGTCGATCGGAAATGGCGTCTCATCGCATTTGAAGTTTGAAGAAACTGGACATTTTTGGAAAAATGTTCAGGTCGTGATTTTTTAAAGAAAATGTGACTTTTTACGCTTACCCAAAACAAGGCCACGACAGACTATTGAATAGTATTCTAAACCTGTACAATTCAACATAGGGCAGACCTTCGAAATTGTCTATGTAACACAAACTAACCCTGTACAGCTTGATCCTTCAACTATTGGACTTCTGCGTTTTTTCCACCTGCGTAGAGACCGCAATCATCATTCATTTGTTTCTTCGAGCTACTCGTACATAACGATTCCATAAAGGTCGCCCGAAAATCACAAAAACCGCTCGGCCTCATTTGGAGTCGACGCGGGAACTGTAATTCTTTCTTGAGTTCACAAACCGTCTTTCGAGACAGTTTCCCACGGTATATTGAAGGTAGACTACGAGGGATAAGTAAACGGAAATACCTACAGACCGACCTCACTTCTTCATTTCCAGCAGTGAAAGGGACGTTGGAACAAAAGGCCCGTTTGACAAAGTGCACGTCACAAACACGACCGCCTTCTTCCTCCCATTTCTCAAGAAGGTTAAGCTAAGACCTCCTCAAACCGAACGTAATAACAAATGAGTTTAACCTTGGAGTTGGTCCGATTCTACCGGTTTTTTCGATTTTTTTATTCGTTTACCTACTGATCGAATCGAAGTTGAATGAGGCATAAATTGTGGCAATGAGTCGATAGCGAAGGACAGTTTTCTCTAGTGCGATCAACTCTACGCCGTCGGACATCACAAAAAACGAAATCCTACGCATCCTGTATCGGAAATCGATTGATATTCTAATTATTCACTGGAGCGGTGATGTTGCAAAAAACAACATGATATAATACGAATCCAAAAATGATTATACTGCTAATGGAAGAAATGTAGCCAACAGAATAGGCATAAACAGCGAGAATAATATAAGATTCAGCTTTTAAGCTCGAGCTGGATTGAAGTTTTCAGTTTTCCTCCTCGCAATATCAGGGTGGCGTCCCAGAAAATGACGAAGCCATTTTCTACCAGCCAGTAAATCATTGCTGGAAATCGGATGTTTCAGACTTTTCAAGTTAACGAATACTGACCTCCTCAAACACTTGTGGGTTAATGGTATCCCCACATCAGCAAGCCTGTGAATCCTTCGACCTAATTCTGCTTCATATATGAACCTTATAAGGTTCAGGTATGACTGAGGCTCTCAATGCGTTCGACAGTTGCATCTGCGTCCATAGCCCTCTTTTCACCTTAACCGGAAACATCTGCGCACGAAACAACAACAATGAATTCCACATTATGAAAAGGAAAAATAACCAATTGCTAAGAGGAATTAACCGTATTCAGAGGGTGCCCCAATATGGCCTACCTACCTGCTCCTAGAATGGCCTTCGAGGGGTGATGTTTAGGCCACATTAAGACCACCCTTTGTTTTTACTAAAACTAAAACTAACGATAATCAGACAAATTTGGTTTATAGATCTGCGCTTGAATGGTAAATTGAAAAAATTAAATTTAGCAGTGAGAACTAGTAAGTACCTAAGTGCAGTTTTCCGATCAAAAGCAGAAATGTTATCTCTAACGTCACTTGGTAATCCTCAATGAGCAAACATGAGTTTTCAGAACCAAGGCTACCCACAAACGTTCAATATCTTATCCGCAATCGAGTTACGAGGATAAAAAATTAGGTCGTTATAAAGTTGGGTGACAGTTTTAAGCTTTATAATTGTTGAGCAAATTTCACTTGGGCGACCTTGTGTACAGTTTTTCGTTACTTTACGCTAAATGCTTATTCAAGACTTCTGCCATTAAAATTCTAATTTTTAATATTATACGGTTTTCTGTAATGCCATCAAGTATTCCAGTAAATAATTAAAATGTTAGGTATGTGATTATACAGGGTGTAACGCGAGAGGTGTCCGGTGTACTACATTTAATTTCCGACCAAAAGTGTCTCGTAGGGTTTTTTTACATCCACTCAAAATCCGACTTTTTCCACTTTCAAGATTTTTTTCGTGTTTCCGACCTTACTTCAGTAAAATAGCCATAACTCCCTCAATTTGCGCTGAAATTTAAATATGAGGATACCTCTGGGAAGAACGTTAAATTTCCTGCCTCTTTAATGCCTAACAAATGTTTTTAAGGTGGAACTGAGGAGTGATAATGGAGTCTGAAAAGTGAATTTGGTCAAAATCTCAAAATCACCTGTTTTTTAAACGCTTGGTAATCTTATTAGGTAATTCTTATAGCTGAATGTTGAACGTACGCTAAACATTTCGCAAAACACTTTTTGCTGATGAATTACGAGAGAAAATGAGGTTTGAATGCAAAAAATCGCTGAGGCAATTTTAGTGAGGTAAGATCGAAAACACGAATAAAACTCTGCAAATTCTTGACACAACGGTTTATTATCTTCCTTGTGCAGATCACCCTTCTGTCTATACCAGACTGTGTTGCAAATAGGCACCATACCATATTCTCACCGTACTCATACCATTTCTTTCCTATCATACCGTACTGTACTATACTAAATCATACATACAATAATATACCATACCATAGTCATACCATGTCGTACCAAAATTCGTTTTGAACCCCTTTCCCTTGACGCTCGTGTGTCATAGCTTCTGACGCACTAGTTGGTCTCCTGCCAGCCGTCTTACGTCATACGCTCGTGCGTCATAGGCTCTGACGTACTTGTTGGCCACCTGCCAGCCGTCTTACGTCATACGCTCGTGCGTCATAGGCTCTGACGCACTAGTTAGCCTCCTGCTAGCCGTCTTACGTCATACGCTCGTGCGTCATAGGCTCTGACGCACTAGTGGCCTCTTGCCAGCCGTCTTACGTCATACGCTCGTGCGTCATAGGCTCTGACGTACTTGTTGGCTTCCTGCCAGCCGTCTTACGTCATACGCTCGTGCGTCATAGGCTCTGACGTACTTGTTGGCCTCCTGCCAGCCGTCTTACGTCATACGCTCGTGCGTCATAGGCTCTGACGTACTTGTTGGCCTCCTGCCAGCCGTCTTACGTCATACGCTCGTGCGTCATAGGCTCTGACGTACTTGTTGGCCTCCTGCCAGCCGTCTTACGTCATACGCTCGTGCGTCATAGGCTCTGACGTACTAGTTAGCCTCCTGCCAGCCGTCTTACGTCATACGCTCGTGCGTCATAGGCTCTGACGTAATGGCCCGCCGGTCGCGTGAGTTCTGACGTGATCTGAGGGAAAGGGTGAATCAAGGGAACAAATTTTTCCCGTTTTAGTTCATGTGCCAAAGCAAAGACATGAAAATGTCAAAAAAATATGTAAATAGGTACCTAAGCCCAACTGTAATGTCAATTTTCTGACAATGAGTTTTCGACTATTGTTTTCATACCTTTTTACTCAAGTACTTATTGCAATTTGAGACTGATAATGAGCTGTTTGCAAATAAAAAGTCTGATAACTACTTTATTACATCTTATTAATCTATTTTCAAGTTCCGATTCACAGTTGAATGTATTTTATTTAGATGTCGTAAAATTCGAAAACGATGGAATGACGAAACCTGTCGACTACTGACTCAAGTGATACCTACTGTCGACTTCTAACACATGTAGGTCGACTACTAGTGCAAAACCATGTCGACTACTGAAGAAAATGTTGGTCACTGGTATCGACTACTACCTAGAGCATTGGGATTTTTTACAAAACTTGTTTTTCCCTTTTCAAACCATGTTGAATAATATTTCCCGCTGCCAGGTCTTTTAGGGAAGGATCTTGGGTACACAATGAACAGGTTTGCAATGAGAAATAGTTAATAATAATAATTAATCTAACATTTAGGATCTAGACATTTAGACCTAGTGATCTAGACAGAAGGGTGATCTGTGCAAAGAAGATAATGAACCGTTGTGTCAAGAATTTACAGATCACCCTTCTGTCTAGATCACTAGTTCTAAATGTCTAGATCCTAAATGTTAGATTAATTATTATTATGAATCATCACTAATTATTAATAAGTTTATCAAGTAGATACCTAGTAAAAATTATTATAATTTATTGTTAAATGTTAATAATTTGTATTTAATTAATACGATATAATTCTAGGGTTTTTAATACTTTTTAATTTTTCTATAAAAGAAGTATGTACCTACCTACCAACAAACATTCGAAATTACCTTCATTTCCGTAGCACGAAACGTACCTCAGAACAACAAACTCGACATCACTAAAACCATATGATGTTCTAAACAGCTAGTTAGTATGAAAATCGAGTCGACCTGTATTTAATCGACCTGTATTTCAACCGTTTGATTCAAGATCGCGTCGACAGGCTCAACCTTCGAGCCGTCATTGTGAACGAACGGCTGGTCGTACAAAGCTGCGGATGGTCTTAAAAAATTCTACGGAACAAACTCTATCTAAATATGAAATAAACCTACTGAAAATTATTATAATTTATTGTTAGGTATTGATAATTCGTATTTATTAATAATAATAATTATTATTAATTATGATTAATTAATACGATATAATTCTGGGGTTTTTAATACTACGTCGGTAATAATTTTTCTATAAAAGAAGTACCTACCAACAAATATTCGAAATTACCTTCATTTCCGTAGCACGAAACGCACCTCAGAACAACAAACTCGACATCACTTAAGCCATATGATGTTCCAAAGAGCTTGTTAGTATGAAAATGGACCTGTATTTCAACAGTTTGATTCACGATCGGGTTGTGAGGCACAATCTTTGAGCCGTCATTGTGAACGAACGGCTGGTCGTACAAAGCTGCAGATGGTCTTAAAAAATTCTACGGAACAAACTCTATCTAAATATGAAATAAAAAACATACCGTTTGATGGGAATTTTTCGAGATATGGAATTTTCAACATCTCAAAATTCGTTTTGAACCCCTTCCCCTTGACCTAGGGTTATGAAAAGTTTCGTGGATCATTGTGGGGCTGGTCCAAACCCAGAAACCAAATTTCGTAATTTTAACTCAACGCTAACTGGGCAAAGTGCCTCGGACGGCGGACGGCGTACGGCGGACGGCGTACGGCGGACGGACGGATTTTTTTTTATTCGATTTTCTGAATCTACGTATCTTCAAACGTAAACCAACAAATTTTGAGGGGGGGTTACAATTTTTTTTTCTTTGGGCGATTCCAATGGTTCATTATCGAAGATAATAAACCAAAAGTGGAAAAATTCGGATTTAGAGTGGATTTTAAAAAAGTCTACGAGACACTTTTGGTCGGAAATTGAATGTAGAACACGTTGGAGAAGTATCGGAGACCACTTGCGTTACACCCTGTAATATCGAGATATTTATATTTCTTTGTTGAGGACTGACGATGGGATCAATCCCACAACCGGTCGTCAGATAAAAATAACTAATTAATCAGCGGAGGTGTCACCTCTGATTCGTTTCACCCTCTGCATACATTCGTATGTACAACCCCATCAGAGCGTTCCCAAGTGCCACTTCGTGTGAGTCGAGTCAATCATATGCCTCTCTTTGAAACGCAAGGTATCACAAGCATTGACGACGAAATTCAAACCAGGTTGTGACTCATTGGCCCATATTTATAACGTTCCCTTTCCCTGGTGCCTCGCAAGGAGGAACAAGAAAGTGGTCGTCTTGCACCTTTCACTTCACCCACGGAATCAGGCGCCTCCGATGGCATTTCCAGGTTCAGCCTCTGGCAACTCGTTTTGCCCACTCGCTCGTGTCCGGCTCAAATCAATCGTTTGCATTCCGTTATCACTTCCATGAATCTCTTTTTACATCCGAGGAGTGGAGATCGGTACTGTAGATTTCACGTGCAACGCCCAACAAATCCGTATACATATACATGTATCAGTATAAATTTGCCCTGCCGCTGCAGTAAATTTTGAATTGCGGAATCGATAATGTCGAAATTCTCAAATGTACAGAGTGAGGGAACCTCGATACCTCACAATGCCAAGCAGAATCGGTTATTACCTGTTCAATCCCAAAAAATGCACGCATGTAACACATGTATTAACATTAATAGAATTAGCCTCCTCCACACATTGAATATGTTTGGAAACTTGTTATTGTATGGACTTTAGGTCGATTAAACGCCCTATAATTCTCAAATGCGTGAGTTTCCGATAACAAACAGACATCAAACCTTGTCAAAAATCCGAAGAAACTCTCTTTTAAATTATGACATTATGAAGCCTGTCAAGGCAGTTCAAAAATCGAATAAGTACATTCTGAGTAATTCTACGTAGTTGATTTGTTTTTAAGAGAAATGTTGCTATCGGTATCTTCCAAAACGAGTTAGGATCAAGTTCGTACCAGGATGGGAACACTTCAAAAATTACGAGTAGCATGATTCTTTGAAAAGCAGGGTTTTAAAAATAATCGAGCGTTTCCTCTAACATCACCCGACGGTAAATTGGCTCTCGGTGGAAATCGTTTAGACAACAGACAGAGAGCGTTTGGAGAAAGCA
This sequence comes from Stenodema calcarata, assembly GCA_963920205.1. NCBI lineage: Eukaryota > Metazoa > Arthropoda > Insecta > Hemiptera > Miridae > Stenodema > Stenodema calcarata. The sequence goes on along the minus strand of OY986055.1, from coordinate 4,991,414 downwards.
GGAGTGATGTTGGACGTTTTTGCTTGTTAGTTGGAAAACGAATTATCAATGGTGTTCGGCTGCTACTGGCAAGTGGTAAATCACCTAATTTATTTCCGGTCCCATTTGAGCGGAGGGTGTCACTCGTCGGCAAGAACCGCCAAGAACGACGAATTTACATGGATGGCACAAGTAGGAATACTTACACAATAGCAATACTCGGAACAGAGAGAGGACCCTACAGATTCCCATACATAGGACCGCAATTTATAATAGGTCATTTATTGTTCAAGGAACAAAAATCTATAATGAGCTGGCCACATACTTTGAATCCGAGCGTAATACTGAAATGTTCAGAAACAATGTTAAAAAGATGCTTTTAGACATGTACTAAAAATAATTGCTTTTATCTTATATTACTATTACTCATTTACCTTTTTGATTTTTATGATGATGAACAAATGAAATGTAGAACTTGATTTTATTTATTTTTATTTTTTCAGAACGAGAAAATGTAGAAAATTATTTATTTACTTGTAGGAAATCATGATAAAGAGGTGCAATTTTAATTTTAATTTTAAATGTATTTTTATTTTTTATTTCAATTATTGTAAAACTGGTATAGAGGAATCTAATGCAAATGTGTTTATTATTGATTTACGATTGTAAGAAGAGTTTTTGTAATTGTTATTTCCAGGGAATGTGGAAGAGAGGGCCTTTAGGCCCTAACATTCCCCTGGTGGATAAATAAAAACATTCAATCAATCAATCTTTTGCAATTCATCGAAGACGGATAACACTGGTATAGCACTGTGAATGTGCGATGTGAATGGGTAAAAATCCATAAAAGCGATCAAAACTGAATCGATAAAAACATTCCCCAAACAACAGATTAATATCATGTAGATTAGTTGAACATCCCTCATGTTGATGACTTTCGATCTACTCCACCTTTGAGGCCCTATTATGAACGAACGGCTGTTCATACAAACCTCCGGATGGTGTTGAACAATTTTTGTAATCAAACACTTTACAAATTTGGATTTTTCGAGTTAAGAATTTTTCAACTTTCAAAAGTTGTTTTAACCCCTTCCCATTGACCTATAGGGATGGGCATAACGGTTATTTTCGAGAAACGTAAAATAACGTTCGTTATATTAAAATAACTGTAAAAAAAACTAGTTACAAAAAAACTAGTTTCTTTTCTTCTGAATGAAAAACGGGTGGAACAGCAGGTGAAACAGTTATTTAATAACGTTCGTTATAATAACTGTCAAAAAAACTAGTTTTTTCGACAGTTATTTAATAACGTTCGTTATAATAACTGTCGAAAAAACTAGTTTTTTTTGCCGTTTTTTCAACTAGTTTTTTTGCCGTTTTTTCAACTAGTTTTTTGCCGTTTTTTCAACTAGTTTTTTTTGCCGTTTTTTCAACTAGTTTTTTTTGCCGTTTTTTCAACTAGTTTTTTTTCAAACTAAGAAACAGTTATGACGTTTTTTTCAAACTAGTTACTTTAAACTAGTTTCTCGTTTCTTCTCCCATCCCAAAAAAAACTAGTTTCTTGTTTCTTGACCCGTCACTATTATTAACGGTTACTTGACCCGTTTCTTTTCTTGTTTCTTGACCCGTTATTAACGGTTACTTTCGAAAAACGTAAAATAACGTTCGTTATATAAAACAAACTGTCGAAAAAACTAGTTTCATTTCTTCTTAATGAAAAACGGGTGAAACAGCAGGTGTTCTAATATGTTGTTAGTAGTTAGTAACTACTAGTTACAAAGAAAACGAAAAACTGTATTTTTCAACTGTAATAGGAAAAACGAAAACTTTGTCGGCGCATTTGTTCGTGGTTTGTTCCGAGTCATATTTACCTAATAATCAACTACTTATGCTTCGGAACAAACCACGAATAACGAATGTGATGACAAAGTTTTCGATAGTTCAATTCAAAAACTAACACCTACCTACTTTTGCCGTTTTTTTGTAACTAGTTTCTTTCAAATTGAGAAACGGTCATAACGGTTATTTTTTTCAAACTAGTTTTTTAAACTAGTTTCTCGTTTCTCGACCCATCCCTATTGACCTAGGGTTATGGAAGGTTTCTAGGATCATTGTGGGGTTAAACCAAATTTCGTAATTTTAGCACAACGCTAACTGGGCTAGATGCCGCATCGATTTTTGGAACCTACATTTCTTGAATAGTAAACCAGCCAATTTTGAGAGGGGGGGGGGGGGGGGGTAATTTTTGTGTTTTCCTTGGGCGATTCTAAAGGTTCATTGTCGAAGATAAGAAACTAAAAACACTTCATTCAGCATAGAATTATTCTCAAAATTGGCTGGTTTACGTTTCAAGAAACGTAGGTTCCAAACATCGACGCGGCATGCCGCATTTAGCCCAGTTAGCGTTTTGCTAAAATTACGAAATTTGGTTTAACCCCACAATGATCCTAGAAACCTTTCATAACCCTAGACCTAAAACCTAAACCTAAACAAATTTTGAAAGTTGAAAAATTCATCACTCGAAAAATTATTGTGGAATCGTAGGTATGTGTGACGCGAGGGACACGGTAATGCTAGAGTGTAGCAGCTAGACGTACGATAAGACGGTTGTCTCGTTTTTATCTCGTTAGAGTGATCTTCGTTCAATAAAGAGATTTTACAGTAACTGTTATCTGATCCCATGGCCATTATCCTAACAATAATATGCTTAGATATTCAAATAACAACCTGTTTCATTTCGACTCAATCGTATTCTTGTGACCGATTCATGTTGTCTTAATACATTCAACGACGTTTGCAGGTTTATCCCAAATCCAGAAGAAAACTCGAATGTTATTTATTTATTTATTTATTTTATTATGTTACATATTCTTTATACACAAATAATGTCAAATTAACAAATCTCCCAACATTATTGTGGGCAATAGGCATAAGCCTGTGTCGCCTCACAAGAGTTGCGCCAAACTTAATTAATCTTAATTATTTACATTTCTCTTCATGAATAATAACTTAATAAACATCAATTTTCTATATATACATACTAAAAATAATATTTTCTACCTCCGTAATGCCTATTTTTATCAACCACTCATATATTTTCTTTTTATATACATTACGGGCGTATTGTAGTGGGGACCTAAGTGGAGAATCCACCGCACGATGAACCATAATATGGTTCATATTATATACCATATATTGAGGGCTTCTAGTCGTAATTGTCAGCGTGGGTTTCGGTGGAATAACAGTTTCGATTGATCATAGGTACTGAGCAAGCTTTGCTCATTCTATGATTGACACAATGCAAATTATATTGATTTTATTGGTAGAAGATGCGTAAAATAAAATCCCATAATCAATGTACGAGTATGTGACCTCCACTTACAGATAGTGCATGTTACTTCCTTGACTGTATTCACGGGACACGAGCGGAGTTTCATAAGAGTTGGAAGATGATTCAGAGTTGGAAGGTGAGAGTTCAAGGGGCCGTGTGTTCGGTTACATCATTTTCAGTGACAGGCCGAAATAATATCCTCCGGAATGATGCTTTTAAAAAACAGTCTCACGAAAGTAACAGCGCCCTGTCTTTTCCGTAGTTTGTGAAGAGAAGAAAGCATTCGGCCGAGCTATCAAGTCCAGGGAGTTACTCAACCTGCGGTTGTGTCCATTCTCCCGGTTGTTGGTAGGTACGCTTCAACTGGATTAGTTCCGCCGTCCGTAACGCGACTTCACCCGAAGCCTCATGTCTGCCCTGGGAACCGCCGACCATTGTAAAATATTGACACCGTATCAGCATGGAATTGATTTTGGAGCTTGGGATTAGCTTGGGTGGTACAAGTAAGTCCGATGCCCTGGAAATTCGTATGAGTGTATGACTCACTTAAAAAGGCTTGGCTTTGAAACTATTCACGGGATCTGATCAACTACCCATGACTCAAATGGTAACTTCGACGTGATGTCGGCAAAGGTGATCAGTCTCCTTCAAGTTCTTTGCTTGGTGGAAGAAAAGTTCGGACAGTCATCAGTAGAGCCCGGAATTTGCATACTTTGCTTATTTCGGTTTTCGAGTACCTACCTTTATTTATTTTTTTTAGGCTTTTTTCTATTAAGTATCCACACCAAGAAGATCCATAGCAAATTGCAAGTTGATCGACTGTGGACCCGTCAAAGTGGCCAGGATTAGCCTAAATTACACTTTTTGACATTTCATGTCTTTGCTATGGCACACAACCAAATTTTCGTTGTCACGTTACGTAACGAAATATGCTCAATGATTATTATGATTCGTAGAAATGAGGTAGGTAGGTACCTATATGATTATAGCTGAAATTTGGCTATATGATTATTATGATTTTGGTAGCCTCCTTAGGACGTGAACAATAAGGTGCACAGGGTTTTGATCAGCTGAGTGGCTCCTGAAGCTAACTTCTTTCCTATCAACCGTAGGAAGCTGAAATTTGGCTGGTAGCCTCACAGAAAACCCTACTATACTACGTAGTACTACGGGTAGCCTCCTTAGGACGTGAACAATATGGTGCACAGGGTTTTGATCAGCTGAGTGGCTCTTGAAGCTAACTTCTTTCCTATCAACTGTAGGAAGCTGAAATTTGGCTGATAGCCTCCTTAGGACATGAACAATAAGGTGCACAGGGTCTTGATCAGCTGAGTGGCTCATGAAGCTAACTTCTTTCCTATCAACCGTAGGAAACTGAAATTTGGCTGGTAGCCTCCTTAGGACGTGAACAATAAGGTGCAGAGGGTTTTGATCAGCTGAGTTGCTCCTGAAGCTAACTTCTTTCCTATCAACTATGGAAAGCTGAAATTTGGCTGGTAGCCTCCTTAGGACATGAACAATAAGGTGTACAGGGTCTTGATCAGCAGAGTGGCTCCTGAAGCTAACTTCTTCCCTATCAACCGTAGGAAGCTGAAATTTGGCTGGTAGCCTCCTTAGGACGTGAACAATAAGTTGCACAGGGTTTTGATCAGCTGAGTGGCTACTGAAGCTAACTTCTTTCCTATCAACCGTAGGAAGCTGAAATTTGTCTCGTTAGGACATGAACAACAACGCTACTGGAGTAGGTGATGTAGTCTGGCTCGAAAACACAGAAGAAAATGTCCCAATGTGTTGCAGACTCGTATGCAAGCATTTATGATTCTTAGAAGTGAGGTAGTTAGGTACCTATATACATCCAAATTTGAAAACAGTTGAGTTGATAATCAATGCTACCCAAGCATCAAAATATGAAAATAGTTGATTGTTGTCTACGCAATCAATGGTTAGTGGGGTTAATGTACTGTCATGTAGAACATATAACATACCGTTCTTTTACTACCCACGACGATATATGTATGGATGTAAATAATAAATAAAAATATGAGTTTAATTTTTGTTTTCTTTATATTGAAAAAAATGTAATTCACAGAGGAAGAAAAGATTGCTAGAAGATGGAAGGGAAGAAGGAGGGAGAGGAAAGATATGAAATGTCCTAATGCGTTGCAGACTTGTATGCAAGCGTTTTTTTGTTAATGTATTCGATTTTCTGAATCTACGTATCTTGAAACGTAAACCAACAAATTTTGAGGGGGGGTTAAAAAATTTTATAATGTTGTGTCGACGATGTCGGAAGGTAAAATTATGGCATGGGTAGGCGATGGAGATAATCAATCTCCGACAAACAAATAACCAAAATACCCACATTCCCGAAGACATGAAAAGAATCTCAGAACGAAAAACTAGATATGACACAACCAGCTTTGATTCCTAGTAGCACCATCTGGTCATCTCGAACGAACAAGACAATTTTGTTCCTAAAATGGGTTAAATCTTTCAAATGGCGCTAGGTCATGGTATAAATAAGGTCTGTGCAAAATTTCAAGTCGTTTGATTCTGTCACCCAGCCTGTTGACTCGTCGAAGTGGCCAAAATTAGCCTGACCTTTTTTTTCTAAAACTGTTTTGGGTTGAGATAATTGGTTTAATCTTTCAAAAGGCCATTGCGGTCTGTATCAAGCTGATTCGATGCTCTGTGCAAAATGTCACGTCAATCGGTGAATGTGGAGAGGCTGTAGCCTTGACCGTCTGAGTAAGGAGAAAGAGGAGGTGAGGAAGAATAAGGTGTTGTGCTTGGTGTGGGGAAACTCTAACGCGTTCCTAGATTCATGGGGGATTTACCGGCCAAACTTCAAAAGCATCTTAAATTGTGTCACAGGCGGTTCAATTGAACTCGGAATGAGTATGCTCGTTACATGAAACAAGGACAGTTTTACATCCTCAAGGTTTCAAAAATTGTTGACCGATTCCGATTTGCGAGGCTGCAAGGATAATTGAAAAAGTAAACGATAATTTGTCGTTATTTACCTCGTAACGCTCCTTTGTGGGAGACAAATGGCGGTTAAAATCCGCTACGCAGCGCAAATTGCGTTGATACGGGCACTCAAGCGTCACGAACATCCGCGACATTCCTTCTTCGTGGTAGGTATCTCTCCTCTGAGAACAACGGGAGAGTGATAACGCAAAGCAAATTACCTTTCAACTGGACTCGTCGGTTTTTCGGTCTCTCGCCTCGTTAACCACGCGTACTCAAGTACAGTATTTATTCCACCATTGTCAGAGTTATTATTTCACTCAGCACGTTGCATTATTGCAGTAGAACTCTTTGCCTTAGAACTCGCCTTTGCTAATTCAAAATGTCTCATAAGTACCGGTGGGGTTATAACCATGTTATAGCAGTATTTCTAGTATAATAACTGTTTCTCTAGGGTTTCTATAACGTCATACGTGAGACTTCAAGGATGTCCATGCACTGGTTGCACCGTTCGATCCATTCTAGATTATGGTTCCACGATATCGTCATTTACCGCGGAAGGGCAAATATGACCCAAAATTTGAGTATTTCAAGCATAACTTTGTTCGTATTGGTGTTAGAACGAATCCAACTATACTTAAAGAATCTGCAAATAAAACTGGTTTGATCAGTACCAAATTCGTAATGATTGGTTTGACTTTACGACTCGCTGGAGAAAAACGCGATTTCTCAAAATTTAGGTTTTGCTGTATTGGCCCTTCTGACTGGATGGAGACGATATGGTCCCCCTTATACGCAAATGAAATCAACCGAATCCAGCGTAAATTCTTTAAATTTCGTAAATTCCAAAATTCCATTTTAAAGTTCTTCAACCACTACTCACACACTCACCTCCGACTACACACAAACTCCTTCACTTCTAACAGCCAATCAGAAGCTGTTTCCAGGTGGTGGCAACCAATCCCTACAGACCTTTTACTTTGTAGCCCCAACCCTTCACCTCATTCTTGAATCCGTAGGTGTGCGAGGTGCTTCGAACACTTGACATTAAAACCACTAAAGGAGATAATTTTCTACTGAGGATTGATGAGTCGAACGGAATAGCACTATTATCTTGCACCCGAAATGAGGTAAACATTCCCGTTTTATTCGCTCTTTTGCCCACTAACTGGTTTACGAATTTAGTTTTCAAGCTATTTTGGAAGCGTGTATAGCGACAACTGGGACCCCCCTCCAACCAGACGTGTGCGTTGCTGACTTTGAAATAGCCATCCACCAAGCAATCAAATCCACAAAAGACTGTTCAATAGTTATCATCCAATATATTCCTGTTCATCGATGGATTGATACCATACCAATGCCACGTGGACGCCAAGCTAGCCACCAAATCGGCACCGATGACCTCTTCTTCCAAGCGAAAACGTTAGCGAAAGTGGCTAAGTAATCTTATCACGAAATACGACGAAAAACTGCACACACGATACCAATTCATGGTTCACTGTCCCACATTTTGTACGACAAAAAACAAGACATTGATTATTGTCCAACGATGTGATTTTGATTACATGTAGCATTATTATATTCAACATTTTATAATAAAAACTTGATGTCACCAGATTTAAAACAATTTCAGCATGACATCACATTGTGAGCTTTTTTGCCAGGGACGTTCCTACCTCTAGGGGACGTTCTAGGATGCCGGTACCGGAGACGTCGTACCAACGTAAAGGGGGTCTGGGTACGTTCCTACATTCCCACCTAACCCTATATAAGTTCATCTCTCTGTAATGCACCTTCAGTATTGTTTTGTTACTTGTTTAATCACCGAAACAACAGTAGACAACAGTCTAACAGTTAACTCATATTCCAATATTGTTGTTTTCCGTATTTTAAACATCATTAAATTATCATTCATGATGTATTAATACAAATATTTCTTCAACATAGTCAACCTAAGGAAGATATTATCTTCCTTATTAAGCAGGTATTATAAGTTCTGATTTATGCCATTTCATTAAGAATGCCACGAAGTCCGTGGAGGCGTATGATTCCTTCTAGAGCTGGACATGTCTGTGGTGAAATTTGGACGTCTGGGCCATTCTGTGAACTGCTTATTCGTAGAAACTGCAGCGAGTCGAAACGCATTGGGCGTCGAACATCATCGAGGCCATTGAGTCCAATTGATACTCATTACTCAACCCCAAGATTGCTCAACAACACCGCAAGTGCTTCATATGGTGCACTCGCGAAACGTTCACCGCAACCTACACATGTCACGCCAATAAGCTACCACAACTACGCCCCAGTTCATGCAATCGCACTCCTTATCTACTGATATAATTTAGGTAACCGACGGAGCGGCCTAGACGACTTAATTCTCTACGCACTCGTCGAAAAAAAAGATTCCTCTTCTGACTCCCCCAATGGGTGCCCCTAATGATTGTCAATGACTCCCTCCATTGTTTGAGACGCCTTCATTAGAGCTCCGAAGAAAAAGCCGGTCTTTAAAAAGAGCGCTGTGAGGCCTTCGTTACTCCGAAGGTGCTTTTGTCAGTGTGGATAAGAGGTTGGCTCTTTCAGTTACCTCAGACCTGCTTTGTGGTGGATGTACCGAGAGATGCGGGATTAAATGAAACGGGAATTGCATTCGGTCAAGGGCATCTGAAGTGTCGGAGTATGAAATGAGTCCTTGAACTTTCAGGACCGAGTTCTCACAGAAACCAAGTGATGAGCACAGCATAGTGAAATTATGGCAAAAGCAGAATAATGTAACGTTTTTTGGACGGGTTTGAGTCGATCTTGGTCTTGTCGAAGGTCCATTGCATCAAAAATGAATATCGGTGTCGATATCGGTTTGAAATTGAAATTTTCTCGATTTTTTCGGACCTTTTCATATTGAATTGTGACGGAACGGACCAAAAACGACTCCGAAACGACGAAACAGCTCAAAAAATTCGAGGGTTTCCTTTTCAAGATACCCAATTTTTGACTGAAGGGTGTGAATATCGAATTTTAAACAAATCCGTCAATCAACAAATTTTGTTCAGTTAGGATTGTCCTAACATTTTGCCTGCCATTCATCAACATACCTGAAAGGTATATACTCCATATTTTGAATTCTACTTAAAATCCCTTATTGTATGAAGATTAGAACTTGTATTTCTGCTAGAGCTTACGTACTAATAAAGCTGAGTGGTTGCAGTGGGAGGAATAACTCTAAGAACTTTGTTGAAATTAGTAAATATTTAAATGACATTTTATGTTTTTACTATGGCACATACCTAACTCAAACTTTTGACATTTTATGTCTTTACTATGGCACATAACTCAAACCATCAGAAGTGTAAATCCTCATAACTAAATCAAATGCTTGCATACGAGTCTGCAACACATTGGGACATTTTATGTCTTTAAAGAATTAAAGAAGGGATTCAAGGGCCTTCGAACTATACTACATCACCTACCTCAGTAGCGTAGTTGTTATACTTAATTGAAAGGTTCATCATAAATTATGAAGCTTGCATTCGTCTTGAAAATATAAATTATTGAGAATGATCACCTGTGTGTAAACAATTATTTAAACAATCACGCTCATACCGCAGCTTGTCGGCCACGCACTCCGCAGTGGTTAACGTAATATGGTTAGGTAAATCGAGAGCTATCCAACGAGTGGTGAACGATTTTTCATGGGTTGGAAAATGAGGAAGTTAGTTTTCGTCAACAGTTTTCGTCAACAATTTTCGTGACGATTTTTTTGTTTGTGTGCCATAGCAAAGACATAAAATGTCAAAATATCGATTTTGAAGCGATTTGAGTTTCTGATGAAATGACCCTTCGACAAGACCAAGATCGACTCGAAAACGACGTTAAACCTCAACAAAATTTGTGATTTTGTGAAATTTAATGTCACTTTTGAATCGATTTTTTCCCCTTTGAGAACATTCATTATTACACCATTTGGTTTTGATCTTATTTACTACGTGTAACAATTGAAAACAAAGGTACAGAACTTGTTTTGTCGGATAACTGTCAAGATTTTAAGATAGTCTAGATTTTACGATTATAATCTACCGTTTCAAAATTTGATTTAATGAAAGTTGTTGACGATGGGATTTGAAAATGTCCATCACATCTTCCCATCTAACGTCATCCCAAGATAGATCTACCGCTTCATTGGTGTAAGGGATGACTTTGCCATTGAGGTAAGCGGTAAGGTATTGAAGTAGCTGATTTTGCGGTTCGTGAAATTAACATGGACCGACTTCGCCTCATTCATTCGTATTCTCCATTTGGCAGTCCATTTTTGGATTTGTGTAATAGATTAGTTGAGCCTGCTCATAGAAGCGTCAACGCTCTCCCCCACCGCTAACACTGAGGTATTATCGGCAGTTGTATTTCCACTGATTTCAGTTAGGTCACAGTAGGGTAGGTACAGGAGTGGGACTTTTGAATCTATACGATTTGGCATTTGAAATGAAATGAACCTTCGACAAGACAAAATCGACTCAAAAACGACGAAAAAACCCAAAAATTTCCATTTTGAATCAATATGATATATTCATTTGTAATGAAGTGAACCTTCGATAAGACCAAAATCAACTCAAAAATGACGAAAAAACCCGAAAATGTCCATTTCGAATCGATATGATTTATCAATTTGTGATTAAATGGACCTAAAACATAGTTGAATTTCAAAGTTAAGTCCATCAATTAGTAATATTTAGTAGGTATCCAAATAATCCCAGTCAGTAAATTATAAAAGCAATTAATTACAAACGATCCTGGATTCGCTGTAAGCTCAAAAAAAGTAGGAATGGGTATCAAATACTCGGTGTTCTAAACCATTTGATGTTTTTCTTTCTATGTTTATCACACATCGATGTTCTTTCCTTTCTCCAAAAATACCTATAAGTAGGTACTTACAAACCTATTTTACGTTTCAGTGTGTAAATGCATTATTTCAGTGCCTTATTAGGAACTATTGAATCTTTGTATTCAATAAATTTGATGTTCCTGAGTGTCTTCGTGATGCCTCCAAAAAAGCAAAGTTTCTCCACATTTTTAACTCTTATCGGACAAGAATTGCTTACTTTGCATGAGGTCAACAATAACGGTTGAGTTAGAATCGAATTGTGGGGTTCATTTGGAGAACGAATCGACCTTCTCCAAGACCAATGTTTGACTCAATTTGGAGCCAATTCCATCCTCCTCCTCACCCATCCTAATTCCTCCCTCCCCCTCCTTCCTCCCTCCCCCTCCTTCCTCCCTCCTCCTCCTCCTTCCACCCCCTCCTCATCCTTCTGCTCCTCTTCCCCCTCACCCCCCCCTCCCATGCTGTCGTGTTGGGTGCTCATAAATTATCATTCAATTAGGTAGGTAATTTCATTTTATGAATTATTATTTAGTTAACAGCCTTGATTATCACTCTTATAACACAGCACTAGAACGTAAAACATAATTTACTAGTGTCTTTTTAACATTATATTTAACAATATAATTATTAATTGCTGAGGAACCGGGGGGAGGCCACGACTGGTGGAGCCTAGGGACCTGCATTTTCTAAATCCGTCCCTGACCCTCACTTATGTTTGGATGTGCCTGGAGAGGTTTTTCCATAATATGGAATTTATACAATTATTTTATATTATATGGAATTTATTTTGTATATTATACAGCTCATACACCTCTTTATGTTACTTCATATTATTATGAAATAAAGGTAGATTCCTTTTCAAGGCGGGTACTTTGACTGCATTTCATTCGGAAAAACACTATTCACTCATGATCCCATGTGACAGAATGGCCGAGTTATGGGGATCCGTTATCGAGCGAACTGCCTTCCGTTTCATACCTTGTTTAGATTCGCTTTCAGTCATGAAATGCCAGTGTAACTCCGGACTGTTCTGAACGGGATGTTTTGACGCAGATCGCATTACAGCTCTCAACTGAATATTACTCCACCGTTTTATCGGGACCGGAGTGCATTTCCAATTACCCATCCCATTCATAGCTCCCGTATAATTTAAATCCCCCAACACCTTATAACTATAAACTGTAGCGGTTGTAATAATTATCTTCCTGTTATTGTTCCTGTAGCTCGTTATTGTAGGTGTTCATTACTATCAAGCGTGGTCACTCAAGGTATTTTCATGAATTGTTATAACGTGTTTTTGTTGGTGTTACCCTTCAACTCACAACTCTATGCACTTCGGTGGTTTTCTCTCTCCTCTGACAGTGTGCAGTTGGTAATGGAGATCTTCATATTCATTAATTCATCGGATATACCGTACAATCTAAATATTTAAGTATTAATATTGTTTGTGATTCACACCGGTAAATGTAAATGTTTACTAGTAAATTGACAACACTTTCAACGAGAGGCAAGTGTTTCGTGTGTAGGACGAAGCGAGCAAGACAATACTGACATACAACATGAATGTAAAATGAATTTTCGCGTGAAGATATAACGAATCAAACATTGAAAACTTCACACTGAAAGGTTCTGCCGGTCTTTGAAGGACGATACTTCTTTATCACAAGGATGAACCAAACCGATGTAAGAAACCGAAGTATTTCGTGAATATTAATTCTTGTTCAGAACACTACAACCTGATTCATGATCTTATCTGCACAAATGGACCACTTTTGTTAGCTTATTACAAACCTAATTAGTGGATTTCTGACATTGTTTTACGAATACGATTTTGGGCATCAATGGGTCTTTCAACTGTACCATAATACAAGTAACTAAATACGTTACAAATAGGGGCAATTTCAGACAAAGTTTGGAATCTATACATAAAATTTATTTAATACAGTGAACCCTGTCTATAGTGGAATCTCAAGGGATCAGTGAATTTTTCCACATTAAACAGTTTTTCCACATTGCCCAGGTTCGAATGGGGGAAGGTTGACAATGCAATGAAAAAGATGAATAATATTAACACATATTACCTATATGTGTATTTAACAAATTGTGTAGGTACATTATTTACGTACCAACATACAGTACAAAACGAGTTCATAAAGTCATCAAAACTTGAAAAATGATTTCATTTAAAATTTCGTTTTATTTATCAGTTGAGTACCGAATTTCTCGATCAGGATTTCCATTTTCTCATAGAACTTCTGCCACAACAAGTCCTCAACATCATCTCGTACCAATCCAAAAAATTTAGGAAGAACTCTTAGAAAAGGAAACTTACCAGATTCATAATATTCCTCCTTCAATTCTGCTTTCCTCTTCAGTACATTATAAACTGGGAACTTTCCAGACTTGAACAAATCTATCGGTGCCATCAAAAACCAAAGTAAGCGTCTGTTCAACTGGTGAGTAATGTCGTAGTTGGATTGTATCGTCCTTTTAGTTCTAACATAGATGTATCTACTTTTTGCACATGTACAACAGAGTGTAAAAACTGATTCATCTAATCCATTGAGTAATTTATATCGCTGGCTGCATATTTTCCAACCCGATCCAAAGAAACTGTGCATTTGTACGTCTAATGTGGAGAACCTGTCTAACGCGGAAATTGAAGGATTAGGACCCTGATTTTTCCATTTCCGCGTTAGACAGGTTTTCCACATTAGACGTACAAATGCACAGGTTTTCCGAAGGGACCAGAGATATTTTCCACATTAGGCTGGTTTTCCGCTTTACGCAGAGTCCACATTAGACAGGTTTCACTGTACGAGTATTATGATTTTGAATTGTTCAATTGAATTTCCAGTGTGGCTTATATAGCTAAATTAAATGTAATGATGAAACCACTTATTTCACTGGACACCTAGATACTCGAGATTAGGCTGAAATTATCTATCAAGTACCGGATTAATCACCAAACTGCAGTGCTCATTCAAGGTAATGGGGTGGTGGGAGTATTCTCACGAAAAATTGGATTGTTTCGCTCTATTGAGCGCAGTTTAGATTATTACCTGACCAAAAGTCTTAGTTTTGGGACTTTACAGAGTTTGGAGTGTGTACGTTTTCTGTTGGGGGTGGTCAAAAATGAGGAGGGATGCGGTTTATGAGCCAAAAATTGTCAAAGTTGTGTGAAAACGGCGATGTCCCTGCGAATTTCGAGGGTTAAACCGAAAAACTAACACGATTTTTTTTGCCCTATCTCTATGCTCAGCTCTAAAGTGTAGTACCTAATCCTGAGTCGCGTATGCAGTATGAAATAGATGATCGATCATCACGTCAGTAATAATTCACCTATTGAAATGCCAATTTTCTTGCTCCACACGATGGGGCAGGACCCACTAACACAGAATCACGTTATTTCTGACCTCTACACACCGTAAATACCGACCTTTCGAGATATCAGGGTCCGGATCGCCACGAATTTCGTTCGAAGGAATCCGCGTGAGTGGTGGCGGGAAGGACTACGGATTCTCGTAGTTCCCGGATCCGTTCCAGTTATAAAAGGTAAAAGGACATAACGGAGCTCGGAGCAATTCCGCTGAACCGTTTCAACCTTCTGGCGGCGCCTCCGTCGCATTGCTATCGCGCCACTCGTAAGGGCTCGTGTAAACCATCGAGCAGAGCTGTAACCGAAACCTGAACTTGAACGGTGCCCATAGTCATTTAGCCATGAAAACAATAAATGATCTCATGATCAGTCACTAATGTATGCTACCGTCCTAAGAAAGAAAGTCCTAACTCCATTTTGGAGCTTTTCGAGGTTAGGACTTATTCCTATAGATTTAGACGAGATCAACCGATTGGATTAGGTTAGAAAGCCCAATCTCCATCAGAAGTACTTGAAAATCAACTGCGTAACGGCAGTTCTGATTTCTACTCTATAGAAAATTCTCAGCAGTTCACAAAACCTCGTTTGTCTCAAAACTATCAAAATGGAGATAGGACTTTCTTCCATATGACGGCAGTATGTTCCAAAAGAATTCATACGTAATTTTCTCGCAAAGAATTGGTAGTACTAATTGTGGCATAATACAATCGAATAACTCTGTTCTCTTATCATTATACACCGGACGCCAGAGTTGCCAGATTGGGCTATAAACCGCGATTTGGAGGTGATTTCGCGACGTGAAATTTGGAAACGCGTTTTAGCGCGATTCGGGCTATGCAAAAAAATGCGTTTTGGGCTTCACAGCCTTTCTTCGTCAAAAAGTTCCCCAAATGGCGTTTGGATGTTGGCTGCGTTGGTGGGAAAGTGACGGAGAGAAGAGAACAGACAACAGGCCCTACTCACAGTCATCTGTTTACCGCGTTTACCACCGTCCGGTACCTACCTGATGGGTGATATTCACGTCTGACCATCTGGAGACCATATAACCGCATAATTGTACATTAGGGTGGCAACTATTATAGGCCATAGGGGAAAAAGTTTTCCTCGCCAAATTTGAACTCTCAGCCCCTAATAATAAATAGTGCAGTTGGGCTAGAAAATGAGTTTGGCAAAGTTTTAGGTCGATCAGACAAGTAGAAATGGCGCCTCATCGCATTTGAAGTTTGAAGAAACTGCAAATTTTTGGGAAAATGTTCAATTGTTCTTTTGTAACTCAGGTACCTACCATTTGGGATAGAAACCTGTAATTGGTCTCATTCTGTAGATAATTCAATTGCAAACTACTGTTATTCCAACACTATTTTCGCTAAACCCAACAGAATCGAGCCTCGAGGTTATTAAGAATTCTGTGGGTCAGGTCGTGATCTTTTTAAGAAAATGTGACTTTTCACGCATACCCCAAACAATGCTACGACAGTCTATATTTGCCTATTCTGCATGCTCCAAGTTGTTATTTTCGAACATTCCCCTCGAGCCATACATGACTTTTGGGTCAATAACATGCAATTGCTACTATTGCTACAATGACACGTCTCTCAAATCCTTATTTTGTTATAAGGCGAAGAATCTGCTTGTATGTACAATGAAAGTCAAAGCCAAATAATAAACATATTCAAACGTTGCACAACCAAGTACTGAGCAGTATAGCCCCATGGTAGTAGACATTCCATGGGAAATGATGATTTGACACTGAGATCTGGGGGAAGAGCCACTCAACAAAATAATCACCAAGTACGTGCGGAAACACGATCATCGCCTCCACAAACATGAGAACCTGGTGATGCTCAACGTTCTAAACGACGAAGGGGAACTCAAGCGTATCAAATCCCTGGACTTGATTGTGCTAAGCAAATAGTTGTGTAGCGTCTACTGATCCTTCTACAAACACCGGCCTGAATTTGCTGAAATCCACCTTGGAGATAGATTAATTATTATGAGATAAAATATTGATTGATGAAATGAACCAAATATTCAGTTGCAATAAATACATCACAAAAAATTAATATAATCACTGTATTACTCTATCCATTACAAAGACCGTCCATATCGATTAAATATTGACATTTTCGAGTTTTTTGTACGTTTTTGAGTCGAACATTGCTCTTTTTGAAGGTCGAAAAGACCCGAATTTTGCTACAGTAATACAATCGAGTTGAAAAGACTCATGGGAAAACCCGAAATTCTTCTGAAAAACGTCCAAAAAAATGCGAAAAAGGTTCATTTTGAATCGAATAAGGTATTCATTTTTGGATGAAATAAGACCGATCGCCGGACCATGTCTAGACCTAACTCCATAATTCGTGTCTCCCAAATTGCATGCAACGATTTTTAAAAGGACCTCTCCTGACGTTCAACATTATCTTATGTGTTATAGCTAGAATCATTCTGGATGAAATTAGATCTGATCTAGCTAAGTCAGTTTTTCATTTTTAGGGTGAGAGAGTTAGGAAGTGTGTGTGTGAGATTAAGGGGGGGGGGGGGGTCAGAACCACGCTACGCTTCTGTGTGAGAGTTATCTGTTTGCCAAACCCCGTTATTGGCAAATTTTTTTAATAGTATTATTTAATCTCACGATTAGGGCAAACAAATAGCGATAAGAGTGGCCACGATATAATAATGTGTTAATACGAGGGGCATCATAAAATGTTCGTCCAAATCAGACGAGGAAACTGGATAACGGAATCGTTCGATAGAAACTGTACACATTTACGGAGCGTGAAATACGGTCAAAATTTGAGGTAAATTTCTGACGACGTGACATTGAAGAACGGTCAGTGATAGCCATCATAATATGTGTTACGACTATGTCGAGAGAAAGGTGGATGGCATGAAAACGCTGTAAATAATTCCACACCGGTCCACTTTTAGCGAATTTTCGAAGAAAAGGAAGGTTTGTTAAAACTCGAATTTCCGAAAAATTTCACGAAAAATTATATGTACCTACCTACCGAGATAATATATAGGTACATATAATTTTTTGTGAAATTTTTCATGTATATTATCATATAGGTACCTACATATTATCATATGATATATTATCATATCATATTGATACTATCATATACCTACATATGATTTTTTTGAAATTCTTCGGAAGACATGCCTATTATGAATGCATGTCTCACTGTAACAGCCTATCGGTGGAATCGAGTGATTTCGGTCAGTTGGGTTCTCGTTCAATCAGAACCAGAACCTGGAAAACAAATGAAAACGCTATGAAATCCAATCAATGGAAACAGTGTCTATTTGAAAATAAGTAAGTAGTTACTTAGGTAGGCAAGGGCGTAGCGTAGAAAACTGTAGGTAGAAGTTGAATGATGAAAAAATTTAATAAGAATAACAAAATATTTTATCAACAGTAAAACATTCAATTGAAAATTTGAATCGGCCACTCATTATGCCACAGTTACCTACAGTTACCTACCTTTGATGGTTGCTATGAATCCCAAATCCAATAACTATGACTGGAATGGCTGAAGGCAAGTCGTCTAAGAAGAAGAAGAAGAAGTCGTTCTAAGAAGAAGATGAAGAATTACAAATATCTGATTGCAGTGAGGCCACCTACCAGTTGAGGCCTCAGGGGAACCGCGAGATTCAAGCGGGTGCCTTTGACGTCACCCTACAGCGTGTGTATATGTCTGGTCACAGCCTGACTGTGATAGCGCAGGGCAGCGCACGCGGCTAGCGCTTCCCAGATGTAATGCGCTGGAACACGGAGGCCAGCGGATAGACAATATCCATAGATTGTTAATATCCATGCTGTTATTCGATGATTCATCATTTTTAGTTTTTCTTTTACTTTTTACCTTCCTAAAATGATGTGGATGTGCATAACACCGCTGTATCATCGTGATTGGAGAAATGGTTCACCGTAGGAATAACCTTGTATGGTTTTCCCCGCCACTCGAGAAATTCCGAACCTCACTCAAATTTGTTGAAAATGAAAACGGGGCGAACAAACACACTAACACCGAAACGAGAAAAGAAGAGGTAATAATCAACTGATTAGCCCGTATTCAATACTTTTTCGGGATATTAAATTTAACGGTTCGTTTTCGCTAATCGGTTCGTTAAAGAGAAATGAAAATTCCCCACTTCGTTGCTTAACAGTTAAATAGGCTTAATCGTCCCTTGTTATATGGCATTTATAAACCGGCCCTTAGGGTTATGAAAAGTTTCAAGGACTATGCTGAATTCCGTGTAACTGGGATAAGTGCAGCAGTCGGATTTCTTGGTTGATTTTCACGGCCTTATTGTAGAAAATGAAGAACGAGAAACAATTTCAACCGAGTTGATTCCCAATGTTTGCGACTCAGCGCCCACGCCTCGACTCGTATCGTTGACCCAAACATGTGTCAGAGGTCTCGTGTGGGTGGGAAGCGGCAAATAGAGAGGAACAGGCTAATAATGGAGAGGAAGCGCGAGGTAACGGTTGTCAGCAGCACAAAGAAAGGGGCTTGTAATAGGGCAACAAACGACAAACGATCTCACTGCAATTCGATGTTGCCTACTTCTACGTGAATAGTAGTGACTGACCGATGATTCGGTTTAGGCCAGTTTTGGGGAAGAACACCGTAAGACTACTGGAGGTATGTATACCCCCAGTAGTCTTACGGTGTTCTTCCCCATCTATCTATATAGTCTATATAGGGTAGAGGTATACCTATCTATATAGTCTAGTGTATCTTAGTAGGTGTATCTATATCGTGTGAGATATTTTATATCGAGGTTCGGTCAATGAAAACAATTTTTTGGTTCCGACGTTTCGGCCGTTTATTCAGCCATCTTCAGGGAATTCTGTCGTACGGAATCAGGACATGGAGGTGATGCCCGGTTCATGAACAGCGCACAACTCAATATAGATACTACGGTCGAAAACCGGACGGAAATCCACTACAACTGTATCTATATCTGTACATCTAGTGTACTCGTGTACATAGTAGGATCTACAGGTTTTCTTAGCAGTGGTTTTTGAACGTCGAAAACCCATGGAAAACTGAAAACACCGTAGGTAGACATTTTCCCTAAATAACTTAATAAGTGAACATTTTCAAAGCTTTTGTGGGTAAAATATAAAAAATATACAAACATCAAAACGCCAAAAGTCATATATCTACGGCAGTTATACTTCAGTCGGGAGTAATAAGGGAAAAAGGAAGTATCTGTCGCAGGGTCACCCTGCACCGCCTGTTATACTAACCCGCACGACCGTTAATTTTCCGTTAATTTCGTGTAGGTTTATTGTAAAACGTTTTCATAGGATCTGCTTTCCGGGATTGGATCTAATAACCGCACTCGTCGATAGTTCATCTTCTTGCAGGTTGATCTCGATTCGAAATGACCTGTGAGGTGATAAGATCGAACTTCGGAGGCAATAAGTTCAAGTAGTGCGGGTTAGTATCACATGTCTTGCAGAGTGACCCCTGCGCCAAATACCTGCTGCCCCCTTCCTAATTTTTCTCAGCCCTTAAATTTTGGAATGCAAAACACTCAGGAAAGTAAAATACGTTTTATCGTTGCAGTGGAAGTTAAATGAAAAAATAAAAGTTAAAATACCTAACTGGTAGCTTCAACACTCACGATCATTAGTTTGTTGACAAAACATGAGAACTGTTATGCCCATAGCTCTACTATTCGAACAGTTACAGAGTTATGACGTAGAGGAAAATATTCGTAAAATTGAGAGCTTTCCATCGAGTGGCAAACGGTTTTTCTTGGGTCGTTTTTTAGCAAACGATTTCCTGGATTGTTTTTTGGCAAATAAGTGTCCGTAAAAATGTCCTCTACCTTAATGTTGGGTAAATTGTAACCATCGATATATTTGTGTAATCGATGGTACTCTTCAATAAGAACATCGATGTTGCATGCCAAATCTGAAGAGACACAATCTTCACGACACCTACAATTACAGGTGATACGGTGCCCTCGCAGTTAATTGCCAATAATAAATCACAAACATTATTTAACCCTTACACACTTATCCGTCTCCAGCTTGCGAAAATGTTGACAAACCTACTCGTAATATCAGGTGTTTCATTGCCCACTCTACCTTATTTCAGATACAGGATTTTTTCGAAAAGGACACGATGAAGAGAACGGTTTCGGCATTTCATTCCCCATCATTAACCGCTTAAGGCGCAGGGAGGTCGTTAGTTGCCGTTTCGGCTTTGAAAACAATCAGGCGTTTCTCTCCCACTGGTTGATTAAACTCAGCAGTTTGCAATTAACGGCTTTTCAACGAGGCTGCATCTCTCGGGGCTCCCGTCACGTTTTTTACTTATCCGAAGCCGGCTGGTTTTCTTCAGATTTCTATTCTGAGGATATGACGCCTTTATTGGATTATTCACAAACAGCTTGGGCGCAGTAGAACACTCCTCATAAAAAGCTCTCCTTATCCGCGTAGTTTCTCATCCGCCTTACATCGTCTCTTCAAGTAATTCTGAATGAAATTCGAGTGAATAGACGCATACATGCAACACTTTGACAATGAGCATCGAATTATTGTTCTTTATTCTGACTATAAATTCCATTTGTTATACTCATAGAATTGACCGTGTTTCAGGTACCTACAACCTGTATATATGTGACTGGTGCTTATACGTGGTGTATATGTGCTTTTATACCAAGTAGGTACATAATGCTCTGTACGTCTCGTGACGCTTTTCTCGGCAATTACTTTAAAAAACGTCATAATATTTCAAAAACTATTGATCGTAATACGATCGTAATACGATCAATAGTTTTTGAAATATGACGTTTTTTAAAGTAATTGAAAATCGGTCTCTAATCATCGGAAAACAAATATCATCAATATAATAATAATTATTATATAATTATTATATTGATTGGTTCACAAGAAAGTTTGGAATTCCTCAAATACCTACAATTATTGTATTTGAGGAATTCCAAACTTTCTTGTGAACCAATCAATTTTGAGAAAGAGGGAGTTGTAACATCGCAGTGGTTTCTACTGAAATAATTAAACAAAATGTAAAGTTGCTGAAGATTATACCGTGAAACTTATTGGTGGTCTCAATGTTATTTATTGGACGAACGCTACTTGGAAAGAAACGACCGTTTCAATTCGAAGACTAAAACTGACTCAAGTTATCAAAAACTCGTTTTTATTAAATAATGATTTTTTGAAGTAAACAGACACAAGAGGAACGTTTCATGAGAAAAAAACCACAAAGAAAAGAGAAAGCAGGAAACAGAGTCTGATAATGAATTCACATTATACATGTGGGTTTCATTTATGTAACTTATAAAGTTATTATGATGGGTCTTGAATAATGTGTGCATAACAATACCGTTCGTTCATTAGAGAGAGTAGTAAGTCCCTAATCAGACATCCTTCGCCAATTTACTGTCCTCAACAGCCACTTTTAATGGCGGTCTCTTTCATCTAAACTCCGAACGGATTATGTGTAACTTCTCGATGTGAAACTATTCGTTCAAGTTCCATATAACTCTATTATTTTGTAAATGTTGTAATAACTCAATTAAATTGTATAGGAATTGAAGTACATGAGTGGAAAATGACAAATAGTGATTAAAAAACAGGTAATTCATTTTCCTCAATGAAGGATTTCAGATCTCGATAGATATTCTTGTTAGCGCGTCTTGAAATAATCACATATCCCTCAATATCGGAATTAGGCGTCTACTAGATACCTTAGAGCGAAGAGCATAGGGCATAGATCATAGAGCGTAGAGTATCAAGCATAGGGCATATAGCATAGAGCATAGCATAGAGCATAGGACATAGAGCATAGCATAGAGCATAGCATAGAGCATAGCATAGAGCATAGCATAGAGCATAGCATAGAGCATAGCATAGAGCATAGCATAGAGCATAGCATAGAGCATAGCATAGAGCATAGCATAGAGCATAGCATGGAGCATAGCATAGAGCATATCATAAAGCATAGAATAGAGTATAGCATAGAGCATAGAATAGAGTAGGTATGTGTAGTGAATAGAGTATGAATAGAGTATGTGAAGTATGTTTATTGCACAGAAAATCTTTCCAGGAAAGCGAAAGGCTAAGTTCGTAGATGGGCATAATCGGGCTACTCTAAGGGGTGTTTGGGGGAGTTTTAGGGGGGAAAACTACCCACAATTTCCAAAAAATGAAACATTCTGACAAGTGACCCTTCATTTTAAAGGTTTTTAAATGCAGATATAATATATATATATTATATATACCTATGTACCTATATATTTGC
The DNA here is from genome assembly GCA_963920205.1 of Stenodema calcarata. NCBI lineage: Eukaryota > Metazoa > Arthropoda > Insecta > Hemiptera > Miridae > Stenodema > Stenodema calcarata. The sequence goes on along the minus strand of OY986055.1, from coordinate 4,968,594 downwards.
ACCAAAAATTATAATACATATAATTTTTGGTGCAAATATTGTTGTTGTCTTTTGGCAGTAGATTTAGGATGGTCTAAAACGGATTTCGGTATAGGTACCTACTAATTTCGCGGAAATGCGAGTTTTAACAACTTTGGACCGAGAACAATAGCTTCATTGTCTACGAAAATTCGCTAAAAGCTCAAAATGACGCATGCTCAGGAAGAAAACAGTAGGTACGCCTGGGGTCTGCCTGGACCCTACCTGGTGGCTGGAGGGTTAAAAACATCGATGTTAGGCTGCTAACAACTGCTTGTAATTGTTTTGGTTCCAGTGTTTTACCGCCATCGATGATTGCTTTTCGATGTTCCTCAACCATCGGTAGTTTCCGGTCGATGTTTAAAAACATCTATATTTTGGTTCAGATCTTTAACAAGATGGATAATTCACTTGTTTGCCATTTCTAACTGTTCAACTACAAACTAGTGTTAGGTATACAGACAGATATCGTACCCGGAAATGCATTTTAAGTTGTTTCTAGCGAACTTTCCGCACAATATTTCACCCCAGTTTTTCGTGTAGTTATGAGAGTTGCATACTGCCCAGTTCTTGTTAAGTAATCGTTTAAAAAGTTTCATTATTAAAACTAGAAATCAATAAAAACTAAAAAAAAAAACTATTTCGGTAGGTATTATGCGTGCCTCCTTCGAAGATAAAAGAATCAACGAAATTCTGTTTCAGATTGTCAAGAAATAGGTAGGTACTTACCACAAAAGTTTAAATTGATTCCGCAGGGAGATATGAACGGACGAAACGGGGGATGATATCTGAAAATTATTTATACCTACCAAACTCTTTCCTTATCTGCGACGTCTCTAAACTGCAGTTACGCGAACATTAAATGTGGCAGTAGATTTAGGATGGTCTGTAACGGATTTTGGTATAGGCTACAAATTCTTCGGAAATGCGAGTTTCCAATTTACAAATTTTGTAACAGTGTTTCTGCCCGAGCTATTTAGTCGTCCCGGGAAAACTGGGACATCCTACGATCTGTTTTCAAAAAGATGTTCCCCGCTACAGAGTATTTTGTATCTTACCAATCTGTTGTGCGTGTTACCTATTGGACATCACCCTTTCGTCGCATGACCGTTGTTGTACCGTATCCCTGGTCACGCCGGAGCGGTTGTCACGGAGATGCTGCCCGAGGAGTTCCCGCCAGTTGGCATTTTTCTCGCGGCGCCGCAGCACACGACGGTCATCCTGCAGTTCGCTGCTCATCCGCTAGGTAGCAACAAAGTGGCTCTGGCCGATATTCCGATCGTGTGATGCTGAGGACGCTATTCTATTGAAGGGAACAATAAACTTACCATAATACCTACCATAATAATCTCACCAAAACTATTGGAATATTAAATATTTAAATTTTTAATTTTTAATTTTTTAAATTTTTTTAAATTTTTTAATTATTTTTAATTTTTCTATTGGAATATTTAAATTTTAAAGAATGAAATATTGTGCATGCACATCCCTTCAAAATTTGTTGAGTAACATTGTCAAACTTATCTAAAACTTCCAAGTTAGTACTTGGAATCCGATCACGTCCAAATATACATAATACGATGACCATAATTTTGAAATTAAAAAGTAGGACCATCCATCCAGGAAACAATATTATGTATTTCGCAGCTCATGATTATTTTATTAACACCACAACATTTTTTCATAAAAAAGTACAATTATAATTGCTATATCTGTAATTAACCAGTCAATTAAAAAGTAAACACATTTTTTAATTACGTGTAGGTGTGATGTGTTGACCGTCAGTAAGAATAATAATGGGGAGATGTCGAGATGCCCATCATTTTGGTTTATTATCTTCGATAATGAACCATTGGAATCGCCCAAAGAAAAAATTTTTTTAACCCCCCCTCAAAATTTGTTGGTTTACGTTTCAAGATACGTAGATTCAGAAAATCGAATAAAAAATCCGTCCGTCCGCCGTACGCCGTCCGAGGCACTTTGCCCAGTTAGCGTTGAGTTAAAATTACGAAATTTTTTTTATGGGTTTGGACTAACCCCACAATGGTCCTCGAAACGTTTCATAACCCTAGGTCAAGGGGAAGGGGTTCAAAACGAATTTTGAAAATTTGAAAATCTCATATCTCGAAAAATTCATATTGAACGGTATGTTTTTTATTTCATATTTAGATAGAGTTTGTTCCGTAGAATTTTTTAAGACCATCCGCAGCTTTGTACGACCAGCCGTTCGTTCACAATGACGGCTCAAAGATTGTTGTGCCTCACAACACGATCGTGAATCAAACTGTTGAAATACAGGTCCATTTTCATACTAACAAGCTCTTTGGAACATCATATGGCTTAAGTAATGTCGAGTTTGTTGTTCTGAGGTGCGTTTCGTGCTACGGAAATGAAGGTAATTTCGAATGTTTGTTGGTAGGTACTTCTTTTATAGAAAAATTATTACCGACGTAGTATTAAAAACCCCAGAATTATATCGTATTAATTAATCATAATTAATAATAATTATTATTAATAATAAATACGAATCATTAATACCTAACAATAAATTATAATAATTTTCACTAGGTACTTGATAAAATTGTTAATAATTAGTGATAATTGATAATAATAATTAATCTAACATTTAGGATCTAGACATTTAGACCTAGTGATCTAGACAGAAGGGTGATCTGTACAAAGAAGATAAGAATTTGTCAAGAATTGTGTCAAGAATTTGCAGAGTTTTTTCTCATTGCAAACCTGTTTATTGTGTACCCAAGATCCTTCCCTAAAAGACCTGGCAGCGGGAAATAGGTATTATTCAACATGGTTTGAAAAGGGAAAAACAAGTTTTGTAAAAAATCCCAATGCTCTAGGTAGTAGTCGATACCAGTGACCAACATTTTCTTCAGTAGTCGACATGGTTTTGCACTAGTAGTCGACCTACATTTGTTAGAAGTCGACAGTATCACTTGAGTCAGTAGTCGAGAGGTTTCGTCATTCCATCGTTTTCGAATTTTACGACATCTAAATAAAATACATTCAACTGTGAATCGGAACTTGAAAATAGATTAATAAGATGTAATAAAGTAGTTATCAGACTTTTGATTTGCAAACAGCTCATTATCAGTCTCAAATTGCAATAAGTACGTAAGTAAAAAGGTATGAGAACTATAGTCGAAAACTCATTGTCAGAAAATTGACATTACAGTTGGGCTTAGGTACCTATTTACATATTTTTTTTGACATTTTCATGTCTTTGCTTTGGCACATAAACTGAAACGGGAAAAATTTGTTCCCTTGATTCACCCTTTCCCTCAGATCACGTCAGAACACAAGCGACCGGCGGGCCATTACGTCAGAGCCTATGACGCACGAGCGAATGACGTAAGACGGCTGGCAGGAGGCTAACTAGTACGTCAGAGCCTATGACGCACAAGCGTATGACGTAAGACGGCTGGCAGGAAGCCAACAAGTACGTCAGAGCCTATGACGCACGAGCGTATGACGTAAGACGGCTGGCAGGAGGCCAACAAGTACGTCAGAGCCTATGACGCACGAGCGTATGACGTAAGACGCCTGGTAGGAGGCCAACATGTACGTCAGAGCCTATGACGCACGAGCGTATGACGTAAGACGGCTGGCAGGAGTACGGTGAGTACGGTGAGAATATGGTATGGTGCTGATTTGCAACACAGTCTGGTATAGACAGAAGGGTGATCTGCACAAGGAAGATAATAAACCGTTGTGTCAAGAATTTGCAGAGTTTTTTTTTATTTACCTACTTACTTGTAGAAATACGAGATCCAACAGTTTTTCAAAAATCACATAATAAACTAACATTAAAATCACATTAATAAATTTAAAAATCAGTCTTTTTTCGAGTGTCTCGAATCAGTCTTATGAATGGCTGTCAAGAGGTGTTGCAATAATTTATTTACAATAAAGAAAGAGTGAAACATGTAACTCACCCCGATTGATATTTTCAAATACTCTTGTTTTATACTCTTTATACTTTTTAAATACTCATGGGTTTCCACGATTTCGTCGCGAGTGATTTAGTTCGTAACACCCCCCACAGCACAAGCGTCGGTTTACACGGGGTAGTATTTGGACATACTACCTACATACATAAGTACTTAGTATATATACTACGTATATATACATAAGTACTTAGTATATATTTATGGATTGTGAAGATCTTTCCTAAATAAACGCAATAGAAAACAATTGATTAGCATCAACATACTACGATTGATTTGCATCGAAATCTAGAGGAAAAAAAGAAAAAAAGTACAATTACAATAATTATAACAATTATTGTAACAACATATTGGTTCATTATCTTCAATAATTTGAATCACCCAAGAAATATAAATCGCCCCCCCCCCCCTCAAAATTTCAGGGTTTACGTTTCAAGATACTTAGGTTCAGAAAATCTACGCACTTTACCTAGTTAGCGTTATGCTAAAATTACGAAATTTGGTTTACACTTTGCTGAACCAGGAGTTCGAAAAATTTGATTATAACGGTGTCGTTTTTTTGTGCACATTTAGTCTTCTTGTCTACGGGACATTTGGTGGTAGGTACGTCCTGTTATTTTTAAATAAATTTTATTGCCCATGTTGGTAGGTACCTACAAGTAAAAATCCCAGTATGTATTACTTGTAGATCAACAGTGGCGGCTCGTCCATAAGGCCACCTTGGCCCTCGCCCCACCCAAAAATTTGCAAAGGAAAACAGAAAAAACATAGAACAAGGAGAAAAAAATCTTACCTACTACTACCCACCATGGAAGAAGGGAGATCTCCCTTCCTCCATGACTACCCACTTCCACTGAGTCACATTTTGTTTCGATTTATCGATTAAAAAAGTCGATTATCGGATCGACCAGAAGTGCCCCAGTCTCAATGTTGAAGGTATAGGCGCTTCCTGGGGTGGGGGAAGGCACTCTGTGTTGCGAGATAGGAGGCGTTCCGGGCGGTGGCCAAAATATCGTATCAAGTTGAACGCCGAAAACAATCGATCGTTGAATCGTTCCTTGTCAAGGAAGAACGAGTTTCATTCTTCCATGCTTTCTTCCATGTTTGATAAGAATGATATCAAAACGTTGCCTGACGTTATAATATACTAAGCTTCGTATTTACTCATCATAGTAAAAGTGAATTATTGTCTCCATAATATTAATCAACTAAACATTGAAATTTAATATCTCACGTGCAACGCGTGAACGCTTTGCTAGTCGTCAAGACTGAAGTGTATCCACAGAAAACCCTACTATACTACGTGGATCACTATTCGCCCAAGTGAATCTCATTTGTTGATTTCTACATTCTGTAAGTTAATAACAGTTAATAACCGTTAATAACAGTAATATACATAATATTATTATGTAGCTCAGCCAACCGTTGAGAATACTGTTTTATTTGTTATCCCTGGAACTGATGGTGACTTCGTTGACTCGAGCTTTGTTTGAGCTAACCAACGAACTTTAAAAGCTAGTTGAAATCAATCTTGCTGTTCTGTGATCGTTCAAAATGTTTTGATACGATTGGATAAGAAAACGTATGTGCAATCTGGGCATAAGAGGACATTTTTAGAGGGGGTTTTCAAGGTACCACTCGGCTAGGAAGCAGATGGTCGCGATTGCTAATTTTTAAAAACCCCAGTAATAGAAACTCCAATAATATAATTTTTTGACTACCTTTATAATGTACTCTTTGAATAGTACTCGTACAGTCACAATTTCTCTTTTATTCTTCCTATCATTTTCAAGATGATTATTTTGGTGGGTAGGTGGGATTGCCTTGCAGCCACCTCCTCGTCGGTAATCCTGGATAGTGGTCAGTAATCTTCCCTCTCCTCAAGAGAACTCTTTGGAGAACGATGTTTCCTGACTTGCTAAGAGCTGCATACCAGTAAGCAGTATGAAGCAGTTTAGCTGTAAGGGTAGTTTGAGTTTAGTTCCTATAGTGAGTACCTAATAGGTAGGTATGCACCTAAATATTGCCCTGGTGCCCCACCAGTTTCTGAGCCCACGAGCCGCCCCTGTAGATCAATAAAAGTTAATTCTAAATAATGTTTTAGAAAATATAAATTATTCATTTATCATTTATCAAGATAATTTATAGACCATTACTGAGCTAGTTACCGACACCCACCCCCTCACCTCACCGCCTCCACCCATCTCGGAAATTACCATCTGATCACCTATTTGAACAAAAATTTTAGCGCATTACTCCACTTGCTTAGTAGCGAGCAAGGTCCCAAGGGGTAGGTGAGGGGTTGCAAGGTCTTGCTCCACGTGTATAGGTCTTGCAGCAGTGATCTAGACAGAAGGGTGTGTAAAGAAGATAATAAGCAGTTGTTGAGCAATTTTGCAAAGATTTTTTTATATTTATGGGACTAACAAGGATATTGTATACAGAACAGTGATCTAGACGGATCAGTGATCTGTACAGATGATAATGAACCGTTGTGGAAGAATTTGAAGGGTTTTTTAAAATTCGAAATTCGGCGTTCCCCCAACAAAATGTACGAACTGCCACCGACCCAACAAGAGGACAATACACACCGCTCCGAGTCTGTACTCGATTCCCAGTTCGAGTAATTTACATGAAAAGGCTCTCGATTGAAGTTGAATCTAGAGCACCCGACCACGGTTCAAAGGAAGCAATAAATACAGGACCCCCCCCCCCCCCCCCCGATGGAGCAAAAACGTGGCGTAGGGAGATTGATGTGCCGGCGAGCATTCAGTATGTTGGACGAGCATGTGCGTGTTTGCCTCGTCGCCAGACAGTTGAATGGTATTGTTGGCGTATTGACCTTTATTCTCTCTGTAGACACAGTCAATTTGGTGGGGCGTTTTAAAGCTAAATGCCTGTGTCGAGATTATCAATTAGGGCTGTGCTCAACCGCTCAAAACGATTCGCATTCAAGTCGGTTCTGTCCCTAGCAACTCTTTTTCGAGAAAAAAAAACGAAAATTTAAATGGCCTTTTGCAGTTTTCATTCCACTCATGTTCAAATTTGTTTTTGTTTTTCAACATAATCAAATATAGTAAAATGTGTGCTCTTGCAAACTGGCGGTCTAAATTAAATTAAATTAAGAGACATTCACCTTGTTCAAACCATAATATTACTATGTTTACTGAATATCTAGTTTCCATATGCACAACGCTCCGGGTGGTCTTTCAAAACTCTGAATTGAAATCTATTCGTGCAAAAACACACTACCGCTTCATTTAAAATTTCCGAGTTATGGCATTTTGAAATTTTCAAACCCTACTTTACACACTTTTCTATCAAGGATTAAGAAAAGTCTTAAAGATCATCGAGGCCCGCATCACGAATTTGAAATATTTAGGGCAATTCCAAAATGAGCAATGTGCTGTTGGAATACTTTTTATTTTATATGAGACCATGACATTCGCGTTATTATTGTTGAGTAAGGTGAAGAATTTTCAAAAATGGTACCTACTCTCAGTTTTACCAAAAAATCACCTCTTCCATCGAAATAAAGGTGCCAAAAACCAGATTAAATTCTTGATATCGTCCTACCATTATTTTGAAGCCTCCGATGAATTTCCTGGAATAGTGAGAACTTCACAATTCATAGGAGGATTGGTCACCCAAACGTACCCATTGAGAAAACCGAAAGTTCCGAACCTAGATTTGCCCCAAGTTAAACTCTACGAGGATCGAAAAACCCCAATAGATTTTTTGAAAAATGGATGACTTGAAACGTCTTCAACAGTACATCCCCGACTCTGCAAAACATCGCTTCTGGAACGAGCTGTTCAAGTGGCCTACCATGAACAGGTCCTGAAAGAATCCGAATGAAACTTTTCTCTGCCAGGTGGGCCACTCACACGCGTAAACGTTTTTTTCTAAATTCTGTTTTAATATTCTTTGGTTAATAAAAATTATTCCATAGTACAATCTGAGTCGCAAGGTTCTTGTTGTCTTTTCAATATGTTCGTAAGTAATGAAATAGAGCCCATAATTTTGCAATTTCCATGGTTGAGTGGAAGAAAAGGACACGTCCATCGCTCAAAAGGGACTGCCATGGCCATACCTGATGGCCGACCATGGTGACGACTGGATGTAAAATATCCCTCGAGACTCTACAAGTGAGGAATTTACCGAATTTTTAAATTCATTCATCCTGTGTGTAGCAAGTTTTTTGCGTCTCCTGTAAATTTTGGGTTTTGGGACTTGTCCCGATTCTACACTCAGCGATTCAAATGATCATGATATCACCAAAAAATCCAAAGATGTTGAACATTGTGTTGAACGTTTCCATGTCTTCGAACCATTTATAGGACCTTCATGCCCGTTGTTTATTTTGAATTCCAATCCTAATTTCCGCGTCTCTCCTTTCAGATGGACTGGGGCAGCAAGGATACGTCTACCTAGAGACCATCGTTGAAGAAACGTCTGACGACCTGAGGTCCGATTCCGAGTATTCGGAAGTGGCCGGTTGGCCGGACACGGACAGCGAAGCCGGTTCGGTTATTCACATTCCCAACACCATCGGTAAGTTTGATATTATCACTATGATAGTTTCGGATGGAACAGGGAAATTTTCTTCATAAAAGCAAACTATCGAGGCATCCATATTACGCAATTTTATTACCTAATTACGCGGGCGAGGTTTCAGAATAGTTACTTCTACTAAGTTATGGCGAAATGCTCGTAAACCCACCTGCAAACTTGTTAAGATTCAGTACTTCGTGAAAGTCAAGTAATAACAAATTCTTCTACTTGCAAAAAAGTACTGTTCTATGAAATAGGCCTTCATCATATACTCGAACGAAGCCTAAATATTTCATCTGATTAATCCAATTAATCCGGGGACTTACTAAGACACTCTGAGCAAGAGCGTTCTGAGCAATACTACCCTGTTGAGGTAAAACGCTTCAACTCAAAATTTAAAACATTGCAGAAATTCGCCTCAAAGTTTTTCACTGAAACCTTTGTAGGTGAGATATCGATATGACTTCAACCAATTAAACGGTGAAAAAAAAAAAAATAAATAACAAATAAAATAAAAAACTCGCAAATTAATCGATTTATAATAATTAAGGCGATTTTAAAATTTCCAGCTTCTGTTTTGGGATTGTTTGTTTAGGTAAAATGCCTCAACTTCCCCGTCACCTTAACGTAAACAACTCAATCAAACAGATGTTTGTTAGGAAACGGTTAAAGTACCTAATGTAAACGTTTGTAGGTAAAACGCCTCATCTCAATATTTTGGTGAGTTCAGGCGTTTTATGGTTTATGGTCATAATTTCCCCCACTTCTGGTTCGAATTTTGAAATTCAGACTTCACTATCGAAAATGCCAGGTCCGTAAAAACCCCATTTTCGCAAACATTGGTCTTGAGGCGATTTTATTTAACAGGGCAGAAGAATACTGTCGAGAAGTACCTACTTATACACTCGATATTTTAGTACCAGTCGTGGTCACTCGTAAGCGTTGTTTCGTGTGATTGAAAGATCATCCGTTTCACGCCCGTGAAGGTTATGGGCCCTTCATATCCAACAGGTTATGGGTCCAGTGGAAGCGTGCTGGGCACATAACATCCTGGATATGAAGGGTAGATACTATGTAGGTATTATATTAGATGTATTATATCAAAATTAGGAAGGACAATAGCGGAGTAAACTGGAGGAATAACATAATGGGTAACAGTCAAGAACATAATAAGTTCTTGACTGTTACCCATTATATTTGACAATTTGAAACCCATTATAATATAATATAATATATTATAATATAATATAATAATATAATATAATAATAATATAATAATATTATATTATATTTGACCATTTGAATGAATCAACTTTTAATCATCTTTCAGTCACACGAAACATATCCAACAGTAACTGTTGACGGAGATTGGTATTAACAATTTCGAGTGTCTAATTAACCAGTAGGTACATTTCGACAAATACAACAATCGGTTGATTTTACACATAAAAATGATGTTTACCTAACTCTAAACTAGATTTTCCCGACGTACGAACGATTCCAGTGGTTTACTTGTGGACTGAGGATGTTTCTAAAGGCGAGGTCCGGTCTGGTTTTGCGTCGGTGGAACCGCCCAGTTTAATTTGCATAAGAGTTTACACAGTCTCTCCGACCGCAGGCTGTCTGCCTCTGGCCAATGTGGGGTAACAGGATATGCCGAGTGGGAACCGAAGGGTCGTACCCGATTCCAATCAATGGCCCAAGGTGGCTGACTAGACTGTATCAGAATGAGTTAAGGGTGTTATACGCAGGTTCTTGCGAAATCCTTTACTTTCCATACTATTTCAGACTTGTAATTGAATTAGTAGTTTTTTTTCCAGTGAAGAAAAGTTCATGAACGGGTTTGGCGCAGTCGCTACACGCAGGATAAACGCGTTCCAATTCATGCACTCGGTTTGATTGGTGGCCTTTGATTATATAGCATCGTGCTATGGACTGTTAACAAGAACCTGTTTGGTCATGGAAAAGCGACCAGCTTTCACAGCCAAACACCTGATGTGATCTATTCAATTTATTTACGAATTATAAATATCCAGAGAAAATTATGAGTACCTTTGATAGTACCTAAAAGCAAGATCAAAGACAGGAATTCCTAATGGAGCTCGTCCTAACGATGTTAAAATTAACACGAAAGTTTATTGAATTATTTTATATGTTAATATCTGTAGAACTATGTACGCGATCTCGGAATACTGCGAGTTGGTTCGTGTAGGGGATGATGATCCTCGAGATCTAGGACGACGAAAAGTGAGGTATCAGCTGAATGAAAACGGAAGATGGAAGCACTTGAAGACCACGGCTGAACAACCGTCTGTGTTCATTTTGGAAATTTTACAGGAGCGAATAAACGTATTTGTCGCGAATCGGCAGCTTCCACAGCTGCATTGGTTGTTCCACACCTTGGGAGCAATAATCATAAAAAAAAGGCATCAAACATCCCTCAAATATTGTAATTTTACGTCTCAAATTTAGTGAAGTTTAGATTGGCACACAATTTGCCCGTCCACCGTTTGAGTTGTGATTCCAGATTCTTTCTTTGCAAAATTTCTCCCAACGGTCGGCGGTATTTCTCTCACAACTCACATTAAATGTGAACGGGCTCACATTAAAATTAGTGAACCAAATTTTGGTTCATAGAGAGGGATGACCACAGTAGAAGTGGTAGAACCTGAACCCCAATTCATGGATCTAATTAGGCATGGCTACTACGGTTATTTCTTGGTAATAGGTTATCGAGTAGGAGCGACCGTCTGCAGACCATGGTAATAGATTGTAGTATTAGGTTACCGGCGATTCGAGGACATATTACCAAAATAACCGAATACCACAACCTATTAACCTATTACCAGACGGTCGCTGTTACTCACTTGTCCACATGCCTTTCACGTATTCGTTTTCCGTAACCTATTACCTGGTATTACCTGGAATAGCTCCAGCCTACCTATCATCACGGAATCCCGAATGGCCGGCGACACAGAGGCCCTCAAAGACCGTTCCTCCAAGTTCTCAAAACAGTTATTCCAGTAATAGGATTTTTCTGGTGATAGGTAATAGATAAGTGATAATCCTATTACTGGAATAGCTGTTTTGAGAACATTGAGAACATATTATGTTATCTGGTATTAGGTTACTTGACTGTAGGTATTAGGTTATTTGAAGCGGTTACGCTTGATTCCCCACCCATAACATATACAATGGATTGGGTGGTCGGGTAATAAGGAGCATAATAATAATGCTTCATAATATTAAGCTTTATGCATCATGTTATGATTCCTTTTGTTGTTTGTGCAAGATGCATCAGTTTTGTGTGTATAATATAAAAAGGATTCCTTTCAGTTCATCTGTCTGATAAATAATTTTGAAAATGAGATATTCACGTCTCCTGAGGGATGGTGCCTGGCTCTTGGGCGCCAGATCGCTATATTAGCTGCGCGCCCCCGGGGAATAAAATACCCACGTTCCGCCCTTTCACGCTATGCGTAGATTAAATAGGTAGGTAAAGAGTAAGAGAGTTCTTTTTGCCTTTTTCGCCTTTTACTTTACCCTGCATCCCACACTACCTTTTCCACCTAATCGAATTAAGACAGTGTGCGAGGCTTCTACGGCTCTGGTGTGTTTATTATTTTATTTTTTTCAACGGAAAACAACAAAAAAAAAAGCTGCTTGGCCACTCGGAGAGAAACCAAATTAGATTCACTTCCTTACTTACCTACGTCGTTATTAGGTTGGAGAGCCTCTGCGCAAGTCGATCGTCAACGTTTCAAGTAGGTACTTCACTTGTATACATAAATCACATGTTAATGGAGTAGCAGCTCATCAGCTTACTCAATTACAAGCACACTGGAACATAAATTTTGATCCTCAACTTCGCGAAATACGAAATTCGAGTGGTTTTGTCCGATCCAAACGCCGCACCGTTTCATTGTTGCCAGGATTATTTCCAGCAGTGACTATCCCCTTAAGTACTTCATATTGGAAAGTTTGAATCTGTTAGATGTTGGATTATTTGAGCAGCCCCAATTGAGTATGCCTTACGTCCAGACTGGTTTTAGAATCTGCTTGTACAGCAGTAACTTGTTATGAACATCTAGTTCTGAGTGCCTCCCAGTAACTATATTAAATATAGAAATTTAGGTAATGAGCTCGGCCTCTTCAATTTTGATGTGCTCTTTCCATTTTAGTTTAGTATCTTGCGTCAACCGTAGATAATAGCTACATATTATGTAGCTGTATTTGCCGCAGGTATGATTTGGAAGTTGATCATAATAATTATGATCAACTCCCAAATCATACCTTCGGCAAACACAGCTAAATATCTACGGTTATTTAGCTCCAATTATTGGCCACGGTCTATCTCTCTTATTGGCCACGCTCTATCTCTTTTATTATGCGTAAAATTCTCTCATGCAGATTAGGCTTCATTGAGTTTGATTCTCCACTTTTGAGTCCATTGGTTGACTTTATCGAGGTGATTTTGCAGTTTATGAGCAGCTTCTTCTGCTGTGTCCCTCTCGACCGTGAATGGTGTATCATCTGCGAAAGTTGATGTAACTCCACTTTCATGCGGATGGCAAATCCGTAGTGTAGGTCCCAAGATACTACCTTGTGGGACCCAGATATTCTTGAGCCCAGAAAACTCTTCTTCCTACCATACTCTGAAGTGTTTGCAACTGCTTTAAGTATTTGAAAGTATCCAGTAGGCAAATCGGATTGCAGTTCACACATCAAGCCATCATGCCAGACCTTATCAAATGCCTGTGATACATCCAAGAACACACAGGCGCATAGGTTGTATACAGCCTCCTCCTCAGGACGTAGGAATTTTCTCGATGACGAACATACGACCAATACACTACAAGTTTTCCCTTGATGTCAGGTTGTCCGTCGTAGATCATGACATCTACTATGATTTAAAAAAATCTTACACACATCTTGATGTGCGGAAGCGTGAAATGAATTTGAACGACGACCACTTCAAGAATTCGATGAACTATGGGTTCATTTAACAATGAATGGAACTTTAAATATTACATTACAATATGTAGAACAAGTAATAGGCTCGAAGATTGTAAATCATATAAACTGGTGTGGAAATATTGTGACGACACCGATTCAGGCGGTTACCCTTGAGATTTGTGGTACCCATTCAGTACTGAAAGATGAATAGCGCAGAAAAGTTTTTCGCATCAATCTGTTGGAAGTGAACGATAAATTGATTCTTTGAACTGGTGAACTTTGATAACGGGCGGGGCACCAGACGAATCTCTGGTCTCGCGTCGCAGCACATTCGGTTCTGGCTGAGTTTGCAGGACGGATGTAACGACTTGGGCGGAGTCACGTTCGGCTGATTTTGCTTTCCAGTATCGGATATTCGATTGGCAATGAAAGTGATGAATTTGAATAGTTGAAACGCTCGGTGATTCCGCGCGGTGGAGTTCAGAACCGCCAACAAGTTACGTTCAGCAAATAAATCGTACAGAAGACTTCTCACAGCACACATTACATCGATATCATCGTTCTTCCTCCAAGGATAACTAATTGCGGGAAAATACTGGTAGTTGGACCTACTAGGAACAATGTTAACAGTAGTTTGGCCATGGCATGCCGTTACTGCTATCAGTATTTGTGTAAACAAAGCACCTACAGACAGAAAAACACTTTTTATAGCTCACGATGTAAATGTAATCTGCAGCGGGTCCGTGAATGCGATTGTATGTGATTTTTTCAAATAATAATTATTTGAAATTAATAATAATTATTATCAAAGAATTTGTACCGCATTTGATGAGATCACGTTGCCAGTGATGATGCACCTACAAAGAGGATGTCCTGGCGGGACTGGAAGCGACAAGAAATAAAACGAGATGGATGAACGATGTCACGAAGGGCCTTCGAAAGATAGCTATATCCGTCCGTCCGCCGTTTACGGCACTTTGCCCAGTTAGCGTTGTGCTAAAATGACGAAATTTGATTTAAGGGTTCGGACTAACTCTGCATAAACGAATTTTGAAATTTCGAAAAATTCATATCTCTAAAAATTCAGATGGAACGGTATAGTTTTTAGTTCACATTTAAGAAGTGCTCAATTTTTAGAATTTTCAAGACCATCCGGAGGTTTGTACGACCACCCGTTTGTTCACAATGAGGGCTCAAAGTTGGAGCAGATAAAAAATCGTCAACATGAGAGTGAATCGTGAGGTAGCCTGTCGGTTCAATTTTCATACTGGCCCAGCTGATTCGTACAGAACATGGTTTTCAGATATCGAGTGAATTAATAATGATTAATAATCGTGATTAATGATTGTTAATAACTAACAATATTGATGTTGACGGATGTCGAAGGTCGGTCAATTGACAGACCCTCGACATCCCTCAACATCATTCTTACTGACGGTCAAAAAAATCACACACACTAACAATATTGATTAATCATTGATAATCATTAATAATAATTTACACTACTTGATTATAATTCATAATAATAATTATTCAATCATTTCGTGAAATAAACAGAAGGGTGATCTGGACAAGAAATATAATAAACTGTTGTGCCAACTATTTGCAGTTTTTCATTCTGAAGGCCTCTGGTAACGGCACCAGCAGATTGAGAATTTCTCTTCATGTTGTGGGACCTGAATCACCAAAAAAAGGGTTCCTTGGTTGGTTGGTTCACATCCAAAACGTGCGTACGGGGTTAAGAATGCGTAACCGAGCGGACGAGTCTTCCGCGTGGAATGAGAGTAGAAACTTGGGGTTGGCAAATATCAAGGTCCCCGCGAGAAGTTATGTGCACGTGCCGGTACCGCTTCGTTTAATCTTCGAATCGGACTTCATTATCGGCTTTTCGAGGAAAAGGAACTTCTCAGGAACTAATGTTGCGTGTTCTTTTGAACTAACGAGGTTTTCTGTTAGTGAGCACCGCTGTGTCAAGCTGAATTACACGGGAACCGCGTTTCAGAGAGCTAAAACGAGGGGTTCTCGTGAGTAGCTTCAAGTCCACTTGAAGAATTCGCTATGATGAGTGTCACGTTATTAGGCGCTAGCGGTACTCTGTACCGCGCATTCATTTTCCATCATTTCTCACTATTTTTGGGTCTTGAAATCTACTTTTTATTAATGGGATGGATAGAAGAAGTTGATATAATATAATATGTTATATCAATTGTGATATTATCATTTGGAAGAAGAGTGACACAATCCGAAAAATTGCGTTTTTGAGTTAAACTCAGTGACAACCACAAAAAGAGGTGTTATTTCTCTGGAGAAGATCGCCTTGTCAACAGTTCGGATAGTTTTTGCTGGAGTGCACTTGTGTCACTCTTCCACCGGCCCCATTTTACGTACATTGTTGGTGCAGTATAGCCAATTCTTCAGTTGTGTGATTCTGCCATGCAGTTCTGCTTTGTCCGTCCAATGTTTGTTAACTGCCACTATGTGAAATCTCTACGATATTTTTGTGTGATGTGTCATTATTATCCAAAAGAAACCCGTTTTATTTTATACTAAAACGCCACATTCATGAATGTGTCGATTTTCTTCAAACAATTTGAAGAAACATCATCGGCATTTAATGGAAAAACGGCGTGTTTTTCCAGAATCCCAGTTAGTAGAATATCCTAATCTACAGGGGTATTTAAGGGCCTCATGCTGAGCTGAAATCACTTTACTTCAATATTTTCTGTCTTTTAGGAGAGCCTGGACAGCTAAGAAAGTAACGAGAAAAACTTTGATGACGAAAATTCAAATCAGCTTTTTCGGATTGTGTCACTCTTCTTCCAAGTGGACATTATGTCAGATAATGAAGACAGCTAGAAAATATAAAAATTCAAATTTATGAGTCACACCAGAATACCGTTACTATAGTACAGTATGGTATGATAGGAAAGAAATTCGTATGGTATGGTATGAGTACGGTGAGAATATGGTAAGGTGCCGATTTGCAACACAGTCTGGTATAGACAGAAGGGTGATCTGCACAAGGAAGATAATAAACCGTTGTGTCAAGAATTTGCAGAGTTTTTTTAATTTAATTTTTGTACTTGTGGATGGTTTGTTGATGAAAAAGTAAACTTCATATCGACTCGAGGTGTTTATTTGAATTCGAAGGGACCTTCAAGAAGAGCAATTGTCAACTCAAATTAGTCGAAACAAACGGAAAAAGTAGACTTGATATCGACTCGAGGTGTTTATTTGAATTCGAATGAACCTTCAAGAAGAGCAATTGTCAACTCAAATACTTCGTGAAAGTCGAAAAAAGTAGACTTCATATCGATTCGAGGTGTTTATTTGAATTCGAATGGACCTTCAAGAAGAGCAATTGTCAACTCAGATACTTCGTACAACTTGAAAAAATTAGACTTCAGATATCTGCCTCGCTCTGGCCCCTCTGACGTCATCACCACCTCCCTTCGCTACCACCCGATTACCTAGCCAGCCATCCCTCTGACGTCATACGCTCGTGCGTCATACCCAAGCAGCACAACGACGTCGGTCCGACGTCGTAAGAGGTCGGGAAATCCGACCTGACTTCGGGCGACGACGTCGTACCGACCTCACCACGACCACATGCCGACCAATGTGGGGAATGATTTCTTGGTTGTACCGACGTCGCCGCCCGACCTCAGGTCGGGTGACGACGTCGTGCCGACCTCACCTCGACCAAATGCCGACCAATGTGGGGAATGATTTCTTGGTTGTACCGACGTCGCCGCCCGACCTCAACTGACTCAATACAAAACCGACATCTTCCGACGAGGAAGGTTATCTCTCTCCACGGAAATCATTAAGATGGTGGATGGTGAAATACTTGGTGTGAATATTACACGGTACCTACCAACTCCCGTATGTAAGTTCATGTCTCTTCATATCATCCGCGGAGAAAAATTTAACGTGAAATGCTCGATTCTATCTCTCAAAAACCATTGCCCTCCGAATTTGAGACGTTATAAATATTTTTTTCAATTTGGTAACTATTGTGAAAATGTTATGACGACTTATTATTTCGCTGGTTTCACTATTAAACTGCTGTATTTCCTTGGTAACTATCAGAGTTATTATTACATTTGAATTTCAGAAATAAATATATTGGAAAATGATTTAAATTAATATCTAACCTCAACCTAACCTGTAATGGAAATGGAAAAGATGGCGAACTAGGGATGTTCCGATATTGTTACACGATTGTGTAACAAATCTGTAGAGGATCTGACCAGGTCTACCTCTCGTCGGCTGATGTACAAAACATGTACAGAAATATATAGTAACGTAGTTCCCAAACGGTACAACAGAATGAGCGCCTGTAGCGTCCCACCTGCGTGTTATCGCCATCGCCATTTCACTATAGATATCCGACGTTGTGGCGACCTCGTCTATCTTTACTACAGATATCCGACGTCGCGGCGACCTCAGCGTTATATAGTACAGATATACGACGTTGTGGCCACCTCGTCAACCTGTAATACAAATATCCGACGTCGTAGCGACCTCGTCTATCTGTACTATAGATTTCCGACGAATCTCTCGTCGTACCGA
Organism: Stenodema calcarata; assembly: GCA_963920205.1. NCBI lineage: Eukaryota > Metazoa > Arthropoda > Insecta > Hemiptera > Miridae > Stenodema > Stenodema calcarata. The sequence goes on along the minus strand of OY986055.1, from coordinate 4,950,526 downwards.
CGTCGTGATGACGTTAATATTTGACATACAGATTTCCGACGTCGGATATACTACAGATTAGGTAGCAAGTCGTGAAATCCGACCAATTGTGCTGCTTGGGTAGGCTCGCCCGTACTAATTGGCCTCCTGCCATCCCTCTGACGTCATACTCTCGTGCGTCATAGGCTCTGACGTATTATTAATTTGGCCTCCTGCCAGCCGTCTGACGTCATACGCTCGTGCGTCATAGGTTCCTACGTACTTGTTGGCCTCCTGCCAGCCGTCTTACGTCATACGCTCGTGCGTCATAGGCTCTGACGTACTTGTTGGCCACCTGCCAGCCGTCTTACGTCATACGCTCGTGCGTCATAGGCTCTGACGCACTAGTTAGCCTCCTGCCAGGCGTCTTACGTCATACGCTCGTGCGTCATAGGCTCTGACGTTATGGCCCGCCAGTCGCTTGTGTTCTGACGTGATCTGAGGGAAAGGGTGAATCAAGGGAACAAATTTTTCCCGTTTCAGTTTATGTGCCAAAGCAAAGACATGAAAATGTCAAAAAAATATGTAAATAGGTACCTAAGCCCAACTGTAATGTCAATTTTCTGACAATGAGTTTTCGACTATAGTTTTCATACCTTTTCACTTAAGTACTTATTGCAATTTGAGACTGATAATGAGCTCTTTGCAAATAAAAAGTCTGATAACTACCTACTTTATTACATCTTATTAATCTATTTTCAAGTTCCGATTCACAGTTGAATGTATTTTATTTAGACGGAAGTCGAAAAAAGTGAAAACGATGGAATGACGAAACCTGTCGACTACTGACTCAAGAGATAGGTACTGTCGACTTCTAACACATGTAGGTCGACTACTAGTGCAAAACCATGTCGACTACTGAAGAAAATGTTGGTCACTGGTGTCGACTACTAGAGCATTGGGATGTTTTACAAAACTTGTTTTTCCCTTTTCAAACCATGTTGAATAATATTTCCCGCTGCCAGGTCTTTTAGAGAAGGATCTTGGGTACACAATGAACAGGGTTGCAATGAGAAAAAACTATTTCCCTACGTGAAAGGTACCTAAGTTCACAGTTCAAACTTCCTTTAACATGTCGACTTCTGACGCATTACCTTACATAGAATCGATAGTTTGATCCGAATAAAACAACTCATTTCAACCGGGCGGTAGGTAGATAGATAGATAGGTAGATAGATAGGGCTGTACGGCACTGTTGTTATTCAATAATTCAATAAATATAATTATTATATTTAATAAATAATCCCCCGCTCCCTACGTCTTTGTATTTGAATTAAAATTTGAACAGATTTTGGTTGACACCACGTAAAGACGTAAAATAGGTACGTAACTTCTCGTGGTGCCAACAGATTCTGGAGTGGAAATGGTACTTGACATCACTACGTTATGAACAAGCGTAGAGTTTCATATCGGCGTTTTGTTTCGACCGAAGAGAAACTTAAAATAGTTTCGTTCCCCCACGTATTCTACCTCAGCGGACGGCTTCCACCCTGAAATGTGATTATACGTTTCCATAATCGTAAAGTCAGTTTAGTTTATGTATAAACGAGGGCTTCCGGATTCCCCTTGAACTTTCAAGCGTATTCACTGGTAGGAAGATGGTTCGGAATCTACACGAAATTTTCTCTCTATGTTGAATTTACTTCGTCATTCCTTTCACCGAAATTCAAACTCAAAGCAACTGCGCGAATTGACTATATCCTTACACTTGTGCCAAATCTTCAATCGTCTCTTTGTTATCTATAAACATCTATCGACGTTATAAGTCCGTACTAAGTTTTTCGACTATTTCGTATCACGACCAGAATTGGCTCAAATTGTGGATCTATAGCGTTCGCCTTCAACGCCTCCCTAGTTGAAATGTAAGGGGTTTCCTTTCCTCCTTGCCATTCCCAGTAGGTTTATCGGGACTACTATATTTTGCCTGTTGTCCGTCGTTCCTAGTCACTGGAGGCGGACTACGAGAATAATTCTGTCTATATAGTAGAGGTGGGAAGAGCCAGTAACTTCATGGTAAAAGGGTCAACACAAAACAACTTCGTTAGCTATTCCTTGCGTCTCGCCGCTCGTGCGAAGCATCCAAATAGAAAATGACTCATCAACCTCAACTGGACAACCGGAAAAAAAATAAAAAAATAACAAAAATTAATACTGTAATCTTGAGTGGAGAAATTCGTGAGGTTATCATTTTTGCCGGAAATCATGCCTAATCCGGTAATTATTTGACGAATTAATGATTTCCGGCAAAAATGGTAACCTCACCAATGTCTTCATTCAAGATAATAGTATTCATTACAGTTGTGTGTATTTTTCTGCCATAAATTCCGTAGAAATGGTGAACTTATTCGTTTGAGCTTTTATTGCTTTCGTCTTCAATTAAGCACAAAGAAGTAAAACTTTCCATTTAATCACGTTTAGTTAAATGAAGAAAAAAATCTACAGTCATGCAGCATGGCAATAAGAGCAAATTTCTTCTCCTTATTTGCCTTGTAACACTTCACTTTATAGATTTTTCTACGCTGAACATGATGGTGAAGTCAGAATTAGAGAAGATGGACCGTAACGAACATCTCAAGTAAAAACAACGTTTCTTCATCTTCAAAGTGCTCCAGTTTGAGAACGGAGTGAGATATTGCAATTCTGACTTTACCATCGTATTCAGTGCAAGAAAAACCTTTAAAATGTGGTATCACTTGCCAGACTGTGTCATTTTGGGAACGTATGGGTTTTGGTGTCTTTCGGCAGTGAATTCAGGATAATCCGAAACGGATTTTGGTATGAAAATGTTTCGAAAATTTGAGTTTTACACATGTTGAACACAGGATAATAGCTTCCTTTTCTTTAAAAATTCGCTAAAAGCATTTTGAGGGCCTCTTTTAAAAAGAAAATTTCGCAGCCAACGCAATCTAGCGTGGAAAACCTAGCCTTTGGATTATAAGTGCACGTAGGAGAAATAGTCACTCAGTGGTATCCTCGAATGTTCTCCATGATGTTGTTGACCTGCATCCATTTTAATCCTCTATGTCGTAGAGTCTACGATAACAGAACAGCCTATAATTTACTTCCCCACATCATCCTGGTCACTTTCAATCATCCCTTCTGCATTGTTTTGATATTTTTTCCCCCTTCATTTGGCATTAGCTTTCGCCATACCCATGAAGCATCTATTACATATACATTAAATTACAAAAAAATAGGAAAATAAATACATGTTTTGATACTGTCGTGAGATATGGATGGCGTCCGATTCTGAACGGTACTCAGCCCACCGTAAAGTGTAGAGTGCTTTCAAATGTTTTAGTTTCTGTGTTTTCTTGTTTTCTATCCTACTTTCGTCTTTTCATCCGTTGATGACGAAAAAGAGTTGACTAACCCATTAAATCCTTCCCTTAGCGCTTTATCCACCACAACGGACTCCAAAACTTTCAAAAACCTCCATTCATCTCAACGTGATGTTGACGGTATTACTTCCTCCGTTCGTGCCTCAGGAAGTTAAAAACCTCCGCCTGGCAGTCGGCCCATTCTCATGGCCTTCTCCCTTATTATGGCATCCCGTAGGTTACTAGATCACTGGGAATGCTCATCGTGGAGAATTACATGTAACAATCCTGGAACTGAAGGGAGTAATTTAATTCTCTTCGAAAAGAGCTCGTTAGCTTGGGTCTACGGCTACACCATACGCCCACTGTCTATTAAGGAATTAAGTCCCATTGCTCCCGCCTGTCTCATCAGAGCAATCTAGTCTGTGGAAATTGGAATCTGTTACGAAGAAAGTTTTTGGTTTATTATCTGCGACCAAAGAAACAAATTTTTGTCCCCCCCCCCCTCAAAATTCGTTGGTTTACTTTTCAAGATACATAGATACTACCTATTCTCATACCTACGCAAAACACATACGAAATTGCATAAAATTCGTGTAATGGGAAAGGGAGTAATTCCATTCCCATTAAGCATTACCTTCAAGTATAATGTAATTGGAAGGGCCCATTACATTCCCAATGGCAAGTAATGGTAATTGAGAAAACCATTACCATTACATGGATTTGGACTAAGTAAGTGCTTCAAACCATTTCCATTACCGGGAGCAACTCTGCTTGAGATTTCGCTATCCTCTTGATACTGAGTTGTCCACCCTCCTCCTCCTTCATCATCCTCCACCGTCCTACTCCCTCCATTACCCCTCCACCTCCCACCTTCACTTCTCCACCTCCCTCCATCACTTCTTCTCCTCCCTCCGTCACTTCTTCTCCTCCCTCCGTCACTTCTCCTCCTCCCTCCATCACTTCTCCTCCTCCCACTGCTCTCCACCACCCACCGCTCAAACAAATCTTGTAGATATTGTCAGGGTGAATCCAACCATACAAATAACTCAAAATTGAGATTTTGTCGCTTACCTGCTATTTGAATAACTCCGCCCAATCATACTTTACTAGGTACTATAATTTTAGTCAACCTTAGTACACCTAAGGCGAAAACTTGGAGTAGCATCATGATATCCTTCACCAGTCTTGCACCTCTCGAATGTTCGAATCCATAAATGCTTCAAGCTGTTTAATTTTTCCGTTAAAAGCTCTTTAAAATACTACGCGTTGATTTTCCGTAACATTTCGAACATTTCCCTCCAGTGTGCGTTTTCGTGAAACATTTTCTCACCAACGTAACACAGACATCACAAAGTAACAGAATCAGTGATCAACACTTCACATTCCTACCCTAAAGCTCTGCAGAAATGCTGGAAATTCTACCTACATTTCCTCCGGTAGCTGCGGGATTTACCTCAGGAGACACGAATGTCCGTAGAAATCGCCATGCTACCAACATCAACACAATACGTCCTAAGAAAAAAGGACGTAACTCAATGTTTTGCGATTTTCCGGTTTTCGCAGTTATAAGTTATAACTGCAGTTATAACTTATAACTGCAAAACCCAGAAAATCACAAACAATTTGCATAATCATAATATGGAGACCTCCTACAGATTCTAAAAATTGACAAAAAACCATGGTTTTATGCAAAAACCACCCTAACTCACTGGTAGAGCATCAAAAAACGACAAAGATGGGCGTACCCCAAAGTCGTGCGAAATCCTAAGCCAATTTGGAGTATCTCATTATCCTAAGCAAAGAAGCAGTATCCTTTTGAGATACGCCTTTCTTGATTGTACTTATTTTGTGGCCGCTTCGGAGTAAACTAACTACCTTGGCACACATCGATTCCCAGATGAAGAGAACTTTTTCATACAAGCTAATATTTCTTTTTTACTATCATAATTTACAGAATTTTAACAAACTTAACTTTAAATGGAATTTCAATTTATAAAAACTATCAGTTCATTTTATTCTGAAATAAATGTTTCCATAAAAAAAGTAGTATATCATTATTTAAATAAGTACTAAGCTCACATTGATTAAGTTAAATACTACTATACCTACCTACTAAGAAAAGTCTCAAGGTTTGCATCATGAGATTGGGATCAATTGGTTAATAAAAATTATTTAACTATTTAGACGCTGAAAGGTATTTTTATCAAATAATTAACTAGGAACGTAGGTGCTAGATTCATCATCTCCAAGTTAGAAGATACCCCAAATGCCAAATGTTCCAGTCAATTGGCTCCCCACCATTTTGATTATTTGCAGTTCGAAAATTGCATAATATGCAATTTTCGAACTGCAAATAATTAAAATGGTGGGGATATTATCAATATTTAATGTGGGAGGAAAACCTGTGAATTTCTTCCAGATCCGCCTTTCAAAAGCTTGTTGTTTCCCAAGCAAAAAGGGCGTATCTCCATTTTTTTCGGTCAATTTTCCGAATGTTGTTCCAAAAACACATGCGGATTTCGGGGTGCATTTTCAATTATTAGAGATACGCCTAGGTATTACATTGTTAACATAACACTATTCCTACTATTTTTCATTCAGGTTTGTGATCTACGTGAAGTAGGAAGATCTTCTATGAATATTATTTAAAATTCAAGTTTTTTGTCGCACATGTTTTCGACACCGGCCCTGTGGCATAGAACCTCTTGCTTAGGTAATTTTTTGCCTGCAAAAACAGGATGTGCACCTGTGAGGTGCAGCGCGACTATGGATGGCTGGAAATGAGGTGCTACTAGCGGAAGGTTATAAAATAAGGGTTATTGGCCCTATAGGTAGGTCTTTATTTATAAATTACAATGTGTGTGCAACTCGATTTTCATGAAAAATAACCGCGATTCAGTAGTAGTTGTTTAATGTGACGATCTGCTGAGTGTTAGGGATTAATGTACTTTAGTCATCACCTCAGGTCATCATCTCAGTCAGTAGAGATTTTTCGGCAAATGCAAAAGAGGATTTATAGGAAACGCTTTGTCCGGAAATGTCGAAAACATCGTTTGGCGAGCAGGCGGTGAAATTTGTTTGCCCGAAAACGGATTTTTTTCCCCTTGACGGGCGCCTTTTTCATCCATCGTCGCTTCTCGGCCTATTTCCCTTTTCAGGTCCTAAAGGACGATTCATCGAGAAGTCGTCACCGAGCAAATCGACAGACGATAACTTTCGGATCGATAAGTCGGTTGGGAGCGGCGTTGAAAACTCATATCCGCCTCTGATTTCCTTGAGCTTCCTTTTCGGTCTCCGTCTCCTCTCAACGGATTCGGGAGACTTTCCATCTTAACTCGGCTTCAGTCCGGGGCACGTAACCGTCTCGTAAAATTGACAAGTATTCTGAATTGGCGTGACCACGAGTCTCAAGATGAAAAAACATAAATTACTCGTACTTAATCCCTCCCTTACTAGGAAAACCATCTGATGAAAGGCTACATAACAAATTACAGCTTAACCTTCGAATGGTACGGTGGGAGACTGGTGACACGGAAGGTACCTGTGCAGACCCCAGCCGATTTTTCGAATTTTCAACATCCAGGAGGTTGAAGTGCAGTAAACTCAATTAAAACACAATTTAACTTCATTAAATCACACAAAAATGAAGAATGAAAAATGGACTTAGTCGAGATATCAGTCTATTGGGTAACCTGATGCATCTCAAATCTCTCAGGCGAGGTGCTTTGAGTCAAGAGACCTAACTTTTGGGTAAACTCGAAATTATCACTTAATAAAGAATACCTTTTGGGCCTGGAATTCACCTTAAGGTGTGAAATGATGTTCCTGGCTGGTATCTTATTTCCCCTCTGGCTGAGTAGGGCGTACAAGTTTTCAGTGATTCTTATAACTGAAAGTGTATCTAATACTATGTAGTGCACAGTATTAAATTAGTTCACCGAATTTTTGTGAACTTCCAGTTATTGCATCTTCTTCAACTGACTTTTTTCCTACTACAGAATGAATTTGATCACGACGTCGAAGAGTTGGAGAGGCAGGAGGCCGATGACGATATTTTTATATAGATAGTGCATAGTTCGATAGTATCGGGTATCGATACTTCAGTAACCGATAGTTTCTGACGTTTTTTTTTCTTTTTTTTTTTCATCCGACATATCAAACATTTCCAAAATTCCTGAGTCGAATGAAAAAATCTGAGTTTTAGTGTCGAGGGTGAACTAGTAGAGTTCTAACCTCCATGAGTAAATTTCACTAAATGTGTTCATTATTGCGTCGGCCTGGACAGGAAAATGGAAAGAAGAATAATTTTGATACTTATTTAAATAGGTATGAAAACTATAGTTGAAAACTAAGTGCCCGAAAATTGACATTACAGTTGGCATTACCTATTTACATTGACATTGACATTACCTATTTACATAGTCTTTTAATTTAATGTTTTTTTCAACCGATATTTCAGTAAATATCGATATTTTATATCGATACTATCGGTTGCAAAAGTATCGATACTGAGCTATACGATGAATATCGTCATCGATACCTTACCTCCGATTCTATAATGAAATACCGATGAATACCGATGGCTATCCCTACCGGCCGTATCGTTGTAAAAATGTTCTAGATGCTATAATAAACTGGAGGGACAAAAAATACCGATTTCGAAAAAAAAGTGACGTATCACGCTTTTATGCCATAATAGGCATAAAATTATTATTTCTACAGAAATGTTCTGTAGTTTCTTGTTTGTTTTTGTAGAACTATACAAGGTATTAAATATCAAAATAACAAAAACAAATTTTGTTTTGATTTTTCTTAGGATTTGTTTTTAGTTTATGTCTTTATGTGCGGTCCGGAACTTATGTAATTTTGTATTCTTATGTAATTGGGATCTTATCCCGTTTTGTAAGTAAATAAATAAATCTTTCATTGGATTTTGTAGTGTAGGGTTTTTCAATGTTTAATAGTATTTTTTTGTGGCTGTTGCAGGTCAATCCAGTTGCAACTCTGGAGATTGGAGCGGGTCCGAACGCGATCTGGCCGTCCCGAAAAAACGGCGCCGACGCCTGTTCAACAACGACCCCGGCGTCAACGATGACGACGACGATGACAATCACTTCCTCTTGCCGCCGGTGACGTCACGCTCAAGCAGCCTCCTGCAGTTCGAGCAGCTTGAGAAACAGTGCGACACCGTTTTTAGAGCGTCGGCGTCGTCAGAGCAGTTCGTACATTCTCCGAGCATCCCGAGCATGACGTCGAGTTTCAGTTTCGACTCGTTGGAGACGTCGAGGTGGCGGTTTTCAGGGTCGCCCGACAGCCTCAATGAAGCTTCGAGTCTCAGTTCGAGCTGTTCCAGCAGCTCCGAGCTCATCAGTTCGGACGAAGACAACGTCACGAGGTCGTTTTCGTCTCGTAGCGGTAACGAAAGCTCGTTGAAATCGTCGATGAAATCCCACAGAAGTTTCGACAGCCTCGTTATGTGTCAAGAAAAAGAGCCGCGCGAAGGGCTGAGTGGTGAATTCTCACAAAGTTTGAACAATACAGTCGTCTTGAGTGACGATGCTGAACCAGCAGCACCAGCGAGAGGTTTGTACAAAACTGTCGAATGTTTGACGGAGACAGTTTATGAAGAAATCAACGACAAACCGGAACCGACGAAGGAGAAAAAACAGGAAAAAGTCAGGGGTCAAAGGTCGGCGGAGAATTTGTCGGAAGATTCAGGTTTCGGCGAACACATACCGCGGATGGGGAGTTTGCGACGGGCGTCGAGCTCCGGAGTGTTCACTATAGCGGAACACGACGACTTCATCGAAGAGCGTGACGACTTCGCGGGTGAAAACGACGACAGCGGCTCCAGTTACGGGTCGGCCGAGACGACGAGCGAGGCCAAAATAGCCGACGACGAGGGGAGGGGGTGGGATGACGTCGAAACCAAGTTTAACCCGAGTTGGCAAAGTGCCCCAGATCTTCTCAAGTTGGGGGCGACTCAGTTTGAAGGGACCGAGGGGACCGAGCAGAGCCGGAGTGACAACGACATCGACAAACGGATCGTCTCCGGAGTCACATCAACGACGTCGTTGGTCGCTTTCACCATCAAAGACGACGATGAGTTTCTGATCGTGCCTGAGAGTAAATCCTTCAAACCGGAAATGACGTCCAGACACCCCGTCGTCAGTACTCCCAATTTATACTCCGACCTTGACGGCGACAAAGAGTACGAGTTAGTTTTTGATCCGCCGAAAAGTCCGAATAGTGAACTTTTTAGAGCGCAATCTTTGAAGAATACGTTTTCAAGCGTGAGTAATCCGAATTTGAGGAAAGGGAGATCACGAGGGAGTAATATACAAATTACGACGAGTTTTATTAATTTGACGGATTCGAAGAGTTCGATTGGAGGTGGGAGCGGGAAGGGAGTGCACTTTAGTAATGTGGTGAGTGAAGTGAGTTGGAAAGATCGAGATGATTGGAGTGATGAAGTGGATTTGGATGATAAAGAAGTGGAGGAGAAATGGAGAGTGAAAGAAGAGAAGGGAAGGAAGAAGGAAGAGGAAAGAAAGAACGCACGGGATGTTCCAGGGAGTACTACGGGGGTACCACCACCACCACCATCACGTCAGGTCCCGTCAAGGTCGGTCCTCCAGACCCCACCGAGTCGACCTCAGACGGTAGTTGTGAATGGAACTCCGATGGAGTCGCATCATAAAACCAAAACGGGTTTAGGCGGTTTCTTCCAACGCTTCTCACTGAGGCGTCTCTCGGGTCGTGACAAAAAGAAAAAACCCGTCAAAAAAGACGTCGCGACGACGATCAAGACGGAAGTCGTTCGGGTTCCGAAGGCGGACGACGTCGTCATCATACCGCTCCACCCGCCGAAGAGCGAATGCCGCCCCCTGGAGAACCTGCGCGAGCCGCCTCCGCCGCCTCCCAGGGGCGGCAGTGTGATGTCCACCGGGTCGAAAGTCGGATTGCTCGAGACGGACCTCGACAGCCCCGAGTCGTCGCCGACAAATAAGAAAGCGAGATCTTTGTTGAATCTCGGAGGTCCGGGCCGTTCGGTTCTCGCGTCATGTCCAGCACCGACGGAAAATTCGGCGGAAAACCGCGCCAAATCGATGGAATTTTTACTCGACAAGGAAAACCAATACGCCGTCAAGGTAAGAAACCAATAACAAAGAAAATCTAAATTATTTTCTATTTCTATTTCGTTCAAACAATTCCTTCAAGATGACCACATTTGTACCTAACAAGGGAAATAATAGCGAAATAATAACATTCAAATGACGTGTGTGTAGGTGTATAGAAACATCATACGTCCTAAAATCAAATTTTGTTAGCTTGGAGTTAATTATTAATGGACCTTGGAGTCTGTTCTAAAGCTTAATTATGTGAAATGAAAACCAATACGCTGTAGACGTAAGAAGTCCTTAACAACCAAAAGCTACTTTATCATTTACTCATATTTAGTTCAAACAAACAAACAAACAATTCAAACAAACAATTCGTTCAAGATGAATACATTCGTACATAACAAGGGAAATAATAGCGAAATACTATCGTTCAAATAACGTGTGTGTAGGTGTATAAAAATATCACGTTTTTAAAATCAAATTTTTGTTAGCTTGGAGTCTGTTCTGTAGCTTTGTTATGTCAATTTAATTCATTTTTTATTTATTCAAGATAAAAGTACACAATACATATAACAAACATTTTTTACAGTCTAAGTACATAATGACAGTTCCGAAATTAAGGTGGATTTCTGAGCCCAAGGTCACATACTCAAATTATGCCACTTTTTAGGTTCCAATCTCCTTACTACAATAATTGTTATTATACTTAATAATAACAATATTTAATATTATATTTAATATTTAACAATATTTAATATTTAACAATAATTATTATTAAGCAAATTGAAGCAGCTTGCATAGTGTCGTTCCAAGTACCTCGCGAGACTGGCTGTACCGTCAGCATAAGTACTTATAAGTAAATGTCTCCTTCAAGTTGAAGGGTGAATAAACTATTCATAAAGCAGATGAATAAAACTCCCCCCAGCATTGTGCCTTGCGGAATCATATTTCTAATTTGTTAATTTGAAACCCTTAGACAGATCATTAAATGATTTTATTCTCGTAATTGTCGTATTTCGTTTTTGAAGAGCAAATTTCCAAATTATTCCCATTTTTTGCCATTTCCAAATCCCAAAAACTTGTACTTTATTAACTTAAGGCACTCAAATCCGTGATCTAAAACTATTTTCAACACAATGTATTACATTATTACATTCAGAATCGATTTTCACCCTTGTGACCTCTTCAACCGTCAAAACAAATTATTGGCAGCAGCCGAAGGTCCCAACTCTCCCGTTCCACATCATATCGAGTCGACTCTATTTCAGTGAGTGACATTCAAAATTCGATTTCCACCTTTTCAACTGAGGAAACTCAATTTAAAATTATTCCTATTTCGCGAACCACTGACTTTTGGAGGCTCGCAAATTATTGGCGAGTTACCGATAGGAAATTGAAGTTCACCTTCTCACAGCAAAGTGAGATATCGTATGAAGTAATTCACGTTTCTCTCACCCTGTCGGGTTCAATATCGGACTTTCCCCACTATTATATTGTTCGTTGATATTTGGCTACCTTTATATTGATTTTATTGAATCGGTTTGTCATTTCAATCGTTCAGAGTCATTCGGACTTTTTACTGATTTTCTCGATTGGGGTTTTGGGTGATTTTTCTCAATTACATCAGTAAATTGGACCTTCAAGAAACACTCACTTGGAAATTTTCACAGCGGTTCTAGATCTCACCTTGTAGTTATTGAACTAATCGTTATTCAAGTTATACCACTATTCTATAATATTAAAACAAAACAACAAAAAATTCCACAGAACTGAACGAGTGAGAGGAATGAATGAGGTTAGTTTTGTGAAGTGCCGTCATCTACAAAATCGTGGTTCAGAGTTGTAAATGTCGTGGTGATGAGGTGAGCGACGGTGGTTTGAATGAATAATTACTGTCTACTCGGAAATAGGACAGTCTCGTATTTAGCGTGTCTCGGGGAGGGTCATGATTTGCCCCAATTACGATACGCTCAATTTGGTGGTAACTGGAGAGTTAATAGTTCTGAAACTGCTACAAATCAATTAGGGAGCTTCTCAGCTAACGTTGTTAAAACGTTCGACAGGTAGGAATTCAAACGAACCAGCAAAACATAGCATTGAGCAAAAATTACGAAATTTGGTTTCCAGGTTCGGACCAACCCCACAATGATCCTTGAAACTTTTCATAACCCTAGGTCAATGGAAAGGGGTTCAAAATTCATTTAAAAAAATTTTAAAACAGCGCTGTGCTAAAATTACGAAACTTGGTTTAAAGGTTCGGACCACACCCACGATGATTCTTGAAAAATTGCATAACCGTAGTTCCAGGGGGAAGGGGTTCGAAACAAACTTTGAAACGAAGTTTGAACAAAGTTTTTTTTTTTTTTTTTCAACATCCCGATGAGCTAGAGTCTTAAAATTTTAATCATGGGTCGAAGATGGGTGACAATGCAATATTCACTCGGTTTCTTGTCTGTAAAATTGTTCAAATAATACCTATTGGTTCAAATGAATTAAATTTAGACGATGAGCTAGAGACTCGAAATTTTAAACATAGGTCAAGGATGGATAATAATACAATATTCACTCAGTTTCATCTATCATATCGTGAAGTATACAGAAGGGTGATCTGCACAAAGAAGATAATACGAGTAAACCTTTGTGTCAAGAATTTGCAGAGTTTTTTAAATAGAAGGTCGACCCAATGGAAAATCGATGTTCGGTCGACTCGTCCTTTCGATACCTGACGGCCGTTAAATAAACTTGTAGACCGACCAATAACATCAATTACCCTCATCACGTCGTTCGTTCGTCTTCTCTGACATCCTGTCTGAACAGTTGAAACTGCCTGGTTTCACTCGTACACCCCTCAACTTCTCCCCACGCCGTGATGACCGACAATCGGTTGTTACTGTTATGTCTGGATGTCTGGCGAAGGTATCGACAGGCAGACAAACACTTGAACCTTGTTTGTTACCTGTTGTTCCGCATAACAGTCCCACGATCCTGACATACGTCAACCGTTGACAAACGGCGAAAATCCAGCTGAGAAGTTATTTTTATACTTGTTGGACCAAATCAACGTCAGTAGAAAGTATCTAGTTTTAAAGAAACGGCCAAATCAATTTTTTGATGGGAATTTCGCTTGCTGCTGTAAGGTGACTGGGGGCTGGTGCGTCTTGAAAAACCCCTATATACACAGAGTCAACATTCATGTTCCTGAAGGTATTATTCAATCTTTTCACTTCAATTCTACGCACAAATTTGATTCAGCTGGTTTTGTTGGTCTGCCTATCAGTATCTACAATTCCTTTATATATTACTCCTACTAAGATAAGTCGCAAGGTCATGAATCATGAGTTTTGGGATCAACGGGTTAATAAAGATAATTTAACTATTTAGACGCAGAACGGTATTTTTTATCAAATAATTGAGTAGGTAGGTAGGGGGTTGACTCATCATCTCCATTCAATTGGCTCCATTTTGATTATTTGCAGTTTGACAATTGCGCTAAATATTTAAAGTGGGAGGAAAACCTTTGAATCTCTTTGAGATCCGCCAAGAGCTTGTCGTTTCCTAAGTAAAAACTCTGCGAATTATTGACACAACGGTTATCTTCTTCGTGCAGATAATCACCCTTTGGTGTAGATCACTAGGGTTATGAAAAGTTTCAAGGATCATTCTGGAGTTGGTCCGAACCCGTAAACCAAATTTCGTAATTTTAGCTCAACGCTTACTGGACAAAGTACCGCGTACGGTGGACGGACGGATTTTTTTCATTCGATTTTCTGAATCTACGTATCTTGAAACGTAAACCCTCAGATTTTGAGGGGGGGTTAAAAAATGTTTTTCTTTGGTCGATTCCAATTGTTCATTATCAAAGATAACCCGAAAGGGCGTACCTCAATTTTTTCGGTTAATTTCCCGAATGTTGTTTCGAAAACACAAGGGTGTTTGGGGCAAGTACCGTTTAATACCTACCGTAGGCAAATACCTACCGTTTAATGCCTCCATATTGAAAAAAAGTTAGCTAGGTATCTAAAAATGCTTCTACCCAAAATTTGAATTATTTGAGATAAGTACGCCTTTCTTGCTTAGGACGGCAAAGTTGGTAAGATCGGTTGTTTTGAGTCCTAAGCCAGGCGAGGTTGTACAGAAATCGTCAGATAAAAATTTCAAATTTACTGGAATGAAAGCCAAAATGTCAGAATTGTCGATTATATGAAGTTACCCAATCCAAGAGGAGGTGTGTGAAGAGTTGGGGACGTTTCGATTTGATTCGGTAGAATAATAATTTCGTAGTCTCTCACACCTCTAATTACCGAGTTGAGATAATGGAGACTCGAGCCGGTGACTTCATCGACTTGAATAGTACGGAGAACCGTTTCGTGACGCAAGGACTTCTATTTGTGTGGTTTTAACTCTCTGGAAAAGACGACGCACGCAACACACGAGGAGCGACGGTAAATCCTCGAGTCGCATCAATTCTTGATGTCTGAAACCTTTAACTCGTGACTCGTGTTTCTTTCAGGAACAATTCAAGCTCGTCTCTTAACCATCTTCAATGTCCTCGCGCGTTGCGGCATCGGTTAGATAAAATCAGGACGCTTCGAGCCCGTGAGAAGGCGACGAGACAATCGATGTTTAATGGAATCGCTGGTTTAGCACAAATCTACCGTGTCCTCGGTTGGGCTCTGCATAGAGCAGTGAATGTGGTTGATAGCGGCACGCCCGATTCCTTGTCGCGAATTCCTTTGATACGATCTCAGCGAGGAAAGATAATTTCAACATAATAAAGCTTACTTAACCGTGCTTTGACTACTACGAAAAAACAGTCCAAACATACCTACTAAGTTTAGATCTAGAGAAATCTGAGACGCAATAATAAAAGCGCTATAATAAAAGAAGACAAATTAATTTCATTAAAATAATTAGATGTAGGTATAAAATTGTATAATATATTATAACTTGGCTTCAAAACAGGTGTTAATGCCAATAAAAAATTAAAAAATCTGAGGCGCAACTTGGAAAACCAAGTTTCCAACTCCCGTCCACATTTAAGCCAAATTGGACGGCATACAGGCGTTATTACAGTTCGGAGGTTATATCTCACGTTTTTGAATTTTAGCGAACTTTAACGAGCCATTCGCCTTTCAAATTTCTTATGAACCCATTTCTCAAAGGTTTGTGAGTCAAACTCTTGCCCATATATTCAAGTCCACAACACAGTGAGATATTTTCAAGTTGTACGACAAGCTTGAAAATGGGGAGTGAAATAAAAACCACTAGATTCGATACTAGTAAGCAATGACGCTCGTGGATGAGTGACAACACCAAGGAAATGTAACTCCAGGGATGTAGGGAGGGGAAATCAACAGTGTGCGATGTGTACATTTTCCACATAAATCGAGAGTTTTCCAAAAAGTGTTGGCGATTTTTGTAAGATGAGAAAAGGCGAAGACACATTTCCATTGCAACGCATTGGTTGTAAAGCGAATATCTTCAGAAATGGTGAGTCACGCGATATGGTGTCGCTTTTCGCGTTTGTGTGCCAAAGTTAAGAAATAAAAAATCTTGGGTCGGTTTTGTTACCTATTAAGAACATTGGGTCACCTACATTTAATGCAAATAACTATAATCCTAACCGAGGTGCCCCAATGTTTTAACAAGTATGAAAACCACTCCAAATGTATGCATAACAGCTCATAGTTTTCATTATCGATCACGTTTCAGTCTAGATCATGGTTCTGTACCAAATATCCCCGTTCGTTAATACGACAAAAACGAACCAAACGTTAGCTTTTGTATGCTGCGTGACCAATTCACAATGGCATTCAATTGTGCAATGACGTTGATATTCTGAGCGGTGTTTCGCCTCGAATTGATTCATTGCCAGGTCATTTAGCGAGATGGTGGTAGAGCTTGATACAGACGTACAGGTTGTTCTTGCATTCTATACGTACACACCTACTTTAGTGCCATTAGATGTCACATGACGATGTTTCGGGGTTGTCCTTCCATAGAAAATCTGTCTTGTTATGAGAATTACTAATTACTATTCAAATAAACAAACAGGTACAATTATACAATGAAGACAAGTCTCAGAGAATCTCAAGTTTTTCCCAAAAAACACTGAACCCTCTAAATTTCCTTATGAAGCACCAGCTACAGAGTAGTGAAATTGTGGGTTTTATCCTTATTGTACTACACACAGTTACCACAAGAACAAGATCTACTCGGTACAATCAAAACTGTTAACTATCAAAACTTAGGCCGATATATCACCTCCTTGGAATTGTAAAATTGTACGAGGTGTACAATTTCAAATCTGGGGTTTTTGGGTACAATGCACAATGTCATTTATTACCGCACTTATTAACGTACAGGAGGCGTGTGATGGCACACACATCATACAAAATATTGTCTTTCACAGACAAAAGTTCTATGTATAGATGTTCGCTTATTTGGATGGGTATCGATTGATATCTACTTACATTCTCAGTGTTTGCAACCTTTTTCCGATTAACAGAATATTCTAATTAGCTCTTATAACATAAATTAGCTCTTATAACATGAATTAGCTCTTATAACATAAATTAGCTCTTATAACATGAATTAGCTCTTATAACATAAATTAGCTCTTATAACATGAATTAGCTCTTATAACATGAATTAGCTCTTATAACATAAATTAGCTCTTATAACATGAATTAGCTCTTATAACATGAATTAGCTCTTATAACAAGAATTAGCTCTTATAACATGAATTAGCTCTTATAACATGAATTCTACAACTCCACGTTGTCTTCAACGAAAAACCAGCTGAGACATGCTAAGTTTTGTAATAATTGGAAGTGTACCATTATGAGATATTATGAGGGGTGATGCTACTTGCGCTTTCCTATCATATCACGTTGTAGCTTGTGAAAGAGGAGGCTGAGTTGAAACACGTTCCTGTAATAGCTGCTATGGTTGTGATTTCTTCAAACAATGTCTGTTCCGTGTTAGCTCGGCGTTGGATAAATTCCTCCTGCGGTTTAATTTAGTGTTCTACGAGTTCAGGACTGGTAGGTATCCACTCAGTCATATCGGCGGTGAGATTTTCCCCGGGTATTTCGCCCTATTACACGTACGAGTTTGCCGAGGGACTCCGGACTTCATCTTTCGGTAAAGTCGACTGTGCGGGGACCGAAGTAGAACGTCAACCGGAGCAACAGCTTAATTCGACTACGGCTTCAGGGGTGGGGGAGGACATTAGATGGGTGTGACGCGAAGGAAATCGATTGTCAGTGTGAGACCGGAAGTAGCCGGCCTACCGACTACCGATATAACTTTGGGGGGGACCGTAGAGCTCAAGAACCCACCTGCCTTACAACACGTGTCGTATCCCTTCATCACTATGTGAATCCCGTACTTAACTACCTACCGAACCTGGTGGTTCGTCGATATGTTATGAAAGGCTTCCTCGGTAACAAACTCACTTCGCTTGATGCGACAATCAAAACATACTTGTTGATTAATCGCTGTAGTGCAATTATGGGGTGGAGTTATTCATTAGGGATGGGTATCGAATACTCAATGTTTGGATGATAAACATCCAATATTTATCACACATCGATGTTTTTTGCTTTTTCTCCAAATAGGTACCTATAATAATTATTTGTAATAAATGATAATTCATTATTATTAGTCATAATAATGACCGTGAGATGTTGAGGGTCGGTCATATGAGAGAAGTTTTACGAGTCGGTCATATGAGAGAAGTTTTACTCGTATATGCCAGCGTTTCGAAGAATTTATCTCTCCATCATCAGGGCCTAAAATCAGTTTCATAATGTAGAATCAATAGAAGTTATTATTGTAGGTGTATCGGCAAATTTTACAGCATAGAACATTTGTATGGCATGAGTATTTGCAGCATTAAAGGAAATTTGTTGGCAACACGTTCACAATTAATATATTATATCATAAAACTTCTCTCATTTGACCGACACTCGACACCTCACCATCATTATTCTTACTGACGGTCATCACATCTCACCCACTTGATAATAATGATATAATTCATTATTATAATAATTGATTATAATGTATATAATTCATAATAATGATACAGCTCTCCGCCTTGTTAGGAATTTTACTTACCTACTACATGGTTGCACAATAAGCAATAGGCAACCCCGGTATTTATATGACAAATTCAAAAAGATAAGGTCAGAACACATGAATACAAGAAATAAAGAAGTAACACTGGAAATACCTAAGCATACGACAGAGATCTATGCCAAGTCATTCTTAATTTTTGGAAGTAAATTGTACAATAAGCATTCTAAAATTTTTCTTGAATCGAAAACTGTGAATCAATTTAAAAATAATTATGTCAAAATGTTATTGGAGAATGAATAAGTAATAAGTTATTCTAGTTCTTGATATTTTTCTTCTTTTTCCAAGGAGTTGTTACCTTTATTTTACTTTAATTTTAATTATGTTATCAATTAGTTGAAATAGCTTGACGAATCTAGATGTAAAACCTGGAATCTTCTGTATGACAGGAAGAGCGGGCTACCTAGCCCGATGTTGTACAGATACATAAATAAGGTTATTCTATTCTATTCTGTTCTAATAAGCCGGAGAGACTTTGTTTGTCAAGCGGGTTTCATTTTGAACCCTATTAGAAATCGCCTTCCCGAAGATGTGACTGCAAAACTGCTTTTTTTGCATGAACAACACAAAATATTCGGAATAAAGTAAATTGTTAAGTTGTCTCTCAACCTACTACATATTTTCATGTTTACTTGTTTTAAATAATAACAGAAATTCCGAAGAAATTGTCTGCTAGGTGGGGACTTAGTTAGGCCACAGTAGGTAAAGTATTTTCGGTATATGATATTTATTTTATTTATTATTTATATACCTATTTATTTTGCAACCATTTACATACCTAGTTTCTTGGGGTAATCAAAATCCACCGTGCACCAATTAATGTTTTAACCGCTGGCTGCCATGTAGCTGTTTAAGCATTGCATTTGACGAGATCCCTCATTGACCACAGAAATTGGCACAACTCAGCAAAGATAGAATAAGTAATTCATGTAAATCGCAGTCAATAGTTCCAGCACAAATGTTGTTCAACTCAATAGGACATCTGGAACAACGGGCTTTAGATTGTTAAAAGATACAAGCAAGTTAGAACTTGGCTCGTCACTGATTCATACTACGTTCGTTTTTTGGCGTTTTTATGCATCATAATAACCTATCAATAGACATTCATCTAGGATTAAAATTGCCTTCGACTCAAAAAATACGAAAAAATTCAAAAAATTTAATACCGATTGAAGCAGACCTACAGATGGAACCAACGAGGCACAAAACATCAATGAAAACTCCGATTGTTACCTCTGAAGCTCTCGTATCTCTTCGTTTCGTACCGATAAAACGCCCGAATAAAACCGTTCAATACTCCTTATTCGGCTACTAACACCAGTACCCATCAATATTTCCTATAACGAGATACAAGAGGAGCCCCTATTACGTACGGCCCTTCGTATTTGGCTTTATGATATAATTTTACGGTTATCGGGAAACTGTAATCCCTCGTGCCGCCGAGCCATGTTAATTCCTTATTCCCTCAAAACCCCCTCAACTCACTTGAAATCTCTGGCTCGCCAGCTCCCTCTTCAGTTCCCTTTAATGTTGGAGAGTCGTTCGGATTATTGAATTTATCCCAGAGAAAGTCCGTGATGAGATACACTAGTAGCGTCTTAACACAGTTTGTTTTACAACTCCCCAGCTACTACTGTCTTGCAAACAACAGTTTTTCATGTTCCTTCATAATTGAAGTAGGTACCTATTAGAAATACATTTATTTAGTCTCATAAATGAAATGACTTCTATCGAATGTATAGAAACACACACCATTGCAAG
This sequence comes from Stenodema calcarata, assembly GCA_963920205.1. Lineage (NCBI taxonomy): Eukaryota > Metazoa > Arthropoda > Insecta > Hemiptera > Miridae > Stenodema > Stenodema calcarata. The sequence goes on along the minus strand of OY986055.1, from coordinate 4,930,158 downwards.
AGCTCTTTTAGTTGTAATTGCATTCAGTCGAGAAATAGCCGATTATTAGTTAGGCGTTTTCCTAGTCCTATCAAAAGCCTTTCACACTATTTCGCTTACCAAATTTGAAAAGTTGGAGAAGAGTGGAGTAAGGGGGATTGCCCAGAAATGCATTAAGGAATACTTGGCAAACACATTTTAAAGTGAAAAGGTTTCAAAATTCCCAACTTTTCGCTGCTTTTTCGACTTGGAAGAGTTGGGGAATTTCAGGCCGTGAAGATTGAAACAAATAATAGTAAAAAATAAAATAAATGAATTTTCCAGTTCCCAACTTATTCAGATCATAATTCGTCTTATGATATATGATATATTCTTATTCGTCATCCCATGTTGGATTTTCAAGCAGCTGGAGAACTTTTTAGCTGCTAAAGGAGCCTAAAAGTTTGATCTTCCACAAGATCGGGAACAGCCTTGCTTGTATTACCCCAACGCGTTACCTTCAGGTGGGCTAAGATGGGACACTTTCACTCATCACACGAAATTGTTAAAAACTAATTAATATTTTATCAAATATCGTCCTACGTTTTATGCGAAAGAGATGACATGTTGGACTAACAGCAGTCAAGGTTTGAATCAGTAATCAGTAATATTCTTGGTCAGACACAAGGTGAAAACCATGAAAGTGTCTCACTATACCCTACTCCCTTTGTAACAATGAATATTGAAGCCATGGTTTGAACAACATGACATTTTAAATATTAGCTTCGATTAAACCTTATGAATTTGGGAATTCCATAATGAAATCCAATCAAGTGTTTTCCTGAGAAAAATATTCAAGCTTCATTGTGCTCGCTCGTGAGTAATTTACGATTCCCTTCTATGGATGTAATAATATGGTCCCGGGAAATATCTTGATTAAGAAACCACTGGAACTCAATTACGTCATGACGTGAGATGAGTGAAGCGGAAAATTTTAACGAGAGGAATGTTTCAGGTTCAATCTGCGTTGAAATTGATTAATTGCAAATGAATTCGCCTGCACGCAAATTCGTACGAGTCATTCCCCATCTACCGCTCCCTCTGAGCCCTCAAAACGCCCCTCAGGTGCTGCTAATCCGTTGCCTTGAGAACGCATTACGATCGCGATGTTTCATTCCATTTCAATCCGATTAAACACCGTCGCCTTGATCGCGGTCATCCGTTGAGGTCGTTGCTGGTAACCGCAGAGCGAGCATGTTGATCGAGAGCTCCCCGCAAGGGAACTCCCAAGTTTCGCTTTATCACATGAGGCGTGTGGTTACGGCTCGAGGAGAACGACAAGAATTAATTATTTGGTACCTACCGACTTCAAAATGGTCTACACTTTTCAAATTTGTTCACTGAGTTATAACCACTGGGCTTAAAAACTCTGGGCACAGTTGAAATTATATTGTAGGAAATTAACTTAATGGGCCGACGCTCAGTTGTTATGTTACTAACATACTTAATATATATCGATTATTAAAAAAAAAAAAAATCAAATCGCTATTTCTGCAACAATAACCAGAAACATTGGATAATACCAAAAAAAAAAAAAAAAAAAAAAATCCAGTCATGCAGCAAGGCTATAAGAGCAAATCTTTCAAAGAAATAGGTAACTGGTTTTATGTAAAATATCTCCATTTTACAGGTTTTATAACAAATTTTGTCTCCTTGTTTGCCGAGTAGCACCTCAATTTATAGATTTTTCAACGGCGAACACGATGGTGAAGTCGGAATTGTGTTATCTCATTCCGTTATCAGATTAGAGCTGATGTACCGTGAAGAAGACCTCAAGTAACAACCCCGTTTCTTCATCTTCAAAGTGCTCCACTTTGAGAACTGAATAAGATATCGCAATTATGATTTCACCATCGTGTTCAGCGTGAAAAAAACCCTTAAAAATGAGGTGTCACTTGTCAGACTGTTTCATTTCCGGAATTTATGGATAATTCCCCCCCCCCCTTAAACTCCCCAAAACCTCCCTTAGAGTGCCCCGATTCTGCGAACTTAGCCTTTGATTGCCAGGACGGATTGTTTGTGCAAACTGTATTTCAACTCTATCGAGAGTTATCGGAAACTCGAGTTTTAAAGATTTGGGATCGAAAACAATAACTTCCTTTTCTCTTGATTTTGTAATTTGAATGTTTCATTTTATACTTCTTAACGCAATTATATTAAATTAAAATTTAAATCTTATCGTGTAAAAAAAAAGAAAAAACATGGCAATATCTCTGATATTGACTTATCTCCATAAATTAAGGAAATTGCCCAGAGATGAAGAGTTCCTAACAAGTAATTACTGAAATTATCACAGCGAAGTGGAGGTATTTATCAGAAATAGCAGTGGTTTATCAGGCCCCAGTGCCTAGTGTGTGTCGGGAGTATCCCTGTGTAATCTATGCATTTACATTATCCCTGTATTACATTACTTCTACTTCTTTATATTCTGTAATTGGGCTCGCCCCGTATAAATAAATAAATAAATAAATAGAAACTGGACTATTTCAAAGAAATTTGATTTTTATAGCAGAAGGAAAAAATAGGTATAGCTCCATAAAAATAAAAGTAAAATTTGTATGTATGAACCATGTAAGTAGTAAGGTCAACGAGGGATTGCTGCATGTAGTCATTTGAACATGTTTTGAATAGACTACATTTATCATTGAGTTTAATATGGGGGTGTAATTCAATAAACAATCTAGGATCCGAATACGAACATTGCCTCGTGAAACAGTCACATTTTGGATTAGGGATTGGTCCCATAATGCCATGGTGATGTGGAGTTACAAATGTTAATGATACTGGAGCAATTTGGACACACAATTATGTTGTGGGGGGGGGGGGGGGGTAGAATATTAAGTTTTAAGAGCAGAGGTTTGTTTACTGTGGCTTTGGTAACCAGATCTGATTTTAAGACTTTAAGACGTAACTGACTTTACTGCAGAGATAATTACTATTGAGATAATGATTTATAGTTGGATTCTATCAATATGGAATAACTTATTATTCTGTTATCATCAGACCTTTCGACCCTCCCAACTGCAATATGGTGATTCAGAACGTTGCAGTGTGATGCACATCCCTTCCCTCATCACCGCCTCGATGAGAGAGCGGCTAATTCCAACCTCCCTAGTTTTTTTTTCTCTCTCAATCACATTTCTTCCCGTGATACTGAGTATTTGTAGTTGACTCACTTCGGTATATCTGGAGCAGTGCAGTTTATCGTGACTGTCGACCAACCTCCCATCTGTCAATAAATTTATCTCACTCAGGCTCGAAAGTTCTTCGAGTGATATCAACAAACATGTATCAATGGCTGTTATCCGCCTTCTGAAAATATTTGTGGCCGTCGGATTCTTTGATATTTCGGAGAAATTTTCGAATGAACCGATAAATCTTCGTCGAAATATTTCGTTATTTAGAAGAATTAAATTTCCCATTTGAACGAGATCAGTTATTTATGGCGATTGAAACTATGATTCACAAATAATTTGTTATGATTAATTGAACTCCAGAGATTTGTCCGAGAAACGAACTGTCACCAGTTCTCTATATCCATAAAATCGTAAATTTACAGATTTATCTGTTTGCACGCCCGGTTGTCTGATCACCTTTGCCAAACTGCAGAGCCAACTATAAAGCGGGTTTTCGAATCGTTCGCTCCCTGCCAAAATATGATAAACATGTTCAAAACTAGAAAAATGTTTAATAACTTGTTTTTTATGAAAAATACCTAAGTACTTAAAACGTGGAATCCATTGAAATCAAACGAATTTTCGTGGGGTAAATGGGGTTCATTGATCTAGGGTATAAATAATAATAATCATAATAATTATATTCTACAGATGGAGTACCAACTACATTTCTCTGGTAAATTCGATCAAACATGTTGATATTGGGTGCGCCTGTCTGAAGGTAAAAGTCACTAAGTTCATTTTGACTTATTACCCCCGGGATATCTATATTGTTGATTTGTATCCATGGTAAGAACGCTGTAACTGCCATCATTTTCTAAACGAAACTACACAGAAGTAAAGAAGTAAACATCATCAAGTGCACTAAAGAAAGTAAACATCATCAAGTGCACTAGAAGAAAAAATGTAGAGGTAAAACTTGAGGTTTTTTGGCTCACTTGGTGACTTGAGACGAAATGCAGACTGAGAGCAAGGGAACTTACGAATATGTGAGCTGGGAGAATCTGAAACGATATTGTGGACATTGAATAGGCCTGTAATGAGTCAATGCCATTCTGCTATTCTTGTGGTAATTGGACGAATACATCGCACTGCGAGTTCACAAGGGGCGTTTTACTAAAGTGCCTCTTGTATTCTTTTATTATACTACTATTAGAACCTCAAAACCTACATGATGGTACAACAGGCGTTTTGAAAACACAAACTTTCGCCGGTAGAGAGCATTATGAGCCTCTATGGAACATCGAGAAAGAAGGGGGAGCAAAAACATTGATCGCGTTTTTCTCGGAATTTTGATGTATCGTTTAGCGCCCCTTGTGCCAAAAAGTGCCTCTTGTGGATGCACAGTGCGACATGTCCTACTCCCACGGAGATAGTTCACAGGCGAAGATGCTTGTTCACGTTATAGTCGAGTGGCTCTCAGAGACCCCTCGGGAATGTGACCTTAGAAGGTTAAAGCCCCAAAACAAGAACTTTTAATTGGCGGGGGTAGACCGCGAGGGCGTACAAACATAACATACCGAACTGGCCGTGTGGTTCCGTCGGGAGGGGAATCGAGATGGCGAGACCATCTCTTATATGTGGGCCTCCGGAGCTAGTTAGTATGCGAGAGCCCCTGGAAACCCGTTGGGATCTTCTGGGGGTCATACCCGGATAGTTTATATTCGTTAGGTCTACTCCCCAGTCGCCTTTTCAGGGACCTCTAGCGGTACCACTCCTCCGGTGTCTCTTCTACACGGGACATCAAACCATCTGTGTTCCTTCGGATGAATCCGGTAACGACTAAAAACCTCCGGTTTTATGAATGGTACAGAATGCTGATTTGACAAGTGAAATGTTCAAAACAACGGAATTGTAATTCCGTAACAATGGGATTGCCCTCAATCCCATTAAATGTTAACATTCAAGTCATTCTACATCAACATTGTAAATGAGCTGCCTGCATGTATGAGAGGTAGAAACAGTCCTTGTAGGAAATGCTGCAATCTTATGTAGAGACCCCCCCCCCCCCCTCCCCAAGTGAAAGGTCGAATGGGATTGGTTGCGACCATCTACAAAGAAACAGCTTCTGAATGGCTGTATGATGTGAAGGGGCTGTTGTAAGGGGGGGGGGGGGGGATCACCAAACTGAAAGGGTGAAAGTTGTGGGAGCCAAACTATTAACAAATGAATGCAACAACCAGTCAAAGATTTGCCTAACCTATCACTCTTAATAATTTGGACTTTTTCAAGTACATTCCAAGTACATCCCCCTTCACTTCAAACAGCCAATCAGAAGCTAGGTATTTACTTTCACTTAGTGGCATCCAATTCCATTCAATCTTTCACTCTTGTGAAAGACTCTTTCACCTGTACAGGGTCTATCGAAAATGAAGTCAAATGCCGCCAACAGATTCTCAAGATATGATTTTTTAAAGGTTTTTCTTCTTTTAAACTCAAATTTGTCCACTTTCCTCAATTTAATTTCAACTTTTGACCACATTTCGGGATCAGCTTTAAATTCGCTATTAGATTAATGTTCGTTGATTGTTGAGAACAGCTCATACATGAACGAATTTCGAAAAATACAAATTCTGAAGATCTTTAGTCAATATGCTTTTCAACGGTATGGTGAACATTGAGATTATCTTGTTCCTTCAACCAATAATTCAAATTTAAATCAAAGAATAGGTACTGTAACTACAGTGTGTATCTTCACTGGGGGAATATTTAATGTAACCGCTTCAAATAACCTAATACTGACCAATGACCTAATACCAAATAACCTAATACCAGAAAAACCCTATTACTGGAATATCTGTTTTGAGAACTTGGGGGAAAGGCCTTTGATGGCCTCTTTGTCGTCGGCCATTCGGGATTCCGTGATAATAGGTTGGCTGGGACTATGGTTACGGAAAACGAATGCGTGAATGTTGTGCGATCATAACTGTCGAAAAGTTATTTGAGTGAGTATTGAGTTCGTTTCGAGTGACAGCGTCTGTCTAGTAATAGGTTGTGGTATTAGGTTATTTTGTTAATAGTTTACCGGCCATGCCTAATCCTCACACTTAACTTTACGTACCTATTGACATTTATCAAAACGATTCTACGTGCTCTGCTTCTGCCCCCCCCCCCCCCCCCAAGTCTTCAAATACGCAACACTACGGCGGGTGGGCAAGTAATTGTTGATGGTAACCATTAAATATTAACCGAGCCGAATCGATGGCTCTCTAGATATTCCTGTGATTCCCAAGTTCAACTGTCAGCCCCGTCAGCCCTTGACAAGGGTCTGGAATGTGAATGCGGGTCACTGTTATTTCAGGGCAATGTACCCTCACCGCCGTTCCGGAAGGGAAAGCCAATACCGTAGGCTTTCATTGAACCTCGAAAGGGTACTCGGTTCCATGTTGAGCATTTTGGGTGGGAAATGTACGAGGACGGAAATAGCTAGACCCTGACCGATCGACCATGACCGTTTAGGCCTGACCTTCCGGGGTCACCACGAACTTGCCCTGGATTGGAGGGCTCTTAGAAACGCTGTTACAGTAAAGCGCAGAAATTGCGGTATTTTGTAAGGAAAGCCCACAGGTTAAGGGTAACGAAAGCGCACAGGTGAATTGTAACGAAATCATTAAGTACAGGTAATCATAAAGTACAGATAAAGTAGATACGCGTCAATTTGATCACCAACTCAAAATCTTCTTCTTAGGTGGAAGGCAGTGTTCGTTGGTACATTTCAAGTATTCAATGAAATTATTAGTTCGAATAAAGTTGCCATACGCACGAGGTATAGATTGCTGCTTTGTGACGTTCGCTGACTGTCGTTTTCTTCCTCCTTTCAATTTCAAGTAAGTTTAAATAGTAAATAAAGCACTTTTCACTGATTTTAATTTTACATAGTATGTAATATTATCATTCCCATTTATTTACATGTTGTTCAAAAAATATTATGTGGTTATTTTTTGAACAATATGTAAGTAAATGGGAAGAACATGTATAATGAAAATCAGCGAAAAGTGCGAAAGTATATAATACTCGTATACGGACATGTTTCACAATTTTTATTAAATAATATTTAGGGCATCTAAGATAAATAATATTTATACAGGGTGTTCGCCACTTGGTCTAAAAGAAGAAAATGGGTGAAACTAGACTAAAAATGGAGTAGAACGCCGCTGAATGATATCACTACAACAGCAAACACAAAAAAATTGAGAGTCCGTTCGTTAATGTTTGGTAGGTATTCTTATTTTTGTGGGTGCCTACTGTTTTTCCGCATTCAAACTTGAATTTCTCCATGAAGTCGATAAGGAATCGCAAAGTAGACAAAATCATCAGAAAGCTGATTAAATTTGCAAGTTTTCATTTGCCAGCTTCCAGCGAATTTTTGGAAATGCAGTTAGCGTACAAGAATTTTCAAATTTTTTTTTAAATTGTCAATGTTTGAACTGCAATTGCGGACCTTAGGAGTTCGTTTTTGATTACGAATGTGCATTAGGCGTATGTAGAAAATGACGCTGAATCCGAAAATGTGGAATTAATTCCTCCTGCTTTGTATTAATTTTTTTTAGTAAATCTATTTGATAAGAATACTTCTAATTAGTACGGGTTTGCTTTTCACTGAATTGAGGCCTTGAATTGTGTGAACACCCAAATCGTAGAGAAGCTGCCGGACGTCCCCCTTAAAATGCGCTTACTTCACTTCAATTTACTTGAACAGCGATATTCAATGACGATATTGATATCTTCCGTAGTGACACCCCTGATCGGTTCCAATACCCATCAATGCTACCTACCCGTGAATCGTAAACGCCGTCAGCGAGGAAGAACAACAAGCGTTTTTGTCATTCAATTGTGTGGTCCCTCCAGTGGCTGTTGGGTCCCCTGAACAAATTTATTAGGCCGTAATCGGATCGGGAGCTACCGGACACAGCTCGTTCTTTGGGAGGGTAGCTCAGCTGTACTAGCAATGCGGGGAACCACTAAATTGGTTTATCATCAGCTCTTCTTGTGGACGTGGCCCACGCTTTCGATCCCGTGTGAACGGGAAGAGTAATTCCGTTCGAGGGCCGGTTTTCCTTTCAATTGAGCACAATAAGAAGAATTACGGGCTGGAAATACACTTTTAAATAACAGCGTTTTCACCAAATACGCGCGTACAGTCTAAACGTTTCTCAAAATATTTTAAGGCAAGATAATATTATGACGGATCCTTCCAACTCGTGCTCGAATTCTCGTGACCATGAACGAGAATGTCTTAATATGATGATATTATTTGGTTGGAAGCAGGCTACGTTCCTCTCTCGAAAAAGTATGTATATTTTCCACAAAGGCCAATGTGATAAATTGGGCTTCTAGGGACTATGTATGTGAATAGAAGTGACAAGTGCAGTACAATCGCTAGTTCCATCTATTTATAATATACTATCCAGTTACCCCAATAAAAGCTTAATGTCTAGATCACTGTTCTGTACACAATACCCTTGTGAGAATGAATATTCCATGAATATTAATATTTGATATTCACCAACTCTACGGTCTCCCTGCCTCTTAAAAGTAAGCTATATAAATTTGATGTTCGCCGACTATGTGGTTTGCTATGAAGGTAGTTCGTGGGATGAGGTGTTTAAAGTGTACAAGACTGTCCTTCATCCTCTGTGCGAGAAATAGTTGGATTAATATTCCATGAATATTAATGTTGGATATTATCAACTCTATGGCCAATCTGCCTCTTGAAAGTAAGCTACATATGTTTGCTGACTATTGTGCTTTGCTATGAGAAGGTAGTTCACGGGATGAGGTATTTGGGGATGCAAACCGCGATTTGGGCATTGGTTACAAATGACTATCGGAAAATGATTTGACTATAAATGTAAGTAAAACGAAGTACTTTTCTAAACCCTGAAATAAGGAAGAAGTTAGTAATGAATGAATATGAGGATCCATGCAACTGTGATGTATTGAATAGGGTGCGGTCTATACGATCCTTAGGGGACAACAAATGATTAAATGGTTACTGGTATAACAAATGGGTACGGTCCAAATAAAAAATTTGCCAATATATTCGGAACAGGACAGTTTTTTTCGTTTTTCCAAAAGTCAGCTTTCTTGGACTACTTGTCCCTTTAACATTCACCGATTCAAATCTAATCTTCCTGTCCCTGTATTAGAACTTACTACAGTAGAGTGTTCCTGTAGTTCCTGTGCTTGGAATTCGCGATCACATCAACTTTTAATCAGATGGTAATATGAGTCAAACGAACGGTCGACCTCGTCGAAATTGAGTCATTCACGTAGTCAAAACGAATAATCATGTATTCATACGATTTCTTCCTCAAGGCTTGTCCCTCTTCAACGAGTATTCGCTTGAATAAAATCATCGTGGTATGCAAATCGTCCCCTACCAATCGAGTTAGGTGCCCTTGATTCTGGCGAAAAATGTTGTATTTATAAATACTCATCTTCCCTAGGGGTCCCTTGAAGGGACTCCTTTCCAACAAAAGAAAAGTTTGATAAGTAAAGCTAAGTAGCTGCCATCTCAGGTAGGTGTTACGAATGTTAGCGGTTGTTGTGGAGGATGAGGATGAGTATCACTCAAAGCTACTTGGGTTCCAGTTTAAAATCACATTTGACCTCTCCAGCATCGTCCATTCACCAAATTTCCAAATGCTTTTTCAAGCCTGTCAAAATTTTTTCTGGCTCCACTCAACTCCCAAGAGCTCTGCACAATTCGAAAATTGCGAGTTCATCCATTGGTATTCCTGCAAATCCGGAGTGTTTGCAAAATAACGTGATCTCTACCTCATGTGTGTTAGCATTCTTGAAAAATAAGTGTAAGACGCCCAAACTTTCGGGCCGGTTGAAATTCTTTTCTAGGGGCTTTGCAGAACCATTTTTAACTAATATAAATCGAGCTCACTGCTAATGAATCCATAAAACCCGTGATATTGTGCCTTAAATCTCATGTGTGTTACCCGATAAGAAAAATGTTGGTCACCGGAGTCACAGTTCAGCTCATACGGTTTATGGGAGCTACTTCAGCCATAAGAAGATCTTTTACCCCACTCCACGTTCTCCCATTCATAATAGAAACCTCCAACTCTGCCTTGTGAATGAACGGATGGCAAATGGTGGTGGGGGACGACCTAGTGACATGGTGAGATTCTGTTAACGAAAGCGAGCCCTTCTGCAAGAACCCGCCCTTGCTCGGCTCAGGATATTGATTATCTCTCAACTGAACTCCCTCAGCTCTTGGATGGGGGGGGGGAGGTAGAGCTTCGTTAATGATACCTCCACACACTGCAGGCCCATTCATTAAGATATCACTATTAGACATCAGCACAAAAATACTCGAGATCAAATCTCATAAATATCTTCGTATCATACTCGACCTGGCGGCTCACCTTTACTGATTGCATTGCAGCGTTGCTGAAACGCCTGAAAAATAGAACTCGGCAACTGAGATGTCTACTTGAAAACAAATGCGTTCGTCTAACCAACAAAATGTCGATCTACTAAGTCCTAATCAGGCCAACTTGGAGTTATGCCCTCCCTATATGGGGCACATGCTCTCCCAGCCAATTTAAGAAAGTGGAGTCGCAACAAAACCAGACTCTCCAGCGACATATTGTTGATTCTCCCGAGTTTGTGAGGAATGAGACTATTTATCACGATTTTAAACTCGACCCTCCTCATGAATGTCTAATGAAGGCTACAGAATCGTTCGTACGTCGAAGCGCTAATCATCAACGAGGGATTTGCAGTATTCACAAACATAACTTCACAACCTGTTCCGTGCTCTTTGCCGTGCTGAAGGCACCAAGAATTGTGGACTAATCCGTATTGTTCAACATTTCGCTAAGGTATATCATTCTTGTAATGAATAATCTTATAAATAAATCTGTCAAAAAAACTGATTGTCATGGAGTCAGGGAGGGGAAAACCGGACGGATGGACATGGATGGCTTTTTTCTCATCAGGTTTGCCGTACGGATATAACTGGATGGTGTGAAATAGACCTTAATTGTTGATGATAGCGTGGGGAAATCACAAATTACATTCTCACGTTTGAATGTAATCAAACCCTCTCAGAATAAAAGAACAACGAGGTAACCAGGCTTGAAATTCGAGCACTGTTGGAATATGTTCCTCCTGTCAAACATTTCACTGTTCCTGGGCCGGTCGAAGTCTGCGTTTATCCGGTCGCAAACAAACGTGTCTTAACCGCATCTGGCGGGGCGGGTCTATAAAAAGGCCTTCATCTCAATAAACAGGTCAGTTTCCCGAAGTAGAATGTGGCGGCTATTATTAGAGGTTTGTCTCTAGGGGGTCGGAACTTGGCAGAGACGGGGCCGCTGGGCCGCTACCAAGACGGTATGCGTGTCCGACGGAGAAAGAGCCGCTAGCGCATTCCTCCACTTTCCTCTTCAGCATTGGCTTAGTTCAACCTTATCCAAGTGGGCGTTCTACTATAAGGAATGACAGTAATTTTTGGTTTATTATCTTCGATAATGAACCATTGGAATCGCCCAAAGAAAAAATTTTTTTAACCCCCCCCCTCAAAATTTGTTGGTTTACGTTTCAAGATACGTAGATTCAGAAAATTGAATAAAAAAAAAATCCGTCCGTACGCCGTCCGCGCCACTTTGCCCAGTTAGCGTTGAGTTAAAATTACGAAATTTTTTTTATGGGTTTAGACCAACCCCACAATGGTCCTCGAAACTTTTCATAACCCTAGGTCAAGGGGAAGGGGTTCAAAACGAATTTTGAACATTTGAAAATCTCATATCTCGAAAAATTCATATAGAACGGTATGTTTTTTATTTCATATTTAGATAGAGTTTGTTCCGTAGAATTTTTTAAGACCATCCGCAACTTTGTACGACCAGCCGTTCGTTCACAATGACGGCTCAAAGATTGTGCCTCACAACCCGATCGTGAATCAAACTGTTGAAATACAGGTCCATTTTCATACTAAAAGCTCCCTTGAACATCATATCGCCGGGTTAGTAAAACAATGACGTAACTGCAAAAAACAAAATTTTCCAAAAAGAGAGAAAAATCAAAATTATTTCGTGAAAAACCGTCTGACGATCAATTGCGAGCTGCCTCGGCTTCTGTATTCGGGTATTTTGTTGCACCGAGTGTTCGCTATGGGGTGCATGTTTTTTCGGGGTGAAATTCATCTCCTCCCCCTACCCACCCCTAAATTTATGAAGATCTGTCATTGTTCTTCCAGAATCGGTGGTTCAACATTTTAATAATGACAAACTTTTAGCGGGAAATGAGACGCTTATCAATTAAATTTCTTCAATAAATCTCTTGAATCAAATTTGTTGGTAGGTAACATTATAATTCTACTAAATAAAAGGGTAGAACATGAACACATTTGGCACCTGCTTGCATAATTGAACGAAAGAGCACTGATTCCTTTAATTTAGTGAATCATAAAAACCACAGTTCAGCTTTCTTGGTTTTTGAACTGAGAGTGAGATACGTCGATATTTGACTTGAATGGGTTCGATACACGAATGAAGGTAATCTCGCTGTCGTTGTAATGATCCCATGGCCCAGTAGTTTTTAAAAAGTGAAGCTCTCAAGTCGTCTGACAGTTTTTGAGAACACTTCAATTTACATTTCTCACTACACGGAGGGCCCATTTTTCGACCCTCAACCACCTTTCCCGTCCTTGATAGATAACTCTCCCCAGAATTTTTCAATTTTTTGGCCTTTACTCTTTTCCATTCATCACATTTGCGAAGCCTTTTCTTCGGTCGTCTAGCTGGTGTTGATATAGGTACAGATATCGGTATATCTGCGCTACCTCTGTCATCTTGAGGGGCGGTTGTATCGAGACCATGGCTGCTTGGTGGCTCAGCAGGCTGGACTTCTTGAAGGTTCTCCAAGAGGGAACTTCCTGCTGAAAGGTTCTCGACAGGTTCTGGAACCTCCGATTCATCTGATGACTCACTAGAATCATCTGAGCTGGAAGGCTCGTAGCTATCGCTTGACTCACCAGCACTACTGCACCGATCTGAACTACTCTCGGATTCAGAAATATGCCTGTTCCGCGCAGGTTTTGGTGCGGGAATTCTTACCAATTTCGCTTTAGTCGAGCCAGTCGTTTGAACCACATAAAAATTAATACCTTGGGTGACGACCTCAGGTTGTGAAGATTTAGTTCCACAATGACTACTGGCCAGTGTTTCAGGTGGTTCACCGTTGTTTACCGTTGTTACTGGTGCCAAGCGAGGTTGAGCAGAGATTTCAGCTGAAGTTCCGTAACTACTAGCACGTATTTTCCCATTTTCCTCCGTCAAACCTTTTTGAGCAAGATGCATCATCCTCTCTGATCGTCCAGCCGCTTTAGGTTCTGTAGAAGAAACAAAATTGAAAACTAAGAGAACTCGAAAAAAGGTAAAATTCTAGAAATTCTAACTTAACTGCTGGCGATTCTTGCCTATTTACTACAATGGCGGAAATAAGTGATACAATTATGATACTAATTTCGATGCCACAATCTGGTTTAACAATGCCACAACGAGCAGTTAAGTCTTGAACAATTTGGAACTTCTAGATGAACAATGACTCAATGTGCAATAACGTCGCTGTTCATCCGTGATTCTACGGTATTATTTAAAAAATCGTTGAATGAACATTGACGTAAATTGCACTAACGACGTTGTAGCGCCATAAGTTTGATGCATTATTGAAAGCTTCTTTCAAAAAGAGACACACGTACACTTGAGTCAGTGTTATTCCAAGATTTCGCTGCATTTTAAAAACAATAATTTACTGAACAATGACCAAAAGCACACTTACGGCTGTGTTCCTCCATTTTTCCCCTGATGAGAATATCAAAAATGACGCGTTTTGCAGTTTCGACGATGTTCTCCCAAAGGGTTAAGATCACACGTTGAACTCAGCTGCACTATTAACACATGAGACGTTGTTTCTCGGAAAACATCAGGTAAACAGCTGATAATCAAACAATGACACATCTTTCTTCCGGTCGTATGGTATCGAATTTCAATGGGGTCATAATTTTATAGGATGCGCTACCTCTTTCTGATCATTTCGGTATACTAAAGTCAGTTTGATGCCGATTTGCAGTTACGTCATTGTTTTACTAACCCGGCGATATGGCTTAAGTGATGTCGAGTTTGTTGTTCTGAGGTGCGTTTCGTGCTACGGAAATGAAGGTAATTTTGAATGTTTGTTGGTAGGTACTTCTTTTATAGAAAAATTATTACCGACGTAGTATTAATAACCCCAGAATTATATCGTATTAATTAATCATAATTAATAATTATTATTATTAATAATAAATACGAATTATTAATACCTAACAATAAATTATAATAATTCTCACTAGGTACTTGATAAAATTGTTAATAATTAGTGATAATTGATAATAATAATTAATCTAACATTTAGGATCTAGACATTTAGACCTAGTGATCTAGACAGAAGGGTGATCTGTACAAAGAAGATAATGAACCGTTGTGTCAAGAATTTGCAGAGTTTTTTTATTCGATTTTCTGAATCTACGTATCTTGAAACGTAAACCAACAAATTTTGAGGGGGGGTTAAAAAAATTTTTTCTTTGGGCGATTCCAATGGTTCATTATCGAAGATAATAAACCAAAAAACTCTGCAAATTCTTGACACTACGGTTCATTATCTTCTTTGTACAGATCACCCTTCTGTCTAGATCACTAGGTCTGAATGTCTATATTCTAAATGTTAGATTAATTATTATTATCAATTATCACTAATTATTAACAATTTTATCGAGTACCTAGTGAAAATTATTATAATTTATTGTTAGGTATTAATAATTCGTATTTATTATTAATAATTATTATTATTAATTATGATTAATTAACACGATATAATTCTGAGGTTTTTAATACTACGTCGGTAATAATTATTCTATAAAAGAAGTACCTACCAACAAACATTCGAAATTACCTTCATTTCCGTAGCACGAAACGCACCTCAGAACAACAAACTCGACATCACTTAAGCCATATGATGTTCCAAAGAGCTTGTTAGTATGAAAATGGACCTGTATTTCAACAGTTTGAGTCACGATCGTGTTGTGAGGCACAATCTTTGAGCCGTCATTGTGAACGAACGGCTGGTCCTACAAAGCTGCGGATGGTTTTAAAAAATTCTACGGAACAAACTCTATCTAAATATGAAATAAAAAACATACCGTTCTATATGAATTTTTCGAGATATGAGATTTTCAAATTTTCAAAATTTGTTTTGAACCCCTTCCCCTTGACCTAGGGTTCTGAAAAGTTTCGAGGACCATTGTGGGGTTGGTCGAAACCCATAAAAAAAATTTCGTAATTTTAACTCAACGCTAACTGGGCAAAGTGGCGCGGACGGCGTACGGCGTACGGCGGACGGACGGATTTTTTTTTATTCGATTTTCTGAATCTACGTATCTTGAAACGTAAACCAACAAATTTTGAGGGGGGGTTAAAAAAATTTTTTCTTTGGGCGATTCCAATGGTTCATTATCGAAGATAATAAACCAAAATCCGTCCGTCCGCCGTACGCCGTACGCCGTCCGCGCCACTTTGCCCAGTTAGCGTTGAGTTAAAATTACGAAATGTTTTTTATGGGTTTCGACCAACCCCACAATGGTCCTCGAAACATTTCATAACCCTAGGTCAAGGGGAAGGGGTTCAAAACGAATTTTGAAATTTTGAAAATTTCATATCTCGAAAAATTCATATAGAACGGTATGTTTTTTATTTCATATTTAGATAGAGTTTGTTCCGTAGAATTTTTTAAGACCAACCTCAGCTTTGTACGACCAGCGGTTCGTTCACAATGACGGCTCAAAGATTGAGCCTGTTGACGCGATCGTGAATCAAACGGTTGAAATGCAGGTCGATTAAATACAGGTCGACTCGATTTTCATACTAACCAGCTCTTTGGAACATCATATGGCTTTAGAGATGTCGAGTTTTTTGTTCTGAAATACGTTTCGTGCTACGGAAATGAAGGTAATTTCGAATGTTTGTTGGTAGGTACTTCTTTTATAGAACAATTATTACCGACGTAGTATTAAAAACCTCAGAATTATATGGTATTTATTAATCATAATTAATAATAATAATTAATAATAATAAATACAAATGATTAATACCTAACAATAAATTATAATAATTTTCACTTGGTTCCTACTTGATAAAATTATTAATAATTTTATCACTAATTATCAGTGATAATTCATAATAATAATTAATCTAACATTTAGGATCTAGACATTTAGACCTAATGATCTAAACAGAAGGGTGATCTGTACAAAGAAGATAATGAACCGTTGTGCCAAGAATTTGCAGCGTTTTTTATTTTTTTTTCCTGTGAAGATCTCACCTTCAGAATAATTAAGACAGTGGTAAAAACATTTTTGAGGAAGTATTTATTTTTCTGGAGAGGTTTGAAGTCGTATTGAGCGAGAAGAGGGCAGCAATGTACGTCATCTACCTCCCAGGCCAATCAGAGAGCAGTACTTAGACCGCTCCGTAAAGCGCTCTCTGATTGGCTGAAAGCCACCTCTGCCTGCCCCTATCAGCCGCTGTATCAACAACAACCCTGTCCGACCATATTCAGCGGGAAAACTTCAAATTCGCCATTCTTCAGTTCGATCTGGCAGTTGAACAAAAATTTTCTCGTTTGACTTTACTCGTTTTACATGTCTTGTGAGAAACCAATTTTCGATTTTTGTCCATCAAAGAATTATTCTCTGACACACTGGCTTTCCCTATTCCTGCTCAGAGCCTGAAACTCGACAGGATCGCACCATTTGAAATGAGATTAGATACCAGGATTACCTATTTTAAGATTTTTCCGTGTTTTCGACCTGTGAAGTAAGGTCGAAAATACGAAAAAATCTTGAAAGTGGAAAAAGTCGGATTTGAGTGGATTTTTAAGAAAAATCTACGATACACTTTTGGTCGTAAATTAAAATTCAATGTAGGACACGATGGAGAAATATCGGACGCCACTCGCGTTACACCCTGTATATGTTTTAATTTCATAAAAAGTTATTTGTTGGTGGCAAAAACGTTTTCGGGCGAATAATTTTGAAGAATTATATTTATCATTCAAATTTCGGTATCAGTTTCTGAAAGGTTAGAAATGAGATGCAATAGAAAGTTTAAAAATATAAGGTTTTCATTAGTTCAAGTGGTTTTGTTGCTTCTTTCAACCGATTTGATCTAATCAGAAGGAGAGGAACAGCTGCGCTCCAAAACCGACTATGCGCAAATTCTATTCAAAAACGGACTTTTGCAAGTTTTAATTCCATTAAAAAATATAAATCTTGGAAGTTTTCCTACTGCGACCGTGTACTATATCGCCTAATAGATAGATATTAAAAAATATACCTGAAGGACACCCACAACAGTACAAATAACAGGTATTGAATCAGTGATAGCCAATGAACAACCTAATAGCCAGAAAAAATTCGCTCATCGTAGTAATAATCCTCACCTCACTGATATTACAAACTGAACTCATTCGTGTAGCTCTCTCCATATATCTATTGAATTCGCAACATAGTCTCACAACTTCATTTATATGCTAACCCCTCAAAATCCCTTTCAAGCTTCTTAAACAACAACAAAGATTTAATCTTAAGAGACTGGCATTCTATAATTGAATGGTGAATTATGAATTCTGGTAGGGCAGATCCGGGATCCGTGTTAGGAACGAACGCCCTGGAGCCTTCTTTCGCTCTACATCTGAGTTCCACCATCTGTTGGCCTTGGAATAACTCCACCAAATTGTTTCTTGGGGAATAATATTCAGCTTCGTCGATAATATTACAACAACGCATACTATAGTTTCATTATCTGATTTCATGTTTCATATTCAATGCCATTTTTCAACAATCATAAATCAGTGTTCGTAGATTATAATATAATATTATGTGACGTTCACGTTATGTTGTCTAACAAGCTTTGTTTCTTCTGTTTCAGGTAATGAATTCTAATCATGCTCAGACTAATAACCTGTATTGGTAAGTAGCGCTGATCCAAAAGCTGTGGTTCTCGGTCCGAAATTGGTAAAATTCGAATCTCCGAAAGATCTTCATGCCAATATCCGATTCAGAACATCCTGAATTCACTGCCAAAAGACGAAAAAAACATATTTGTATGTAGATATATTTATGTATGTACCTATCATTCCAGACGATAATCAGTTGAATTGAGCTAAAAAGTTCAAATTTGCTAAAAACAAAATCTGTCTTGGCAATCGAAAGGCTAATTCCGTAGATTGGCCGAATGGGGCCACTCTAAGGGGGGTTTTAGGGAGTTTTAGGAACGAAACATTACCCATAAATTCCCCAGATGGAATAACTCTGACAAGTGACACCTCATTTTAAACATTTTTTTTAAACGCTGAACACGATGGCAAAGTCAGGATTGCGATATCTTATTACGTTCTCAAACTGGAGCACTTTGAAGATGAAGAAACGTGGTTGTTACTTGGGATGCTCTTCACGGTTCATCAGCTCCAATCTGATAACGGAATAAGATATCGCAATTCTGACTCCACTCTCATGTTCAGCGTTGAAAATTCTATAAACTAAGGTTTCACACGGCCGAAAATTGAGACAACATTTATTATAAAATCAGTAAAATGGAGACATTCCACATAAAACATGTTCTTTCTTTGAAAATTTGCTCTTATAGCCATGCTGCATGACAAACCGTTTTGCCTATCATTACATGCTATGTACTAGGTACTAGGCACAAGTTTCCCCTGAATATTCCTATTTGTACGTAAGTTGTAGGTATTGTAGGACGGGTTTGTCTCTGGTCCTAGAATATAGGACCATCAATAATAATTATTGATGGTCCTATAAAGCACGGTACATAAAGCACGAACGTTACTAGGATAAAAATTATGAACATTTAAATTTTCAGAATAGTCAATTATACCTAATATAATAATACCTAATAATATAATTATACCTACCAATATAATAATATAGGACATAATATAATAAGTTTTATAATAATATAGGACCTAATATAATATTATAATAATATAGGACTAATAGGACGAATAGGACTAATATAATAATATAGGACCGTTCGTGCTTTATGTACCGTTTTGTTTACGGTAATGGACCCCCCAAAATGGAGTCCACTTTAATTATATACAAAGATAGTAATAATAGAAGTAATAAAAGTTAGGTAGTAAAAGACAATATTAAAATATTGATAAAACAGAATTCGTGGTCGTTACAATTCATTAGTAAATCGTGTGTGTGTTCAAAAAACGTTTCATGTTACCTCGACCGTATTTCTCATTCCCTTTGAAAATACACAAAAAGAACGCCAATAACTCCGTTCCAATATTATACCGATTACGAAGGGTTTTTAGCTTCGAAACCTATTTGCCCTGGAGACACAGCTAAATCGAATCATCGAATGAAAAATATGGTTTCAACAGCGTTCCAATAACACTAGTTAACACTGAAGCGAAATACTTGGTAAATTTATACATACAATTTGGTGCTTATCTGCTACATATACCAAATAACAAATACATTTGATAAGCACAAGTATTATTGAATTACAAATCTTCGCGTTCTGAGCTGTTTGGAGGAGAGTTGCTGCTGTCCCACTGTAGGACTCGTGAGGTTAAGGAGGGTCATGTTGTCTATTCAATCATGACATGAGCTGAGTAATCCACGGATTACACAGGAGCAGAGGTTTCTCTGCAGAAATTCTTTTAGTTTTGGTTTTTACAGTATCTATCATTCAGTAGGAAATTCAGCCTAACGTTATGGCGAGAGAAAGACACAATAAAGCCACTCTGAGTCAATATTTCGTGGATCATGTTAGTACCTGCAAACGTGCTGTTCCGTACAACGTCTGGACCATCCGGATACTATTAAAATATACGTAATTTACGGTGTTTGTCTCCGATTTGCCGTTTATTGCCCACATGTCGTCCCTAGTTGGGGCGGCCGGGTATTAAAGTCGAGGGAGTAGGAAATATTTCACTGGATTCGTGACTTCTTCCAGTCCGTCCGAGTCCCCGTCGCATACCCAAGAGGTCGTCCTGAGGGATATTGCTCTGGAGGGAACCCTTGTGTTACCCTCCATTTTATTCCCGCAGAGTCACGAACTTTTATCATTTGTGTTCAAGGGCTTCTTACCAAATTGAGCTCCGCCTGAAGATCTACTACGCCCTCCGACGAAACATATTCCTATACAAGTGACGTCTAAGAATGATTTAGTAGCAAGGGATGGGATATCGAAAGAAAAGTATCGATATTGGCATCAAATGATATATCGAATATGAATATGAATATCAATATCCGATATTATCGGTCAATAATATCGGAAAATTAGATAAACAGTAGGTAACTCTTTCTAAAGAAACAGAATAATCTTCAATTTTTTGCGAGCACGCTGAAACGGCCCAGAAAACAAGTACACAGTTCCAGGTCTTCCTTTACTGGTGTAACATCTGTCATCTCCCCCATGATCTCGATCTTTTTCAGCGATCTCCGGCGGAACCAGACACTAAAACGCGCCTTCTGTCATTTTGGTGCAAAGCTTCTGAAACTTATCCAGTTCTAACAAGGGCGTCAGCGCAAAATATTTCGATCCCGACCGATTTTACTCAAACAGTTTGCACGACCATATGGTCGTGATATCAAACAAGTCCCATCAAATATTGATATCAAACCGTCCCAAGACCGATAATATTGATGAAAAATATCGATATTCCGATATTATCAAGGTAAAAATATCGATTTGAAATATCGGATATCGAAAGAAAAATATCGGATATCTCATCCCTACTTGAGGCACTCATTATGGGCATACGCTCGATTATTAACGCGTCTTCTTCCTATTCGATGAAAACCGAAGAACGAGTGGCCGACGTCAACAGCCCATGGGCCGATATTCTTCACAAGTTCCCTGTCTTAGGTACATATCTCAAAGTAGAAGATCCACCATTGAACAATCATTACCCACTCGTAAGGTGCTGGAGTCTGATGAATAATAGATGCGCAATTATCCCACTCAAGCACAAATCGAGACAAAACCTTGAGGAGTTCCAACGGTGTATCAGAATATCATTAGCGTGAATCAAACATTACTGGCTCATTACAGTCATTTCCGACTCTGCTTCATCCGAATAGTGAAACCATCGTCAGGACTAATTTTCTTGAAGTGCTGAAAGATGTATTTGTCTTCGAAACCTCATAATATTCCTCTTTATTTTCTCTAATAATTAGAGAAGTATTGTTGTTGAACAATTATTATTTTGCGCAATTTTATCACTTTTGAAAACTACGACAAAATTATGAAGAATGGCGTTTGTCCGAATTTTTCACTTCGACAATTAGAGAAAATTGTTGAAGTAAAAACCACCCCATCCAGCTCCATTATATTTTTATTAGATGAATTATTTGTTTGAAAATGTATGGGTGAAAAAATTTACTTTCTACAAAACCTCACCAATCTGTGGCAATAGTTGTTTTCAGAATAAAATTAGTTCTGAGAAATTGGGCATTTATGGAGCTCAAAAAGTTAAACACTTCGGTTCTAAGCTCTATAACTATATAATCCAGGTTTGGGAGCAGTTTTTGAACTTGGAAGAAGTTTAGAGTATTTTAAAACAAAGTTTGTTCGTTCGTTTTATTTTCTCACCCAAGTAGGTAACAAATACCGACACAAATTGGGATTACATTAGAAACTTTCGTGATTTTAATCTGTTCGGAGTGGACCTTGACTAGGTAGTGAGTTGTAACGCACAATTCTATACTATGAAGCATAGAGATTCATGGAGGTGATTAAAAGGAGGCTTTACTCAAGTTGTTCGAATGTATCTTCTAATTTCTGCCTGGTTGAGTATAAGTAGTTCTTCATCTAATGTTTATTATTCTAATCTGTATATGCAATAACTTTGTGAAGTGCAAAATTCATCAGAATGCCTTGATAAGAACAACTCGAGTTTAGTTGATGATTGAGGTTGATGAGTTATAAGCCAATAACAATGATAGTCGAGGCAGTTGCGGTTCGAGAAAGCAGAAACGGAATAACAACGAAACGCAAATTCAGTCCCACGAATATTCACTTAATTCAGAGTACAACAACTTGGGAGGGAGCTCGAAGAGACTTCGTAGCATCAATTGGTCGCCAGGGTTCACTGGGATCAATCAACTTTGTAGGCAGATGCATCCGAAGGACGAGCCTGTCAGCGATGCACTCAATGTGCCGGAGAATGTGGTCAGTGGCGCCACTAGTTGAAATGTCGAGGAATAACACGCAGAAAACATACTTCCACTTTATACGTCGATTTATTTATTTATCAAATACAGGCAACCCCAATTACAACAACCAAATATTATTATAATAGACTGTAATAGTCCATCAGTTTGAAGAATCAAACAAGGTGAAAATATAATATCGACGATTAAGACTCAACACAGCTTAAACCATTTTCCCAACTTTTAAGGAGAAGCTAAATACTGTGTTGTTCCAAAACTACCAGTAATTACACACTACAATACACTACTTCTAGCTTACCGTAGGCACCCCAGAAGAACTCTGCCATGATTTAAGATGAATTAATGTTCCGATCGAAAAATTGCGAGGGTTAGGTGATGTTGGCTCTTTTCTTCATCTAGAATTTTCTTGTTGAAATTATTGTGATTTTTAGGTAAATACTACTTACAGGTTAATACCTTAAAAAATAAATCAGTAAAATAAGTAGGTACTGCGAATTGGTTACAATGATCAAACACTATATTAAGAACAATCAATCTCAAATTTTTACGTAACATGATAGTTGGGATCTTTTCAGGAGGAAAAGGAATTAGGAATTTAAGGGTTTCCTTGAGCCAAAATCCTAGGTAAAAGTTTGACTAAACTTGGCAATACAATCAGCTTTTCAAGCATAATCCTGCACATTTTTGTGATTTTTGAGCTTTTAGTGGCCGATTTCCAACATTCAGACGGCGCCACGCTATTCAGCGTGAAATTCGAATTTATAAATCACCCATCTCAACTTCATTTTGTCCAAATTGTGGGTTAGGCTGTGTTGATTCTTAAACCACGATATTTTACTGTATGTGGTATATACATACCTATATGTTGGTGCATTATTGAGTGCAATATTTCTACACAAGTCTTGGCATGGAATCTGCTTTTAGCGTGACCTACCAACCAGTTAACGTGGGAAAAGTAGCGCAAAAATAATTTCTCGGATGTTGTCAGAGGTTATGGGAGCTAATTTCTCTTGTTTTCTGCCTACGAAGTTGAAATTCGAAAGGGAGGATTTTTGTTGTTGTTAACTTTAATTTCAAAGGTGCCAGCGTTTTAGAGTCTACCTGTAATTTTCAGTTAATTAGGCAGTTTATTCACATTAAAACCTCTTGTGTGCTTGTTTGGGCCCAGGGAATCAACCAGTAATGCCGTTTCTTCTCTCCAGTATTTATTTCACAGGCTTTCAACGTCTCAATGGGATTTTCATACTCGGATTATGATCTAAAAATAATTGATTCACGTGCCCCACAACCACGATGCAGTAATCAATACCAATTATGGAGGAGAACCAGGAATTGGTGCAAAGTTCAATTCAATCGCAATGTCGTCTGTTTATAAATATTAATTATTAGCGCCCCGTTAATGGAAGAGTTAATCAATTATGAGGTAACGAGGTCATGCCCTAATTAATTAAACTGGGCCCATTGCAAACCCAGTGTGGGCTGCGGGAATCGCTAATTAGGTTGATCTCCCACACTGCACTCAGGCGAAATACTAGTAAAGCCACAGTTATTAGCGAATCTACGGTATAATTATTAGGTATTCGGTGGAGATCAAAATGAAATCATTTTAATACTCACAAGCTCTCACACACTTTGAGTTAATGGGAGAACTAACTTGTAAGTATCAGAATTTTCTACATTTCTTCCCTTGAAAACTTCCTTTTTTCCTCAAGAATAACTTTATTGCAATTATATATTACAGTATAGTTTAGCATAATAGCGAACATTTGAGAGGTTGCCCTCGTAAACATGATGCAAGTTGCTAAATTTATGCGTTATCAAAGAACAGTATTAACTGAGCTATGTACACAATATGTGTTAATAGTGTTTAACGAGTGAATATATGAACAAGTTCGTAGTAGCTGTAGGTATGATGAGTATCAGTGCCATTCAAAGGAAGTATTGAGGCCTTGCGTTTGAGTCTTCGTTGGTCCCTGAGTGGTGGCGGATTGTGTGTAATTGTGTGTGAGTAATTCGTTATGATGGTTGGTCATCGAGCTATGTAGTTGATGGTATGCTATGGGCAGGACATCGGTGACCTCTGGGATGTTGAGGTCCCGATGTATAGCAGTGTTCCTCATGTACCATGGTGCTCCTGTTATGGTTCTGAGAGCTCGGTTTTGGAACGTTTGTACCCGTTTTATTAAGTTGTTGCATGACACACCCCAGATATGACCTCCTGTCGCTTCAGGTGGAGTGGAAGATATGACTTGCATGGGTTAAGACGTTGGTTATATATTCGTACCAGGTTAACCTGCTGTCGACATGTAGCCCATGGCATCTGACTGTGTGTTGGAAAGGGATAGGTGTAGCGTTCATTGTAATAGTTGGGATTGGGTAAACTGCATGACACTGGATTTAGAAAGATTCATCTTTATTTTCCATGTTTGTCACCTCATCAGCAAGACACTGCAGGTTTTCCAGTGACGGTTGGTAGGCACCTCTTGAGAGTAGGGACACATCGTTGCAAACACGGCACGTATTGCTAATAGTGATTTACAGCTGAAAATTTGGTTGAAAAAAAGCGTTCAAGCAGAACGAAGTTTGATTTTAAGAATTGTTCTCGTCGTATTTATATCCCTTGTTATAATCAATTAATTTTTAATGTGTGGATCTAGCTGATAAGATCCATTCGGGTAACAACATGAGAAATTTTCAGGTAACCCTATATTTTTGAATGAATAAAATAAGACTTATTTTATAAGTAAGCTAAGTAAGCTTGTATTTAGTAAGCTTAGTAAGTAATTATTGAGAAGTTGCCCAGGCGGTCAATACCTGCTCTCAGCAATCCTTGTTGACTTGTAATCAAGCAATCCATCTCATATCACATGGCCAACTCAAGACCTACAACATAAGTATCTGTATTGTTCCACGACAGAAGTATTTTTAGGAAACATATCGACGCGTCTGTATAGTTATAACAGTTTTGTGGTAATAAACGGTTAGCTAATTTACAAGGCCTTTCCGTCGTGGTGATCGTGCAGGAGCCTAATTGTGCGTTTAGCGTTTATAGGGAAAAATGTTGAGGCAGCGGGTGTGGAAACTCATTCGGTTATCGTTAAAAGGCTCGAGACAAATGGGAGGTACGATATCTGCAGATGCCGCACCCTCCGAGTTATGGATAAATCTTATCGCCACTTCAACTATCCTGAACCGTTTGCATTCCGTATTAAATGACCTACTCAATTTATGGTTCAAAATTCACGCAGCATTGGGTTTCATTGGAAAATGAGCGTTTATCCCCTCTAAATGTCTGTTAGAGGACCGTGTTGTAGAATTATCAATGTAGTTCACATTTTCTTTCATATCTGACCCTATGTAGCATTTGGCTTTTAGGGTCAGCCTTCCAATGAGAAAAACTGGGTTTCGGACCCTCCTGTGTTGTAGATTTGTGGATGATGAGATAGAAATCAAGATCAGGCGGGTCACCTGTTCTGTACACTGTCCCCAACTACCCTGTTTTAGCCCTTACCTTGTTCTTAATCGGACGGTCAAGGGTACAGCCTCTCCTTTTTCACCCATCGACTTTAAATTTTGACCTGAGACTTATAAAATATTCAACCCATTATCTCAACCTTAAAAAATTGTAGAAAGAAAAAACAGAAATCGTTAGCCAACATTGTTCACTTCAACAAGTCTAGAGCCTGGATAACAGGACCAATCGACTTGAAATTTTGCATCGACGTTCTTTACAACATGACCCAGTGATATTTGAAATATGTAACCCATTATCTCAATCCAAGAAAGTTTTAGGAACAAAAAACTGAAATTTAGGTTGATTTTGGCCACTTTGACGGTCTACAGCCGAGGTGAAGTCAGAATTGCGATATCTTATTCCGTTATCAGATGAGAGCAGACTAACCATGAAGAACATCTCAGGTAACAACCACGTTTCTTCATCTTCAAGTGCTCCAGTTTGAGAACAGAATAAGATATCGCAATTCTGAATTCACCATCGTGTTCAGAGTAAAAAAAAACCTTCAAAATGAGGTGTCACTTGTCAGACTGTTTCATTTTGGGAATTTATGGGGAATTATTTCTCCCTTAAAATCCTTCAAAACCTCCTCTTTGAGTCGCCCGATTCTGTCCATGTATGAACTTAGCTTTTCGATTGCCAAGACAGATTTTTTTGTGCAAATTTGAACTCTTTAGCTCATTTCTGTCGAGAGTTATCGCCCAGAGTGACACATACTTAAACACATGGAATGACACATATAATATAATTTTTGGTGTCTTTTGGCAGTGGATTCAAAATGGTCTGAAACGGAGTTTGGTATAAAAATTATGGTTCAATAATTACACGATAATTCAAAAATTAAGAAAGCTTTGTTTACTTTGAATGATACATCAATTGCCCATTGAAGTCATGTCCTATGTGCTTAGCGGTGCTATGTCCTTCATTGTATCTGCTCATAGGAGCTATGTCCTTTCAATTTGTATATTTGATCCTGTTTCATTCCACCAAAAAGATAATATCTATTATCTATAATATCTAAAAAGACATATTATGTCCATCAAATAATTATTGTGGTACCTTCTTGAGGGTTTTGGCTTGAGGAAAATGGAGGTTTAAAGAGTGGCCAACAATTTTCATTCCAATTTAAACTTGTTTCAAAGCTTTGTTTGGACTTATTTCAAAATGGCCATTTTGGACATAGCACCTCTGTGCTTTAAGGTATCGATATATATTATTGCTTTAAGGACCTCAAATGAGAAAATTTTGCGGTCTATATTGCGTCTTTGAGTTTATATTACGGTCTTCTATTCAATAATAGACCGCAATATAGACTCAAATCAAGTGAATGAGAAAAACATAGTATCTCTATATTGCGGTCTATTATTAAATACAAGACCGTAATACAAACTCAAAGACGCAATATAGACCGCAAAATTGTCTCATTTGAGGTCCTTTTTAGCAATAACCGTTTGACCAAATACACCTGTTTCGTTTTGGTTTTAATCTTCGATTATGAACTAAGTATTGGAATCATAATTTGTGGGTTTACGATTCAAGATTAGTAGAATCCGAAAATGGTATTTAACAAAATCCGTCTGTTCGCCGTAAACACAGTTAGAATTGTCGTAATTAGTTAGAACGTGATAAAAATTCGGGATACGGGCTCGGACCAACCCGAAGATGTTCTATGAAACTTCATAAGTCAAGGTAAGTAGTTACAAGTAAAAACCCCTGAACAGTGAGGGAAGTCTGATCTGTACAGTTGACGACAATTTTGCAGAGTTTTGTAACATCGTTTTAATTTCTTCTACCGACCCGCCGTCTGCATAAAGTACTGGTGTCGTCCATTCAAAAAGTTGAATGAAAACTCTACGAACAGTAAACTTTTATATTCGAAAGTTTTAGAACTAGCTGGTAAGTAATCCACCGGAGCCCGTCGCCTTCAATTAAAACGAATTAATTAGTGGAAGTTCAGGAGCGAAGGTGCGCGAATGATTTTGTGATGTAATGTCAGAACTCGGTTACGTCATTCACAAAAAGCTTTTACTCGACGACGGAGGCTTGGCGGGAAATAACGACAACTTTGAAGTTTTAAACTCCGCTTGCCTGAAGTAATTCACTCACCTCTCACCTCAGCCCTTGTTAATGAGGTCGTTGAGGAGCGTGTTAATTATCAATATCTGACACATGACATGAATCGGTGAGAATTGAAACAGTACAAGTCCGATTTTAGCCATTTGGGAAAATTTTATCAAGTACCTACCTAGTGAAAATTGAAGACACAAGTGGATGAAGGTGCTAAGTAACAAAAGTAAAATGTCAAGAAAATTGAGTTTGCATACTTGCCTATTTTGTTTGGTTCGGAATTTTTCTCTTTTTTTCTTCTCCAAGGTGTTGCTAAGGTGTTCTCAATCATGTACTGATGACAATAAACCTAATATTTTGAGGATTATCTGCGCTACGCGCTACCACATGAAGTTTTGAAAAAATGTTACATATCACCTTCTTCCACTCGTGTCTTCAATTATTATAATTTAGTGTTAGGTATTAATAATTTGTATTTATTATTATTATTAATTATTATTAATTATGATTAATTAATACGATATCCGGCTGTTGGAATCGACTTCCTTTGTTGAAACATATAGAACTAACCATTTAGCACAAGTACGCAAACAGTACGCTATCAATGCTCCTGGGCCCAAAACTAAGCAAGAGTGAAACGAATGAGTGTAGAAACAGTACAAGTACATGCCCTCCATCTATCCACAACTGTTCGAAATAATACCAGATGTGTAACGGAGAGAAAGCCGGTAGCTCAGTGATGATCACCAATTTATTTATTCATTGACGGACCTAGTAGATATATAAATTACTAATGAAACAACAATATAAATGATCACTTATGTCGTTATTTATATCGTTTAGTTTTGTTTATTATTATTATTATTATTTTTGATTTAGAAAATAAAAATCGTGGGAGCAGAGTTTGCAGAGTTTTTGTATCATAGTGTCATTTATAAGTGTGGCATCGGCAAAGTTCGTGGGGTACAGTCAAAATGTATTGTCAACACCTATTGATTCATCAGACGCGATGTGAAATTATTGCCTTTTCTATCAATCATGTCAATCATTAGCACTCTCGAGTTTCATCCGACACCACCCTTGATCAGTTCGATTTTACCTCTTCGAGCCATAACTAACTACCAAAGGAGGAATCATCTTTCGAATTACGTTGAAAGGCGGAATTTTCTCGTCGCATTTCAACTCTCTCAACCGTCCTAATTTCATAACGTTCTTTCAAGAGGGTCCAGCGGGCGACCGTGAAGGGCGGAAGGAATACTGAAGGAAAAGTCAACCCTACAACAAGTCGGCCATTACCGAGTCCCATTAGCTCTGAATGGGAGGAAAAAACAGAGATGACTCCGGAAGAATGATTACATGACTTTCTAGAGAGAGAAAAAAACAATTCGATTTCGACGGAAAGTACCCGTTTAGATCTCGTTAAGACGAAAATTTAGACGTTCGTTCCAACTACATTTTCCAGAAGCCCTGTGGAGCTGCCAATTCAAGTTCGTAGTCATGAAAGGTAATAAGTGACTGTTAGGTATCTTGTTTATTAGATCCAGTTAGAAGAAAACAATGAAAAGAAACTGTTAGGTTATGAGCACTGTGAAGCGAGAGAAATAACAAAGATGAAAAACTTCACTCATTTCGTTCATATTTTTCCAGTAGACTTGAGAGACCGATGAAGTAATAATAATAATTATTATAATTATTATTACTTCATCGGTCTCTCAAGTCTACTGGAAAAATATAATTATTATAGAAGAGCTAACTGATGGTGAATTGAAATTTCGAGTAGTTGATTCGTCGTTGATTTTTCAACTGTAAAATCATAACAACGCACTATACCACCAGTAAACAAAAACTTACATCATGCCAGTAGGGTTGTTCCGACATCGAGGATCTTCCGATAACTATATTCAACGTCTAAATCGATAGAGCGATATGATCGCAACAAAATATCGATATCGGTAATATCGAATGATATATGGCGAAATTTGTATGATTACTCATTATTTTATTAAAAAACGCATTGTCATAATATTATAACTCACTTGATTGTATTACTACAATTTAGGACTGATTTCATCATTATATTGCAGATAATTTATATGAATTTTCATCACGTAGAGTAAAATTTGGTTGACAAATACACTTTTGAGGATAGCTCATTGAAAAAACTTGTGTGTCAGCTAATTTATGGGATCGCTATTTTAAGCTACCAAAAACAGTCACACAATGGATTTTCAGTACCAAAACAGAAATAATCATTTGTGCAGTATGGTTAATGTTAATTTTGTTTTAACTGCAATTTCTGAATGAGATTTTTGGAATAATTAAAACACAAACCTTTTCATTCAAAGATAAAATATATCGTACCCTTAAACGTAAAACTGACCAAGCGCTCAGTATTATTACAGCACTGTATTCCAATATTATTGGAATACAGGTAGATTAATAATTACCATTCAACTGAAAAATTACAATAAAAACAAACAATAATTTTAATAGGAAATATCATATGCTCCGATATTATCGATGTCAATGAATACCGATATATTTTATGGCCTCATTACATATGAATATCGATAGCTTATTATGGCCTAATAAGATAGATCATAAGAATACCATAAACATATCGGGATCAACAACCGTATTTTTGTGAAAATACTTAACATTAAAAATACAATATCGATAGCCGATATTCACCATAATCTTTCGGTATCATGATAATATCGCAGTTCCGATATCGATATAATTTCGGAAATATCGAAATAAAAATATCGATATTCATTGATATTGATAATATTATTATCGGAACATCCCTACATGTTAGACGTTCCTCACGTTCTTTTAGGTTTCAATCACCTCCCTAGTAGATATCTTTGTAATTTTCATGAAACATAAATTAAATTTATTGGAGATAAGATCCAACAAAGTAAGCATGACATCAGTTTTTTTCCCATTCCAATTGCATTCCGAAATTGAGAGATAACTGGAGGAGACCTTCAGGAGTATATTGACGCTTTAAACTCTTTTTCGAAAAAATTTTTAATACTACGTTACCTACAGTCTATTAGACGGTTGTTCGGCGGCGGTCTTCAATTATAAATCACACAGAATCAGAGAATGAAAGAAACACTTGAAAATTATACTCACGGGAAGACCACAGGATATTTGAAACGACAAATCGTGATTAAAAATTGTTCCCTCGACGTTCAATATTAACTATGAATCAAGTTCCACGTTTCCGCCTTCATAGCACTTGTGACAAGTGCTCCACTCGATGTAAATGTCTCGCCGGAATTGATACATTGCTCTGCTCTACCGCCTGGATGAGATAAATCAACGAGAGTGTTTCATTCGAATCTCCATTCACCAAAGTATTCCACCTTTTCAATAACATCGTTCTTTCGTTACTCGGTGGCTGTAGCTCATTACGAGCCACAGAAAAAAACTAAATTTCTATGTGGAGCAAAAAAGTCAAAGCAAACAAATTTAAAAGATAAATGCAAGATAAAAGATGAATTGTAGCTTTTTTGTATAAATTGGATTGCCTTATTCTACGTATCTTGCAACGTAAACCCCAAATTTTGAGAGGGGAATAAAGTTTTATTCTTGGGCGATTACAATAATTATTATCTATTATTGACAGTAACACACCGAAAGTTGGTGTAAATACGGCAGAACTTCGGCCATTCGCATAAGAATCACCGTTGGGACTAGCGAAACCAATGAAGTGGTTTTTACTGTACAAACGAGTTTATAGCGTGGCCGCCCTTCGGATTATAGAACTGTCGACGCTGCCCACTTTTCCAAGTAACCGAAATGTATTGATTTTCTATCAATAGGTTATGCACATTTCACTTGACTTATTCGATGTGACTTAACAAACTCAATACTTGTTATCGATATCGATAGTATTCATGTGTAACACAGGTACATGTAGTGGGGCCCACTCATCTGCCCCATTTTGCTAAGAGAGATAGGTTTTACAAATATAATTTTTTATCCGAACATACTAGGTAGGTATTGTTCTCGGACCAAAATTTTTAAAACTCGAATTTTCGAAAAAATTGAACGAATTTTTTTCTGGAAAAATGTACATAGGTATCTTTCAAAATGGTGAAAATCGACAAAAATCTCCTAGATACATGGAAGGAATACAGAATTTGAAATCATTTTGGGAGCTCGGGGGGTTCACTATGTTCATCTCTCCTGGCTCGCCTGAGACGAACTTTATTGCGTATCCAATACTCGATTCACCCCCTTCGACCCCAAATTTTACTTTGCGTAAAAACTACTCCTGTTCTACTTATTCTTTCGAATACTCAATGCTTCGAACATCCGTTCATACGATCACGCTGCATGACTGGAACTTTTTATATTGAAAATGGCACTGTATTCAATAATATTGATACCATATTGACACGGTTGGAGTTGGATTTTGGCCCTGAACTTGTGAGAAACGCAATATCGTAAGAAAAAAATCAAAAAATCTACAGTCATGCAGCATGGCTATAAGAGCGAATTTTCGAAGAAAACTGGTTTTATGTGAAATTCCTCTATGGTTTCATAACAAATTTTGTTTCCTTTTTTTGTCGAGAAACACCTCAGTTTATAGATTTTCAACGCTGAACACGATGGTGAAGTCGGAATTGTGATATCTCATTCCGTTATCAGATTAGAATAGAAGAACCGTGAATAGCATCTCAAGGATCAACGAAGTTTCAAAGTGCTCCAGTTTGAGAACGAAATAAGATATGGCAATTGTCATTTCACCATCGTTTTCAGCATTTAAAAAACCTTCAAAATGAATTGTCACTTGTCAGACTGTTTCATTTTGGGAATTTATGGGTAATTTTTCCGTCCTTAAAACTTCCCTAAGCCCTCCTTAGAGTGGCCCGATACTGCCCATTACGAAATTAGAGTTTTACAAATTTCGGACCGACAACAGTTACTGTAGGTAGCTTTTTTTTCGAAAATTCGCTAGAAGTTAGTTAGCATCTACTTATGATTCTGAACGCCTCATAAAATAAGTTATAATATAACAAAAATAAAATATTATTATGTTCTTGAATAATACGAGTATTTTCATAAGTAGGTACATACTTTCATCTCCATAGAGGTAACATTGGGGACTGTCGTTAATTGAAAGGATCCATAAATCAAGACAAGTCGGCTGTGGTCTATGCAGCGGCCAGTATATCAATACCAAATTAACTTATATCCTCCTGAGTGGAAAAATCCCTTGAGTTTCAAAGCCGACGGACGATACGCGCTGTTGGAACAAGACTAATGCATCCGGCGGGGCTCGGGCACCAAGTTGGTATCATGACCGGATTAGTCGGTCCATTACCCCTCGTCCGTTTCTACGTGGGCAGATCACGAGTAGGAGTTGAGGTAGTTGCAGGTACCACTAACTTCCACTGTAACTACCATCAGCTAACAAGACGTCTCAAGGCGGTAACTCCTTCATGACTCACGATTCGCCGTGCGCTAATCAAACGTAGCGTGAAATCAAAACCCTCCTCCGTATCAATCAAGTTTGTTACGGTAGGTCATATTTCTCAAACAGAACTAGAAGCTAATTTTAAATGAATAGGTATTCATTCATTTAGCTCTTCGCATTTACTCCCATGAAATGAAACTGATTTACATATTTGATGGGCTGTGATGATCGATCAAGTTTCTAGGAACTGCTAGAACAATTCAAATCTCCGGGAGTTCTAATTATGGAAAAGAAAAATTTCGAAAGGAAAGTTCGTCTTATTCAAGAGAAAAATAAAGTGAATGAATATGTATTTATTTACTTTTTAACACGAAGGAATTGATGGCCATGGGAAAACAGTACGTGGGTTTTGCAAACAAATTGGTTTTCACTTAATGCAAATATAAAATTCCAAATTCCATTTATTGGACGTTTGACAACTCGATGTAGGCCAATTTAAACCGTGTGAAACCACAAAATAGGCAGTAATACTCTTTCCTGAAACCACCATGTAGGTAGACATAAAAGAAGAAAAAAATCTCATAAGAGTTCACTTCAGATTACCTAATGGTACGACGATTTGAAGACTCATGATGAATATGGATTCTGGTCCATTGAAGGTTAAATGCCAAGGATTTCTGTTTGTCTTCTATGAATGACATTTATAATGTCCGTTTTTCACCGGAACGACTCAACCGATCTGCATGATTATTGAGTGTCTGTAAGGGCTATTCTCAGGGACGATCGGAGGTTTGGAATTTCAATATTTGTTTTGCTAAAATTCTAAATTCTTTTAGTATATTTTTAAGAATCATTCTAAAGGCACTGTAATGAGCCATCATGCATGAATTTCATCTCTATCCTCAAAAATGAGTTTTTAAAAATTCGTATACCACGAAATCTCTTCCTTTCCGCGTCTCTTTTCATCTTCGGCCGTTTTGCATCTGTCCTTTTGTCCGCCCCATTCTTTTTTGTAATGAAAGAGACAGTATCACTTCATTTTTCCTTTTCAAAATCAATGTAGCAGTGATACTCGTAATTATTTGCAGAAACTTGGACAATAGACCTGGGGAGCTTTGAAATCAATTGTGGAATTTCATTCCAGTTTATTTTTCCAATTCCAACAACTTCCAGAGAAAATTGATTAAGGAAAGTGCAGGAAGCTTTTTAATACCGAGTTACTACAAATTCAAAGCATTTTCCTTATTGTTGTGGCATTTGAAGTGGCCACAACTATGAGATACCAAATCGCCATGACAATGAGTTTTGAGCCTAATCAACGCTTTTAGAAACTTGATCAAGCATCACGTAAAGTTCTTGAATCTCTATTCCAACATGTGCTGAACAAATTAATAATTAGTTCATTAGGAATTGATTCTCAAACCCGTAACAAGACGTATGAAGGATACAAACCTGTTTCTTCCATGTTCTTCCTCCATACATGAACGTCAACTGAAGAAGATGGCGAAAGCACAGTGGTTCCTTCGAGGGCAGGGATGGCACAACAGAAAACAAAAGTTCGTAAGAAACTTCGTATTTTGACGTGTGTCTAAATGCTTGCAAACGAGTCTGCAACACATTGGGACATTTTATGTCAATATTAATAATATCCAATCTTAATAAACCGTTCAGTAACAAATTTATTTTTGATCACATTGATATGGTCGATTAATCACTTTAAAACCAATTACACAAATAAAATATGTAAGATTCGGAGCACACATGTATTCATTCTGATGGCTAAATCAAAACTAA
The DNA here is from genome assembly GCA_963920205.1 of Stenodema calcarata. Lineage (NCBI taxonomy): Eukaryota > Metazoa > Arthropoda > Insecta > Hemiptera > Miridae > Stenodema > Stenodema calcarata. The sequence continues at coordinate 4,894,888 of OY986055.1, read as the reverse complement.
CAATAACACAACAACGAATCCTAGTTTCCTATACGACCAACTTTGTTAGGATACAGTATTATTTTAATGAAAACAGAAAATTTCTATGTAATTTAATGTAGGTAACCTCAACCTCAAGCAATTGATCACAAAACAAGCGGCAGTGTTCACTATATCTATTTATAACATAAAAATATACATAAGACTGACATGAATACCAAGAACAAAATTTGATGAGCAAGAAATGCGTTATAATTCGAGAGCTTTTGATCGTTTGGAGAACGATTTTTGTCCGATGAAAACTACTGAAGTTTAATTTCCCTAGCAACGGCTTGGGTGTAAGTGAAAACATCGTAAAATGTAGGTAACGCTTTTCGAGGACACTTTTTCGTGACAGTTATAAAATGTGAATTTTCGCGGAAAATGTAGCTTTAATCTTGATCATTCCCTTGCCTCAAAATGTTTTTAAACCTAAATAATGGTTTTTCTCGAGATCAGCTTTTATGGACATATCATTCTTCCTCTATACTCTTCAAATGAGACATGTTTCATGTGCCAACGTTTCGAAGAATTTTTTTCATCATCGGGGCAGTAGTTGAATAGTGTACAAGGAGGAGTTGGACTCCAACGTGGGAAGCTATTGCCTCCAGATCACAGATACATACTAGTTAGTAGAGCGAACTCTACTGGTTAGTAGAGTGAACTCTACTCTACTGAACTTGGACGTACAGGAGTAGGGTGTATTGCTTACACTCTACCTGTTACTGAAATAGTGTAAATTAGCCTTTAGAGCTACTCAGACGTCGTTTCGACGTACATAGATCAGACGCTACTCACACTAAGTGTGAGTAGCTCTAAGCGCCTGATCTATGTACGTCAAAACGACGCGTGAGCGCCTGATCTATGTACGTCAAACCTAGTGCGTCAAAACGACGCGTGAGCGCCTGATCTATGTACGTCAAACATAGTGCGTCAAATCAACGCGTGAGCGCCTGATCTACGTACGTCAAACCTAGTGCGTCAAATCGACGCGTGAGCGCCTGAGCTATGTACGTCAAACCTAGTGCGTCAAATCGTCGCGTGAGCGCCTGATCTATGTACGTCAAACCTAGTGCGTCAAATCGACGGGTGAGCGCCTGATCTATGTACGTCAAACCTAGTGCGTCAAATCGACGCGTGAGCGCCTGATCGATGTACGTCAAACCTAGTGCGTCAAATCGACGGGTGAGCGCCTGATCTATGTACGTCAAACCTAGTGCGTCAAATCGACGCGTGAGCGCCTGATCTATGTACGTCAAACCTAGTGCGTCAAATCGACGCGTGAGCGCCTGATCTATGTACGTCAAACCTAGTGCGTCAAATCGACGCGTGAGCGCCTGATCGATGTACGTCAAACCTAGTGCGTCAAATCGACGCGTGAGAGCCTGATCTATGTACGTCAAACCTAGTGCGTCAAATCGACGCGTGAGCGCCTGATCTATGTACGTCAAACCTAGTGCGTCAAATCGACGGGTGAGCGCCTGATCTATGTACGTCAAACCTAGTGCGTCAAATCGACGCGTGAGCGCCTGATCGATGTACGTCAAACCTAGTGCGTCAAATCGACGGGTGAGCGCCTGATCTATGTACGTCAAATCTAGTGCGTCAAATCGACGCGTGAGCGCCTGATCTATGTACGTCAAACCTAGTGCGTCAAATCGACGCGTGAGCGCCTGATCGATGTACGTCAAACCTAGTGCGTCAAATCGACGGGTGAGCGCCTGATCTATGTACGTCAAATCTAGTGCGTCAAATCGACGCGTGAGCGCCTGATCTATGTACGTCAAACCTAGTGCGTCAAATCGACGCGTGAGCGCCTGATCTATGTACGTCAAAATGCTGTTTTTACAGTTACTGTTGGTGCCAAATTTCGTTTTAGCGTTGTTTTCCCTTTGTTAATCGTTCGCTCCATTGGTACGTATGAATTGTTCATACTCTTTGCGAGGAGAAAGGAGTATCGACAACAAACTTACGAAACTCTTCCGATTCCGTATCAACAAATAAAATCACTACACTATTGGTTAGTAATTAATCACTTTAAAACCAATTACACAAATACACAAATAAAATATGTAAGATTCGGAGCACACGTGTATTCACTCTGATGGCTAAATCAAAACTAACAATGACACAACAACGAATTCCAGAAGCCTACACGATCAACTTTGTTTGGATGTAGTATTATTTTAATGAAAACAGAAATGTAGGTAACCTCAACCTCAAGAAATTGATCACAAAACAAGCGGCAGTGTTCACTATATCTATTTATAACATAAAAATATACATAAGTCTGACATGAATACCAAGAACAAAATTTGATGAGCAAGAAATGCGTTATAATTCGAGAGCTTTCGATCGAATGGAGAACGATTTTTGTCCGATGAAAACTACTGAAGTTTAATTTCCCTAGCAACGGCTTGGTTGTAAGTGAAAACATCGTAAAATTTAGGTAACGCTTTTCGAGGACACTTTTTCGTGACAGTTTTCTATTTTAATGTGCCAAAGCAAAGACATAAAATGTCAAAAACTTTGAATTGACTAAAATTCCCTGTATCAATCTACGCCATGACAATGAGACTACGAGTTAGGGACAAACTCTGCGAGCTCAATTCGTGAAGAGAATATCAAAAGTAGTCCCGTCCATAAGCACAGTACTATCCAACAACTGATTCTAAGAAATACATGATATGTATTATGCAACTTTTTCTGGCTGCGTCATCATTAGGGAAGGTAGAGATTCGAATAAATTTCAAAAGTTGACCTGGGGACTGGCCACGAAATTGAGATTTGAGGTAATTTTAAAATGACGAAGAACCAACATAGATTATTGCGATAAGTAAGCCCGGTGACCACACTGATACCACGAAAGGAAAGTTGGGGAAAGGTGGGGAAAACTGTACTACCACTTTTTTATTAACGAAGAGCAGCGATTGTCCCGTAATCTGAGAATCGCCCATAAATAGTCGTAATGTGAAGTTAACACTTGTGACAATATCATGATTTTAAAGGGTGGTGGGCAGGGTATTTTCAGAAGTTCCTTCGACCAGCGATCATGCTGTTCCTGGGGTGAAGTCCTAGTCCAGCTGAGTGGGTGTGTTATCCCTCAGGACCCTTCGCTCACCAGGCGCTGGCCAAGCAATGAGCTCAATTTCTGGATTTGGATGGTCAGTGGCTCTTATCCACAGGACTCCATAGCACTTCCTGATCCTCTCCTGCACATGCCGAGCCCCAGAGTTCACATCCATACGCACAAAGAGGTTCGCTAAGCGACGTTTATAGCAGCTTCTTGTTAGCCAGATCAAGCTTGTTCTAAGATTTTCTCCTTTTATTTTACATATTATATTTTGTTTGTCTGGTACAGCTGCTGAACTTGATGAAATCGCAATTGTCAGCTTGATTGACTTTAGCGTGATACTTACTGACGTAATACGACCAGTAACAGTGCCTGTAGGGTTAAGAGGTCTCTGAGCTCATCAATCTACACTATAGATACCTTCATTCTGAAGGAGCGATAACGGCGTTGAGCCGCTAACCCGATTTTCCTCACCACCTGATCCAACTCACTTGATCCACTCACCACCTTCCATAATATCCATCCTTCATATATTGTCTCTCATCTTCGACGCGGCAAACAATGCACACTGTACCGCCCCGCCGGTGCGAAGCCCCGCTCAAACTTGGCTACGCCAGCGAAATAGAACTCCCTTTCGGGGAGTTTCCATAACAGGTTTTAATCGAATCACCAACTTATTTTCCCTCTAAGTTGTCTTCACCGGGCCCTTTGAATGTTATTCGGTGCAAAGAGCGAGTATGGTGATGTATGGTGGTGTCTCGGTGTATTCGGACCGACCTTTCCTCAAATGCAATATTACTTACAAAGGAAGGCTGTTGGTAAGTATATCAAATTTTCGTTCATTTCTCTGGGCTTGTTTCAAGTCGAAGGAGCCCATTTCCCCAATCCCATTTCAGATTAAACCCTTGAATAATATCAAGTAGCGAACTGTTATCGTCCCTGGTCGAGATAATAATAAATTATTAAGTAATGCAGTTACTATTTAGTAGTCCAGGTTTGAGTTAGCCTACATCAGCTTCAGGTAATTACTATATTTTTGTGACGGTGATGCAGAATCTGGGGAGTTTTGATGACTAAGTGGTTGACTGAAACATGAAACATCTACTGGCAATTTCAGGTTCCATGTCTGTATTCAGCTGATTTGGTTTTAGTAGGTACTAAGGTCGTTAGGGACTATTTCAAGTGTACATAACAGTCAATATTCCACAGAGGCTATTATTGAGTAGAGTAGAATGTGAAAATAATAAACCAAGACAATAGTCAATTAGTTTTGATTGGGCATATAATTAATTGATGAGTGTGTGTGATTTGTTGACCGTCAGTAAGAATGATGTTGAGGGATGTCGAGGCATAATTAATCGATTATACGCTCTTAGCGATTTCTCATAACTACATAACCACATAATCATAACCATCATCCTTCCTTTTTTTTCTTCTTCTATTAATGTTGGGTGTTTGAGTCAAGTAATATAAGCAATTTACTGGCTGTCTGCGTCCATACAACTGTTGATGTTGATGGTGCTTGTGTATAGTAACTATACACAAGCACAACAACTGTTGTTTATGGTGTAACGATCGGAATATTACCATTTGCGGTTGGCTTGGCGAAAATTAGAATTTTTCCTAACTTGAGATCCATAATAGATTAAATTGAAAATTTTGATACTTATTCAGGATACATTAAATGTAAATATCAAAATTAAATGTAAATATATACATTTTATATCAATTGGAAATAATTTGTTCCTCAACTTAGTGTTCAGCCGCTTTCCTCCTCAACAACAAATTGACGAGTAACGCCAGAGAGTTGGTCCAAACAGGTGGTCCAAACAGTTTTGGTTTTGGACGCCGCATTACTCGAATATGGTTAGGTCACACATGAACTGACATGCATGGTTTGAAAATTTCATTAACTAACTTCATTAACTTTAATTTAATTAACTAGCTTCAATATTGGGATGTCACAACTAGACTACTCGAAATATCGCCAAAAATCGAACACATAAAGAAACTCGGCGGTTCACGTACTTTTGTGTTATTCGAATATTTTCTAGGCCATCTGGGCAGTACAACTTTAGCATGTTTATGATGAACCAACCAACATCCTGGAATCAAGAGGAGAAATCTTGAGAGTTTGCTCTCAGTGACTTGTGATGTTTATCGTCTCGTATTCCCTTCTGGTTTCCTTCGGCTCTTCTTTACCATATTAGAACATTGATCTGCCTTTGTAACATTCACATTGTGTTTCCGTAATATGTTTCTTTCATTGTAAAGCAATGCGGTGAAAATGAACAATTCACTCTTGGCATCATCGGTATACATTGTAAGGATTCTCAATCCCGTACCGATCAATCCATCGCCTATCTGTCAAGGAGACGTATTGAAGAAGGAAATGAGTTCGTAAATACCATGTGACATTGACAAATCACGGTAACGGCAGTTCGGTTGGTAGTTCTAGCGTTATAAACCTCCCTCGATGGGTTCAAGAGTTGCACTCGACTGCGTAAGCTCGACACGTTGAATATCAGGTAAATCAATTAGAGAGCAATTCTGGTTCATAATCTTCGATAATGGTCCTTTGGATAAATAAATACATTTATTATTCCATAATAAATTGTATCTTTTTTGGCCAAAAAAAAAAATTAACTCCTTCCCCTCCTCATCAAACTTTGAGGGCTTACGTTTCAAGATACTTAGATTGCGGAAATCGAATTATAAAAATCCGTCCGTCCACTTTGGCCTGATAGCGTTGAGCCAAAATTACGAAATTTGGCCCTGGAAAACTATATGATCCTTGAAACTTTTCATTACCCTAGGGTCAATAGGAAGGGGTTAAAAAATGAATTTTGAAACTTTAAAAACGTGACTCTCGCGTTTAAGTTTGAACAAGGCTGCGACACTTTGCCCCGTTAGCGCTGTGCTAAAATTACGAAATTTGGTTTACCAGTTCGGACCACACCCACGATGGTCCTTGAAACCTTTTTATAATCGTAGGCCAAGGGGAAGGGGTTCAAAGCGAATTTTGAAAATTCTGTTTTTTTTTTTTTTTCAACTGCCCGATTTGGTAGAGACTTGAAAATTTTAAACATGGGTCGAGGATGGATGACAATGTTCACTCGGTTTCATCTATCATGTCGTGAATTGTACAAAAGCGTGATCTGCACCATGAAGATAATAAACCGTTGTGTCAAGAATTTGCAGATTTATTTTTTTCAGCAACTGTCTGAGACAGCTACCAATATCCAGAAAGGTATAGTATAAATGTACGTAAATCCTGCGTGTTATACGAATAACTTTCCTAACGAGTTTTGACGGAGGATTTGCCGCCTTTACGAGCACAACTTTCGTGTGCGTGGTTATCGTTTGTACAAGTCCGGAAGGGCTGGTGTTTACTTCTGGCGATGCAAAGCGTCGAAACTCTGAATTGTGTTTTTATCTTTTCCCGGAATAAAAAAGTTTTCCTTCCTCTTAGTTGATGGTCGGCCGAGCACGCAAAGCGCAAGGCTTGTCAGTTTTCCCACGACAAGTCCTCTAAATTCAATTTGAAAGTGTAGTATTGAACATAACGGAGCAATAAAGCACGATAAAGTAGTTCATGATTTTTCCTTCTTTTTTGATGTCTTGCTGATTATAAAAACCCCTATTTGCTGAATAACTATTTGAATTTTTACCATTATATCATTATCATATTTTTGAGCAACACTAGACAGATTACCCGGGCGTTACCCCGGCCGCGTTGCGTAAATAACTCAGTGTAATGAGAAATTACCTTGACAACTGATACACCAAATTACAGCTTCATAGAGTGAATAGCGTGAAAATTAGCTTTAGGAGCCACTCAGCTGATCCGGGGCCTGGGCATCGTCAGATTGCAGTCCAAAGGAGGTCAAGTTCCAAATTACAGCGTCATAGTGTGAATAGCATGGAGATTCCCTTTAGGAGCCACTCAGCAGATCCGGGGCCTGGGCATCGTCAGATTGCAGTCCTCAGGAGGCTACATGCCAAATTACAGTGTCACAGAGCGAATAGCATCGAAATTAGCTTTAGGAGCCACTCAGCTGATCCGGGGCCTGGGCAACGTCAAATTGCAGTCCTAAGGAGGTTAAGTTCCAAATTACAGCTTCATAGTATGAATAGCATGGAAATTCCCTTTAGGAGCCACTCAGCAGATCCGGGGCCTGGGCATCGTCAGATTGCAGTCCAAAGGAGGTCAAGTTCCAAATTACAGCGTCATAGTGTGAATAGCATGGAGATTCCCTTTAGGAGCCACTCAGCAGATCCGGGGCCTGGGCATCGTCAGATTGCAGTCCTCAGGAGGCTACATGCCAAATTACAGTGTCACAGAGCGAATAGCATCGAAATTAGCTTTAGGAGCCACTCAGCTGATCCGAGGCCTGGGCATCGTCAGATTGCAGTCCAAAGGAGGTCAAGTTCCAAATTACAGCTTCATAGTGTGAATAGCGTGGAAATTATCTTCAGTGGGCACTCAGCAGTCCCGGGGCCAGACGTTCGGACATATATTCTATTTTATAGATTAAAGTGGCCTTATAATGAGCAAACTTGTGTCATCCTCTTCTCTATTGCAGCCCTGGGAAATAAATCCAAATTGAAGAGGCCAAATTGTTAAGGTTTTGGAGCTTCAATAGCGCTCTAATCACTATGAACACTTTTTGATTTGAGCCGTAACGAATTAATCATTAATTTGATCTAGAAAATATATCATTTACGTCCTTGAAATCTTATCAAATGACGGGAACCAGTTGTCTGAAAACGCAATTTGTGCATATCACGTTTTTCTTCAACAACTCACGCAACAGCAGTCACTTCCTCCGCAGTAGAGAGTCAAACTATACCGAATTCAACGTAGGACACACTTGGACTGTGGTCGCGTATCTTTCATCCCAGTTCGGCTGTGTGATGGAAGAGAACAGATTTCGCATCCCACTCAAAACTATTTATACAAACCGGAGGAAAGTCGCGTAGGCATAGAAAACGGCCTGGTTCCCTCGTCTAGACGCTTGCCAAGAAGGTGCGTCAGTGCAAGGATATTACGACAGTACTTAGTCGAGGGGAACAGAGTGGCATCTCCCATCGCTATAATATTCGCCATTCGTATTGCTATAGCGTTATTACGTCATGAACCTTCTCTTCATACCTGCCTACCAATTATCCTTGGAAGTAGTCTTACACTTAACGGTTCAGTGTTTCATCATCAACTCGTCGATATTAATTCCCTAGTCAGACAATATGGCCAACGTTAATAGGTTGAAATATTTATATTCTCGCTGTTGAGAGTCAATACATGACAGACAGTATTAAATTAAATACTGGCGCAAATTTTGGCGCATGGACCTCGTCACTCGAAACCTCTGTCAAATTCTCTTAATTTTTCGGAGGCAGACCATGTTTTTCGTCAGAATTTGAGATTTACATAGTTCAAACTTTTTGAACGAAACTTCGTAAAAAGTAGTTCAGTATTGAAATTAATGAACCTTAATGACAATAACTTTCCATGTTGAGCTTTGAAAAAAGAAACCTTTCCTGAGACACCCCACCACCGTTACTGGGTCTGTATGTCTCAATAGGAAGACGATGACCAGTAGTTGCAGTTGAAATCGTCTTAATCTGATAGTGTGACGCGAGCAAGATTCTCTGGACCGCATCTTTCCATCTTGATACGGTTAATGCGGTCTCGACCTCTCGAGTCTTGGAGACGCAAAAGCTTACGTTGTGAACGTAACTTGAACTGTTACGTTCGCCCTCGTGATGTTGTCGATTGGGCAAACTCTGATGAGAATTTTCGAGGTAACGAACCGTACGGCTATCGGAACGTCCTCTCGGAGACTTGGGAACTATCGGAACGGAAAACATGTTGGTACGTGGGACGAACGGGTTGCGCCAACTCTTGGCAGCTATTCTGGACTTCGATGCTCTTTCTACTTTGTAATGCAAATCCCTGTTTTAGATCATCGGCTTCCTCTCTCAACTCTATCCCTCTTATCCGTTATCTTACCTGTTATGTTAAATCAAATCCACAGTCACGCAGCATAGGTGTTAGAGCGAATTTTCGAAGAAATAACTGGTTTTATAACAATTGTTGTCCCCATTTATTGCCAAGTAACTCCTCAGTTTGTAGATTTTTCAACGCTGAACACGATGGTGAAGTCAGAATTGCGATATCTCATTCCGTTATCAGATTAGAGCTGTTGAACTGTGGAAGACATCTCAAGTAACAACCGCGTTTCTTCATCTTCAATCGCATTTCTGATTTCACCATCGTGTTCAGCATGAAAAAACCTTTAAAATAAGGTGTCACTTGTCAGAATGTTTCATTTTGGGAGCGTATGGGTTGGTCCCCCCCCCCCCCCCCTGAAACTCCCAAACCCCTAACCACCTTAGTGTAGCTCGATTCTGCCCTTCTACGAACTTAGCCTTTCGATTGCCAAGACAGATTTTGTGTACAAATTTGAACTTTTTATCTCAATTCTACCGAGAGTTATCGTCTGGAATGACACAGACATACATTTGTTGAATGGCGGAAACGTGAATGTAGACCGGGTGAGAAAGAGGAAAGTGAGCTGATGTGGGTGGCTGATGAGGGGGAGGGAGGAGTGGGTTGTAATCCCCCCCCCCCGGCCCCCGTACATACAATTTAAATTGTAAGTGAATGTAGACCGGGTGAGCAAGAGGAAAGTGAGCTGATGTGGGTGGCTGATGAGGGGGAGGGAGGAGTGGGTTGTAATCCCCCCCCGGCCCCCGTACATACAATTTAAATTGTAAGTGAATGTAGACCGGGTGAGAAGGAGGAAAGCGAGCAGGTGTGAGTGGTTGATGAGGGGGAATCGGGAGTGGTTTTGTAAACCGCCCCCCCCCCCAACCGGTACATACAATTCAAATTATAGGTGAATGTTGACCGGGTGAGAAGGAGGAAAGCGAGCTGATGTGGGTGGTGGATGAGGGGGAGGAAGGAGTGGGTTGTAATCCCCCCCCCCTTGCCCGTACATACAATTTAAATTGTAGGTGAATGTGGACCGGGTGAGGAGGAAAGCGAGCTGATGTGGGTGGTTGATGAGAGGGAGGAAGGAGTGGGTTGTAATCCCCCCCCTTGCCCGTACATACAATTTAAATTGTAGGTGAATGTTGACCGGGTGAGAAGGAGGAAAGCGAGCTGATGTGGGTGGTTGATGAGGGGGAGGAAGGAGTGGGTTGTAACCCCCCCCCTTGCCCGTACATACAATTTAAATTGTAGGTGAATGTTGACCGGGTGAGAAGGAGGAAAGCGAGCTGATGTGGGTGGTTGATGAGGGGGAGGAAGGAGTGGGTTGTAATCCCCCCCCCCTTGCCCGTACATACAATTTAAATTGTAGGTGAATGTTGACCGGGTGAGAAGGAGGAAAGCGAGCTGATGTGGGTGGTTGATGAGGATGAGGAAGGAGTGGGTTGTAATCCCCCCCCCCTTGCCCGTACATACAATTTAAATTGTAGGTGAATGTGGACCGGGTGAGAAGGAGGAAAGCGAGCTGATGTGGGTGGTTGATGAGGGGGAGGAAGGAGTGGGTTGTAATCCCCCCCCCTTGCCCGTACATACAATTTAAATTGTAGGTGAATGTTGACCGGGTGAGAAGGAGGAAAGCGAGCTGATGTGGGTGGTTGATGAGGATGAGGAAGGAGTGGGTTGTAATCCCCCCCCCCCCTTGCCCGTACATACAATTTAAATTGTAGGTGAATGTGGACCGGGTGAGAAGGAGGAAAGCGAGCAGATGTGGGTGGCTGATGAGGGGGGAGGTGGCTGTTGTCTCTTAATCATTACGCTCTCTCTCCCCCTCTCCAACCCTGACCACAACTACTTACATTCAAATTGTGGCTGCATGTGACTGTGGAGGTGGGTGAAAAGGAGGAAAGCGAGCAGATGTGGGTGGCTTATGACGGGGAGGCGGGAGTGGGTTGTAATCCCCCCCCCCCCGGCCGCCGTACATACAATTTAAATTGTAGGTGAATGTAGACCGTATGAGAAAGAGGGAAGTGAGCAGATGATGAGGAGGCCTTGTCGCTCCTCCCACCGCAGTCCCCGTTTTATTACGAATCCAACGTAATCTTGAAGATTTTCCAAAGAGCGCTACAACCCGGTTGTAGGACTACCACAAAAATCGTTAGAAGTCTTTAAAAAAATTTAATTTGGAAAATAATATTATTATTATATTATATTGTAACGAGTTCACGAATTAGGAATTTGTATTTTTGAAAGAGCGAACTGACAAAATCACAACTAAACCACAACAACAACTTTTTCAACTATCAATCACAAAACAATCAGTCAATCAATCAATAATAATTTCGTAGGAGCTATTCTCCTAACACTACACCCCCTCTTCCTCCATACGGTGGTGGTAAGGCTTTAGGCGATCAGCGTGTACCACCCGTTTCTTCTTGTTGGGGAGCTGCACCCGGAAGACCACGTCTGAGAGCTGTTTCTGGACTACACAGGGCCCCAGCCAAGGCCGTTGTAGTTTTGGCATGAGCCCCTTCTGTCGCTGTGGGTTGTATAACCACACTTGGGCGCCCAAGGTGTAACGTGGGGTTTGGGCTCTTGCATCATACCTGCGTTTGGCATCTTCAGCAACTTCCTCCAAGGAGTGCCGGGCGGCCTCATGTGCTTCATCCAATGCAATGGCAAGTGACTGTGCATAGCTTGATGTCGTCACTGCTTCTGGTGGCACCCCAGTTAATAGTGCTGTGGGCAATGTTGGTGTTCTTCCCAGTGTTAGCTGTGCTGGGGAAAACCCAGTGGCCTGGTGCACTGACGCGCGGTAAGCAAGTAGGACTAGTGCTAAGTGGTCGTCCCAGTCTTTCTGATGGTCACTCACTTGTTTTGATAACATCTCTTTGAGTGTGCGGTTGAATCGTTCTACCATTCCATCGCTCTGCGGTCTTAGGGCCGTTGTTCGTGTTCTACGAACATCTAGGAGGTTCAACATCTCGCCAAACAGGGTTGCTTCGAACATGCGCCCTTGGTCTGTGTGTAGCTCCCTGGGAACTCCAAATCGGGACACAACATTCTCAACGAACCCCTTAGCTACAGTCTCTGCAGTGGCGTCAGGAACTGGGAAGACTTCAGGCCATTTCGTAAAATAATCCATGACGACTACTAGATGGCTGTTACCTCTCTTGGACCTGGGGAATGGTCCTAACAGATCTACAGCCATCCGTTCGAAAGGTGATCCAATTGTATAGGTCTGTAGTGGCGCTTTGGTCCTAGGTGCTTTCCCTCGACTTTCACAGACGTCACAGCTCCGCCCAAACTCTCGTATGTCACGTGTCATACCAACCCAATAGAACTGTCTTCGTAGGCTTGTTGTCATCCGTTTTGCTCCAAAGTGTCCCAAGTTGTGAGCTACCTCTAGAACCATACGTCGACACTGGTGTGGCACAAGGATCTGTTGTAGGCTCTGCGTTCCTGTGTCGTTTTCCCACATGCGAGTCAGTACCCCATCTACTACGCTCAACCTACTCCACATTGCCCAGAGTGCTTTCTCCTCAGGCCCGCAGGCCGAAACTATCCTCCAGTCAGGACGTGCTCTCTGTTGTAACCAAGTCCTCACTCGTTCCAGATGTGGATCTTGTTTTTGTTCTGCCTCCCAATCAAGGTCTGTCTCCAGTCCTATTCGTCTAACATCGGTTTGTGCATCTTTCTCTTCTTGTCTTGCGCAGTACTTGCAGGCCTGCCCTATACATGGTCTTCGGGAGAGCCCGTCCGCATTCCCATGGGTCGTGCCTTTCCTGTACACAACTTGCAGGTTGTACGAGGCCAGGTCTTCAAGCCAGCGCGCCATCTGGCCATCTGGTTGCTTGAAGTTCCTCAACCATTGTAGAGAAGCATGGTCTGTCCTCACAATTACTGGAGAGCCATTGTCAAGTCCATAGTGGCGGAAATGCGTCAGTGCTTTCTTTAACCCTAGCAATTCTCTACGGGTCACACAATAGTTGCGTTGGGGCTTGCTGAGACACTGGCTGAAGTACGCCACAACCCTCTCCCCATCCTGCTGTTGTGATAGCACAGCCCCAATAGCCCGTCCGCTTGCATCAACGTCCAACAGAAATGGCAGTGAGGGATCTGCATGTGCAAGCACCGGTGCTTGAGTCAAGGCTGCTTTCAATTTCTCGAAGGCGTTTGCGGCTTCTTCCGTCCATTCAAATTTTCCTTTGGTCTGTTCCAGCTGGTACAATGGTCCTGCTATTTGAGCAAAGTTTTGGACATATGGCCTGTAGTAGGAACAGAAACCCACAAAGCTTCGTAGATCCTTTGTTGAGGTAGGGGTTGGCCAGTTTGCTACTTGCTCTGTTTTTGCAGGATCTGTATGGATACCTTGTTCTGAAATGACATGGCCCAAATATGCAATACTCCGACGGAAGAGGTCGCACTTCTTTGCATTCAGCCGAAGGCCATGCTCTCGAAACAGCTGAAAGATTTCCCTTAGCCACTCTACCATGTCGTCAAAGGTCTTGGCATCAATCCGGACATCATCCAGGTAGACTCGTACCCGGCCCTGTCGTATCAGTCGATGGAGGAGGCGTTGCATGGCACGTTGAAACGTCGCAGGGGCGTTGCAGAGTCCAAACGGCATGACTTTGAATTGCCACAGACCCCTTGGAGTGCAGAAGGCTGTTTTCTCACGATCCTCGTCCTTCATACGGATTTGCCAATATCCGCTTTGGAGGTCAAGGGAAGAGAACCATGAGCTACCCCTTGTCGCTAGCAGTAGGTCATCTATATGTGGTAAGGGGTGTGCATCTTTCCTTGTGACATCATTGAGACGCCTGTAATCAATACAGAACCGAGTACCGCCATCCTTCTTCTTGACAAGCACAATTGGGCTTGCCCATGGACTACTGGATGCCTCTATGACTCCCGCTTTTTCCATGTCCTGCACCATCTTGTCAACTTCGGCTAGCAAGTGTGGTGGTATTCTACGGGGGCTCTGTCTGATGGGGACATCTGAGTCTACTACAATTGCGTGTTCTACTCCTTCAATCCTTCCTAGTTCTTGCTTGTTAGCGGCAAACACATCGGCGAACTCCCGTACTAACTCTGTCACTTGTTGCTGTTGCTTGTCACTTAGACCTTTGTTAGCTCGGACTACGAGATCTTTTACGTGATCAAACGAACGTTTACCCTGCTCCAAGACTGAGAGTCCTGTAAGTATTTGTTCTCCTTCTACCACTATTACCTCAGTATCTTCATTCCCCTGTTCTACTGTCCGTACAGCAGCATCTTGGTCCAGGTCATTTTCAACCTCGACTGTCCTCGAAGCTGCGTCAATCTTACATCTGGCTGTCGCTAAAAAGTCCATACCAAGGATGCAATCATCTTGAATATTAGCGACATATACTTTGTGTATCCATCTCCTCTTTGCCCCCAATCCGACTTCCACTGTGGTTGTTCCATCTACCGGAATTTCCTGTCCAGTCACTGTCTTCAATTTGGTTAGTCTGCTCTTGTGGGTGACCCCTCTGACAACACCTTGTCGCACAACTGTCACCATGGCCCCTGTATCTACAACCAATGAGCAGGGATGACCATTGATGGAGCCCTTGAGAACAATGGAGGTGTCTGAACTAACCCGGCAAATCATAGTTGTGTCTGGAGACTGGGTGTGGGGTTCTGTGTGTTTGTGTGCCCTAGGCTTCCCCTTGCCTAGGACCGCTCCCCGTTTCCCGCTGGGAATCGTTGTCGGTTCGGGCAATCGTAAGAAGTGTGGCCGGTTTTGCGGCAGGTCCAACACTGAACAGTGGGGCAAAATCGTGGCTGGTGACCTGTGCGGTTGCATCGCCAACAGGAACGGGACGGTTGTTCTCTCGAGACAGCCCGGACTTCACTTACTTCCTCTACAGCTTGCACTATGGCCTGGTGCGTATTGCCAAATGCTCGTTGCAAATTGGCATCCACATGCAGTGCGTAGCCAAGGGCCCCTTTCAACGTTGTAGTTGGGAAATTGAGGACCAATTTCCGAAGCTCCGCATTTCTGATGCCGTCGTAGAATTGTTGTAGGGCCATGGTGTCGGCCAGGGCTGCAGATGAGTTGGGCGGAAGGGCTTGACGTGCCAGCATTTCTAAGTCAGCTGCAAATATCGTGAGGTCCTCGTTTGGCCCTTGTTTACGGCTCCTCAGCCTGTGCATGTACAGATGCTCTCGGCCTTTTGATCCATAACGGTCCTCCAACGCGTTCACCATTTCCTGGAACGAGGGGTTAGTGAGGTTGGTGACAACCGTCAGGGCCGCGTCATCTAATGCAGCCATGAGCTGGACCGCCTGTTCTTCACATCCCCAACCGTTCATTTTGCTCACACGTTCGAATTTTGTGAGATACGACCCCCAGTGGCTACCGCCGTTATACCGTCCAGGCTTTATATGGGCATGCTGTTGTCGCTGCTGGTTGTGTTCACGGACAGGTTCAGGTTCCGCCCCACGAACACGGGTGTTCCACTCCAGGAGGTCTCCTCGCAGTTCTCTCAACAGGTCACTGGCAAAGTCTCGTAATTGTGTGTTGACGTCATTTTGGATTTCTGTGCGGACGGTAGTCAGAATTTGTGTCATCAGATCGTGTGGTTGGACTTGTGGTAGGGGTTGCTGTGGATGTGGAGGTGTGGTGTTCTGCAGTGGTGTAGTAGTTGTGCCATTCTCTTCTTCGGGACTTTCTTCTGGGCCAAAAACGCGTCCAGAACGAGTCGTCATAGTGGGGAAGAAAGTGCAAGGAAAGCACTATCAAATCTCGTCTTCACTTTATCACAGGTATTCACGGATGTTGAGTGATGATTTGAAATCCCACTTCTGACACCAATTGTAACGAGTTCACGAATTAGGAATTTGTATTTTTGAAAGAGCGAACTGACAAAATCACAACTAAACCACAACAACAACTTTTTCAACTATCAATCACAAAACAATCAGTCAATCAATCAATAATAATTTCGTAGGAGCTATTCTCCTAACAATATTTTAAATTTAAAACTTGAATGTATCATAAATTTTATGATCTCAAAGAGTTTCGATAATGAACCATTGCAAATGGCCAAGAAAAAAAGACCTCCCCCCCCTCCCCCCCTAAAAAAATTGAGGGTTCACGTTTCAAGATACGTAGATTCGAATAATCGAATTTAAACAAAACTAGTGAAAATTATTATAATTTATTCTTAGGTATTAATAATTCGTATTTATTATTAATAATAATTATTATCAATTATGATTAATTAATACGATATAATTCTGGGGTTTTTAATACTACGTCGGTAATAATTTTTCTATAATACGAGTACCTACCAACAAACATTCGAAATTACCTTCATTTCCGTAGCACGAAACGCACCTCAGAACAACAAACTCGACATCACTTAAGCCATATGATGTTCCAAAGAGCTTGTTAGTATGAAAATGGACCTGTATTTCAACAGTTTGATACACGATCGTGTTGTGAGGCACAATCTTTGAGCCCTCATTGTGAACGAACGGCTGGTCGTACAAAGCTGCGGATGGTCTTAAAAAATTCTACGGAACAAACTCTATCTAAATATGAAATAAAAAACATACCGTTCTATATGAATTTTTCGAGATATGAGATTTTCAAATTTTCAAAATTCGTTTTGAACCCCTTCCCCTTGACCTAGGGTTATGAAAAGTTTCGAGGACCATTGTGGGGTTGGTCGAAACCCATAAAAAAAATTTCGTAATTTTAACTCAACGCTAACTGGGCAAAGTGGCGCGTACGGCGTACGGCGGACGGCGGGCGGCGTACGGCGTACGGCGGACGGACGGATTTTTTTTTATTCGATTTTCTGAATCTACGTATCTTGAAACGTAAACCAACAAATTTTGAGGGGGGGTTAAAATTTTTTTTTCTTTGGGCGATTCCAATGGATCATTATCGAAGATAATAAACCAAAAGTTGGGAAATTTTGTATGTTTATAAGGTAGGTATGAGAATACATCGTACAGTACCCCAGGTAACCCCCTCCCACCATCACCCTCAAAAAACATTAATTTCGATGGCCGAAAGCCATGTGCTGTTCGAATCAGCTGGGCCAGTATGGAGATTGACAACATGATTCACCGTCATGTTGACAGCTTTTGATATGCTCCAACTTTCAGCCCTCATTGTGAACGAACGGTTGGTCGTACGAGTACAAAGCTGCAAATGGTCTTAAAAAATTCTAAATAATAAACTCTATGTAAATGTTAACTAAAAACTATAGCGTAAGGCGGACGGACGTTTTTTTGTTTTTTAAATCCTCAAGTTTTTTCTAGGGGGGGAGGGGAGGGATAATAAACCAAAATCATTCTAAACGTTTTGAAGCCACTACAATAACGTACTTGTTATAGTCTCAGTTGTTATTATTGTTTTAATGCGCTAGTAGTAATTTAGTTTAAAACAATCGAAGAGTTTGAAGAAGCTCGATACGTTTCGGGAATTCGAGTTTTAAACATTTTGGACCGAGAACAATAGCTTCCTTTTGTTCGAAAATTCGCTAAAACGTGAGACGCTAAGGCAAAATATTATATGATAATATCAAAATATTATATGTTACTATATATTATATAGTAAATCTCACCTGTTACTGTCATAATATTATATGATATATAGTAACTCTCACCTGTTACTGTCATAATATTATATGATATATAGTAACTCTCACCTGTTACTGTCATAATATTATATGATATATAGTAACTCTCACCTGTTACTGTCATAATATTATATGATATATAGTAACTCTCACCTGTTACTGTCATAATATTATATGATATATAGTAACTCTCACCTGTTACTGTCATAATATTATAATATAATATTATAATATCATATTATGATATATAGTAACTCTCACCTGTTACTGTCATAATATTATATGATATATAGTAACTCTCACCTGTTACTGTCATAATATTATATGATATATAGTAACTCTCACCTGTTACTGTCATAATATTATATGATATATAGTAACTCTCACCTGTTACTGTCATAATATTATATGATATATAGTAACTCTCACCTGTTACTGTCATAATATTATATGATATATAGTAACTCTCACCTGTTACTGTCATAATATTATATGATATATAGTAACTCTCACCTGTTACTGTCATAATATTATATGATATATAGTAACTCTCACCTGTTACTGTCATAATATTATAATATAATATTATAATATCATATTATGATATATAGTAACTCTCACCTGTTACTGTCATAATATTATATGATATATAGTAACTCTCACCTGTTACTGTCATAATATTATATGATATATAGTAACTCTCACCTGTTACTGTCATAATATTATATGATATATAGTAACTCTCACCTGTTACTGTCATAATATTATATGATATATAGTAACTCTCACCTGTTACTGTCATAATATTATTACCTATGACAGTAACAGGCGAGAGTTTTCATAGCAAACGATTTGATGAAATAAAACTGCAAATAGTTAACGAAACCAATTTTGAATGGTCAGAAGTAAAACCGAATTGAGTAAAAGTTTGTAAGGACCAGTTTGTTAAAGCCGTAGTTCTTCCCGGTATTTGTATATGCAGGTGATAGTTGGCCACTATTAATCAGAATGCAAATACAAGGTCTAGCTGTTAGCATCTTTTTTTTTTTTTTTTATTGGCATTAATTTCTTATACAGCCATACAATGTTATTGGAAAATTATATATATATATTACTCTTACTCACAAACTTAAATAATTCGTTATAAACATCCTTCATCGTGATGTGAAGGAAACCTTCGGAATTTCAGGTTTAAAACGTGAGCTGTTATTCGTCGATGTCATAAATGGGAAGTGAGCCGAGGTCACGACGATTTCTATAGTTTTGTGACGAAATGTCTTCAGCTATCTGGTGTTTGCTGGAGATAAAAATTCCACAGTTTGTAATCAACCAACGTAGTTGTTTGGACACGAGGTAATTCCCATCTTCTGAAGCCACTATAAATGGATTCATCACTAAATACAATATTTGATTAATCAAACAAATCTTTTACTCCTATTGAGAGAAAGCAATGTCTGGTAGGAAACTATGAGCTAACGTGGGTAGTCAACTGATGACGCCAAACTCTATTCAAATATACTCCGTGATGGCTTCATTGAATCTGTACACCTGCGTTAGTATGTAATACATTAACCGAGGTCTGAATCCTGAGCTGTCCAGGGATTGTGCTGAAGCAAAGATTTAAATATCTGAATGGCCACTAAAAATTAATTAAACTTGAGTTAATTGGTCTTACGTCCAATTAAGGTTTATAATATAAACCTTAATTGGACGTGAGACCAATTACCTCAAGTTTAAATATATAAAAACTCAAGGAATATTTTTTATATACCTATTTTCCTTTTTCACTATACCCTTATTATTTTTCAGTTTTACGTTAACCTAGATCGTCAAATTTCCAAGTAAGCTGTTGAAGTGTTACTTAACGATGCCCCCAATACGGGGGAAATCTTCGTTTTGACAGCGTCAGATCAAGTTATGAATGATTTCACTTCATGTGTAGCTGTTTCAAACAACATAAAAAAGTCAGATAATAATATTATCTGATAATATCATCTCACACAGGCAGTTTTAATATTATTAAAACTGCCTCTGTGAGATGTACAAATTCTTCGGTTCCCGTACCTGCAAAATGGGTAAACCGTAGCTGCGGGTACTTCCATCTACTTGTTGCAGGCCCAGGGGCCTATTGGGGCACGCGAGCAGTAAATGCCGCTCAGAGAGAGGCCTTCATGAATAAATGACGGGCAATTTCGGTTTTTGCGTTGACTGCGAGAAAGTAATGAGGGCAGGACGGCGTTAAATATTCAACGAGCGAGAAAAAAAGTGGTGACAGAAGTTTCTTTACTGAAACCGACACCCAATACCTATCAGCTGACTGTGGTCAACTCGAAATCAGGTCGCAGATAACAATACTAAGCCGCAATATATGTCTTGCAATCGATAGCTCTTGTCGGTGTAATTTTTTCTTCTGTACGCGCAATCTCGCCACGGAACAGTTGAAAGCCTAGGCTACTTAATCATAACCAACGGACTGCACTGAAAAATCATTGGGTCCAGTATTGATCCAAATCTACGTCAAACCACCCACCTATATTTCATCTCATTCAGATCAGCAGATCTTCCTTTGGGTTTATTGTCTGCAATAATGAACCATTGGAATCGTCCAAGAATAATTCATCAATTCAAAAATATCTCAATTCGGCTTGAAATCAACTTTTTCTAGTTTTTCCACGTTTTCAAGGTGAATACAGAATGTACAGAATTCGAGTTTCTACTGAAACGAACAGAGAGGAATTAGGTTGGAAGAGTGCAAATTATAAGTGACAGTGTATGGGCAGGATCATCCTGCTTAGTTGAGACAGCAGCTGTTACATGGCGTCACTGAGGAAGAAACGAATCAGCAATAGCATCAACATTATTTATTTATTTATTTATTGTGTTCACACAGCATAGGACCAAGGCCCCCCCTAGCGCCATGTACATATGTATTAGTAAGATTTAATTAATTTATGGCCGTCAAAATACAATTGAAATAAATTATGAGAGAGATATTTTATTTTTTACTTGAATTTGAGGCTTCCAAATCAAGTCTCATCGATTTTGGCATTGAATGGTTATTCTATGATTCGCCAAGATACACAATGATACACAAATGCAGCTTACTTGGTCGGCTGTTGTACGTACTGTAGAGAAGAAAACACTACAGCCACATTGGCCGATGTCACTGCCATCCTGGCTGTAGGTAATGACAAGTGCGAATCTAATTCCAAACTAAGACGATCGATTTTTCGCTTACAACACTGGACAGCCAAGTGGAGGATCGAAATGAATGATGCTAAGTCGGTACATGTTGATTTCACGTACAGAATCGAATATGTACCGGTATACCTCAACTGCAAAGTAATTCCGCATGCCAAATACCTTGGCATGATCCAGAATGCAAAGCTGCGTTGGAAGGCGAACATCAAGCAAAAGAAATGATCGACTACACATTGAGCTGCGAGTAGATCCTGTCAGCAAAATTATAAAAGAAAAAAAAAATCCATGAGGAAGCTTTCCTTCTCCTTGAAGTCGATGACTTACTCCGTAGATTAACAAGAAGAAAGCCCCATGATCTGATTAGTGAGTGATACCAATGAGTTGCAAACTAAATATTCAAATGGACCTAAAGACTAAGTGAAGTATCTTAGTTTTATAAAATAATCATTGTCAGAATAAAATTGCTTGTAAGTTTTATGTAAATACTTGATGCAATAAAGAGTTTTAGAAAAAATTCTATGGTGCAGAACTGCAACTACGGAAAAATTATATTTGGCACAGAAAAATAAAACATCCCCCAAGAATACGAGGGACGTCCGGAAAAAAAGGGGACAAATGCTGTTAAAAATAGAAAAATGCATATATTTTAATGAAATTTTCAGGATATGTTCAAAATTTAGTCCTTTATTTTTCAACATAGTCCCCAGCAAGTTCCACGCACTTCTGCATCCTAGGCACGAGCTTTTTTATGCCTTCGTCATAGACGCTCCGCTCCACCTCGAACAGCCACTTCTCCACAGACTCCTTGACCTCCTCGTCGCTGGAAGCGTTCCTGGACTCAATAGTGTCTGGGGACGAGACTTGGGTATGCCACTATACCCCTGAGTCCAAACGACAGTCCCTACAGTGGCGCCATACCCACTCCCCCACTGCCAAAAAATTCAAGGTGCAATTTTCAGAACGCAAAATCATGGCATCTGTGTTCTGGGACAGGAAGGGAGTGTTATTGGTTGATTTCATGGTCAGAGGGACCACCATCAACGCCGATGCCTATTGTGAAACCTTGAAAAAATTGAAGAAAAAAATTAAGGACAAAAGGAGGGGAATGCTGACTCGAGGCGTGACTCTCCTTCACGACAACGCCAGGCCCCACACCGCACGTGTGACCCAGGACCTCCTTGTGAGATTTGGATGGGATATCATTAACCACCCACCATATTCCCCTGACCTGGCGCCCTCGGATTTTCATCTCTTCACAAAACTGAAGGAGTTCCTGGGTGGAAAACGGTTTTCCAGCGACGAGGAGGTCAAGGAGTCTGTGGAGAAGTGGTTGTTCGAGGTGGAGCGGAGCGTCTATGACGAAGGCATAAAAAAGCTCGTGCCTAGGATGCAGAAGTGCGTGGAACTTGCTGGGGACTATGTTGAAAAATAAAGGACTAAATTTTGAACATATCCTGAAAATTTCATTAAAATATATGCATTTTTCTATTTTTAACAGCATTTGTCCCCTTTTTTTCCGGACGTCCCTCGTAGAACGGTGAAAAGCTGAATTTTTCGCAGTTCTGAGTTAGTCATTCCATCCTCGTCGCCATTTGTAATAAGCATCTGGAAGGAGGAGGAAATCAGCTCAGGGTTCCCAACCTCAACTCTAGTAATTATTAGAGCCTATAATAGTTTGAAAACTATCGAAATCGCAGGTGTTCACATAGAACAGCCTGGGCACCAATATTGAACTTGCCCTCTCTTATTGCCCACTTATTGCCCTCTTGCCCACTTCGACTCATTACTTTCAATTACACCGAGTCCAAGTACCAAAAAAACCTACATACGTTTGCTGGAGGGAATCACGACTAAATTGACTACCTATGTCCCTGTATATCTGTAAGCTGATGTATGCAGAAGACAAAACGTGTTTTGGCGTATTAACGAAAAACCCCCGATGTGAAAGAATTTACCTACTGAGTTCCAATGCAAATTGAGGGCAGATGCTCTTCTCTACTGAATTTTTATTATACTGCTATCATGCTGTTGCTCTTCAAACTGTTACACGTGGGGGTATTTTGACGTATAAAACAAACTCTCTCGGAAAAGACCGAGTAGGGGAAAAAAACTGAGAGAGCGTTTCAGACGCTCTGACCGAGAAACGATGACAGAAAAATAAGGGGGGACGGAACTGTGGGATGTGACACAATCTTTACATCCCGGAAACTCTTTCGGGGAAGAGGAATTATTCATTGCTGGGCCGAGACTCCTGAAAGGCCCGCATCCTGACGAACTGGTTCACAAGTCCTTTTCCCCCTACGAGAAAACCTCTGCCGACAAGATGAACACAACGTTTTTTACTCCTATCGTACTATACCGCTTCCTCGTGTAAAGTTTACCAGAGTCGTGAAAGTTATACGGACAGGGTTGAATCTATAAACGGAAAGATAAATAAACTTTTCTATGTAAAGGCGGTGGAAATACGTTATTAGTTTGTCGGGTATGTTCTTTGATTTTCTCCACCTTCGCTAGTGTAGGAATGTTTTCGTAATATCACGTCAAATCAAATACATTGGTATGATTTCGTCTTGTTAGCGAAGACGTCACTCGTGAGATATTTTGGGGTTTCGCCACGAGACCAGACACAGCGAGTGAGATATGCACGATTAGTTGGAACATCCTTGAGTATAAATCTCTTCAACCGCTCATATCAGGACGAATAGTTATTGAAAATACCCTATAGAAGTGTTCAAGTTCGACCTGAAGTGATTCAAACACAAAACTGTGGTGTTTCATTCGGATTCTTCACATAATGTCGTAAACCAACAAGTTCTGTGATGGTGGTTAAATAATAAATTATACATAAAGTGCCATTGTGAATGGAACTGTTTAATTGCCTTTCTGAGTAGTAACATCTATCTCTCTACATTTGTGCTAGTCGGATAATTATCATGATCTTAGCATTAAACGAATCATAACAATGACTAGTGTTGGTCATTCCTCACCCGCAAATTACTCTACTCCTAGTCAACAAACCTCCACTACTTATATATCTAAATATTATTTATGTATGTGTCACTCCGGACGATAACTCTCCATAGAATTGAGATAAAAAGTTCAAATTTGTACAAAAAATCCGTACTGGCAATCGAAAGGCTAAGTTGGGCAGAATCAAGCCACTCTACGGGGGGGGGGGGGGGGCTGGAGAGTTTTAGGGGGGGAAATTACCCATAAATCTCAAAATGAAACATTCTGACAAGTAACGCCTCATTTTAAAAGGTTTGTTTACACTGAACACGATGGTGAAATCAGAATTGCGATATCCCATTCAGTTACAAAACTGGAGCACTTTGAAGATGAAGAAAGGTGGTTGTTACTTGAGATGTTCGTCATGGTTCATCATAATACCGACATTCTGACTTCCCCATCGTGTTCGACGTCGAAAAATCTGTAAACTGACGTGTTACTCGGCAAAAAAGGAGACATTTTACATACAGTTAAAACAGTTAATTTCGTTTATTCGGTAGCCGGTTGAAATGATCCAACTGTTGTGAATAGTTGAAAATCTAACTTCGAAGGAGAGGACATTGAAGTACACTTGAGGACACAGCCCCCTTTGGAGCTGTGAAATCTTCCAGGAAAGTTTGGCGACAGGTGTTTTTTATGTAATTCCAAGATGAGAGGCTCGGCCGTTCAAAGCCTCTTCCCAGAAGTTTGAGGCGGTTGATGTGTGGTTGGAGGGGGTGGAGGAGGGTGAGACCATTTCTCTGCCTGTTGTTAACAGATATTCTAGTGAATAACAGGCGACCAGTAATTCTAAAAACATTACAACACAATAGGTTCATCGAGCTATGTTTTTCACCTAGACTAGTACCTACATCGTCAACACAGGTACTGCCTCCTGCTAGCACCAATCTCGCCACTCTACCCTTCAAGGTTGACCTCAAGCTGGGTTCACATCATGTGGATCACATGGATGTGATCACTGCCAGCAGAATGTGTACGGCCAGGTGATTGGTGGAGAGAGCCGGTTGAGTGGGATCTCGAGAGAAATATCCTTACGCAGCTCCGCCACTCGGGTGGTGCGCAGTTTCTTGTTATCATTCATTGTCAATAATTTTGGGTCTGTGGGATCAGGGTTTTCTCTGGTTTTCCTACTGCAGGGTTTCAAATCAAAATGAACAACGAAGTGCTCATAGAGATGGTGAACAGCACCCAGAAGTCTAGATGACCGACCGAAATTATCAAACTAAGCACCTCAGCCGTTGCATGTTTTCTATTGATCCAATACACATCGATAAAATTTACCTCATTCTGTTATCAGATCAGAGCAGATGAAACGTGTAGAACATTAAATGTAAAAATTAAATGCACATTAAATTTTAATGTAAAATATAAAAATAAATAGATGTTCTTCACGTCTCATCTACTCTAATCTGATAACGGAATGAGGTATCGTAATTGTGACTTTAGCAACTGAGGTTAGTCGGCAAAAATAAGACAAAATTTGGTTATAAAACTAGTTAAATACAGACATTTTACATAAAACCAGTTATTTCTTCGAAAATTCGCTCTTATAGCCATGCTGCATGACAGTGGATTTTATTAATTTTTTTTCTCGAAAGTACAAACTAGGAGAATAACGAAAATAATAGCCAGCTGCTTGAAAGGTATTCCCACAAATTTTGAAAATATAGAGTACCTGACATCGCCACCCCCGCCTCTCTGAAGCTTGGCGATGTCAGCGCCCCAACCGGTGGTTTCGTCCTGTTCGTGACGTCATACGGTGCCCTCGATTTTCGCGGCTTCATTCAATTTGCGCTCGGCGTTTTTTGAAGTTTTCTCCTCAAGTAAATTTTGTTAAATGAATATAATATATCTATATTATATATTGAATGAATGTAATTAAATGAATATAATATAATATATTATATCCACCTAACATAGTCGTACCGAAGATATTCATGACCCGCGAAAGGTCATCTGTCAACGGTCAGCTGGTCATCAACGGGGAATTTGCGTCAATTGTCGATTCCAAATATCATCCTTCCGTTGTATATTATGTATATTATACATAATACATGATATTTGGAATCGAAAATTGACGCAAATTCCCCGTTGATGACCACAGGTGACCTTTGACAGATGACCTTTCGCGGGTCATGAATATCTTCATTACGAATATGTTAGGTGGCTTTAACAAAAATAATATTCAGATATTGACGAAAGTCGTTTTAAAATTTCATGAAACGTCCATAAATCGGAACATAATACATAATTCCGATCGTTGTATACACTGATTGATTTAGAATTTTGATGATAATTTTCGATGAGGCCGCTAAAGCGCTGTCACTGAAAGGCAGCAGTTGTACGCCCGTATGATGGAAACCGAATGGTAATTTGAAAGGCTTTTTTTGTGGCATCGTGAGGATGCATTTTCAAAGCAAATTTGTGGGCAGTATGTTCATAAATGCGTATGACACGGACCGCATATCGCCTGCCGGCACCGTTCTTTATTCATCGTCGAGCCGTGCCGCGTTTCGTGAGCTTGAATTTTGATTGTTCCTGGCCTACAGAATGAAATATGAATCATCTTGAGATGGGTGCGGGAGAACATCATCAGGCGAATGTCACTTGTAGTCGGTGGGCTGCGTAGCGAACAAAATTTGTTCAAAATATCCAGCATTATCCTATTTAATAGGATAATGCTGGATATGTTTACTCCATTTACTCTGCATTTAGCTCCTTTACTGAAAAGGAGTGTTCCATAGAATGTTCCTTCATTACATAAATACTTCTACTCAGTATCTACCACCTATCGTAGGTGTTCATATTTTACATCCATTTATAGTTACATTACAATGAGATATTAAGAATTTATTGTAACAATTTTAAAACGTGGCAACTGTTGAGATGCAGCTTGAGTTTTTTTTTTTTTAATCTTATGCCTCGACGGTTTGCGGCAACTTCGGCCATTCGTCTTCTCGCAGCCCAACTTGAGTCGAGTCGGTCAAAAATTGACTTAGGTACCTATTTCAAACAACAAGAATAATCCTGGGGATGCTACTTGAAAAAATTGTAGAATCTCATACATAGTAGGTACACCACTAAGTAAATGACAATATTTTCGCTTTACCAAAATTGTTCTGAATTACCCCATGTTCATGATTACCCCACATGACCCTACACCACTAAGTAAATGACAATATTTTCGCTTTACCAAAATTGTTTATAACATGAAACTACGGGCATAGATTTGAATTTTGACTCCCGAAGGTTCACTAATGGTTTAAATTTCAGATTTTGATTTATAAAACGTGTATTAATTTACTGCTCGTTAACGATCACAAGTTAAATATTACCTCTAAAATGACAATTTCGTTCCTGTTCTGGTGGGTTGACTGTTCCTCGATCAGGAACCCAAAAAAACTCGATCTGATGAGCAGAGAACCGGACTTTTTTACCGCCGGTAATGGCCTACGATCGCTTAGATGTTCTTACATAAATATTCTCTCCTAACTCAAACAGTTTCCTCAGAATCTAATCTTGCGGGTTATGCGCCCACCCGAAAATGTTCCCGACGTAGAAACCATTATTCAGACCGATGTAAATTTCTCCAACCAGCAGTTTGAACGTGTTTAGCTAACAGCACTTTATTTGTATTTCCAACGTTGATACAAACGCCGCCCTCAATTACTCCCAAGTTTACCAAATAGGCTGCCATAATTTGAACTTGGTCAGTTGTACGTTGTTCCGCGAACCTAAGATATAACCGTGTTCGATCTTCACAATGGTGTTTTTGAGATTGTTTTGTGAATGACACTAGCCTTTTCACTTTCTGTCCCAAAAGAACCCTCCACGAGTTGGAACGTCGTTTTCGGTTCTTCAAAACTGAAGGAATTTGTCATTGCTAATCGTTCCTCATTGACCGCATTCATTCTTAAGGTTTCACAGAGAATGGATAAGTGCAGCTCTAGCTACGATGAATCCAATATCGGTGGACTCCTATATCGTAAAATCGACCGCACTCGGAGGTGCTGTGTTAAATTTACGAGGGCAATTTTAAAGGTGAGCGCCTCCTCTGATGAAAGCTGTAAATTAGGCCACAGGCCCAAGCTATGGTATTTTCCCTCAGTCCCTTCTCTATAGATGTTGATACAAGGGGACAAGGCTACAAGTTGGTTACCATTAACCCAAAATTGAGGTTATTCCAGACCCCTCCTGTACTACGACAGAACCGTAGGAAATGTGGGGAGTGGGGTAAGTTGATTAGCTTCGAGCGATGCGAGGGAGAAGAGATTTATAATGAAGTCCTGTCGAGGAGTCGGAACTGTTAATATCGCCCTACATTAGTTGACATATCCACCAATAAATACTGCAACTACCACCTTGAAGTAGATAATCACAAAATTTGCGTTCCCAACTCAACACACCCTGTCAATCTCATGTAGCTCTGTTTCTAAAGCTCTACAGGAGTATTGTACACAGGAGCGCATTTGAAGACTTTTCGGAATGTATGTACGTAGGTATTCCTAGGCGGGGAGAATGTAGTTTTCTCTTTGAGATTTGACTGGGAGACTTTAGCATAACGACCTTTCCTTTGACATGACTGACTTTGATGAGAATTACTTCACCTTAAATCTAGAAAGTTTGTTATGAGACAGCGGTACTGCAGCACTGCAGCGGTTCCTTCAATGAGAAACTCTGAAATGTTCCATGTGAAGAACCGTCATATCTTTTTAATAACATTCAACTTTATCCTCGATATGTGCTAGGTAAATCTATGAAGGCTTGACTAATAAGTGAACTTATAATGTAGTAATCGAAAGACATTTAGACATCGAGAGAGTTCTACGGATGAAACCCCGTAGAGGTTGTGGAGTGGAAGTAGGAGATATGAGTTTTTAAGGATGGATACAATGAAGAACCGTGTCGGTGAGTCGGTGACGTGGAAGGGCCTTTGAGACGTCAGTTAGTTACCTTCAGCTTTTATTTAGTTCAGTTATTATGTCACGGTTCAGAGGCGTGCCTTCGTGACAAGACTCCAAATCGCCGCTATCTCGAAAAAAGAGGAAGATGAATAGAGTTTCTGGAGATACGAAGTAGAAGAAAACTAAATTACGACTGAAATACCACCCGCAATATATCTTTTATAATCTCATATTATGAGCTCACGACTGGAGGAATCCTACGGTTACAGTGTAAGAAATAACGTTGGACGCACTATTCGATAAAACGGCGTCGAGAACGGATGAATGACAAATTCACCACGCATTGAATTTATCTTATAAAATAACAGAATACAGTGGAAACCACATCCAGTGGGCACGTATTGAGGAGTGTAGTAAGATCTTCTATAGATGGAGGGAGTACCAACAATTCGATGATGAATTCCAATTTCACAACCACCTTGAATATTAAAAATCACAGCTTTCCCACTAGGAGTAGCTGCATTTTGCTGGGCCTACGGGACTCCATAAAACATTTAGACATTTGTCTCCTTTCCCTCCAGCGGAAAGATGTGATCTCAATTGACAGGTTGAAGCCAGCATTTTTGCTCAACTTTTATCAACATCTGTCTGCTGGAAATCCTCTCAGCATACCAGCTACTTCTGTCAGTCACTCAACTCCTCCAGCTCTCCAGCACGCTCTTTCAGTGTCGTCCAGTACTACACGTTTAGGCTGAGCTGTAACCTTGCCTTTGCGCTCCAGGGACTGACAAACCTTTTCTCTGGCCACCTGCAACTGCTACCTCCTTGTCCGCTTCCAGAATTATTATTGACTTGTATTAACAATAACGAGTTTCCTACTCCCATAATAATATTATGTCCGTATGTCTTATACCAAAACTCTTGATAGGTATTAATTGCTAATAGTGACTTGCTCAAAATATAAAGTCTCATTCATGTAACGAAGTGGCTTTCCTTACCCCACAATACAATTTGACTGCAAGCGTACAAAATTCTGTACAAAGTCGATGTTGCGGTCGTATCTTTTTGAACTTGAGCATCCCATTACTGTCTGTTGTTACGACCACTATTATATTATTTGGGAAATTGGTACATCCTGTTTTAAGTGGCGTTCCTAAACTCTGTAAATACTTTGAATCAACTTCGTATAACCAGAGCTCGTTGCAGAACGGAGCCCATGTGGTTAAGGAGGAAATCGATAGTTGGAACGTGTTATCGTTGAACGCTGCCATATGGTTACCACGACGTATTGGTTTATTTCTCTCGCTTTCGAAATTGGATGAAATTACCACCCGCAACCTTATGGCTGTGTCTATCGCCCTTATCGGTCAAGATGAAATTGCAACATAATAGGTGATTTATTCGCTTCATCATAAATTGAATCAACTTCACAATTATGGTTGGACCATTTGGTGGTAATAATAATAATTACTCACTCTTGTATCAATTAGGTTTGATTTTGGATCTACCTACGAAATTGGCCCCACTCATCGTTACATCACGCCATGGTAACAAGTTGAGACAAACGAACGACACCAAGTTTAGGTTTACCGGACGTCACGAAACCGTTTTTCTTTTCGCTACGACCCTGACTGCCGTCCAGACGAAGAAGGCACTAACTCGAGAATTTTGGGATTTTGGCTTCTTTATACTGCTGGAATCGTCGTACCTATCTTTCTATCGAATGCAACAAAAAATAATGGTCAACAAATAATTCTTAATTAAATCATTCAAATAATTGTTAGGCTGCTTCTGCATGTTAGGAGTTGGTTCAATAGTAGAAAGCAGCATCTCTTCATTCAGCGATAAAAAACAGTAATACTGAAATTGCTGCCTTTTTCCAGTGCAATGGGTATGGAACGTAAAACCTCGATTTTCTCAAAACGTCTCGAAGTCGAGTTACTGCCTTCTTCCTTTCACGACAGTACAGCCGCTCCACCCTCACCAAATTGAAATTTTGTACAGAGCTTCGTTGCAGCTTCAGGCAGAGCTTTTAAAAGATTTAACCCACTATCTCTACTCAAAAAATTTTAGAAACAAAAAAACAGAAATTGTAGGCTGATTTTGGCTACTTTGACGAGTCTACAGTCTGGGTAATAGGACCAATCGACTTGAAATTTGCTCAGACCTTCTTCATAAAGGAGGGGAATGTGGATATTACTGTAGAATGTTATTTGCAAGGCGATTTTTACACGGAGTGTTTTATGGGGGATAGTAATTAGCGGAAACCTACAACGTTTGCTGAAACCGTTGCCTCGCTTTTACACCTATTTCCACCTTGTTCTTGTTCCAAATTGAATTGAGTAAGTTTGAAGTAACAATGTGAGAGATGTGTCTTTTGAAGAGACTCCGTTTTCACCTCATTTCATCTCGTCGCCCCAAGAAGGCTCAGTGGCTCAACGTTTGGGCCAATGTTGACAATAAGTTGATTGAAACAGCCCGAGGGCCTGTCCACGATAAAGAGCCCACCTACGCCACTCGTTCGACATCGTTCAGAATATAAAACAAACTTTTCCGAGGCTCTTTCGTTGATTTTACCGTTCTCTCAATATGAGCTTACCGTTCTCTCAATATGAGGCTCTTTCGTTGATTTTACCGTTCTCTCAATATGAGCTCTCGTGAGGCTGGAAGTGGAATGTACACAAATATTTGTAGACTTGTATATTGGTGGATTTAATTGTATCAAATTGTTCCGTTTGTTTGGACGTAAACGTTTATCGACCGCCCATATGCCATGCCAATTGAATTGTATTGTTGCATTACGACTACGAAAATATTCTATCCCGGATCGTAGAGAATAGGGATCCCAATAAATTATTGATTAATCCGATAATCGATTATTTGACCCCGATTAATCGATGTATAGCTACCGATTATTTTGTACTAATCGATTATTGTTACTGATATTAATCAGGATCTTGAAAGAGCATAAGCATGGTGGTAGTAAAAATAACAACGACGATTTGTCTTCAACCATGTCTCTGTAATTTGTCTTCCAGTTTCATACTTGATACTTTACCGGTTCTATTTACGCCTTCAATCTATAATAACATATCTCCCTTACCGGGGAAAACATCTGCTCGTGAATATATCTGTTAGGTTTAGAAGCCCTTCGGCTGATCCTGGGTCTATTCCGCTTAAATCCTCAGGAGGCTACATGCCAAATCACCGCTTCATAGTGTGAATACCATAATAATATTATGCTATTATATTATAATTATTATCCAATTATTAGCTTCAGCTCATCCCTGCCCAATGCTGCCTTAAGTGTAATTCACCATGGGAATTGCGCTGAGAAAACTCATACTTTTGAACGTCAGATGCGTTTGAAATGAGTACTTTACAAAATCGATTATTTGCTTTCGATTAATCGAACATCGAATATTCAATCCCGATTAATTGGTCACATCATTTGATGTTATAATCGATTATTTGGTTCCGATTTTGCATCCCTAAAAAACGTTGTCCCATCATTGAAATTTTACCCGTTTGAACGAAAGATTTCCTGATGTAGTACAAATTGCTCATCTCAAAACTCATTTGAAGTTTGTATCGAAAAGCCCATGCACTGGCAGGGTTACGATATTACGGACATCCCGAAACGCTCAATTGAATTCACTATTGATTTAAAAAAAACCAAGAGAATTTAAATCTGTCGAAGAGCGATATTGGTGGCAGGATGCACCAATATATCAACTTCCACCTGTGATGTGCCTCGATTTTGACGTTGTATATCTACAAGTGTACGAATATGTAGGGGGCGACATCCCATCCTAAAGAGTTGGTATATACCTACCTACCAACTCTCCAGGGTGAAGATGGGATGTTCGTACCCCTACATATTCATACACTTGTAAGTACATAGGATAGGAGGGAACCGAACGGTTCGAAGCGGCATGGTGATACCTGTTTATCGGACGGTCGATGACCTCATCTAAAACTTATGAGCCGTCTCATCAAGTCACCGACCTCAACTCATCAATACGACACTGTTGCTAGGGTTCCACGATGTCATGTGCATTTACTAATTCGCTTGCGATACAATGGAATGACTTTTTTCTTCATATAACATAAGTACGTACTTACCGGACAAAAACTACCTCGGTTTTCTAATCGGCACCTAAGGTGCCTTTTCAGTGAGTGTCTTTAAGGTAGCATCGTGGAACAAAAATACGTTATTAAAACAGCGAGACGATTGCAGGAGTGCTCCCGAGTGTTCTTTGTACCAACACTGAAAATAAACCAAAACCAACGGATTCTAGGATTGGAACGTTCGATTAGATTACTAACCCTCTGTAACCCCCCCCCCCCCCCCCCCCGCCTCGTTGCTAACCATAAGTCGATTCAACGTGCACATGACTAAATTCGGGTTTTATAATAATTTTATGGCAAATAGGTACGTATAAAGGAAATGAGATTTCTCAAGAGTTTTAAAAACAATATTTATTAACAAATAAACACTTTTGTCTATAAATGCAGGTTATTGCCTGGGAATAGGTAATTACGAAATGGGTATAAAGTATATTTCTTTTCCTATAATAAAAACTTCTTCCTTTAAGGTTTCCCTGTCCTTGATTTGTTCCTTTCTTCATCTTATTCTGGTGATTTTGCTGTGGGTGGTTTTTTCGAACCGCTTGTGATGATGAAGGTTCGTATAATGAAGAAACCTGGAGATGTTATCCTCATCAGAAGTCTTTTCCATAGGTTCATAGTAGGGATCTGCATCAGAGTCATCGTCATACAGGAAATCTCGTGATAAAAAGTTTTGGCATCTCCAAGAGCCGAATCGTCCACTTTCGTGAGAATGGACTACCTATTGTAGAAAATATGGCCTTCTTCTCCTTCAGAAGGTGGTGGTAGATCTTCAACAACCTCAATTTCTTCATCAGCCTCGACATCTGAAGAGGGTGTGTCGTGAAAAAGTTTCTGGATTTCTTGATCCGACATGACTTTCCTCTTTCGATCCATTTCTACTTATAACCACTGAGAAACACTGGAACAAAATTTTATTTAATCAAATGAACGAAGACCATAAAGAATAAAATATGAAAAGAGAGTAGAGGTATGTTTGTAGGTATAGGTTGGTTCTTGGTGCTACCTTATATTTTGTTTGAAGGATGTGAAGTATGTAATTAGTTCTCAAAAGAGAGAACACGATCCATATAAACTTGAATATGAATAAAGGAACAAAATAAGAGTAAAAGGAATAATTTTTAGGTTTACTTTTTGATTTATTTTTCTGTTCTACTCTGCTAGTCTTAAAACCAAAGCTGATTCATCAAACTGTCATATAGAAAATTCTGATTTCAAACTCAAACCTATACACAATTTCATGAAATAGGAGAACAACAAAAGGCATCACACCAAAATTGCCGGTTATATCAAGAAACAACCATGATTTATGAAGTGCTTGTTACTAACTATGCGTCACAATAATGTAGAATGATACTATGCTTACTACTAACGTGCGTCAAAACAACGTACAGACATCCCTCCCTTGTCACCAACGATACGTCATTCTGACGTAGGGCAACTACTGACCCGTTGTTACTAACCACACGTCGTTTCGACGCACTACGTTTCAGAAAAAAAAATCGCGCTCACCTGCAGGGATGATCATGATGATCAGTCGGCAACCCTCTCACAACAGATGGCCAGAAGCACTTCTGAAGGCCAGGGGACCTCAAGTGCAATCTCGCGGCTGGGGAAGGAATTTAGATTGCCTATACGTCGAGACGACGTAGGGTGATTAATCTAGGGTTAAAAGAGCGAGACGCTTGCAGGAGTAGGTACTTCCGAGTGTTCTTTATACCAACACTGAAAAACCCAACGGATTCTAGGACTGGAACGTTCGAGTTGTGTGTTTTTCGATGCGGCTTATAGAATCGCCTCAAATGTACGTGAATAGACCCCAAAGCAACTCTTCAATCGATAACGTCTTCTGGGAGATCGGCCCATCATCGATATCGTTTTCCAAGAGGTTATCCGTTCCGGAGACGATGAGAAGTTGGGAATGGTGTCACCGGCGCTCGTTGCCCAGATGTTTGCCTCGCGGAGAATTCTCAGGGCCCCCTTTCTCTAGGGCCAAGATGCCTAGAACTTTCCAATACTTCCAAACAAGGGATAGCAGCTAACAAGCTTAATCACTAACAAGCAAGATCATTTCTAAATCAGAGATGGCCAAACCACTATAGACCCACTGCACTAGTTTTATTATACCATTTATCCAATCGCTTCCGAAATTATTGTAATAGGTTCCCCAGGGTGATATCCGGGAGTAAACATTATCGTTATCGTACATTCACAGTATTGCACACATTCCAATTTTCTGTGTAGACTACGAAATGTCCATATCTATCGAAAATAATAAACCAACATAAAAACCTCTTACAAAACCAATATTTTATTTTTCGAATTGTTTACAGCGTGAATCATTTAGGTCTACCTTACGGTAGCTAGCTCACTCAGGTTATGGCTCCCAGCTATTCAGAGTAGGTGAGAAACATGGGGGCGGGGTACATTGAGCGATGAGGAATTGGAAGGAACGCTAAAGGAATGCCGACCAACATCTTCAAGGAAGAAGCCGATCACTTGAAAAACCAACTCAGTAGGTTCTTGCGTTGCCCTACTGAACTACACGAAGGTCATCCGACTTCCTTGTTATAAAATATTTACTTCAAAAGGTCAATCCGTATTTGAAAGGTTGCCGTTATAGTACAACAACGCCACAGGCGCCAGCAATTTTCGTTAATGATTCAAAACAAACCTCTATACGGTCTGGAGAAGTCCCCCTTCTGTTGCACATAACTTTCATTGTTGTATACATACTTGATTAGAAATTAATTGAGCTCCCTTTAACCTTGGTATACGACTCCTTGATTAAATCCATGTTTTAGGTTTGGGTAATATTGAGTGTAAATTAAACGTACGAGCGTGAAACAATCAACAAATCGTAAGTATCATTACACTGTGGGGAAAACTGCGAGCGCGTCCTAACGTGTTTATTATCGTTTTAAGAGAGAAGATTAGCGAGTAGACAAACATGAGTTGTCTTGAGTAGGTATCTAGGTGTACTAGGTGTACTTTCACTACAACACCGATCCCGTTCTCTCATTTTCATTTTTACCCTTTTTCGTCCCATAAAATCAGTTTTCCGACCACTGTGCGTCGTCCCGATAGTTAAACGCCGGAGAACTCAGCGTCTGTTTTCAGTGTCGCTCAGAGAAAG
Source organism: Stenodema calcarata (assembly GCA_963920205.1). Lineage (NCBI taxonomy): Eukaryota > Metazoa > Arthropoda > Insecta > Hemiptera > Miridae > Stenodema > Stenodema calcarata. The sequence continues at coordinate 4,858,800 of OY986055.1, read as the reverse complement.
TTCACCAGAGATTGAGTGTTTGCCGGCAGTAAACACCCCGTAAAAGAAGTTAAGAACTGCCCAATCACACCTAATGTTTATTATTGACATCCAACTGACCTGTCGTTCCCACATCGGGTCTCTATTTCGGACCTGTGCCGCAATCGCGGGTGAAAGGCGTCCAGAACATCCTGGAGATTCTCCTAATGACATTCCCACGATGCAAGGCCACCTCACTCTCTTGGGTTATGCGATGCGCTGGTAATTTCATAGATGAGTCGTCCTTTTGATTCGCTCTCCGCCCCGCAGGCTTTCATCCCTTTTTTTCAATGTCTCCCTATTCGGTATGATAAGATGTATCATCTCCGACGATTTCCGTCATTTCATGAGTGGCCAGGCCCCCGAAACCGTGACCAATCCTGGAGCGGCCATTACACGGCCTTCACAATGGACAATAATCAACAATAACTTGATTACTTCTCGGACGCTGGGCTCTGCCGCCGCCGCGGTTCTATTTCGGCTGTTTGTACAATACAATTTTTAGCGAATTTTCGAAGAGAAGGAAGCTGCTGTTCTCGGCCCAAAATGTTTAAAAATCGAATATCCGAAAACTTGTTATACCAAAGTCTGTTTCAGACCATCCTGAATTCCCTGACAAAAGATACTACCAAAATTTGCACAAAAAATCTGTATTGACAATCGAAAGGCTAAGTTCGTAGATGGGCAGAATTGGGCCTCTCTAAGAGGGGTTTTTGGGAAGTTTCCTGGGGGGGGGGGATTCCCAGGTTTTCGGGGGAAAGGAGACAAATTAAGGATTTGCTATAAAACCAGTAAAAAGGAGACATTTTACATAAAACCAGCAATTTCTTCAATAACTCGCTCTTACAGCCATGCTGCATGACTGAATATATTTTTTTCCCCAATAAGAAACATGAAAATGAGACGATGAGCAAATGAATTGGAAAAACTTAGCAACAAGGTGATTGTCGGGGAAAAGCCTGACAAATGTCTGACATTTTGACGGGTATAAAATATTCTGTATCGTAACGACAGTGTGTGACTGTTTCGCATGACGAAATGTAGTATCGTTTCCCAGCCAATAATTGTACAAAAGTATAATCATTCTTGCTTTGGGTATAACGAGTCACATAAATCTAGTATAACGAGTATAACTTGCTTTTAGGGTGTTATTTCAATGTAGTTAGTCTCTGGGTGGAAAACTCATAGAAAAACTAAGTTAAGAAAACCGGAGGTAAAACCCCAAACTACTAAGAGTTCTATACAACGGGCTGCTGCCTAACGGACGGAACTGGTCATCATTTTCGAATTCAGCAACCTCAGAAACTCCTAGAGAAGGCTAAATAGAACATGCAAATCGTCGGTCTTTTTCGGTGGACTTACATAAGCCACCATATTCTCATTTGTGAGCGAGTTTTCATGCCAGTTAAAATAAAAACTGAATTAGGTGTTGAAGGCCCAACTAATGAATGACTTAGGAAATGGGTAAGTGGACGAATAAAATATGTAGCAGTTAGTGGTCCCAATAGGCAAAGTAATTCAATCACTTTTTTTTATCCACCAACTGGTAAGCAAGTGCCTTCAAATTATTCACGGTTCCTTGAAACCCAAATTAGATATAAATTCTTCGGACCCGTATCAGATATGTTTTAATTAACTGCGAACTTGGATTATTAACTTGAACTGTTGGGTAGAAATAAGAGTTATTTTCTTTTATTTAATATATAATTAGGCTCTGTTCGCCTTTTCAAGTCGACTTAGAGGAAGCTCGAGATAAACGTGCGGAAATGACGGCAAGGCGGGTTCGGCTATAGTACTTTAATTTACGGTGTCTAATTAAACGCGTTTAAGGCGAAAGAAGGTTGCTCTGAAAGGAAAAAGTCACGAAGGTATAAAGAGGGGAAACTAACTCTTCGTTGTAAACGAGAAAATTGAGTTTCGAAAGGAAGGAGCTGGATAATCTGAGCATCTTGTCGACTCTCAACTACTAGGACTACAAATGGGCAGCTTCTGTTATTAACCTGTAGTTTGATAGGTAGCTGTTTTCAGGTCGTTCGATTCACTCAGTTTCGTCACAATAAATTTGGTTTTAACAGCTTCATGTTTGTCAACAAAATTCCTAAACTCCTGGATTTGGAATAGACATCACTGTTAAAATTCCACGAGTTTCGTTATTAAATAATTTATTTAATAACCAAAGTTGTGGAATTTCGGAAAATTCAAAATGTGTGGAGAAGATTATCAAGCAAAATCTCTCGTTTTATTAAAATTTTAATGTAAAATTAAAAGAATTTGAAATGTATTCTGAACGTTTGGTTTACATAGCACCTGCATCCAGCTGGTAGTTCTTGAATGAGAAAACCGCACTGCAAATATTTGCATGCGGTGAATGCAATGGGGTCCAGCTGTTTGTACGAACGAAACAAGGAGTACAATTTGCCGCTTTGTGTACATAATATGACAATAATCTGCGTAGGTCAACATTGTACGTGCCTTCGGGCCTTCGTAAGTGGCAGTACGATTGTTAGCTACTAATCTATTAGTAATGAAGTTTCTAAGCAGGTTTCTTGTTGCATGATCAATATGAGTCAATAGTCAATACAATACATTGGAATATCATGTTTGAAATACTTCGTATTGGGAGAAGCACCTTGGATATGTAAGGTATGAGATTATGCTTGGTGTAAGAGTGTTTAAAAACACTTCATTTGGTTACAAACACTTGGTGAAATGTATGAACAAGGGTTCGATGTTGACCGGCGTGAAGAGTTGGCAACGCTGGCTTATAAAGTTTATGAACTGCTGGTACAGTAGTTTGGCGTTAGTTATGACGGTAGTGGTGAATGTCTGTGTACCTTGTATGCATGTGATGAGTTCAAGTCTGAATGGCCATACTACTGAACAAGTTCTGATTTTTATTGCAAAACCCTATTCCACCCAGGTTTTGGCCATGCGAGTATTTCTAGATTATTAAGATTATCCAAATTGATTCGTGATATCTACTGACAGACTGGGTAATTATTACCAAAAATCTCACACCTATTATAGGTACCTATGACCGTGAAAGTACTATATTTGTTCACCACGTCAAACCTTATTTCTATGGTTTAACCCTAACGTGTACAGAGGGAAGCTATTTTCCCACTATGTTTGGAATGGAGTATCACCCTTCAAAAACGTTTTCGTGGCACTTGATCCATCCAGGAACGTTTGGAAATACGCCTTTTTGTGACCGGCTACCAAGGATATAGCCGTGATTGGGCGTTAATGAAGTGTGAAATCTGTCTAGTTTTCGTGGGTCTGGGGGATGAAGCGGGAACCTGTGGAATCTACCAGAAAAACGTCGTTGTGCATGCCAAAATTTAACTTGAAAAAAACTTAAGGGCCTGCAGGACCTAGGTTGGACGGTTTTTGAAGGATATCTCAGGCTGTGATTGACTTACACTTTTTAAATAAATTTCTAAATCCACAAAAGTAATAAGAAAAAGCCCCCTCATCGTCCGATTTTTGAAATAAAAAAAATAATTTCTTTTTCAATTGTGGCTAAATTTTTTGGAATTTGTGGGTAATCCCCCCCCCTTAAAACTCCTTAAAACCCCACTTAGAGTTGCTCGATTCTGCCCATCTACAAACTTAGCCTTTCGATTGCCAAGACAGATATTTTTTTATTCAAAAAACGTGACGCTCGTCAACCCCGCATTTGAAAACTTCAAATCAATCGCAGCCTGAGATATCCTTCAAAAACTTTCCAACCTTCGAAAACTTTAGAAACAGGCTTAAGTACAGTGAGAAGAACATCCCCCACATCGGGAAGGGCCCAACCAATATTAAGACCATTCGTACACGTACTTATAGCCTAGAGAAGCAGTTTAAAGATTTGAGAGAGAAAATTTGCTAGAGAGTTTTATTTTTGTTCACGAAAGAGATGATTTCCTCTCTTGAAACAGAAATTTAAAGATTCTCTGTCTCTTGAGTACGGTACCTTCAAAGGATAACGCACCTTCACAAGCCAACAGTGTATTAAAAGGAGGTTGGGCAAATATGAGCTTCTGCGGATCTTTTGAAGTTGAAAAGGTTTACTTATCCATCACTTTCATCAGATTCAGAGCGAAATTACTGACCCAAAAAGAGCACATTTTTGTTGGTAAAAGCAAACGAAAGACGAGTAATACTAAGTATTACTTTCTTTTTTCTCTTAAAGTCTTTCAAGGGAAATACTCACGTCGAAAATTCCTTGAGAGAATAAATTAATGGTGTCGAATTTACCACTTGGAAATTGTTAGTAACGGCATGATTGCGCATATCATTTGAATTCTTCAATTACTCCTAAATGATGATGATGATGTACCGAGACAATCTGCATATTACGAGAGCGTATACGATCACACAATTCTCCATACAAACAGGGACGTTAAGAAAACATGTCCGTACGACATTCCGATCCTCCGTAACATGGTGATTTCCGCTATGCGTAAACCAATTCAACTCGCTAGTTGCCGTTGCCACAACTCAATTAACCCACGAGTGATTTCACCTTATGACTATTAATGTTGCGCGTTGAATGCTACTTACAAATGCACCGACGCGCAACAGATAATCGGACGTCATTCGGAGTCGTTTTCGTGATGGGAGAAAATAAGGATAAGTCCACAATAGAAACTGAAGCTTTCCCTTCGGAATCGGAACTCATTTATAATAATGAGTACTAGTGGTTTTTGATTTCAAGTAAATCTTCTTGAGGAAATACAATCCTAACTGTAATACAGAAGAAGTGGCTTTTTCCTTCACTAAGCATTCTTGTTGAACAAATACCACTCTAATATCATTTCATACAGTGGTGGGTTTCAGATACGCATAATAAAAAAACTCCTTGACAAAAATCCGACAGAAATTCAAGATCTGGGTTTGGACCTAGGCGAAGATGATACTTGAAATTGGTCATAACCCTAAGTAGGAACAAAGGTCATTTCGAACACATAGTACCTCAAGTCCAATGTCCAATGTTTACAAAAATGGGGTTTTTAAGGAACCCCCCCATTTTAGACCTGGTGAAGTCCAAATTTCAAAATTATTCAAAATGCTTCAACTCTAGGATGAAAATGCCTTAAAACTTATTTATTTTAGCGCTAGTGTTAAGGTAAACACCTCAACTCATCAAAATATTGAGATGAGGCATACAAAAAGACTTGCAAAAATTTACATTATTTAGGGCGTTTTCCTTAACAAACAATCCCAAAACGGGAGCTGGAAATTTTCAAATCGCCAAACTGCAAATAATCGATTAATTTCAGAGTTTTTTTACCTCATCAAAAAATGGGGTTTTTATAATGAGTTGTAGTCAACTTACATCAAAGGTTTCAGTGAAAAACTTTGAGGCGAATTTCTGCAATGTTTTGAATTTTGAGTTGAGGCGTTTTACAGGGTAGTATTAGTCAAATTATTTCGTTCAGTTATGGGACTCAGAAGGTTATTCTATACAGGACAGTGTTCTAGACAGAAAATTAAGATCCGTTGTGGACAAATTCGCAGCGTTTCTTTTTCTTGTCCCTGCCTTGTGTCCAATTTGCTGTTTCAATTAGCTCTGATTAGCAGCTGCGTTGTTGAGGCAGGTGGCAGGAAGGTGGAAGTCGTCCCTTTTGAAGGAGCCGACTCTTCCTGGGACAAAGAGTTGAGAAATGCTCAAAGTACCCAACTCGTTGTGGCTTTCAACCTTTGCAGATAGCAGTCGAGGCTGTAGTGCTGGAACAAAGGTGAGAGAAGGGCCGAAAGCTACGTAAACAAGTCGAATAGGGCTCATTGTCTCACGTGGAGAAACGCATTTTAACGAAGGGCAGAGTTTAAGTTTCATTGTACGAGGCATGGTACAGCCAAGGTTCTTCCCTTGTACTACGGGCGCCGAACGGTGTTGTCCGCAAGTTCATTATTCAGTGACATGGAGTGGCGTAAATCTGCATGATCAGGGTTATCAATCACCCCAAAGACTAATAATACCTAAAATTTAGAAAACAAAATTTTTTTAACCCCCCCTCAAAATTTGTTGGTTTACGTTTCAAGATACGTAGATTCAGAAAATCGAATAAAAAAAAATCCGTCCGTCACCCGTACGCCGTAAGCCGTCCGCCGTCCGTGCCACTTTGCCCAGTTAGCGTTGAGCTAAAATTACAAAATTTGGTTTCTGGGTTTGGACCAGCCCCACAATGATCCTCGAAACTTTTCATAACCCTAGGTCAAGGGGAAGGGGTTCAAAACGAAATTTAAAATTTTTAGTTCACTTTTGAATGACCTGAAAAATTACCAATCTTTTAAGACCAATTGGATTTTTTTGCGACCAGCCGTTCGTTCACAGTGACCGCGCAAAGGTTTAGGAAAAACACTAAACTTTCGCGTCGAAAACGGCCGTTATGTGACCAAACCCCCAGACGCCCAGAATAAAACTACCTTTTTTCATCTTCCCGGTAAACTACAGCCTAGAAATTTTAACCGTGAGTCGGGGATAGACCACTTTGCAATATTCACTCGGTTTCTCACCTGTAAAATTGTTTAAATAATACCTTTTTGTAATAATACAAATTAAATTTTGATGATGAGCTATTGACTTGAAATTTTAAAAATAGGTCAGAACTGGATCACAATGCAATATTCACTCGGTTTCTTGTCTGTAAAATTGTTTAAATAATACCTATTTGTTTAAACAAATTAAATTTTGATGATGAGCTAGATACTTGAAATTTTAAATATAGGTCAGAAATGGATGACATTTCAATATTCACTCGGTTTGTAGGACATGGTATGAGTATGGTATGGTATATTATTGTATGTATGATTTGGTATAATACAGTATGGTATGATAGGAAAGAAATTCGTATGGTATGGTATGAGTACGGTGAGAATATGGTATGGTGCCGATTTGCAATACAGTCTGGTATAGACAGAAGGGTGATCTGCACAAGGAAGATAATAAACCGTTGTGTCAAGAATTTGCAGAGTTTTTAATATTAAGTTTTTGATGATTATTTTGTCAGCAGATTGCTGGAATTTACTCCCCATTAATAATTCTTATTTATCTGTTCCAGGTACGTTCATTGATGTAACAGTACCAACTGTGAGTAACTAAGTAGTTTGCAAAGTATGTACTACAGAACATTTTAAAAATTTTTTTTTTAATTTGGCATTTGGCATGAATTGTTATTTATGTTGCCTTCCAATCTTTAAAATATATTTTTATGCATATTTTATCATACGCCACGATTTTAGCGCTATCAGTGGTGAATAAGTGAATTATAAGCGTGAAAATCAATTGAAGAGTTGCCTAGTTCCCCAAGGCGTCATAAGGAACAAAAACAGTTTTTTTGCTCTCCTGAAACATTGGGATTTTCAAATAAGAGGGTTCTTGTCTTCACCGTCGATATATAAAATGATTTTAGTCAAATTATTTAGAATTCATTTGTATTTATATACTTAGTTCAGGGATTATTACTAGTAACTACCTGCGTCGGTGATAGCCTACCATCAATTATTCGAAATTACTTTCTTTCAGTTTACACAAAAACTCTCTCAGACCAAGTCAGGTGATTATCAAATCCGTGCGTAGTTATTACCAACTGTTCTCGAGTGTGAATATTGGCCTGATGTTCCACCACTTGGTTCACGCTGACGTTCTCGACTTATTCTCAGTTCTACCTTCGAGCCCTCGTATATTCGATTCCTTCACGTAAAAATGATTCTCTTGGTCGATTCCAATGGTTTATTATCGAAGGTATCACAAAATTGGAATGAACTCTGTTCAACAATAGGATGCAGAAATCAATGCATCGAGGGATGTGCACACATCAGCCATTATGGTAAATCTATCAAGCAATAAACTTGAAATAGTTTTCGTGCATTCGAAGCTATAAAGATATAAAGCTGCGTTAACTGCGTAACGCTACCTGATTGGCTGCAGCATAGGTATCAAGTGCGGGAACACCTTCCTCAGGTCGACTTTAGTCACACACTGAAAAATAGGATATTTTACGCATTGCCTGGTGAGTTCGAAACCGGAAAGTAGGGACCCTGGGAAAGCTGTGAGGGAACGCAAGGCTGCGCAGTAAAAGACTGCGCACTTGTGCTTTTACGCATCCATGTGAACATTCTGCACATTCAGCAGTCCCCACTTTTACTCCACGAGTCTCCCCCCCCCCCTTCTCACCACTACTTTTTACGCAATACGCATATGGTCGCAGCTTCAGATCGTATCACATGAAGGTTTCATTTTCCCTCCGACCCCATAACACAGAACCAAAATCTTCCCTCCCACGTGGTGACGGAAACCACCGAAACCAACAAGCTACAGACGGTAATTTCGTGCGAGTCGTTCCAAACAAAACAGACAAACGTCTCATCCGAAACATTGGGGGTTGGGCCCGGACGAACGTAGAACGTAATAACCCTGAGTGACTTTTTGTCCATGTGCAACCGTGTATTTGCGTGGTTTGTGTATGTGGAAAGATGACACGCGAGGAAGCTTCGGCCGCTCAAGCATCTGGCAGACAGAGTAGTCACGATGTTTATCACCCCGTGACGTGTGGTGTTACAGTTACGATTTCAGGGTATGATATGACGTGATGAATCTTTCTCTACTTATCTGCTCCCGTGTCTTCCAAGTGGTCAGCAGAGTCACATTGAGACAATTCTCACTTGGTACTTTAGAAAAACCACCACGTCAATAGTTGGCTTTATTTTACACTGATTTCTTACAGAATTATGTTTCAATCTTAAACTGGCCTACTTTCACATTTAAGTAACAAATATAAGATAAAAAGGGCCAAAGTTGTTGGGCTATTGCTTGACTTTATATGGTCTTTTCTACCTCCCCCACCACAGAAAACCTCATCTAGGGTCCATTCCGATCGAAATTCCTAATGAACAAGGACAGAACAGGCAAAGCTCAAAAATGGACATTAGAAATCAGGCATGCACCTACTGTCCTAGTCGCCCTGGGTCTGTTTACCCTATTTTGCCTTGTTCCATGGTTACGATAAGTAAAAACTACAACCTACCTACCTATTTCATATTATACCTAACTGTTGTCCACTTATTACGTACTTTTCTTCTATATTGTATCACTTATAATTTCGATTTAAAACAGGTAAATCCCAAACGTGAGTTGATTTTGATACGAAAATAATCCCATTTGTGTTAATGTCGATATTGTGACTACTACTCGTATTACACACCACTTGGCGCAGTTGACTGCAAACCTCCTCTTCATTCTGCTATTTTTGAGGAAATCATAGTGTGGAAGCCGAATCTTTCAAGTGTTCAACAAATTTACGTTGCGAATTGAATCAGTCGTTTCAGAAATGACAAGTCCACAATACCGAAGGAAACGCGAAAAACTGCTGACGTCGCACATCTGACGTAGATTTGAGATTTTGCAATACACATGTTTTATGTGGCATGAATGAAATGTATAAGTGGGCAATTTTTAAAAACCTTGCTACGTGTAGATCTACCTAAAAGGGTGCAGAATCGATCAAAAAACGAAAATAGATTTTTTTGACTAGTCGGGTTTCTAAAACGACTGATTCAATTCTCGCCTCCATGTGTATATTTGATGTTATGATTAACGCCATTCCCTTTTGCCAACTTTCTGTGTCCATAACAAACTGTACTCTTTTTGCTGTGTCCATAAACGATGTCAATTGTCAGAACAAACACATTCGTTCCGACCAGTCGTCCCCTCGCGAGCGAGAGGTTTGTGTACATACGGCCAGTGTGCAACGCCCGGGTGACGTCACCGAACCTGTTGACTGATGTCATCCCGAGCCCTCAAGGACGCGATCACGACCAGGCTTGCCTTGCCTGTTAAATTCTTTACCCGTTTCAGCGACGGGGATTTAAAAACCTTTTATTATCGCCCCAAGTTCGTTCACCTCCTCAACTGGGTCACAACAAGTTTATTTCAAAACTTCTTCATCTCGGACATCTCCGGTGGATACACGATCATTTCTACTGTCTACGGTTGGTAGACAAAACTTTTACCCCTTCTCTACTGAACCTAGAGGAGCTTTGTATTCATGCAAGGAGTCAAAAATCTTACCAAATTAGACTACCCACTAAGTCTTGTGTCTTGAACAAATTTAGCCATTTTTAGCGAAGCTTCGAAGAAAACAAAGCTATCGTTTCCCGATCCAAAATTTCTAAAACTCGAACTCTCGAAAATGTTTTATACCAATATCCGCACGAAAAATCTGTCCCGGCAATTAAAAGGCTAAGCTCGTAGATGGGCCGAATAGGGACATTCTAAGGGGTGTTTAGGGGAGTTTAAAGGGGGGGAAAATTACAATGAAAAATTACCAAAAATGAAACACTCTGACAAGTGACACCTCATTTTAAAGTTTTTTATACGCTGAACACGATGGTGAAATCGGAATTGCGATATCTTATTCCGTCCTCAAACTGGAGCACTTTGAAGATGAAGAAACGTGGTTGTTACTTGGGATGTTCTTCACGATTCATCTGCTCTAATCTGATAACAGGATGAGACACCGCAATTCTGACTTCACCGTCGTGTTCAGCGTTGAAAAATCTATAAGCTGAGGGGGGTTTTGGGGAGTTGTGGGGGAGGTATTACCCATAAATTCCCTAAATGAAACACCAGTTGTAGCCATGCTAAATTCGCTCTTGTAGCCATGCTGCGTAACTGTGGATTTTCTCAATATATACCCAACTCTCACAACCCAGATACAAACCAGCAGGTTTTGGTAGTGTACCTAGTACGAGTAGTACAAATGATAGATGTTTACTGTGCCAACGTGTCGAAGAATTTTTTTCTCCATCATCAGGGCCTAAAATCAGTTTCAACAACGTAGCATATCGGATAATTAACAGAATTTATTGGACTAAGCGTTGCGGAGAATTTACAGAATTTCTTGAATATAATAATTTGTAGGTTAGGATATGATAATTGGTTGGTTGTACTTAACAGTAGGTAGTTCAATAGTAGGCTTATAGAATAGGTAGTAGAACTTATAGTAGGCATATAGAACAATTTACAGAATTTATTGAGTAAGTATAATAATTTGTAGGTTTGAATATAATAATTCGTTGGTAGAGCGAGCTTACAGCAGTTGAATAGTGTACAAGGTGACAGATACAGATCGTAGATACTCGTACAACTAACTGGCTAGGTTTCAGTTATTTATTTCTAGATAGTAAAGTACAGGAGTGGGGTAACGAAGCCAGTGTACAATGTGTGACTGGAGATTACTATCAATCAATCAATAACAGGTTTAATTGAGTAGCAAATCATTTAACAATAAATGGAAGGACCAAGACATGGTACCGCTATGGCAGAAGACCGTCAGCGGGAGTTCTGGGAGTTCATCTTCCTATTTTACTATATTTACATGCTTGTATTCATACAATTTTAGAAACGTTGAGTAGAAAATGTTATAATTATAATTGAGCACTTTATCATTCGGGTGAACATCTTGAAATAATACTTTATCATTATACATTCTCCTTAGAACATTCGGAGATTACTATATCGGTCACAAGTGTTGTCCAAGAAAGAATTCTCCCTTATTGGCACTGCCTCGTGGAGTAACTTGCAGGTCGTAATAAACGCTTCCCAGTTGATTCAGTTCTTACCGATTTCAATCTGGTTGCTACAGAGTTTCGTTCCGTGCATGAGGGTTTTAATTGCTCTTGTATCGATCTTGCTCGTAATATTCTCCACGTGTAAGTGCTTTTATCGATTTGTCAGCGCATTACTCACTACCTCTGACCAGATACACTGAAGTGGAATTCATATCATTGAAACCAAGCAATAGTTGGAGTATGCTTCACAATCAACGAAATTACATTGTCGTGTTTGGGTGCATACATGAGTGCGGATATGCTCACGTACAAACGTAAGCACGAATGTTGGACACACGCTCTTCCCGTTTACAGTCATCTCTGACTGTATATTATTATGTATTATCCGTGGTGGTGCGATGAAGGAGTACGAATATGATTCTTAATGACCGATTACCCGGATGTCAAATCAATTAATATAAGTGCCGTCATTTTAAAATCAACAACTGCATTGCATTGTCACAATGACTGCATCAACATAAACGATTTGGCAAAATTCAACCAATGGATTATGATGTAGAATAAAGATTTTGGGGTGGATTCATGTCACTTTCCTTCCCTGTTCATTTTAGAATGTCGCCTTTCAAGTGCCTTGGATAATGTGGGGTGAGGGTGAGAATAGAATTAGCTTCATACAAATATTACATTATTAAATAATTAAATAATGTAAATTTTACAGGCCAGGAAAACAAATTTCAAATCTCAAGTGACACTGCCAAGCCCGTTTTGCATACAGCAGAAGTGAAACTACGCATCCACACTAAAGTGATACCTACTCCACCGCGACAGCCGATCTGATAGCCCGGACGAACCATACGCAATGGCTAAAATTCCTTGATTTAATCTTCACAATGGGTGCAGTTGGATCCTGATCAAATCGCGGAGATCACTACTATTTCTTAAGCTGGTATCTCAACCGAAGTTCCATATGAAATGTGGCACTTACAGGTTTGTAATTCCCTTCGTATCGAATACAGGAGAAAATACAATCTTAAATCTCTTAGGTACTTTGAATGCGCGTGACCAACATAGAACACTTTAAAATGACCTTGAATATGATCTATGTCGACATTGCCAAACCTTAAACTGGATTGAAAATATGAATTATTCATGCAATGCATTATTTGTATTTATATAATTCCTTATGTTATGCCCCAGCATCCTAATTATAAAATCAATCCAAACAATAACAATTGAATGAAGATAAGATGCAAGAGGAAGAGGATTTGAGACGATTGAGTATAGTTCCCACTCTATCACCAGGGCGGGCCCTCAGACCGCTCTTCCTACCATAACTGGGAGAAGGGGGAGCTGAGGAAGGGGTAATTTAAAACCCAAATTCTTTAGAGAAAAGACCATAATATTCTCATCTCTCAGACAGGCCAGAGCACTGGGTTCAAAACCACGCAGTGCTATAATCATTCTGCGTTCATAATTATTTGAGAGGAAATGAATACTCATGATCTGATGTTTCCCGTGCTTGTGGGCCGGACCAGAAAACGGACGAGGACTGTGAGTTTTGTGATGGAAGATACTTGAATCGAAAAGTTTGGCTGTGAACCGAAAAGCAGGTACCTCCAGACCTTACGGAGAAGAGAAAACACAATGCAAAGGTGTGAACAAATCCAGGAACTTGGACCGTAGCCTTCTCGCGTGCATGTGAGTGTAACGATGGTTGTAACTGGAAAAGATCATGAGAACAATGCTGGGTTCTACGGTACCGTTTTGGTCCTTGTCAGACACTGATTCGTCGAATATAGGTTTTTGGGAATTACTCGACGAGGGTGAGAGCCTGCAAAATCTACCTGTGGGACATGACAATTGGTGACCACCTCGAAACATAATAATATTATGATACTATCATATCGCAAGCAACACAGCCTAACCCCGAATTTTGAAAAAATGAAGTTGAGACATTTGCTTATTTCAAATTTCGCGCTAGATAGCGTGGCGTCTTCAGGTGGTCGAAAATTGGGCGCTGAAAGCGCAAAAAGAGGTGATTCATTTGAGCCGGAACTAGTTCGCCAAGTTTACTATAACTTTTACCTAGGATTTTGGCTCATCGAAAGAGAGGCAGCCAAAACACTAATTGCATCATTGCTCCCAGAGTTTCATTGTTTTTTGGGTATCTGATTTCAAATCTGTGGTCGGTTTGTTTCCATCAGACCATTTGAAGGTCTTATAGATAAATACAGATCGTTTTAAGGTCTTCTCAGAATTTGACCTTCAAATCACCTACAAAGTATTAGTTATTAAAATGAACATTGGCTCTGAATTTTAATAATTTAATTTTTAATTTTAATGAACTTAATAAGGGCAGAGGAGAAGGAATTTGTATGAAACTTCAAAACAGTTTCGTATGAGTCAGGTGTCAGTTATAGAGATTGTAACCCATAAAGAGGAGAACAGCTATGCTATAAACTATCATAATATGATATTATCCAAAGTTTGGTGACCAATGAAATAAAATGGTTATAAAGTGATTTATCGTTGTTGAGTGATTTTAGAAAATACCTATACATATTATAATACCTATATGAAACAACACATATTATTAAGTGTTTTGAAAATAGAACTTCAAATGAGATTTCTTATTTTAGGTATAATAATGACATTAGCGTCATACAGGCGCTGTATGAAAAGCACTCTCGTAACGACTTGGAATCGAACCGAGAACAACTCTGGAGCGTAAAAATTGTAAGGATATCTGTCATTCAAATGTCCGTATTAAAATCCACAAATAAAAATATAAATAACATAATTCAATATAGTTAAGGGGAAGTAGAAACAGGCACATTGGGATACAACGTCCAATTTTTTCGGTAGTTGAAAATATTCATTTGGTGGGCTCACTCTTTTAGTATTCCAGCAGATGAGGGAGGGTTAATTTCCCCATGAGCCTTAAAGAGGATGGTTGTTATTGGACTGTGTAGTTCTTCATAGTCTATAATTATCAAGAAAGTGTATCTTCGTGATATTCAAGAGGGCGGCTGAATTTCTTGGTGGGCCTAATTGTCATCCTATGTATTTATATGGAATCAGTCCTCGAGAGGATGAGAGTTCAAATGAAATATAGGCACCTACTCCAAATACATTAGCTTATCCTAATGTTACCTTTTGTCTGTTCCAAAAAAATGAAGAACTGGGTGAATAATAAAAGAAAATATCCGAGCATTAATCATGCAAATTCTGGCTCGGAGGTAGAATTGGATTAAGTCATAAACTTTCCCCCCAACTCTTACGTTATTTATGGTGAGCCATAACCCCCAGCGTGGGACCTCCCGAGACGCGGAGAGGGGAACGTTCTACGGAAACCGTTGTTATTTATATGGAAAACAGAAAGTTGAGTTATGGGTGTCCCTTTGAGTTGCAATCAAATCAATTTAGGGCGACTTCCTTGGATAGTCTTTACGGAAATGTATCACTAGAATGAGAGGAACGACTAAATCACAAGACTCCTTAACGCAGTTTATGAGCAGCCATCTTACAATTTTTTTCTTGTGAGATTTTCAGTTTACATGCTGAATGTTTCCTCAAATAGTTGGTTACACATATGGTTTTGCATTTTAAAATCTAGTGTTGCGTGCTTATTCAATGGGTTTTTCCTGAAAATATGAAAATAAAGGATAAGTAGTCATGCTTGCAGAGTATATTGTGCATATGATTAAAATACCTACACACTTATTAGGTGTACCTACCAGTCAGTAGGTCTTTAGTTACGAAGAGGGGGCAGTGTTATGTTACAGTGTGCAATATAACACACTCATAAGGATGGGGCTTGCAATTGTCCTTCAAGCAAGCGAGTATCCCATACCAAGTACCTTGTGGTGATTACCGACCAGTGCTTGTCTTGGTACGAGCGCATAAGGTCCTTGAACTCTAGGCTACGGGAAACCATACCAATTTTGTTGGAAATGAGGAATTTTCCTTCTTTGATTAATAAAAAGATATTGTACTACGCCTTGGTTCAGTCCATTTTATCTTATGGGATCGTTACGTGGGGCCATGCAGGTAAAACAGTGTTGGAACCACTATACGTCACTCAAAAATGTTTAATTAAAATATTGCTTAAAAAATAGAAACGTTATCCCACGAAAGAATATTCAAGGTTTTCAACGTACTATCGATCGATTGCTAAGAAAATAGCTTTGATATATCAAGGACCGAAGTATGAACAAATTTGAACTTGTTGAAAATCCTACCGGAGCAGCAGGAAAGCAAATTTTGAAAGTCCCCTTCCGTCGAACGCCCGCTGCGATTCCTATCGTTACCAGGGTGTACCTAATACTATTCACTTACTGAATTCAATGCCCCCTTTTTATGTAGCTTCAAAATAAGATTGAAACATTATCTTCTCACATCAGTGTGATGTGTTCTTACTCGTGTGAAAATTCATCCTCTACAGTACAGAGTCTGTACTGTATTCTGTGGTTCTATGTGCGACATATTGTAATCTATACAATTAATCTATACATTTTGCATAGTTCGGGGTACACCAAATCAATTTTTAACACTAACACCTGTAACATTTTAAACTCTGTCGGACATAGAACCACAGAATACAGTACAGACTCTGGCCCTTGAAAAATCTTGGAGAATTTTTTTTATATTTTTTATGTCATGCATTTATTTCAAGAGAAAAATACATAATACATGCTTATGTTTATGCTTGTGCTTATGCTTACAGTTTAATAACTATAATGCCTTCTCACTCATTTCAGGACAACATCGTGCTAGGAGAAAAAGTTGCTCAGTTCAAATTATCTTGATGAATTTCCGAGATAAAATAATTATAACAATAAATATTGTAATATAAAAATATGAAATAAAACCATATTTATTGGTATTTCAGAAATTCATCAAGATAATTTGAAAACTGAGCAACTCTACCCTGGCACGAGGTTGTCCTCAAATGGGGAAGAAGGCATTATAGTTATTAAACTGTAAGTAAGCATAAAATCCATGTGTTATGTAAAAATTATTTCTTTCTTGAAATAAATGCATAACATTACAGAAAAAAAAATACTCCATGATTTTTCCCTTGTGTTTTTCCCCTTTGTCCCTTGTCTCATGATTTTCCATGATTGTCCCCTTTTAAGCTCAAAATTTTGTGGTCACCCTTCCTGCCCATAACCCTTCCTGCTACACAAAACCTAGATAGTCAGTTCGTTCACTGATATTTTCTCCTGAATCCTCACCGTGAAATGTCTGACGGAACGTTACCGTCGCACGGGAAATTGAAACCTACGACTCCCACAGTTCCACCTACAAGTTTTCTCAAGTTGACAACCGCAGAGGAATCCCGGAGGTCGTCTCATTAGCATCCGAACCGCGACCGGACGTCAGTGATCCTCCGCGAAACGTTAATGAACCATTGTCTACCCGAGTCGACTAAACGAGGCTCGCAGATGGAAAACACGGGCTTTGAGAACCGCACTACATCTTCAGTTGGAAAAAACCACTAGCGGATACAAACCTAATGTTCCGTTTCGCTACGCTTCAAAATTAGCGAAGAATTCATTTCCTGCATCTCTGTTTGTGAATCTGTGAAGTTCTATCTTACATCTATCACATTATTAAATAATTTTGTCACAGTTATAACTTAAGCTTGGACAATCAGTTTGAACCAACATCGAAGCTCTGATTTGAAACAAGGTTGGAAAAAAAACAGTTTTTTTCATTTAAATTAAAAAAAACAGTTTTTTTTATTTTAATAGTTTAAAACGTTTTTTTCCTCTGTGAGACAAAGGTTTTTTTAGGCTGTTTAAAACTGTTTTAAACATTGTTTAAACAAGTTTTTAAAGATCGCTCATCAAGCAGTCAAGCAATATGGCAGCTTGTGTGTGAATGAATGAATATATATTTATTGCCACTTTTTATAGTACCTATTTTACAAAATAATTACCTTATATTATATAATTTAACAAAAGTTCACAACAACATATATCTACAGTGCACAAACATAATAAATTAATGGAATATTAAATACAACTATTATAAATATATTATAAATTTTATAACAATCTAGGAACATCTAGTGGACGAAACCGCGTAGCTCGGCTAGTGTGCGGTCCGTTCTTGGTTAGCCGTACTGTATTTTTAAATCGTTATTGAATGTATTAAAGTGGTCTCAATTGTGTAAGTGTAAGTTTATTTTTACTAGTATTGTCATTTTAATTATTATCATTATTTATTTATTTTGTTTTATTTATTCATTTTTTCTTTTACTTTCTATTATATTGTATAGTATGAGTTGATTAGCTTTGAGTGGAATAGGTCTTCATTCATATGTGAGAAGTGTGCATCAATATTTCTAGAGATTATTTTAGGAGTTAATTTGAATTTAAGTTGGTTGTGGTAGAAGTTGAAGAAATTGTTAACCACAATGAGAGTTTTGTAAAATGGTGCTGACATGGTGGACGACTTTTTTATGATGGGGATATGTATCCTATGGGGGTGCCCCCTTGTGTATCTTATGTTTTGTTCTATTAATTTTCTCTTTTTATAAGCAAACATGATTAGGCTTTTTACATATAATTGATAAATGCTTAAAACTTGGCATCTATTAAATAAGTCTTTCGTAGGGTAACTAGGTGGTAACTTATGAGCGATTTTAAGTATTCTTTTTTGTATGGTATAAAGTGGATTTATCACAGATCTGTATGTACCTGCCCAAGCAATAATGCCGAATTGCAGTATAGATTGCACAATGGCCATGTAGACAACTCTTTTTAATCTATCTGGTAGGAACCTCAAGTTATACATATAATATATACATTTCCTTAGTTTATTAGCTGTGTTTTTGGCATGAGTTTTCCATGATAAATTACAGTCAATAGAGATTCCTAAGTATTTAGCTTCATTCGCTCTGGATACTGTTAGGCAGCCTGCGCATCCAGCCTTTCGAGTATACGAAAGCTTCGCACAAACGCTTTAGGTAACAGGGCTGAGAAAGAAACCATCCGAATTTTTTCTTTTTAAACCATAATATGGTATACTATTATTATGTAATTTGTTGAAAATGAAAATTAATTTTGAGAAACCCCGATCACAATTTACAAGTAAAGTAAAGCAAAAAACACGTATAGGTACACAAGAATTCAGATGTTTCAGCACGGCCACAAGCTTCCCGGCTTTGTCTACCCCCAGTCTATTCCGCAGTTTTGAATGAACCACTCCGAATGTGGGGAACAGCTGTTCGATGCCTGCTGACGACGCGGTGGCGGTGAAAAGTTGTTGGGCCAGTGACTGTCACTGAGTGACATGGTTTCTTCAGAAATTTTATTCCCAAGTGCCTTCCACCATGTGTTTGGGGGCACACTAGCGGTGTGTTCACTGAAAAGGAAGGCCTTGAATGGTGTTTGTGTTGCCCGAAATTTCACTTTCACGTGACGTTTTTCCCATTCACAGTAGCCTTTAGATTTTTTTTGTATTCCTCGAATTCCTGGTCGAGGAATTTTCCAGATATTTGATGTCGGCTCGGAGGATTATAACCAGGCATGCAGGCTGACAGCATTTTTTTTTAAGGAAGCATGCTCAACCGTGTTGAATGGTGTGTTAGTTGCAAACACAAATTGAGCTACACGACGATCAATTACCTCCTTCTGAGATGCCGTTAACGTCACAACAAAGTTATCCAGAGTGTGCAATTTGGGCTTTTTGGGGACGACTTCGCTGTTTTGTTGACTCGTCGACGGGCCGAAGTGGTCCACACATTTTTCAATGTGTTTTTTCATTCGGGCTATCAACCCCACAAGCTCCACTCCGCAATTGCGACACTTCACTCGCGTGAATTTCGGACCGGTTCCCGAAGGTGGTACCTCCTCAAAATTGTCCCACACACGATCTTTCTTCCTCCCACAAGCCGAAGACATGGTACCTAGCTATTTACAGAACAGCAGACAAAACGCAACTGGATTCCTCAGGACCCCAGGGGAAGATCCAGTATTCTCAACCAAATGAAGAAGAGGGAGATTCATAGTAAAAATGACTATGAATTTGATAGAAATGATTAGGAATAGATTATTCCTATTCCGAATAGTAGGTAGGAACAGGAATAGGAAGTAGCAACAAGAAACAATATTCAGGAGAGTACGTAATGCATTGACTTTCGCAGAATGGGGAGGTGAATTTATAGCGAATTCACCATTCAAATGAAAAAATGACACATTCGTAAATTTCTCCGGAACTCTAGAAGTTCGAGCAAAGGAACAAACCCAAGTTCATTTCTACTTCCGAGTAGTTCCAGGCTGGTGGTAGCTGGTGGGTATCTAACTGGTCATTCTGATTACTGGCGAACGGCGATGGAAATCTATTATACCTATTATGTTTTTTGTTGCTCATTTCTCATGAGGTCAATGTCATTTTCCTCCTACAGGTCCACTCACGATGTTTAAAGAAACAACTCACGATGTTTAAAACAGTATTAAACAATGTTTTAAACACAATTTAAAACAAATGTTTTAAAACACCCCTTTTTCCAAAAATGTGTTTAAAACACTGTTTAAAACAAATGTTTGAAACAAATGTTTAAAACAGTACCAACCCTGATTTGAAACCCCACAATTTTCATCTTTCCTTCAACTTTGTTGTGGAAAAAAAATTGGTAGTTGGATCATAGATTACCTATTCAGAGAAGAATCCACATCGCTTTTTATATTGAAAATCAGTTCATTGTTTCGGACTGCATATTGGATATAGTACGTTAACCAAAGTAAAGCAATTCAGTTTCAATTACCTACTTAATAATTGTTAAAACATACCATATCGTCGCAACACAGCCCAAGTGTTGTTTCCCAATTTTTCAAGAGAAAAAATACTGCTAAAACTACCAGTGATTTCACACTAAAATTACCACTTTTAGCTTACTGTAGGCTCCCCAGAAGTACCCTACCAAGATTAAGATGAATTAATGCTCCAATTAACCCGGCTCATTCCACTCAAAATATCCATTAAAAAATTGGCATGTACTCTCTATAAGACGTCCGTTTCTTCTTTCTTACACTAAACATTGATTAATTTAAAAAACGTTTAATCTAGTGATAGAAAAACACTGGACGTTCCTTCATTCTCTTAAGAAAACGATTCTGGAGGAATATTATTTCATAGGAGTCACTTTGACTCCTATGATTTTTTTTTTTCAATAAATAGCACATATTTGTAGAAAAAATGGATTATTTCGAGTTCTTAGGCATCAAATGTTTTTACTTAGCCAAGGTTTTTTTCGAACAAATATTAGTGCGAAATATCATAAATATCTCATGCAATAATAATTATTGCTGGCAAGGTATAAGATACCTTTCCGTCTTTTCGTATAAAACATAATAATATGATGTTTTCACATATCATGGAATTCATATTATTAAATTGGCTAGTGAAACATCAATGGGAGTGTTCGCAAACCGGTAGTGTTGGCAAATCGGTACTTATCTAACGGTTCATCAGAACACCATATCCAACTCTATTGTTTTTCTTTATGTGAGAGTTATTCGATCTTTGGAATTGAGTAATAAATCCGCGGGATGAAAGCCGAACGAAGTTGAATCTGTTTTGTTTTAAACAAGCGATTTTCTCTTGTTTCGAGAATTCCCTCGATTCCCTCGGGCGATCAATGAGGAATGCGGGAGAGAAAGAGGGGTATAGAGAGATTTATAGAACACGCTGAATTCCTCATTTTCACAGCGGAGTGAGGCTTCAAAGGACGGAATGCGTCCCAAGAGGGAAACTATGACGAGTAATTCGAACTACCGTTCGGCAAGTTAGGACAGGTCCGATTTTATTAGCAACAAAGGTTCTATAGGTACATACCTGTTCTACACGTCAGAATTCCCCTTTTCCGAAGAAGTTGTCACAGCGCAGTTCGCCGACATTGTTCTCTCAGTCGCCAGCAGTGTTGCCAGATTGGGCTATTTTTTAAGGTCAAATGGCGATCAAAATTGCCTTCAGCTAATTTTCGGCAAGTGGGCTACAAAGGTTTTAAATCCCAAGTTTTGGGCTACTTTCGCGAAAACGATTGTTTCATCCCACTTTTTCACGATATTTATGTTGGCAGTACGTTTCGAGAGTTGGTATCGATATCGACCTTTCGTATTCGTCCTTCGTTTCGTCCTTTTGTGTTCTCGCACTCGCAGTTCAAACAAACAAACAAAACACGAAAAAACTCGCTGAAAGAAAGTCCTTCTTACAATTTCTCATTGTAGCACAACTACAATTTCCCATTTGGCGCCACACCACGAGCTTGTGACCACCATTGAACACGGGTGCCAGGCATGTGGAGACCTCATAGGGTTACACCCTTACCGTCATGTGTAAATCCGTGGGCGGGCAACCGTTGAGAGCGAGGGCGACGGCGAGGGCAGACGGCGTGGGCGGTCGTTGAGGGTGGATGGCGAGGGCGGACGGCGAGGGCGACGTTGAGGGCGAGGGGTTACAGCCAGGGCGGGTGGTGCGCGGTGTGGCCAAATGGCAAAAAACTGAATAAATTCAATATCTTGAAAACGGATTAACATAGAAACCTGGGGCTGGTTTCATTCGACTCAGAATAAAAAAATACATCAAGTTCAACGGATTTTTTGTAATTCTGAAGAAAACTAACTCATGACAAAATAAAAGCCTATCGGCCAAATGAAAATGTCGGACATTTTCGGGATAGGCTGCACTCATCAAAACAAGTTGCAACAAGTATTTCCAGTATATATTATAATTGAATAATGCTCACAATTAAAAATTCAAGGAAGCTTACACCATTGAATTCAAGAAAATTCACCGACGTTTGTAACACCCCACAAGCAATTACACAAAGCTCGGTGTTTAATTTTTAGAGTGCGTATGTCTAGAGAACGTTAGCAACGAGACTGAACTCGAATCAAAAGTGTTTTGACGTGGGAACATGTATTTTCTGAGCCAATTGGGTAAACAAAATAGTGCAACAAACAAAGGCATACTCTAATCCTTACCTTTCTTCACGGTGTTTTTGGATTTTTGTTCTAATCTTTACTTTGACACGTCTACAACGTGCTACAACACACATCAATAAGATACAATGTATCTTGTTTATTCACATGTCATGTGAATTAGGGGAGGGCTGATAATGGTTTCATGAAATCAACAACTAAATTCTGGGCGTAGCTGATTAAATATTGTAACCCATGGATTACAATAAACCCAGATGGTTTTCGTGGCGAGTAGCCTATTGCAGCGGCTAATAATAAAATAGTCAACTAAAACATGGCACGACCTTACGCGTACTGCAGAACCAGTCGCACTTGAGGTTAAACGATGAAACGTGTCTATCGAATGATGTTTGGCACCGTAGAGATTTTCCTTCTGCCAATATAGAAAGAAGGCGGCTGCTGTGAGAAGGACGATGGAGTGAAAGCTGAGAGGAATTCCAGGTCTTCCCTTGAGGTGTATTGTCTGAGGGACGAGTTTCTTCTTGTGGCCACAATGAGAAGATAAGTGAAGGATTTCGTATCGAAAGTGTCGTTGAAAACCACCGAGGAGTGAAAAGTCTCAAAGCGATAGGGAAATTACACGACAATACGTCTGGTTCAGTGTTTTGGATAGGATTTGAATAAGCCGGAATCGCATCATCCAATGTAGAAGACAAACGCCATCATAACCTGTTTATTTCTCCTTCAATTTCTATTTTATTTCACTCATCGAGGAAAATATTCCATTTATTACATTTAAATAGGTAGATACCCAAGGTTATTTCCCGTTTCAAGCCCACAAAGCCCACAGACCGCCTGAAAACTGATTTTTCCATCATTTATGAATCGCTACAAGACATTATTCCACGTGTAGTGCAGTCAAGATCACTGACACCTACTCATCGACTTTAGACCAGACGCTGATTGGTGGGGAGGGGCAATTGCCCCCCCCCCCCCTCGGGCTCAGGCGGTGGAAAATTTTCACGGTAAAATAGAAGGAAAGGGAAGAAAAAGAAAGGAGGGTTCATACAAATAAAACAGTAACAGAGGTAGAAGGAATATTAGGCAAGCAAAATAGCAAGAAAAAGGTGGGGTAGCAAAGATATCCTGAAAAAACTGGAGATTTCCTGCGAAATGATTGCACTAGTTTTAGTTGTTGGCCAAAAAAAGTAGTCACGCACCCTCTAGGCGAAAAAGGCATTCGTTCGATTTTCATAGTATTGAAATTCCCTACAATTTCAGTGGTAGTAAAACTCCGTATACCTGGTGAAACCTAAGATAGAGCTCAGCAAAATAGCCAATTTTTTCCTAAAAGTGCAAATTTAATGTTACGGTCATCTTTCCAGTCTTCTTTATTTCTTCTCAAAGCTAGTTAATTTGACTTGCATACCACATATATGAAATGTTAATCAGGTCCCTTAAAATACCCATGCCAGCACACTAAAACACCAGTACTCATAATATGAGGTCTGATAGTAAATTCAACAAGCTTTAAGCTGAAAAAAAAAATTGATATTTTCGGAGTTATAGCGAACAGTTGGTCAAAAACACGTGGATTTCACAACAGTACCTACAGGTTTTTTTAGCGTGCTGGCATGGGTATTTTAGGGGGCTTGAGTAACATTTCATATATCGAGGGTCTCACGGCAACTTCCCACATCGTCACTTTTGGCAAAAATGGGTTAGGTACCTTTGCATTCCATTCGAAGCGTATTCTCCCGGCGGATCGATATAATTGAGTAAAAGTTAGGTAACACTAAATCTCAAGATTTATTTTACTGAATTAGTCAGTAAAAATAGTCATTGGCAGATGGTTTTTTGGCTCTGCGGTAAAGTAGCCAAAATGACAATGTGGGAAGTTGCCGTGAGCCCCTCGATATGAGATCCGAATGTAAAATCAACAAGCTTTTAGAAGAAAAAAAGAAGTTTTGGATCGGACGAATAGTTTTGGAGCTTTAGCTAAAAGAGATCCACAGTTAGTTTGTTAGTTTTTGAGAGAACCTTTCGGTCTATAAGCACCATTCTGGTCTTAAATTGAAGCGTAATAAATTGTCTTCAAATTATTCTCTCATGACCTTTTTGTAGGTACAGTAGTTTGGCCGGTTCTAGACTAGAAAAATGACCGTGACATAAAATTTGCACTTTTAGGAAACAGAAGTGCCTGTTTTGCAGACTTATTTAATTTGAATTTATATTTTGTATAGAGTAGTTGACTGTAGTCTTGTTCTGTTCTTTTTGTAAAATTGTACCTCTCTCTGGATTTTTCGTTTCAAATACACATTGTTTTTCGTGACAGCTGAAATTCTCTACCAAGCAGATCCTGTTCATGAGAATCCTCTACAACAGAACTATGATCGATCAAGTAAATATTGCGATTGAGCACAAGGACACATGTCCATACAAGTATAAGAGCATCACTTAGAAGTGCTGTAGTGCCTCACTACAAGTGTCCTTAAGTGCCTGAGAAGGTTACGGGTCTGTCAGTCTGTATCCGAATCATTGTGACACTCACGTCTCAATCCAAGATCATGCGTCGATCTTAATTATCTCCAAAAAGGTGTATGCGATTTTTAAATCCGACGACCTTGGATTGCTCGATGTAACAAGGTAACGATTGGTTCAGGCAACGCTAATTAGCTACTTGACCATATTAAATTAAATAGATAAGCGTAAACACGCCAAATGCTAGTTGGTTATTAGGCGATTAGTTAGCTGCATAGTACATCGTCGAACCATGATGATATAATAACACTGATTTGTCATAGTTTCAGATCTCTATGTGGTGTTTCCTTCATCGTTACCCCCACAGAAGCGTTAATAATCTTTGAACCAGGGAGTTTTGAGGTTGACTATCAGCCAAGGCCTTTCATATTAACCGCGTATTATTCACAAAGGCGATAGTAATTATTTGGGTTTCCATATTCTGACAATCCTCTCAGTAACGCGATATTGACTCGTGTCGGTAATCATACGACGTCCTAGAGCCGACCATTAGCGTTGCTGAGTCGTTAATGACGTTACGGTAATTGCACGCGTGATCAAATAATTGATGAGACAGACACAATCATTGAACTGTGTAAACCCCTAATGATTTTGAAGGTTTTCGATATATCAAAAGAAGGTCGAATGATTTATATATTGTGGACACTCCAATGTCAGGGTGAATATTCACTTTATCATACCTAACTAAATTGAGTGATTTCATCACAATATTTTTACTATCCAAAGAAGAGCCATAAGACCGAATTGATAGATTCCCACTTATGTACCTCAATTTTTCAAATCAGAACTAAATTTAAATATCCTCCAAACAGAGGGTTGAAATAGTACATCAATCAGGGAAGGAAATTGATGAAGTTGTCGTAGTGTCAACCGCAAACCGAAACATCGGCTTTTTCTTTCTGTAGTGAGCTTCCTGTGGTCCTGGGGTGTAGTTTTATACTTATGACCTCTTCACCCAACAAAATGAGGTCGTAGAAGAACGCTAACCTAGAAATACCTGATGGGAGGAGGAGGAGTCCTTTCCTATGGGATCCAACTACGGTGAATGTCACGAGAAATATTCCCAAACGACTTTCTCCGGTAACAGCTTTTTCTTTCGAAGAGAGAAGATTAAATTTTATGAACAGGTCAACGATTTTTCCATTCTCTCTACGTCCATTTCCCACCTCCCAGCGAGAAGGGTTTTCTATAATAGAGGCTACAGTGACGTTTTGATGGAGTCCATAGTCCTGTAAGTACGTACCTAGGACGCCCGTGTTTCCATTGCAGTAGAAAGTTTCTTGTTTTTATTTGCTGCCGAGTTCATTCACCTTCTACAGATTTGCTTGGTAGCTGCAACGTTCTGGCAGTGAGAAACCGCAGTAAAATTAAATTAATAATATAATTATGAAAATAGGCGTTGAAAATTGTGTGGAGGAATCTGTGATCCTGTTCCCAACTATCTATACACTTGAAGAGACGGAGAGAAGTTATCTGTATCGTCACTAAGGAAAGCCTCGTTCACGAAGTACGAAGCGGGTGTGTGAAATCTAATATCGACAGAAAACATCCCTGCAACTTGCTGATCACAATGGATCAATCCCTATCAAAATCTAGAGGTAGTGTAGGTGCATCTCCAAGTCAAGGAAGGAGTCGGTAACTGTCTCTTTGGTGGTCTCTTCAGTTTTCTAACTGAACTCCGTGCCGTCCGAATAATGAATGATAAGGAGTGAGTTTCTGCTCTAGTGGATTTCTCCAAAATTGGTTGGCATCTCCCAGCTGCCTCGTCGCGAGCATGCGTTGGCGTGACACGATTGATCTTCATATTTCTTGACGTCTTATTAAAGGTAGGAGCCCCGAGGCAGATTGGAATTCGTTGAAACCTGTTTCGGAAACACGTACAGTGGACTTTACGTGTACAACAGACATAAAATGTGTATGTGTGCGAGTGTAACTGATAGGAAGAACAGGGTGTGTGTCACCCAGCCGTTCATCCATCACCCTGTTTCGGTGTGACAGGAGCCGCGACGCCGGTCTCGCATCAATCTTTGGCTCCGGCCCAAGTTCGCATGGATAAAAAGTGTCTGGGATTCGTACAACTTTGGGCCTTTAAATTAAAATCGAAAGCTACTGGCAACACTCGAACCTCGCAATTCATAACCGTTCAATTAGATCAGCCTATTGTAAGGGAAATCGTTGTACCCTCAACATATTTGTATCCCAGGACAATCGAGATAAAACAGAAATTTCGCTCTATGAGTAACGAATAACAACGCTTCTCACGACTTTCAGTTGCAGCTGTAATTAGTCTTGCAGATTTGTCTTTGTTTTGTCTGACATACCTCTGCAACCGTAAGATACCTATGCATTAGTCTTTAAGGCTCAATAGCCCAAAAAAAACTTGTAAGAAAATTCAATAGATGGCTGCACCATCGACCCTAAATTTAGATAGGTGATAATTCGAGTTCTATTGAACCGATTTTAGATCTGAAAACGGCTATGGACGTAAAAAGAGCGTAGAATTTTCGGAAATTAGTCGAAATGAGTCATAATCAAAAATTGAGAAAGTTGAGATCGTTTTTTTACATTTCCAAGCCATTTTTTGAAAAACTGAGGTAGCTCTGCAATGCACTGCATCGTCCTGAGTCCAAAACAATTTTCAGATTTCAAATCGGTTAATTAGAACCGACCGAAACGCGATTTTACGGAATGGGTGAGGCAAGGGGTGGTGGTGATGAAGGAATCGCGGCAAGGGAGAAGGGGGCAACAAACGGGCGGGTGTCGCGCCGGTAGGCTTCAAAGCACGTAAACCAATGTCATCATTCGTTTCCTTGGAAACGTCAACACATTAGATGATCCCAATGAGGTTGGGGAACCACTTCCCTTTGCAAGTTGATTCGAACAGCGGGCAAAAGAATGGCGTTGTTTATTACCATATAATATTGTACAGTATACTTGTATATTATTGTACAAGTTTACTTGTTTAGTAATGTGGTGTATTGTATAATATTGAGTATATCTCAATATTACGATAAAACTATTTTATTTATAAACCATAATTATAAACCATAATTAAAATATTATGAAGAAACTACCTACATTATAAAAATGTATTCTTCCTACCGGCCGCAATCGTGACGACTTCCATACATAATCACATACACACACACAAATTTGTTTAGAATGTTCTGAAACGGGTTTATATGTTGATAAAGGAATTTTTCGGAAGTCATAAATGACCTCCGAAAAATTCCTTTATTATCAACCAAAGCTTGAAAAAGATAGGTAGTATTGCAATCGGCTTGAAAACCAAATTTCGAAATTTCGAAATTTGGTTTTCAAGCCGATTGCAATACTACCTATCTTTTTCAAGCTTTGGTGATAGGGTGAAGAAAGTATAAATTTCAAAATATACAGGAAGATGAGTAGGTACTTCTTTTATATACCAGTAAATGAAGATTTTAGTATACAGATTGTAGCAACATAATGTATCATGGTTGGTTCAATGTAGACGGCTCTCTTATTGGCATACTTCGATGTTTTCGAGGGTCAGAAACGCTGCGGATAGGGACCAATCTCAATATACTAGAGGGGCCTAGTGGGACCCGACGATGTGTGAGGCTTCCCCCACTCACTGGTTCCCCAAATCATCGCCTTGTTGCCTTCTAGGTACTCTTAGTTAGGACGTAGTCCAAACTCCACGCTATTACGCACCGTGTTTGTACCATTTTCCATATCGTTTTCGACGAAGAGAACAGCCCCTTGCCGCTTCTCCTTCATCACCTCCACCCCTTGCCTCTCCTACACCGTAAAATCGCGTTTCGGTCGGTTCTAATTAACCGATTTGAAATCTGAAAATTGTTTTGGACTCAGGACGATGCAGTGCATTGCAGAGCTACCTCAGTTTTTCAAAAAATGGCTTGGAAATGTAAAAAAACGATCGCAACTTTCTCAATTTTTGATTATGACTCATTTCGACTAATTTCCGAAAATTCTACGCTCTTTTTACGTCCATAGCCGTTTTCAGATCTAAAATCGGTTCAATAGAACTCGAATTATCCCCTATCTAAATTTCCTTCATTTTGGTGCTGCTACGTGGTGGCTGATTTTAGAACTATACAAGGGCTATTGAGCCTTAAGATTAAGATTAATTCAGTCTGGTGGACTGCATCTTGTAACAAACCTGGACTCTATACTGACTAGCGTCAAACACCCCCATGACCAATCTTGGTGAGAATCCCAGAGAATAATCCTACTCCATCATGCGCCAATACGTTTGATCGTAGTTCTGCGGGGTTTGTTGGCATGGAAATATATTACAACTGTGTCTACTTTAAATCGCTTGCAGAATGGTTGAAGTGAGTTGTTTCGTGTGTTTTGGATCAATTCGGGGCCAAAAATGTGAGATGTAGTTTGGATTCGAAACAAATCTCGGACATGCAATGTTTAGTGATCATGTCATCCACCATCACAGTCAAAACGTTTGCGTACGCTGCGTGCATGGGAACAAGAAGAAGCGGATAACTTGAAAAATTACACAAAAACTAGCGTGTCAAGCAAAGACATTTTCATGTCGGGTCTCTGCGTTTTTGTGTAGTTTTTCTTCGGATTTCAAATTTTTGTATGATTACTAATGAAGATTTCAAAATCTCAATGTATTGTTCACTCAAATACCTACAAATTGCCATTTAATTTTTCACCGTTTCATCCACATTATATGTGTCATCCACATCATATCAAAGTCGAAATGGTGACCACTTGTACCATGGGGCACTAGGTTTGTGAATGTCCTCAACTTACCTGTATGTTACATCTATTACATAGTTACATTAGTTAGTCTAACATGAAAAACCAAGAATGATTTATGAGAGGAGTTCGGAGTTTATATTTCGGTTTTTTATAAAAAGAAGACCTTCTGTATACCTGTATATTTCTTTGTGAATATTGATCAAACGGTATTGGTTCACATTATATTTATTATTGATAAAAAGATTGGTTCACATTATATTTATTATTGATAAAAAGATTATGTTTTACGTTCTATTTATTAATCACAAACCAACCACAACTTGTTAAATTTTCTTTAAAATTCTACTCAGTGTGCCATCGAAAATATAGCATTCGAGTCTCCCAGGCCCCAACAACCCATGCGTCATGGTACAAATCTTTTTTAAAAATAATCGATTCAAATTTGGTATGTCAATGACACTACAGCGCTTCAGACCATCAAGTTAATTTCCTATACCTAATATTATAAACTGTTGAGTTTTTAGCCCAGTGGGTGTAACTCAGTGTTGCAATAAATGTAATCAACATGCTATTATAGCAATGTTGAACACTTCGAAGGATCCACCATTTTGGATTCTTCGCACTCCTCTATGAAAATTTGTTAATGTTTCGTTCATCCACCCTGGTGAGCTGAAAGAAGTAGAGACTGGGACGAGGAAGAAATACCTAACCCTGAAGATGGCTTATTAAAGCCGAAAGCTTGGAAAACGTCCTCTCTTCTTCACCAAACCTTCTACAACCCTCCAAAATAAAAAACTCCTCTATGAAGACATCGGAAAAATTTAGGTCACGAATTGTAATCAATAATAATTATTACTATTATCAATAATTGATGATGCCGTCTTTAATCATGAAGGTTGCTGTAATACTGCATTGAAAAAACGTCGAAAAATAATATCCCAAAAATTAGAAAAGTCAACAACTGAATTTTTTCCCAAGCTACAGCAGTTCTTTCTACCTTTTGAACTCGTGTCGCTGTTCGGACTAATCATCACAGAAGCTTTTTAGGTACTCAGCTTTCAGGAAGCTATTTGGCACTGGGGCGTGAGAGGAGTTAGAATAGGAAAATCAAACGGTTGTTATCAGAATTCTTTACAAAAACGATCAGTTGCAAAAACAGCGGTGATTCATCCGGTTGACTCTATTGAACCCTTTACACGACCCCTCTCTGACCTGTAGATGGAAATTTACCGCCTGATTCACATCCCCGAGTAATTAGTTCCTCTTTTTTGTACCCTTTCTGTTCCTCGCGTCAAATTAAAATGACCTTTTTCTCTTCAATTGAAGCTTCGGAGGTGTATGCAACATGAGGTGTGTACGACAGGCAGGATATTGCTCAGGGGGCAGTGCCCCCTTCTCTTCCGGGGTCCCCAAACTCAAAGCCTAACTAGATCGATACCTTTCACATGGGCGTTTCCACTCGAATGCAACAGTTGCAAGTTACTGCAACTGATTAACGTATAACCCATACCATATAGAATATACCTAGACCATTTTCAATATCGAATAGTTAAAATTCAATTTTTTGAATATAGAGGTGGGAATAAATAAAATGCCTATTCATCGAAAAAAATTGTGTCCTCGCCAAAAATTACGAACGCGCTTTGATCTCTCCCGTAACATTAAATTTAATTTATTAAATTTAATTTATACATGGTACGCACACCAATTACGCGATTTCACTGCTTTCTGTTAGGATCTTTTCAAAGAGTGACGAGGAAAAGAATTTAAATAAATAAGTGTTATTAGTTGACTCGAAAATAATATTGTGAAAATGGTAGTAATGGAACTTACGTTTCAGAAAAAGTCATAAGGCAACGAGTTAACAATTTCGAGAGAACGACAAATTAAAACTAAGGACCAAAAAGTTGAAATGAAAAGTATTTGACTCAAAAACTTGGATATAAAACCAAGCAAGATGTGTTACAAAACATTAAGATTCTTAGCGATATGGGAAATTTTATTTGCCGTCTTCTACAAATAAGTGTTTCAGGTAAAAGTGGAAAAATATCCTGAATTTTGACTTGAAAAAATCGCCTACATTAGGCCAAATAAATAGATCTTCACTTTCCTCCTTCACTTAGCCAAGATAATGTTTTTTAAATATTTCAAAATACTCCAGTGTAATGCTACAGTAGCTATGGAGCGTTGAGGGAGCTCTTGGATTCCAACCACAGCCTACTTTTAAGTTAATTACGGTATAAAGAAACTCTTAAAAAGCAAGTCAGAATTAATATAATCTGGTTATTGTTCGTTCTTCACTACAATCAAATTGTGTGACCGTTGAATTTATCAAGTAAAACCTTCTTCATTCGATGTAAAACCTCCTCCGATTACCCGCCGAGCGTATTTTTACTTGTGAATGGGAACTCGGAGACGGATATTTCGGCCTAAACGGACTGAATCAGTTCAAACCGGAGGTTACTGGACCGCGCCCTAATCCGCGAGCCAATATCCAAGTTGGCAGAGCTCGGTGCACCCACTTTCGATTTTCTCGGGGTGGGCAGAGATTTGCATACAATGAGCAACGCCGACTTAACTTTAATTAAACTGATTTTTTTTTTACCTCTACCTTGAAGGCGACCTTCGTTGAGTTAGCTAAATAATATTGTGCGATGTTGAAATCGATGAAAACGTCTGGGAGAATTTGATCGACCTGAACCCCGGAGATATTGTGCCAGCTAATTGAGCTGGAAGCTTAAACAACCCCGACATTTCTTCGTTCATCAACACTGCTATATTTTAAGGGCTCAAACAAAAAATTAATCAATTAATCAAATTTACAATTTAGTGGATGATAAATTCAGGCTTGCACATAAAGAAAGAAGTTTTAATGTG
Organism: Stenodema calcarata; assembly: GCA_963920205.1. Classification (NCBI taxonomy): domain Eukaryota; kingdom Metazoa; phylum Arthropoda; class Insecta; order Hemiptera; family Miridae; genus Stenodema; species Stenodema calcarata. Next base: position 4,826,143 of record OY986055.1, on the reverse strand, counting down.
GAGAATTTCATACAAGAAACACAAATATTCCGAACGTGAATTATAGAGAATTCGTGAATACTAATTAAGTCATTTAATTTTTACCCTAAGACCCCCAAAAGCGGCCAGAGCCACTGAATTTGACACAATTTGAAAAGTGCACATTTTTCATTAAAGAACTATAACTCATAACTCTCCCCTATGTCCCGGGGACAGTGTCCAAAAAAAGATCGTAATGTGTTGATTAAAACGTCGTGGTGTAGTTTTGCTGTTACAATTATAAATACATAAATCTTATATATAAAGCTCTGAGTTTGTCTGTTTGAAGGGTCAAAGGAAATAATTGTATCCATCGTGATTGGAAACCACCCGTCCAAGAACCTCAACCGAATGCAACCGGAAGAATTTTGACATTTTATGTCTTTACTCTGGCACATAACTCGAAAAACGTTACACAAAAGCGTTACACGAAATCGTCACGAAAATTTCTGATGATTTTCGCTTACAACCGATTCGTTGCTACGGAACTTTATCTTCGCCAGTTATCATCGTACAAAAATCGTTCACCACTCGTTGGATAGCTCTCGATTTACCTAACCATATTACGTTAACCACTGCGGAGTGCGTGGCCGACAAGCTGCGGTATGAGCGTGATTGTTTAAATAATTGTTTACACACAGGTGATCATTCTCAATAATTTATATTGTCTATACAACTACGCTACTTCTTGAATCACTTCTTTAAAGACATAAAATGTTCCAATGTGTTGCAGACTCGTATGCAAGCACTTAATTCTCGACTGTATCAACAACAGGATGGAGTTGACATTCTTTTGACATTTTCATGTCTTTGCTTTGGCACATAAACTGAAACGAGAAAAATTTGTTTCCTTGATTCACCCTTTCCCTCAGACCACGACAGAACACAAGCGAAAGGCGGGCCACTACGTCATACGCAACTATGACGCACAAGCGTATGACGTCAGACGGCTTGCCGGAGGCCAACTAGTACGTCAGAGCCTATGACGCACGAGCGTATGACGTCAGACGGCTGGCAGGATGCCAACTAATACGTCACAGCCTATGACGCACGAGCGTATGACGTCAGACGGCTGGCAGGAGGCCAACTAGTACGTGACAGCTTATGCCGTAAGAGCCTATGACGTCAGAGGGCTGGCTGGCTAGGTGATCGGGTTTTAGTAAGCCTCTGGAATTCCGCGCCTTCATTTTATTATTGGATTTTCTATCTAGTACAATTATCATTTACGAGTCGTATATCCCTAACAATTCAATCAACATCACATAGTTCTCTGCGGACATAATGCAGATACTCGTTCGCTGTCGGTATCATAAACGCAATATCTTTGCATAATGAGTTCCTTGAAAATTTCCGGCTGCAGTCAAATGTTTCTTGAATTTTCATCAGTCATGGACCTACATAATTTTGAGTATTCTCAATCTCACGCTGTCACAATGACTCCTCAACAAAGAAGATGAAAAAAAATCAATAAAATGTAGGTATCTGAACAAACCGTTCCAACTTCTTATTAAACAACAAGTATTAACATTGAATTTTAATTAAATTTTAATAACAATTTGGAACGGTTTGTTCAGATTTTTTAATTTTTTGACAAGTACCTAAGTGATAGGTATACATCACTGGTAAGTGATAGGTAGTAAGTGATATGTATACATAACTTTGGGTTAATTAACAGTTTCAAAAATTGAATAACTTGCCTGTTATTGGAAAAGAGTGATTTTGGTCTATCTGTAAATTTTGAAGAGCTTCAAGTAGCGTCTTCTAACCTTCCCTGTTCTATCACAATTTTGGGAGCAGGTGGCAGTATTTCTAAGGTGATCGGGGATACTAATAAGTTTCAGTAATAGGTGATTTTGTCCTGTGAAGTGAATTCTGTCCGATGTCCAGCTGGTGGGAGTCAGTTTGATTCAGAAGTGACCGAGGAGCAATCATGCCACACCTTGGCAAACTTTCATAATACTCGTATTACCGTTAAAGTAGAGCGGTATTTCCTTCAGGGCGTAGGACAGTTTTCATTTCAGAACTGTCCATCGTGAAACAATAAAAACTTGGAATGAATCTCTGTTCCACTCTGGAACGCTGGCTGTCGAGGAAACGTCGAGTCTTCTTCTAAAAACAAAAGGCCCACTCACCGACTTCACTTCCTTTCCCGATGATTGGCTCTCTCCACCAAATTATCGGCACCCCCCCCCCCCCCCGCTCGCCCGTTCAATTGATTGACGCCCTCTAGAACGATGTATCTGTCACTGCCGTTCCCGTCGATCATCGTCACTCATTACTCGGAGCAGCTCCTCGCGTGAACGCCCCACACACAGAACAATCCCAAATAACTTGTTACCATCTCACGTCTCTGCTCGTATTCTAGAACGCACTCCTTCACCAATCCACCTCTTCCAACACACAAAAGAATTAATGATCCCAAACTCACTCTCAGACATTCTTTCGACAATGGGCCTTTTCAAAATGCCTCTCAGGAGTCACCAGCGCACAAGCTCCCGCCACTTCGCTCGATATTTCCCGACACGCTTTTCACCTTTTCAATGATCAAGACCAGAAAATAAATTATGAATCATATTCTGACCACGTAATTGTTCGGATATCGAAAAAAGCTGCTCTGAAGCATCCCAAATGTGGTTATTGAGAAACCGTCTGTCTGTGAGATCATAAGAAAACAGTCAATAAATCATTCATATTCAATTATTTTATTTAAATTTACGCAAGGATTTATTCTTCTCTGTGGTGCATACAATGGTATCTTAATTTAATATACTAGTATACTTAGTATACTTATTTACACTCGTCAATATTAAATGCCCTCTTCAAAGTACATTTACGCACTATGAATCCACTAATATTTATATTATGTCTATAAACAACACTGAACTGGTTCCATACAACTAAAACCACCAAAAGAATTTCAAACTTAATATCCGGTCAATGGCCGTCTAATGATTCGGAAAGAGGGAATTGACGAGGGGAAACTCCTTCAGCCATCGGTGATCTCGGGGACTTGGAGTGAACCTCTTAACTCAAACAAAAGGCCACAAAGGGCTTTAATAAAGAGGGAGGAGAGACTTGATCGTAGATGAATTCTAAGGACTTAACCGTGATGACGAATGGAGTTTAGCCGAGTTTAACTGCCATCGCTGCATGTCGTTGAACGATGGATTTTGTCTGATAAAATTGGGAATTAAAAGTCGTCGATTCTCTCCATCATTTCAGCAGGAACACACATTTGAAATAATATGTTATCTTCTACGGCTAAATTCGTCAGAAAACAATAATATTATGCTTCACCAACAATGATGGAGTCAAGTATTCATTATCTTCATTATCTTCTGTATAGGTCAGTGTACAGTGTACTACGATATTCTTGTTAGTCCCATGAAATAATTGGAGTAATGATCTACAATGAAAGGTCCAAGGAGAGAACCATCTGAGTAACTTCTACTCAAAACATTATAAAGGTAGTCAATTTAAGGAGGCATCTTATTTAAAACCTAACAAATTTTTGATAGTTCAATTCAAAGTAAACGCTTGCATACGAGTCTGCAACACATTGAAACATTTTCATGCTCTAAATTCGAACTCTAAATTCGAATTATGATATATCAATACGCAAATCATACGTATATACGTATACGCAAATCACCTGAATTATGATTAGTGCACCGCGACATGTGACTAAGTGCCCTTGATAACTCACACAGAGGACCGACCCACGTAAATACACCACGTGTATTAGTAGTCAGATGTTATAACAATTAAACACGTGAAGCGTCCATTCCATAAAGGTAGCCATTCAGCTGATTGGCGTGTCAAAATTCGAATGTAGTGTTCCCTCAACAGTTTGAATACCGAGTATCAGCTTTCTAGGACGATCACGGCCGAAACTGGCTTCAGGAGCCACTCAGGTGATTTGCGTATCATAATTCGAATTTAGAGTTCCCTCAAGAGTTTGTATACCGAGTATCAGCTTTCTAGGATGATCAGGGCCGAAACTGGGAAGTAATATCGAACTGTCAAGTACCTACCTAATTCCACTAACGAACAACTTCACTTCTGATGGTCATAATCATCATTGTGGCGACTTGGGACAAATTTCGTGAGCAAATTTCGTGACGATTTTGGTTTATTATCTTCGATAATGAACCATTGGAATCGCCCAAAGAAAAAAAAATTTTAACCCCCCCTCAAAATTTGTTGGTTTACGTTTCAAGATACGTAGATTCAGAAAATCGAATAAAAAAAAATCCGTCCGTCCGCCGTACGCCGTACGCCGTACGCCGTACGCCGTCCGCCGTCCGCGCCACTTTGCCCAGTTAGCGTTGAGTTAAAATTACGAAATTTTTTTTATAGGTTTCGACCAACCCCACAATGGTCCTCGAAACTCTTCATAACCCTAGGTCAAGGGGAAGGGGTTCAAAACGAATTTTGAAAATTTGAAAATCTCATATCTCGAAAAATTCATATAGAACGGTATGTTTTTTATTTCATATTTAGATAGAGTTTGTTCCGTAGAATTTTTTAAGACCATCCGCAGCTTCGTACGACCAGCTGTTCGTTCACAATGAGGGCTCAAAGATTGTGCCTCACAACACGATCGTGTATCAAACTGTTGAAATACAGGTCCATTTTCATACTAACAAGCTCTTTGGAACATCATATGGCTTAAGTGATGTCGAGTTTGTTGTTCTGAGGTGCGTTTCGTGCTACGGAAATGAAGGTAATTTCGAATGTTTGTTGGTAGGTACTTCTTTTATAGAAAAATTATTACCGACGTAGTATTAAAAACCCCAGATTATATCGTATTAATTAATCATAATTAATAATTATTATTATTAATAATAAATACGAATTATTAATACCTAACAATAAATTATAATAATTTTCACTAGGTACCTACTTGATAAAATTGTTAATAATTAGTGATAATTGATAATAATAATTAATCTAACATTTAGGATCTAGACATTTAGACCTAGTGATCTAGACAGAAGGGTGATCTGTACAAAGAAGATAATGAACCGTTGTGTCAAGAATTTGCAGAGTTTTTTTTTATGTGCCATATGAAAGACATGAAAATGTCAAAATGGACAAAATCATTCTGAAAGTTCAAACTCGGTTGAGTTTGACTAGATGCAAATGAAGAAGTGAAATAATATTATGACCTTTTATACACAAAATAGTCTATGACCATTTATACACAAAATAGTCTATGACCTTTTATACACCAAATCGTCTATTATTATATTAATTACTAATAGTCTTAAAATTAAAAAACTGATCGAAACGTTCCAACTTGTTACTTATTGATTTTTTAAATCTTAATGAGTCATTCTGACAGTGTGAGGTTGACTAAAAATTTCCACAAGTTTTTGGAAAGTTTTGGTCATTTTAATGTTTTCGGGTTGTTTTAATACTAGTATCGAAGTTTCATCGTTATGTTGTACCTACAAAATGGTGATGAAATTCGCACACAAATTATTACTGTCAGATTGCCTACTCGTTTTGGTAAAAATTTTTTTTCGATATGACAGCATAAATATATATCGTCATATCGGTAGTTACTTGAAAAATTATTTTGTTGTCGTTTATCGATATTTCTCACTCAAACGCCCAGTAAATCGGCGTCCCGATCTGAATGATATTGAGAGCTATTAAATATTAAGATGTCAAGAGAAATATTATGATGGATAAAAGTGCATGCCGCCTTCCCAAAAACGTAGCAGACGTCTTATTTTACATAAAACATTCCAATAATCTATTATTTATAAGATCGCGGAGATGAATATATTTTACGTTATTTTACGTTTACGGATACAATGATATTAACTCAAAGATGATGTGCACATGGACAACTCCAATCTAATATCCTTATCAACCGTCAGGGATTCGGTAAATCGTCTACCTCCCTATTGATTGAAAAGAGAAATCTTACTTGTACATCCGGTAAAAACGGTTATAGTGGGATAATAACCACTCACGTTTGCTCGTTTCCACGAAAAACGGTTCCCATGCCCTGCTGAAGCGTAATCACCAGAGGACCAGAAAACTGATAAACTGTAAAGTTTAGCGTAGAAACTCGAAATAATTAAGTGCTCCCGTTGTGTTGAAGAATTCAAAAACGAAGATTAGACGCATTTCAAAATCCGTAGATCCTGTGTCGTAGGTAAGTTTTGTTTAGTGTATCCTGTATGATATCGAAGTTAGGATGGCTTTATCGGAGAAATTACAATGGCCAAGGAAACTTGAATTACACGAGCCTCGTGTGTTTATTGGATAGTCCGACAGAGATAGAAATGACCTACAGGAAATTTCAAAAAGACTCCACCGATTCCCGCTACGTCGATTTGCCCCTACAAATCCGCTTAAATTTCCCTATCGCGCTCCTGCTCTTTGAGCACTCTATTTCCTCTTGCAAGTTATATCACCGTTATAGGCTTCCCAGCGTTCCGACTTAACTGCTGTCATTTCCAGATGCCTCGCAAACAGAGTTTTCTACCGTTGGTTTTTTTCTACGAGACAATGGAATCTAAATCGCCATAACGGGGTTATGCAAGTTTCAACGCAGATTTTACGATGGCTGATTTTGATTAGTAACCATTAATTTGTTTAGAATGTGATTCGTATCAGTGAGTTTGTTAGTAACTCGAATCCATGTCAATCAATACTCGCCTCTTTTTAATTTCATTAAAAATGTCACATAACGTGCTAAGAGGGTGTTTGAAATATACAATAGCCTGAATGCGGCTAAATTGGCATCACTAAACTACAGTTTTTCATAATTCTTTTCTTTCTCAATGTATTTTACATTATTATGATAGTTCCTTGTCTCCTTCAATTCGGAATTCGAACCATTATAAACTATGTGACTTTCAAAAGCAAGTTGATGAAAGGTTTATTTTCAAATATTAGAGTTCCAATCTGTAGCACGGCACATTTCAAATTATATTCCATCATCATATTTATCATTCTCTTATAGCCTTTCGGCAATAATTTTCACTGGTTTATTCCTACTTAACCATATTATAAACTTGATACGTTCAAATTTTGTGTTTAGGCGTAAGTCTGCTTATCAATCAGTCGATATCAATCAATCCGTGGCTTTGCTCAGGGTCACCGTCGGCACAATCATTGTGCACTAGTGTGCCCACAGGCACAGCTAGTGTGAACATGGTGGGCACAGCCAGTGTGAACATACCCACTGTGACTGCGGTCACACCCACTGTGACCATGTGCACATTTCCATCAGGGAAGGCCTGTTTGAGTTCCAAAAGGTTCGGCTAGAGTTTAAATATTGAAACATAACATTTTCACTATCTCAGTCAGTACCTATAAGGTTGAGAAGCGTTCAATAATCTTTTCATCGTGTTGTTGTTTACAAAGAATCGTGATAACACACTTGAACACAGATCCAAAGAGGAGAAAAATATAGTGTATGTCATCTTACGAGAGAAACCCCGAAGAAATGAAAGAGGCCAAAAGCATCAGCAGTATTTGAACCCAGAGATTATATGTAAGCCTCCCAATTTTTCAGGGAATAGAGGCGACAGATAAGGGATCGATAGCGTTCGTACTATAGACGAGGGTGGGGTTTAGGGGTTAATTCCCTTTTCAGCTTGGGATACCGCCCTTCTCATCGTACGGTTTGGCGTTTGGTCAGTAAACATGTAATCCGGTTTGATCTTGGAGTTGGGATACGGAATGATTTATGATAAATGAATTGATAACATGACGCGGTTTTGAAGGTTCTTAATTACTACTTGTGTGCGAAAATAAGAACAAACTGAATCAATGATGGTGGATATGTAATGGTTTGCTAAGTTGTTTCCTTCCCGTGTTTTTGATTCCACCGCTGAGAGCGTGGCCGACTCTGTGAAAGCAGACCAGGACATCTGGGCCGGGCGTAATTGCCTAACCTCCCCGGGTTACAGGGGAAACTCAGCAAACCATTCGTTACAAATATGAGTCAATTCGTCACACCACTACCTTAACTAAATAGTGTCGCTAATTCCATTTTTTTTCTTTCTTAACGTAAAATAGTACACTTTTCATGTTTAATATTTTTAAATAAGAACCAAAATGTGTATGAGAAGGGTGGGATGATAATTACGAGTGATTATTACTTAAGTGTTGAAACATATTATGTGATTATTATTAAGTGTTGAAACATATGCAAAAATTGACTATAATATGTATTATATTATAGTCAATTTTAGTCATATGTTTCAACCCCTATAATTAATATTTACTCGCAATTATCAGTCCACGCTTCTCACACACCAGTCCCGCAACCCATCAATTTCAGAAAATTTTGAGTTTTCTGCTGTTGTATGAATTTCTACTTAGGACTCTTTAAATGCGTCATAATGAACATCAAAGAATTGAAAATGGAAAAATTCGCACTAAAACTTGTTTTGAAAATCTAGTTCTGAATATGAAAGGTTTGGGATAACCCACAAAGGTGAGTATGAATCAATCATAAACCAATAAATATTTTATCCACTCTGTGGGGAATTATGTTGTCCATAAGTGGTCGTTATTCAGGATGAAATACGTAGTACAAAACGCGTTGTTGATTCACCGGGTTCCGGTGAGTTTTTTTCGGAACTTCTCGGTTGCGACGCCTAGAATCTTACTATAATAATTATAGTGATTATTATGCTATTAATACGATTTGTAATATGTCCTGGGTCAGGAAAGATATGAGACATGTCATGTAGATGAAACTTCCTCCGTTTCTCCTAGAAACGGTAATATCACACAATCCATGAAAACGATCAGTTATTGGTTGTACATTTTTCATCCATAAACCTTTCCTTAAGAGCTGTATAGGACTTGATAAAAGCCTCATAAGGTAGACGACACAATTGCCTATAATTAGGAATAATTGTCTATAAATCGACTAAATTGAGCTGTTTAGGTCTTTATGCTTGATGGTAGGATCCAATGGTTCCTCTAATTATGATCAGGCGACGATTGAAATTTTTGGTGCAACTGGCCGTTATTTCCATCACTCGGAACAAACCTCACAACGTCCTTCATTTATAACATTATTTCTACTCAAATCAATCGATGCCTTACGAGTCGTAGTTTTCTCGTCAAAAGTGATTGTCAACGTCCGTTGAATTGGAGTTTTACTCGTTTTAATATCTTTGGACGAGAACAGCGCTTTTGCAGAAAGACAGACCGGATGGTAAGTCTCACCAGCTGACTATGAAAATGTCTGGTTCTCTCAGCGTTTCGACCGTTTATATCCCTCTCGGTGCAAAATGTTCCCAGGACCCCAATTAGGGACTGTGAGAGGTCGGGGGTTTCTAATCCCGTGGGACGCCATCCCAGTATATTTCACTTTTAAGAGAGGGACCTGCCTCACGTTGACACACATTGCAGGGCTCCAAATCCTCAGATTACCGCACTCAAAAGCACAATGTTTCGACTCCCGTCAGTGCAGTCAGGTCTAGGCTAAAAATGGAAAAACATTCTTACGAGCTGCGACTTCATACAACAAACTACGGAATGTATTCCAAATCACTTCGAAAATTTGATATTTGAGTCTTTGGTATTTGAAAATTTGATATTTGAGTATAGTTTGAAAGCTCATCTAATCAGTTGTGGAGAAAACATAGTTTTGGGTAAGTAAATGAGAATCTTTTCTTCTTTGAGAACATTCTATATTTTTACAAGTTTACAACTTATTAGCAATTTGGTTTTGATCTTATTTACTACACGTGTGTAACAATCGAAAACAAAGATACAGAACTTGTTTTATTGACTCAGATAACTGTTGAACTATTATTCATCACTTCACATTCACTGTGTTAGTTCGTGTGGCTTCTTTCTTTGGTCACTTACATCCAGCAAATGGTCAGCTTCGATGTTGACATGACCCCTTAGTCAAGGGGTGGGAAATATTTAACGTAACCGCTTCAAATAACCTAATACTGTCCAGTAACGTAATACTAGATCACCTATTACCAGGAAAACCCTATTACTCAAGGCCTTGGACGGCCTCTTTGTCGTCAGCCACTCGAGATTCTGTGATAATAGGTTGGCTGGGACTATTCTAGGTAATACCAGGTAATAGGTTACGGAAAACAAAGGCGATTGAGTTAGTTTCGAGTAACAGCGACCGTCTAGTAATATTTTTTGGTATTAGGTTATTTTGGTAATAGGTTACCGGCGATTTGAGAACCTTTCCAGCGCCCAACGCCGGAAACAGTCCGCGTTGGGCGCTGGAATTGTTCCCGAATCGCTTGTAACCTATTAGCAAAATAACCTAATACCACAACCTATTTCCAAACGGTCGCTGTTACTCTATAACCTATTACCAAGAAATAACCGTAAGAAATAGTCGCACTTGGTGGACGATGGCAATTCTCTTGATAGTTTCGTCGATAGTTTCCACCTCTAGATCATGGTGATGTCGATCATTCTGAATATCTATCACTATCTATGTCCCTACGCTCCTGAGCACACTGTTTTTAAAGAGCTGAATGATTTTCCTATTGCTCTGACTGTGCAGCCCCACAGCTGCGCTCCATAAGTCCACACTGGCTTTAGGACTTGGTTGTACAGTGTTAGTTTATTTTGCACAGACAGTTTTGATCGCCTGCTCTTTGATCTGAGCTTAAGAGTGAGTTCTGTTTTTCTTCTTTACGTGCGATCCCAGCTTCGCATCTAACGTCATCCCAAGATATTTCGATTCGTTGGCGTAAGGGATGACTTTGCCATTGAGGTAAGCAGGCAAGCAGCAGGTCATGTAAACTGATAAGACTTAGTAAATGAGATGACTCAATTCAGAATTAACCATTTACACGATGATGTAAACATTTATGATCGTTGGGAATCATAACCAAATCAGTAGGCAGTTCAAATTTCTCCCACCATCACATTAATTGACTATTTCGGTGCTCAATCGCAATTGAAAATTGTTTTATAATGAACACTTTCTGTCCCCATAACGACTCGTCATCATATTAGGAGTAAAATGAGATTGAAGTATTGAAAAGTTAACGGCACTGTGACGTTCTCGTCAATTTTCCAACTAAATTCCGGGATATAATCTATTAAAAACCCCACAAATAAAAAAAATCGAATTCTGGAGACCAGAATAGTGTATGCTATGTATTTTTCGACGCTGAATCTGAGGCCAAAAAAGTAGTTCACCCCCAAATTTAGGGGCGATTTAGGGGCTAGGGAGTCCTAAGCTGACGAAAACACGTCGTAATTTGAGAGTGCGACCACGATATTCCGATGAATTTTCATTAAAATGTGTTGTATTTAATACAACAAAAATCAACTTCACAAATCATAAAAAGTGCCCTGAGTGCATCGGTACTTGTCCGACCACTGGTGTTCATATCTCAACTAATCTTGGATGTGTTAAAGTGTTGAATTTCAATTATGGCAATTAAGGTGGAATACCGACCACAAAACCTACAGCTTAAACCTACATTCTGGAAAATTCGCTTAAAAAAACACGCTCAACAGTTTGATGAGGAATTATCGAGGCGGAAGGTGGCGATATCATCAGATGAATGAATTTATCGCCGGATAAGCGACGGAGGGTTCACACTGCATTGAGAACGGAGGAAGAACATCTGCAGTGTCGGGCTATAAATAGTCTATTAGTGGTGTGAGGGGAAGTCGAGTCCACTCGAGTTGACACGAGCGCTGGACGAGATGAGTGAGCTTCGTTTGCTGCTTCGTCTCCAGTACAATTGCCTCATTGTCAGCCTCTTCCTCTCTTTGGTGGGAAGTGAAAGTATCTCTTTGGGTGGTCAACTGGGACGATAGCGTTGGACGGTTTGAAAAACTACAGTAGTTGGTACCAGGCGATACCGACTCCGGACGACGAGCTTGGAAGGCAGAGACGGTTGCCCGATTGGCAGGTTAAACGAGCTGATACGTTTACCTCAGGTGTATTAAATGCACAAATTTTGTGTAATCCACACACAGCTAACGAGTCAAGTGTTAGCCAATTCTAATACAACTGACGTACATTCACAAAAATCCATTACTTAACCAACTGATTAAGAAGACGGAAGTCGGTAGTTTTGCGACTTGTGTTGAATTTAAACATTCTATGCATTCTATTGAATTCATTGACTGCAGAAGATGTTACATGGCGAAATTCCTTACCCAAAAAACCGACTGCTACGGCTCTACCTAGGGATGCCAACTTTTAATCGGTGAAAAGAAGTACTTTTATCGAAAAAACTATTTTCTTAAAAAAAAAGTACGGTCCAACACAACATTTTGCATTCCTCGGTTCATTATCACCACCTCAACATGCGGATATGAGCAGAATAAGCAGCGCCTTATTAGGTATGTACCTAGAATACCTACCTATCTACTGTTCATCAACAATTTGTATAATAATTATACTGATATATAATTATACATCGATTTCATAAAAGACATTTTTATTGCAGCAAATGCATCTTTGTTTATTTACTTGTCTCTTCAGTGGCGGACCCTGAAATCGTAGTGTAGTACTCTCAGTCGGGGTCGCTGATGATGAAAAAAAAAAAAGTATTTTAGCGTACTTTTTCAATTTAAGAGAGTACAAAGTACAAATCATCAAAATGAAGTACAATACTTCTAAAAAAAAAAGTGCGGTTGGGAACCCTAAGGACAAGTACCGATCTAGCTGTCAATTATTTTGTAATTTTTGCTCTAATTTTTTAAAAACTCAAGCATGAAAAATGTACTTACTCATTTACAATTGAAAAACAATTTACTTTATTCCGGTAATTTATAGTTGGCCTCATGCAAAAAAAGAAGTTTTGCAGCCATATCTTCGGCAAGGCGATTTTGGTTGAAAATAACATCCGCTGAGAAAAAAAGCCTCTCCGCGGGAACATAGTCCAGTCAATCTAGACCAAAAATGGGCAAATAGAGGAACTAAAGATACTAGTTCCCATTTTTCCAGGACTGTGTAGGGATCCCCTGAACATGAAAAAATCAAGTACCTCCAAGTGGTGGGAGGAGGTTTAAAGGTTGCAGCGATAAAGAACAGAGAAGATATTGCCCTCATACATATTCACCACCTACTTCACCTACTGCCGATCCCTGCCTACTAGACGTCCGCTTCCTGTACAAATTAGTTTTACTAACTCGGAAGTGAAAAGTTTTAATTATATGGGAAAGCACTATATACACAAGATCATGTCTATTTATCAACATAGCTCTTAACGTTACGTATTAGTATGCCGCTGTGGTTATGGTTGGGCGTCAATTGACCGACTGTCTGGAAGTTCTGTCGGTTATCTATACGAGTCATAAAATTAATCTCACCCGGATTCTGTTTTCCTTTGATGACCTAACGGCGGCCGTCCAATGAAAGGTCCCGTGTCATAGACGCCGTCCACATTTATAACCTCATATGTCGATTCAGGCCTCCGTTTTATATCAAGTAGATAAGACCTGAGATAACTTCATCAAAAGAGCGGCGCGGGTAGGAGGAAAGATAAGATTTATCGCACGGTGGCTTTTCAAAGTCAGTAAGTAGTCAGTAGTATATTTGCAACTTGCTAGGGCTTGGAAAACTTCATCGAGCTCATCAAACTTTATCGGAAATTGAAACGGGACGTCCTTCCTGTATCAAGTAAGTAGGTCGCTACGTGACATAAAACTAAAAGTCCACTTTAGTTTGGAATAGGGTTGATAACTAATGTAATCAAGAGTTACAGCATAACAAAAATAGTAGATGACACAATTACGTTGTGGCACGTAGTGTGGAGCCTGCAATCCAGGTTTGACTGGTACCAATCAATGGAATTCTCTGATGTTCTCTGATGATTTATCGTAATATTTAGATTACTCTATTTATTTTAATTTGCTGATGGTCGAGTCGAGTCTTCATTTATGGAACTGATTTTCAACATAGTGCCCATCTGTCCAAATGTGATTTGTAAGCGTTTTGGCCAGACGAGAATGTCGTTTTTTCTAATAATAATAAATACTTTCAATCCTTATCAAACCTGACAAATCCCTTTGTCATCACACAGATGAACCTAATCAAAGAACATTTTTCTGAAAAGGAAGCTATTTTCTCTCGGTACAACATTTTTAAAACCCGAATTTTCGAAACGTTTTTTCCATCCTGAATTCACTGCCAAAATACACCCAAAATGATCCTGGCAATCAAACGGCTCAGGTCGTAGATGGGCAAAATCGGGCCACTCTGAGGGAGAGGTTTGGGGAGTTTTAGGGGAGATACCTAATTACCTATAAACTCCCAAACAGAAACAGACTAACAAGTGGCACCTCATTTTAAAGGTGTTTTTACGCTGAACACGACGGTGAACTCAGAATTGCGATATCATATCTCGTTCTCAAACTGGAGGACTTTGAGGATGAAGAAACGTGATTGTTACTTGAGATGTTTTTCACGGTTTATCTGCTCTAATCTGATGACGGAATGAGATCGTCTTTCTGACTTCACCATCCTGTTCAGCGTTGAAAAATTTATAAACTGAAGTGTTACTCGGCAGGAGATCAAATTTGTTATAAAACCAGTAAAATTGAGACATTTTACATAAAACAAGTTATTTCTTCGAAAATTTGCTCTTATAGCCATGCTGCATGAGTGCGGATTTTGACATTTTATGTCTTTACTTTGCTACATAAACTCGAAAATGTAACGCGGGACATGTAACGGAGTTTCTGATGATGATTTTCGCTTACAACCGATTCGTTTCTACGGAACGTTATCTTCGCCAGTTATCATCGTACAAAAATCGTTCACCACTCGTTGGATAGCTCTCGATTTACCTAACCATATTACGTTAACCACTGCGGAGTGCGTGGCCGACAAGCTGCGGTATGAGCGTGATTGTTTAAATAATTGTTTACACACAGGTGATCATTCTCAATAATTTATATTGTCAACACGAATGCAAGCTTCATATAAGTTTCTGATGGGAGGGGGCGCAAAGACACAAAATGTCCCTCGTGGATGCGTACTTGTACGAAAGCTGTACCCACCGTTTGTGTTTTACATAGTTTTTGACATTTTCATGTCTTTGCTTTGGCACGTAAACTGAAACGGGAAAAATTTGTTCCCTTGATGCACCCTTTCCCTCAGATCACGTCAGAACACAAGCGACCGGCGGGCCATTACGTCAGAGCCTATGACGCACGAGCGTATGACGTAAGACGGCTGGCAGGAGGACAACTAGTACCTCAGAGCCTATGACGCACGAGCGTATGACGTAAGACGGCTGGCAGGAGGCCTACTAGTACGTCAGAGCCTATGACGCACGAGGGTATGACGTAAGACGGCTGGCAGGAGGCCAACTAGTACGTCAGAGCCTATGACGCACGCGCGTATGACGTAAGACGGCTGGCAGAAGGCCAACTAGTACGTAAGAGCCTATGACGCACGAGCGTATGACGTAAGACGGCTGGCAGAAGGCCAACTAGTACGTCAGAGCCTATGACGCACGAGCTTATGACGTAAGACGGCTGGCAGGAGGCCAACTAGTACGTCAGAGCCTATGACGCACGAGCGTATGACGTAAGACGGCTGGCCGGAGGCCAACTAGTGCGTCAGAGCCTACTTTAATCTAAACTTTGTTTTGCAGACCCCTAATATGATCACTAATCTGATGATTGTTTTTGCTTTCAGGTTAGCCCACCTCATTACTGATCCTGTTTGGATGTGAGTGAACCAAAACCATTATAAAATGTTTATACAATAAGATGCTATGTTGCCTACAACTGCATTTGAATGTCCCTACTTTTAATTTCAATAAAAACAATTTACTCGATATGATGGGCGCACGTAAAATCGTTCAATTAGAATTAACAACTGATTAATGGAATTAGTTGGATTTCTCAACTAGCGTTATTAAAAGAAGTCTCACTTTTTTCAGTTCATTAGACATAGGTAGTTTACGATATTAAGTAAGTAATGTAATTTATAAAAATCTGATTAATGAATAAGTGAGGCCTTCAGAAGCAAAAGTAGGTGAGTATGTAACTTTTTTTTTCAAAAGTGATATTGCGTTTTTCACACGTTTTCAGACAAGGAATTGTGTGTCCTGAAAGTTTCAACCAAAATCGAACTTTAACCGTGTCAAATAACACAAGAGAAAATCTTATAAGGGTGTATTATGCTCATGTAGCATAATACATAGCATCTTAATGTATGATATTATTGTATGCATCTAACATTAATGAAATAAACATAGCAAAGAATTCAGTTTCAATAAGAGTGTAGGTAGTTTTTGGGTAACTACGATTATAAGAGTACTTCAAGGTTGATGCCGTACTTATATTTTTTGTACTGAACGCCTAATACCAATTAAAATAAGCGTTTTAGTTGCATCAATTTTACTACTTACTAAAAAGCAGGGAAGAGACGAGCCTGGACGGGTCACAGGACCTTAGGCTCAGATATCAAAGTAATTTTGGAACTATCATTATGTACGTAGACTGTAAAAAATGTTTGGTATATGTGTATTGTGTACTATTTTCTTGAATAAAATATAGAGTTGAAGCCCATAGCGACTATGCACAATGTTCAATATGAAACACAGGTTGAAAAAACAGTTATAAAAATAACTCTGTTGGGCTTTTATCTCCTTGTAATATTTCGGCAGTGTGGGAATAAATGAAGCTCCACCTATCAAATGAAATCCTGCCCTAACGAAAAGCAATTAAAAATGATTGCTTGCTCGCTGAGAGCTCCTAACGCTTTTTGGTAAAATTTGACAATCAGTTTCATACTTATTATGTTCATTAATAATGAATCATTATACCGAACATCTACACGAAAATAATACAGATCGTCGACGAACGTAATCATTAAGTGTGCAACACCATAATAATTCAAGGAAATGGATATTCATGGATACACGAGTATGCGTGTGTCTGGCAGTTAGATGTGTTCGAAGTGGGAAGTAGGTACAGTTGTTTTCGCTGTGTTGTAATGGTAAGAGCTCTGGTACGTAAAGTTCGATAACGTATCGGGTTGTCCACTCGGACTGACGTAACTCGATATTGTAATTCATACTTTCTCCGCCTCTGAAATTGCCTCTCACATGTCTGGCTTCACTCCCACGCCGCTGCACCGCCGATAGATTTCTTTTCCGACTCTGAAATGTACTTCTTTCGCCTCGGAGATGTTACTGTTTATTTTATGTATCAAACACGGAGGATGTTGCACGGATATTCAATTTCGATGTTTGAGTGGAAGAAAAACCTCTCCGGTTTGTTTACAAACCAAATGTACTGCGACTCTTGTACATTCCACATTTAATCGTCTACCTTGAGACCGTTTAACGATACGTTTAACAGACGTTTTGTCAATGGGAGAGTGACGTTTTTCGACGTCAAAGAAGCCCAAAGAAAAAGTTCAGTCAGATTCTGCTTCTCGGTCAGATTTTTGTTCGCGTCGAAACGAATAAATGAGATCGCGCGGTAAATTCCAGTCGTTAAAGTTTGCCGTCAAAGTCGACTCGAATCGACTCTCATCAAGTAGTTAAAATTGAATTTAATTTTAAACTGTTATTTAATTTTCTGGTACAAGAAAAGCGCTGTGATGTCTGTTAACTGGATAGGCAACGACCGTCACGACTTGGAAGTATTGCGGATCTAACGGGCTTTTGGTTCAGGGGCTGAATCGTCGTGGGAGTTGTAACGGGTGGGACCAGAGTTGGCAAAAAACCTGTTTTTCCCCCCAAACAAACCACCACTAGTTTTTAATATTTGAATATTTAAAACAGTTTAAAACGAGTTAGTCTAGAATGTATTTTGTTTTTGTCTACTCAGGCCAAATCATCGCAATGTAGTCTACTACTACAAATTGGCAACGTCTTCATATTTGAAGTTATTTTCATATAAAATAAAGGAAGTTAACTATATTTACAGGTAACTTCCTTCATTTTATAATGGAATCCTTCAATTGGATATTCCACCTTCTGAATCTGAAGTATACAAGTTACTAATTTTACCAAGTCCATGAAATTCATGTTATGAATATGAACATTAACGATGACGTAAGTGGGGTCAGACAGTAGAAAAAAAGTTTCGTTTTTTTCAATAGAACAATACTGAATATTAATATTCAATTTAAAATGTTAAGAAGCACAAAAAAGAATGTACCTAATGCCTAATCGTACTGCCTAGGAATAGGAGGGAATGACGACTATAATGGTGTTACTGTTTATCTGGGGTGTGTAAAACACAAACGAGAAATGAGATACAAAGAGAAAGAGAACACAATTATTACAACACATTTGATTAAAAAGTAGTCCGCAATACAAACTGACTGCCAGAAAATCAGGAGCAATAGCGTAATCACTATCAATTGCAAACTTCGTAAATAACACATGCTTTTTGTACTTTATGTTTTAAACTGCTGTTCGTTTCAAATGGAACATAGGTACCTTCTGTCAAGATAAAGCTTGTGATACAAAGTGAGAATGTCTTGTACGCTACCTGACGAGCTTTTTGTGTCCCTTCGACCAAGGGGCGTCCACAGCAATGCACGGATAACGATATTATTATTGTCACTATCTATCATCTCTTGGCCTATTTTCACTCTGATATTCCTCCTTTGTTTTCATTCCATTGGAAAAAATATGTTTCGATCGAAGTTCGTGGGAAGCTACGATGTGTAAATAATTTAATCGTGAATCACTGGAAATATTGTCTACAGTGTGAGAGTGACAGTAGTATCGTTCTGTCAATACCCCGTAATGTTACACGCTGATAGGAATTGATTATTGATTCCCGCCTCAAATGGAAAACTGAGTTACTAAATTTTTGTTCTGTTTTTGTGATCAAACCATCGCCAGTAACAATGATGAGAACTGTACGATTTAGTTAATCTAATTCGGTTTTAGTGCGTCATAAGTGGGTTTCACGACTTCTTAGCGAGTACCTCAATTTGGTTCCAAGTTATCTCAAAACTTAAATTTTCAGGTCGATTTTCAATTGAAAGATTAAATTTTCGACATTCAATTTTAGATTTACGTGTCTTGAAAATTAGAGGAAGATTTGAAGAAAAAAATTGTTGTTTTTTTTGTAGATTCTAATGATTTGTTTTTAAAAATAATATACCAGGTACGCGACATATTTCTAAATACTCGAAACCTCATGTTTTTTCCAATGCTTATTAATGGCTACTCTCTTTCAGAAAGTAAAAGTTGATGAGTTGTTTGTAATCCACACAGAAAATAGACGTCTACTAGATCTTGTAGATCAATCTAACTGTGGTCTAGGTACGTGATTTTCATTCGTCTGTAGACATGATTTCGACCAATATAGACGTCTGTTTTTGTTCTAAGCTTCATCTTCTTCGTCTACATCTATAAGTAGACGGCATCTATCGGCAGACGTCGATAGGGGCCGTCTAGACGTCGCAAGTTCATCTAAGCCTGTAGATATGTCTACATATTTAGATGAAGACGTCTATTAGACCGACCAAAAGTAACAATTTAGACGCCCGGCAGATCATCTACCATAGACGTCCACTAGACGTGTTTACGTCTACCAATAGCCTATTGGACGTCTAGTAGACGTCTATTTTCTGTACGGGAAAGCACCACTGGAAATAAAGAAAACCTAAAAATAAAATGTAATTGGTATATTGAAGAGCTCTATGACGGGTTGGAAGTTGTAAATATAACCAACTTTAATACAACTTCAATCTAATCAAATGTACCTGCCGGAAGTGCTTTCGTTGAGTCAACTAATATGTTGAACCTTGATAATCTGAAAATATCCCTCGACTATTCCATTCGGTACTTTCTTCCTTCCACTATCCAGATTTCTTTTTTCATTTCCTCCGTATAGCGTCTCTACCCTCCCCGGGGCGACTGTCGCAGTTTTCCTATTACCCCGTTTCCTTCACTATCTCGTCTCGCAGATCGCCCTCAAGTCTTTTCTGCCTCCTCTTTTCCATTATGCCTTTTCCCAGACAACGAATGATTCACTGTTCTAATTTGTAGCAGTTTTCTCTTCCGTAGGTATTCTTTCCCTTTCCAGCGAATTTATACACTAGAAATTAGATTGCGATTGAATTGTTCCGTGAAGGTAGTTGATTTCAAGAAAACCACACCAGCGACAGGTGACTTATTATAACATTATTAAGGAGGCGTTTTGGCGCTCCGATGGGGACCCTATTCATACCTATGAATTACACATCATAACGATACCTTACTTCACAAAGGGAATATGTCCTTCAGAATTTATGATGGACATATTTGTGAATTAAGGTATCGATAATATGATGAAATATTATTTTATAATGTCGGAGGTAATTAATGAAAAGAAATGGCAAATGAAACTCGAAAAATATTTTGTATGATTCCTATAATAAATCAATTATAATTCGATGTATGAATATTCAGTAACGCCAATAATCCCCATGTTTAGCATTCCCTTCGTTCAATTTCAAATAGGTAATAATAATTATGGGCTTCCTTGCTTAAAAATAAATTTTATGAATATTGAAGTTGTAGTTGCATTCCCTTCGTTCAATTTCAAATAGGAAGTCAATTATTGGCTTCCTTGCTTAAAAATAAATTTTATGAATATTGAAATTGTAGTTGCCACATACTCGTAGTTGAGTCTTGTTCTTTCAGATCGGATGGGGATAAAGGTTTTGACTGTTTTCTACGATTTTTAAAGATCACAATACGAATTTTCAGGCTGCTTTCTCCGGAATTGTCCATGAGTGAGCCAACCAAACCAACTTAGTTTGACCAACGTTTAGATAACTGGCGAAGGTTAATAATGTACTGGAGATAATGTTATATTGTCACTGTTCAATGCTCCTTTAACTTAATAACATAGAAAAGGGGTTTCGTGTCGCTTTGCATTTTCACCCTACCTTGGTATTTGGCAACAAATGGGTTTGCAAAACCTAGAATGACGTTTGCAGCTTTTGAAATTCGTAAAAAGAGCATTAAATACGATAAAGTTGATTGCCCCATTATGCATCGAATCTTCTTTATTTAGAAACAAAATTTATTTAATGTGGTTTCTAAATAAAGAAGATTCGATGCATAATGGGGCAATCACGTTATTATAGGTCTGCTACACAAGTGGTATAACCTGCAGCTCGGATTCGATCGAATCTCCTGAGTTTGTATTATTCGAGTGGATTCCTCCTGGAAATAGGATCTGCATGAAATAATAGAGTCTACGTGCATGTTGATGACTTTATAGCGTCCATAGCAAGCAACTCTATCTCACCCCGTAAATCCTCCTCGAGTCAATTCCACGTTGAAACTACTTGTATACATACATGAAGATGTGAGATGAGGTTTTCCTCTCAAGCGGCCTATTTCATAAAACAACAGTCTGTAAAAATTCAGAAGTTAGCAAGTAATGCACAGCTTATAAGTACAAGTGTACAAAATGAAAAAGTGTAGCGGCCATATTGTTAATTAAGTAATTGGTGAGTAGCGGCCATATTGTTAATTGAGTAATTGGCCTTTGTTAATTAAGTAATTGGTGAGTTTGACATTCTTGTTAAATTCAGATTACTTGAGTTTGTTAGTTTAGTTGTCAGCATGAGTTACCTGCTTAAAGTTAGGGGAAAGAGAGAAGCGAAGAGAAGGAAAGTTAAGACCGGTCTGTTTGGTGCCCCGACGGATTCTCTCCAATTGGCACACCTTTAATTAGTTAAAACAGGACTAATGAACAGTTTTGTTTGAATAATGTTATCGAGGTGTATAACTCTTTATAAATAGACACTACACACAACTGTTCACTACTCATGTGGCTTGATCGTTTTAACGATTTTTTGAAGAAAAGGAAGCTATCGTTCTCGGTCCGAAATTTTCGAAACTCGAATTTCCGAAACATTTTTTTACCAAAATCAGTTTCAGATCTGATGTCGACCATCCTGAATTTTTGGCTATTGTGAAGTAAGTGGCATTCCGATTCCATACAACTTTATGTCGGTATCAACCGGCGTATAATAATTTAACTTTAATACTAGGTAGTGACCGTAACTTGCCCGAAAAAGATGATTAGGCATTTTCAACCAGGTTACGGGGGGGGGGGGGGGGGGGGGTAGCTCAGAAGTTGGGAAAGCAAATGGGATAAATGTTGACGGCAAGATATGAAGCTAACGTGGCCAAAGCAGGCGATTTTAAGGTTTTCAACCATTTTGAAAAAATATTTTACGCTCGACAATTGCTCTTCTTGAAGGTCCATTCGAACTCAAATGAACACCTCTAGTCGACATGAAGTCTACTTTTTTTCGTTTTCACGATGTATTTGAGTCGACAATTGCTCTTCTTGAAGGTCCATTCGAACTCAAATGAACACCTCGAGTCGATATGAAGTCTAATTTTTTTCGTTTTCACGATGTATTTGAGTCGACAATTGCTCTTCTTGAAGGTCCATTCGAACTCAAATGAACACCTCGAGTCGACATGAAGTCTACTTTTTTTCGTTTTCACGATGTATTTGAGTCGACAATTGCTCTTCTTGAAGGTCCATTCGAACTCAAATGAACACCTCGAGTCGATATGAAGTCTACTTTTTTTCGTTTTCACGATGTATTTGAGTCGACAATTGCTCTTCTTGAAGGTCCATTCGAACTCAAATGAACACCTCGAGTCGATATGAAGTCTACTTTTTTTCGTTTTCACGATGTATTTGAGTCGACAATTGCTCTTCTTGAAGGTCCATTCTAACTCAAATGAACACCTCGAGTCGATGTGAAGTCTACTTTTTTTCGTTTTCACGATGTATTTGAGTCGACAATTGCTCTTCTTGAAGGTCCATTCGAACTCAAATGAACACCTCGAGTCGACATGAAGTCTACTTTTTTTCGTTTTCACGATGTATTTGAGTCGACAATTGCTCTTCTTGAAGGTCCATTCGAACTCAAATGAACACCTCGAGTCGATATGAAGTCTACTTTTTTTCGTTTTCACGATGTATTTGAGTCGACAATTGCTCTTCTTGAAGGTCCATTCGAACTCAAATGAACACCTCGAGTCGACATGAATTCTACTTTTTTCCGTTTTCACGATGTATTTGAGTCGACAATTGCTCTTCTTGAAGGTCCATTCAAACTCAAATGAACACCTCGAGTCGACATGAAGTCTACTTTTTTTCGTTTTCACGATGTATTTGAGTCTACAATTGCTCTTCTTGAAGGTCCATTCGAACTCAAATGAACACATCGAGTCGACATGAAGTCTACTTTTTTTCGTTTTCACGATGTATTTGAGTCGACAATTGCTCTTCTTGAAGGTCCATTCGAACTCAAATGAACACCTCGAGTCGATATGAAGTCTAATTTTTTTCGTTTTCACGATGTATTTGAGTCGACAATTGCTCTTCTTGAAGGTCCATTCGAACTCAAATGAACACCTCGAGTCGACATGAAGTCTACTTTTTTCCGTTTTCACGAAGTATTTGAGTCGACAATTGCTCTTCTTGAAGGTCCATTCAAACTCAAATGAACACCTCGAGTCGACATGAAGTCTACTTTTTTTCGTTTTCACGATGTATTTGAGTCTACAATTGCTCTTCTTGAAGGTCCATTCGAACTCAAATGTACACCTCGAGTCGACATGAAGTCTACTTTTTTTCGTTTTCACGATGTATTTGAGTCGACAATTGCTCTTCTTGAAGGTCCATTCGAACTCAAATGAACACCTCGAGTCGATATGAAGTCTACATTTTTTCGTTTTCACGATGTATTTGAGTCGACAATTGCTCTTCTTGAAGGTCCATTCGAACTTAAATGAACACCTCGAGTCGATATGAAGTCTACTTTTTTTCGTTTTCACGATGTATTTGAGTCGACAATTGCTCTTCTTGAAGGTCCATTCGAACTCAAATGAACACCTCGAGTCGATGTGAAGTCTACTTTTTTTCGTTTTCACGATGTATTTGAGTCGACAATTGCTCTTCTTGAAGGTCCATTCGAACTCAAATGAACACCTCCAGTCGACATGAAGTCTACTTTTTTTCGTTTTCACGATGTATTTGAGTCGACAATTGCTCTTCTTGAAGGTCCATTCGAACTCAAATGAACACCTCGAGTCGATATGAAAACTACTTTTTTTCGTTTTCACGAAGTATTTGAGTCGACAATTGCTCTTCTTGAAGGTCCATTCGAACTCAAATGAACACCTCGAGTCGACATGAAGTCTACTTTTTTCCGTTTTCACGATGTATTTGAGTCGACAATTGCTCTTCTTGAAGGTCCATTCGAACTCAAATGAACACCTCGAGTCGACATGAAGTCTACTTTTTTCCGTTTTCACGATGTATTTGAGTCTACAATCGCTCTTCTTGAAGGTCCATTCGAACTCAAATGAACACCTCGAGTCGACATGAAGTCTACTTTTTTTCGTTTTCACGATGTATTTGAGTCTACAATTGCTCTTCTTGAAGGTCCATTCGAACTCAAATGAACACCTCGAGTCGACATGAAGTCTACTTTTTTTCGTTTTCACGATGTATTTGAGTCGACAATTGCTCTTCTTGAAGGTCCATTCGAACTCAAATGAACACCTCGAGTCGATATGAAGTCTACTTTTTTTCGTTTTCACGATGTATTTGAGTCTACAATTGCTCTTCTTGAAGGTCCATTCGAACTCAAATGAACACCTCGAGTCGACATGAAGACTTAGTCTACTTTTTTTCGTTTTCACGATGTATTTGAGTCGACAATTGCTCTTTTCGAAGGTCCATTCGAACTCAAAAGAACACCTCGAGTCGATATGAAGTCTAATTTTTTTCGTTTTCACGATGTATTCGAGTCGACAATTGCTCTTCTTGAAGGTCCATTCGAACTCAAATGAACACCTCGAGTCGACATGAAGTCTACTTTTTTCCGTTTTCACGATGTATTTGAGTCGACAATTGCTCTTCTTGAAGGTCCATTCGAACTCAAATGAACACCTCGAGTCGACATGAAGTCTACTTTTTTCGTTTTCACGATGTATTTGAGTCGACAATTGCTCTTCTTGAAGGTCCATTCGAACTCAAATGAACACCTCGAGTCGATATGAAGTCTACTTTTTTTCGTTTTCACGATGTATTTGAGTCGACAATTGCTCTTCTTGAAGGTCCATTCGAACTCAAATAAACACCTCGAGTCGACATGAAGTCTACTTTTTTCGTTTTCACCAAGTATTTGAGTCGACAATTGCTCTTCGTGAAGGTCCATTCGAACTCAAATGAACACCTCGAGTCGACATGAAGTCTACTTTTTTCCGTTTTCACGATGTATTTGAGTCGACAATTGCTCTTCTTGAAGGTCCATTCAAACTCAAATGAACACCTCGAGTCGACATGAAGTCTACTTTTTTTCGTTTTCACGATGTATTTGAGTCTACAATTGCTCTTCTTGAAGGTCCATTCGAACTCAAATGAACACCTCGAGTCGACATGAAGTCTACTTTTTTCCGTTCTCACGATGTATTTGAGTCGACAATTGCTCTTCTTGAAGGTCCATTCGAACTCAAATGAACACCTCGAGTCGACATGAAGTCTACTTTTTTTCGTTTTCACGATGTATTTGAGTCGACAATTGCTCTTCTTGAAGGTCCATTCGAACTCAAATGAACACCTCGAGTCGACATGAAGTCTACTTTTTTTCGTTTTCACGATGTATTTGAGTCGACAATTGCTCTTCTTGAAGGTCCATTCGAACTCAAATGAACACCTCGAGTCGATATGAAGTCTAATTTTTTTCGTTTTCACGATGTATTTGAGTCGACAATTGCTCTTCTTGAAGGTCCATTCGAACTCAAATGAACACCTCGAGTCGACATGAAGTCTACTTTTTTCCGTTTTCACGATGTATTTGAGTCGACAATTGCTCTTCTTGAAGGTCCATTCGAACTCAAATGAACACCTCGAGTCGACATGAAGTCTACTTTTTTTCGTTTTCACGATGTATTTGAGTCGACAATTGCTCTTCTTGAAGGTCCATTCGAACTCAAATGAACACCTCGAGTCGACATGAAGTCTACTTTTTTCCGTTTTCACGATGTATTTGAGTCGACAATTGCTCTTCTTGAAGGTCCATTCGAACTCAAATAAACACCTCGAGTCGATATGAATTCTACTTTTTTTCGTTTTCACGATGTATTTGAGTCGACAATTGCTCTTCTTGAAGGTCCATTCGAACTCAAATAAACACCTCGAGTCGATATGAAGTCTACTTTCTTTCGTTTTCACGATGTATTTGAGTCGACAATTGCTCTTCTTGAAGGTCCATTCGAACTCAAATAAACACCTCGAGTCGATATGAAGTCTACTTTTTTTCGTTTTCACGATGTATTTGAGTCGACAATTGCTCTTCTTGAAGGTCCATTCGAACTCAAATGAACACCTCGAGTCGACATGAAGTCTACTTTTTTCCGTTTTCACGATGTATTTGAGTCGACAATTGCTCTTCTTGAAGGTCCATTCGAACTCAAATAAACACCTCGAGTCGATATGAAGTCTACTTTTTTTCGTTTTCACGATGTATTTGAGTCGACAATTGCTCTTCTTGAAGGTCCATTCGAACTCAAATGAACACCTCGAGTCGATATGAAGTCTACTTTTTTTCGTTTTCACAATGTATTTGAGTCGACAATTGCTCCTCTTGAAGGTCCATTCGAACTCAAATAAACACCTCGAGTCGACATGAAGTCTACTTTTTTTCGTTTTCACGATGTATTTGAGTCGACAATTGCTCTTCTTGAAGGTCCATTCGAACTCAAATGAACACCTCGAGTCGACATGAAGTCTACTTTTTTCCGTTTTCACGATGTATTTGAGTCGACAATTGCTCTTCTTGAAGGTCCATTCGAACTCAAATAAACACCTCGAGTCGATATGAAGTCTACTTTTTTTCGTTTTCACGATGTATTTGAGTCGACAATTGCTCTTCTTGAAGGTCCATTCGAACTCAAATAAACACCTCGAGTCGATATGAAGTCTACTTTTTTTCGTTTTCACGATGTATTTGAGTCGACAATTGCTCTTCTTGAAGGTCCATTCGAACTCAAATAAACACCTCGAGTCGATATGAAGTCTACTTTTTTCCGTTTTCACGATGTATTTGAGTCGACAATTGCTCTTCTTGAAGGTCCATTCGAACTCAAATAAACACCTCGAGTCGATATGAAGTCTACTTTTTTCCGTTTTCACAATGTATTTGAGTCAACAATTGCTCTTCTTGAAGGTCCATTCGAACTCAAATAAACACCTCGAGTCGATATGAAGTCTACTTTTTTTCGTTTTCACGATGTATTTGAGTCGTCAATTGCTCTTCTTGAAGGTCCATTCG
Source organism: Stenodema calcarata (assembly GCA_963920205.1). Taxonomy (NCBI): domain Eukaryota; kingdom Metazoa; phylum Arthropoda; class Insecta; order Hemiptera; family Miridae; genus Stenodema; species Stenodema calcarata. The sequence continues at coordinate 4,798,842 of OY986055.1, read as the reverse complement.
AACTCAAATGAACACCTCGAGTCGATATGAAGTCTACTTTTTTTCGTTTTCACAATGTATTTGAGTCGACAATTGCTCCTCTTGAAGGTCCATTCGAACTCGAATAAACACCTCGAGTCGACATGAAGTCTACTTTTTTTCGTTTTCACGATGTATTTGAGTCGACAATTGCTCTTCTTGAAGGTCCATTCGAACTCAAATGAACACCTCGAGTCGACATGAAGTCTACTTTTTTCCGTTTTCACGATGTATTTGAGTCGACAATTGCTCTTCTTGAAGGTCCATTCGAACTCAAATAAACACCTCGAGTCGATATGAAGTCTACTTTTTTTCGTTTTCACGATGTATTTGAGTCGACAATTGCTCTTCTTGAAGGTCCATTCGAACTCAAATAAACACCTCGAGTCGATATGAAGTCTACTTTTTTTCGTTTTCACGATGTATTTGAGTCGACAATTGCTCTTCTTGAAGGTCCATTCGAACTCAAATAAACACCTCGAGTCGATATGAAGTCTACTTTTTTTCGTTTTCACGATGTATTTGAGTCGACAATTGCTCTTCTTGAAGGTCCATTCGAACTCAAATGAACACCTCGAGTCGACATGAAGTCTACTTTTTTCCGTTTTCACGATGTATTTGAGTCGACAATTGCTCTTCTTGAAGGTCCATTCGAACTCAAATGAACACCTCGAGTCGATATGAAGTCTACTTTTTTTCGTTTTCACGATGTATTTGAGTCGACAATTGCTCTTCTTGAAGGTCCATTCGAACTCAAATAAACACCTCGAGTCGACATGAAGTCTACTTTTTTCGTTTTCACCAAGTATTTGAGTCGACAATTGCTCTTCGTGAAGGTCCATTCGAACTCAAATGAACACCTCGAGTCGACATGAAGTCTACTTTTTTCCGTTTTCACGATGTATTTGAGTCGACAATTGCTCTTCTTGAAGGTCCATTCAAACTCAAATGAACACCTCGAGTCGACATGAAGTCTACTTTTTTTCGTTTTCACGATGTATTTGAGTCTACAATTGCTCTTCTTGAAGGTCCATTCGAACTCAAATGAACACCTCGAGTCGACATGAAGTCTACTTTTTTCCGTTCTCACGATGTATTTGAGTCGACAATTGCTCTTCTTGAAGGTCCATTCGAACTCAAATGAACACCTCGAGTCGACATGAAGTCTACTTTTTTTCGTTTTCACGATGTATTTGAGTCGACAATTGCTCTTCTTGAAGGTCCATTCGAACTCAAATGAACACCTCGAGTCGACATGAAGTCTACTTTTTTTCGTTTTCACGATGTATTTGAGTCGACAATTGCTCTTCTTGAAGGTCCATTCGAACTCAAATGAACACCTCGAGTCGATATGAAGTCTACTTTTTTTCGTTTTCACAATGTATTTGAGTCGACAATTGCTCCTCTTGAAGGTCCATTCGAACTCAAATAAACACGTCGAGTCGATATGAAGTCTACTTTTTTTCGTTTTCACGATGTATTTGAGTCGACAATTGCTCATCTTGAAGGTCCATTCGAACTCAAATAAACACGTCGAGTCGATATGAAGTCTACTTTTTTTCGTTTTCACGAGTCGAGCGCGCTCCCTGAGAGCCTATAAAATAAATATACAGTTTAATGTATAGTATAATGCACAGTTCAATATCGTATAAAATACACAGTATAACAAAAAGTTTTTTCCTGAGATCTAAAACTTAATAAGACATATTATACATCAATACGTGAAGGTCTTCCTTCAAAACCACTCGTTTTGGAGATATTTAAAACTAAACAGAAAACAGTGATTAAAAATCGCGGTTTTCGGTTTTGTAAGGTAAGCCGTTCTTTGGGATAATTTGACTGGACTTATTAGACCTGTCTGTAACTCAGTAACGTAGCCAATAATTTAGTTCGGCGATGGTGGGGAGGGGTTATCCAAAAAAGGGGAGTCCAGAGGTACCCCATGAAAATTTTTAAATTTAATCAGCCGATTTTTCGACTTATTTTAACACTTTTCATAGTAAAAATAACTTCATTTTTTATAAGTCTCAATATTTCGGGGGTCCGGATCTCCTGGACCACTACCCCCCCTTCCCCCCCACCCCTCCGGCCTTGATTGGTGCCTTTACCTTACTTGTATAAAATAGTGCAAAACGCATTGTGAAAATTGGCAGGTTCAAATTCAAAGTGTATTAGGAGTTCGCGCTGTGAAACATAATTGCGATGAATTCTGCAACTTGTACTTGAAAAACCGCCTCGTACCTTGTACTTGTTGTTTTATGGAAATCGTCCCCTGGAGTTCCGTTAACGCCCGCGCTGCGGTGAGAAGAGGAACTCGGTCTCTAGTAAGTTCGCCCTCCAGTTTATTAAAGGGCCTAAATCACAATTTCGCCCAGCGAACTCAGAGTCAACAAACCCGCCCACGGAATCGACCTCGCGGCTCCTCGAGCGCTGCCTTCATTCGACTCCTTCAACCCTCAGGTTCGGAGTTTTCCCGCCAGAGTCCGTTCATGAGTTCGGAGTAGTAGTTTACCCGCGTTTCCCACGATATTGGGCGACTCGAAGACGAGGAAATGAATGAACACGTTTATTTACTTGTCACAAATAGGAACTCTCTCGCTTCACAACTGAGATTCATTTTCAATATCATTATATCGGTACCTTCATTCACAAAAATCGGTCTTGAGGTACAATGTAATCGCCTTGCCAAGACCTTTCTTCCAAATAATGAGTTTTCGTCTTTTCCAAGCGAGAAAAGGTCTAAAAAGAGGCTTTCTTACCATTTGATATTGGTATGTATGACGTTCATTCCACATCGAATGGGCTTACATCCAAATTGGTATTATCCACTTCTATTATTGAATGTGATTCATTGCTCAACCGATAGATGGAAACACTAGGCAACGCTTCAGAATGAACAATTATTGTTTATGTTTACTATTATATGTTTATGTTTACTATTATAGTAATCAACCAAAACAACAGGTGGCATCGCCATCACTCTTGAGCTCCTGTTTATCACTGGGAAGGTTACTCTCAGTGTTTCTGCAGTGATTCATGAAGGTGAATCCTTGAACCCTTGTGTTTCTATTTATGTCTATTCGTGTCTTCCGTTTTCATAGGGGACATTGGCTATTCTTTCACGTTCATTGGAAAAGAAAAAATCCACAGTCGTGCAGCATGGCTATAAGAGCGAATTTTCGAAGAAATAACTGGTTTTATGTAAAATGTCTCCTTAGAAGGACTTGATGTCCATGAAGAACATCTCAAGTAACAACCACGTTTCTTCATCTTCAATGTGCTCCAGATTGAGAACGGAATGGGATATCGCAATTCTGATTCCACCATCGTGTTCATAGTAGAATAGGTAAACCTTTAAAATGAGGTATGAACACGATGGTGAAGTCAGAATTCCGATATCTTAGGCAGATGCTTTGATGTTTTTCTTTTTCTTTTCCTTTTCATAAGATTGTTATTTAATGTGCCAATAAATAAATTAATAAATATCTCATTCCGTTATCAGATTAGAGCAGACTGAACATGAAGAACATCTCAATTATCAACCACGTGACTGCCTAAACCTTGACCGGGGCGAAATTCATATTTTATTATTCAAGTTTCTTTTTTCTTATAAATGACATAACTTTCAGAAATAAAGGAAACTTTTATTTTAATCTTTGAATTTTATATTACCTACATAAACAGGAATAATTCGTTATGGTTTCGTCCATATCCTCTTTGGCTTGTTGACCGTTATTTATTTAGAGGGTTGTTGGAGGTTTGTTGTAAAAAGACAGAGAATGATTTCCAAGCTTTCGGCTTTAATAAGCCATCTTCAGGGCTGTAACGCAGTACGACTAAGTTGTTGGTAGGTATTTTCTCCTCGACCCAGTCTCTACCTCTTTCAGTTGTTTAAACAATGTTACAGACGTGGAACCGAGTGACTATTGCAGTGTCATCCACTTCTGACCTGTATTTCAAATTTCAAGTCTCTAGCTCATCGGGAAGTTTAAAAAAAACTTGGTTCAAGCTTGCAATAAAATTTCAAACTTCGTTTTGAACCCCTTCCCCTTGGCCCAGGGTTATAAAACGTTTCAACGGATTTTTTTTTTTTTTTTTCCAAATTCGGTTTTTGGAATCTTAACAGTTTTTAGGATTTCTTAAGATCTTTAGGATTTTAGGATCTTTCGGAATTTTTTTTTAATTCGATTTTGGGAATTTAAGTAGGCCGTACCTATCTTGAAACGCAAGCCCTCAAATTGGTCGATCCCAAAAGAGTGAATTTGACTCTAAAATGCTATAGCTATTTCCTGACGTACGTATTTTCGGACCCTCGAGCACTTTGGCGCATCGCTATTGTTCGTCGTTCTGCAAGCGGCTCGACGTAATGAATCGATCGCCCGACGTCAGTCAAGGACGTCGGAACAATCGGAGTTTTCCCGTGCCCCTCCTCACTTTTCTCCCTCCACTTAACTCACTCGAGCTCTGGGCAGGTACCAACCATTTGGTTTCTCTCCTTGAACTTTTCGCTCGCAAGACGGTTGAAAAACACTTCCCACAGCACGCGCGGGACTTCGGTTTCGTTTCGGACTTCGTTTGCCGTCAGTGCGGTAGAAACAACGAGAGAAAAAAAAAGCGGTGGAAATTAACGATTAAAGTAAATTATAAAAGAAAAAAATAACGAAAAACCGCGATGACAGGCGATTGTCGAAACGCGATTGCGGCCCTCGCGAGCCGGTGCAGCGCAGTCAACGTCGACCGCCCGTCATGGAAACGCTAGTTTCGAACCGCGCACGACCCGAGTTCACCGAAATCGTCCGGTGCCGCGCTCTGAGCGCAGCGATGAGCGCAAACAGTCGGTGGCGACGGGATTTCGACGTCATCGCCAAACTCGGCTGCGTCGCTTTGACCGAGCAGCTCTTGAAGCTTTTCGCCTCCCCGTCGACCGTCAACGGGACTTTGCTCGTCATCGTCTGCTGTTTCATGTTTTTCTCGTGGAAATCGCGAGCCCCGCGAGTCCTCGCCGTCAGCAAAAGTCGTTACGAGCCGCAAGAAGTCGCCGACTCGGTAATTTCCATATTTTCTCACTTGAGACACCAAGTTGAGTAGGAAATGGTTTGGTGAATCGTGTGTCTTCTCAAGTTAGTTCACCTTTCCTGAGCCAAAATATCCCTCATGTTTTGGCCTCTGTGCACTTATTAGCGAGTAACATTAACAAATCCACACTCATGCAGCATGGCTATAAGAGCAAATTTTCAAAGAAATAACTGTTTTTATGTTGAATGTCTCCATTTTACTGGTTTTATAACAAATTTGTCTCCATTTTTTGCAGATTAACAACTCAACTTATAGATTTTTCAACGCTGACCACGAGGGTGAAGTCAGAATGTCGATATCTCACTCCGTTATCAGATTAGAGCATCTCAAGTAACAACCTCGTTTCTTCGTCTTCAAAGTTTGAGAACGGAATGAGATATCGCAATTCTGACTTCACCATCGTGTTCAGCGCTGGAAAATCTATAAACTGAGGTGCGAAAAAGGAAACAAAATCCGTTTTTAAACGAGTAAAACGGAAATATTATACATAAAATTAGTTATTTCTTCGAAAATTAGCTCTCATAGCTGCACGACTGTGGATTTTTTTGGTCTTTTGTCAGTGAATTCAGGAAGGTCTGAAACTGATTTTGACATAAACATGATTATTTATTTATTTTATTCATACAAAGGAAATCATACAGGATACATATTAAAAATTTCACATTCCACAATTATGACTACGATAATTACATTTCCATCCCTAAGGTCATAGACCCGTCCAGGGACTAGTTGACGTTCTTGTAGTATAATTTTCAGGAAAGAACCGTAATGATAATAGGTAATAAGAACCACGGTTAAAAACAATAATATTTACAAAGTTAATTTTTTTTTTTAATTGTGTTCTTTCTTTCTGAGTCTTTCTTATGCACAGAATTTACTTGAATGATTTCACTTATTAGGCACAATTCACATAAACCAGCTGTATATATCATTCAGAACGTCGAGTTTTAAAAATTTTGGACCGAGAACAAAATTTTCTTCGATGTTTCTCAGATTATTTCAGATTTTCTTCGAAAATTCGGTAAAAGAACCATCTGACAACATTTTACTCAAATCTAAATTAAACAGCATTAAATTTGGCGTCAAATGATCACATTGAATTTGGTTCACTGGACAAGCCCAAATCAACAAATCGTGCCAAATGATCTGAAAAGTGTTACGCTCCTATTGACGAATCCAACGCTTCTAATATACTCAAAGATTCCAAAACCAATAAAACCAACTGCCCATAAAGAATACCAAGCGTCAAAAATTAGGTAAGTAGATTTGTTTGTTGAACCAAATTGAGGAAATCATTCTTTGGTACCTACACGTCACAAATTTCCTGGCGAATCGGCAAACTCATAACACTCTTTTCGGTTTGACCAAAGTGCCTTAAAAATCATTTGAAGCTCAACGTGATTTTTCCGGCCAAAATTTGTTGGATTCTCTTCTTTGAGTCTGGTTCTGCTTCGATTCCTGGTCTGTCGAACTAACCACTTGATATGCTGATATTTTTCACAAAAAATTTTCTTTTCAAATATGTTCAATTTTAGCATTGATTTTAGCCAACCTGCATGATTTGACATTGATTTCTGGTTGGATGGTTTGGATCTTTCAGTTTTAGTATGGGAAGCTAAACATTTTGGTGTATGTAAATATGAATGTATAGCTAGGTACTTGAATGCCAATAATGAGAAAAAAATGTAAATAATAACAATAATAATGGATTTAGAAAAATGTGAAGTTAAAATAAATAAAAACACTAATTTTGAATCTAAAATTATAGTTTATGGAGTGACTTAGTAAGCAATATAACGTGTTGAACAGTTCCTAGCTTGAGTTCCATCGAGGGAACTTTTTCCTCCTATAGGTCATGTTTTATAGGTCATGTTTTTCCTCCTATACCTCATAACCTGATGAGGTCCCCCAGGGACGTTACGAAGTTCCAAAATGCCACTTACGGATTTGATAGATTCCCTCACAGGTCAGCGGAAAAGGAGGATCAAAATTTTCTGGATCTTCGTTTTTTGACAAAAGATTCCGTGCTGATGCGTTCGATGTTACTAAGAATATTTTATTTTACTCGGAATATTTTATTTAAACGGTTTTCGGTCGCATGTAATAGTAGGGTAATTCATGGTCTGATTCAACCGTAGAATTGCAGCTGCATTTCGATTATTCGACATGAGTTTCGAGCCTGTAGCCGTCGTAAATTGAATCGTTCAATAGACGGAGCGCATGCGCCTTCGAAGATTCGACGAGTCGACGTCGAATTCGGCGGACCATGAAGCCCCCTTATTGTGTATAGTTCCATACGTCTCTGAGACAACTCTGATACTGAAAGTCTGAAACCATGGTACAATCGTGTGGTATTGTTCTGGCGAAGGGGAGAGAGAGAGCGTAATGATTAGGAGACAACTCCCTCCACCCCCCCATCAACCACTTACATGTACCCGCTGTCCTCTTTCTCACCCTCCTCCACATTTACATTCACTCACAATTTAAATGTAAGTAGTTCTGGCGAGGGGTGAAGAGGGGAGAGTGAGCGTAATGATTAGGAGACAACTCCCCCCCCCCCCCCCCGCCCTGATCGACCACTTACGCCTTCTTTCCTTCTTCCCACCCTCACCCACATTTACATTCACTCACAATTTAAATGTAAGTAGTTCTGGCGAGGGGTGGAGAGGGAGAGAGAGGGCGTAATGATTATCAACTAACACCCCCCCCCCCCCATCAATTCTCTCCACCGTCCCGCTACCCTCCTCGCTTTCCTCTTTCTCCTCCACTCACAATTCCAATTAATGTCGGGTTAGTCACCTCATGATCGACAGACATTAATATTACACATTTATATCCCACGTCGCATTTCCACCCACCACCAAATCCCCCCCCCCCCCCCCCAACATCATTCTACGCCTCCTCATATATCCCACAATTTCAATTCATTTATCCATTGATAAATAATATTCAATATTATTTGATTATAAATTAGGTAATAATTTTAAATTACATTATTCACAAGTCCACAAGGTGGTCCTCGACGATCTCCTTCATCTATTTATTACGTAAAATAAATGTTTCACTCATCATTTGTATAAATAATTTATAGATCACGACTGAGAGAGATTGATGGATTGTATGGTTTTATTTAGCCACCAGGGAGAGGTTAGGGCCTGGTGGCCCCCTCTTCCACCTTCCCTGGATAAATACAATATTACCTCTTACATCGAATTCAACAACAAGACTGACAACAAGATTTTCAATATCAACAACAACTTGGATCTAAAAACATGAGACTTGCCAAATTATGAATATGAATTATGATAATGAATTGTGTTCGAAAATCCGCTGATCAGATCGCGCTGTATCGCTCAAACTATTTTTTGAAACCGATTCCAACCAGATGATGGGCTGCGAAATACCTACCGACGTTCTCCCGCAAAATGATTCTCGTGGTCATAAATTTCGCTCATAAAAAATGACAAAAAAATACATTACGACATCCCGAAGAGTACGTTTTCCGCGACCTAAAAACCGACGATCGAATTTCATAGCCCATTAGATCTTCAATTGTGTCTGCGGCAGACGAAGGCGAACTGCATATTTCTCATCTCGGATCCGCCTTTTCGAACCATTTCATCGTCTCGTCGCAGCGGCGTCGGCGGCATTCGTAATATTGCGGCTGATAAATTACTGTACGGAATTTCAACGGTTCAAACAACCTGTTCGGTGAGTTCGTTGTTTTAGTTCCCTTCGAGGAGCGGCTGTAAAACCGGTAATGTACCGAGCTGGATTCAATTTCGGGTCGTACGCTGGTCAATGGAGGAATTGAACTGTTGAGATTTTGTACGCTTGAATGAAAATTACTGAGAAAACGACGTGTTGTTGTATTGTCTGAGGGCTCCCGAATATTGAATATTTTGAACAATATTATTGCTCGAAATATTGAACTTATTTTTATTCAGTGTGAGGGCTCCTTAAGAAAGCGTGTGTTTTGAGGCTTGGAAGGATGTTAAGGATGGAAAAGCCATACCTACAAATACGCGCAAAACAACTACACTCCCGCAAACATCAACATGCTTGACGGACGTTTCACAGTGCAATTATAATATTAGACTTAGACTATGTCGTTGATCCAAATGTGACTTGCACTGTATTGCCGATCCTGTCGCCTCTTTCTCTCCCTGAGCTTAGCCCTTTTTAAGTAATAATTATTATTGAGGTGCTCAAGCCACCTAGTGGCATTGCAGAGGGTTGGCCGCAACTAATACACTTGAATTGAACAGACCACCAGATAATAATGAATCACCACAGATAATAATGCATCGTTGTGAAATTCGCAACGTTTTTTAATTCGATACTCGGGTTTTACGTATCTTGAAACGCAACAGAAAGTCGATAATAACGCCTTTTAGACGATAAATCGTATTTTGTCATTACTCTGTCGCATCCAAAATATTTTTATGCAACGAGGATTTCACCCTGAATTTTCACTATAGCTCTCTCGGTATTTCGAACAGATGGCGATGGACGTGTAGGGTATGACGTTGACGACGAAATACCGGGAAGATAACGGCGAAAATGTGCTAATGGATTCGTTTTCCGTTAACCGAATGTTGGTAAACAGTGTAAACAGTGTTGGTTATCGGTTCGTCGCAGTATGTCCATTTTAGCGAATTTGTGAAGAAAAGGAAACTATTGTTCTCGGTCCAAAATGTTAGAAAATCGGATTTCCGAAAAATTTGTATAGGTAGGTACCTTGTATAGGTATTTTTGGTGCGAATTGGAACTTTCTATCTCAATTCTATTGAGAGTTATCATGTGGAATGACACATACATTTATAAATATGTATGATAAAAAGTTCCAATTTGCACCAAGAATATGTCCTGAAAGGCTAAGATCGTAGATGGGCAGAATCTGGGCACTATCTTTAAGGGAGTTATAAAAGAGGAAAAATGACCTATACATTCTAAAAATGAAGCAGTCTGACAAGTGACTCCACATTTTAAAGGTTTTTTTCAAGCTTAACACGGTGGTGAAGTCAGAATTGCGATATCTTATTCCGTTCTCAAACTGGAGCACTTTGAAAAAATCAAGTCAGGCGTCTGACGTCATATGCAGTACCCTAGAAACCGTACTAAGCGAATGGGCTATATGTAACCGCATTCTAGCAAAATAACAAGACGTACAATATTACGTGTACGTACAATATTATGAAGTCTATCCATGAAGGCGAACCTACAGTTTTCGCCTTTCATCGAGATTCCTGTTATCGATACCTAAAATAGTCGAAAAGGGGTTGGTTCAATTTCACCTTCGAGTTCTACTTAGACGGAAGATTGCGTGCTGTGAACACCCCGATAGGCATTGCAGAAGCAACAAGTGAATGCATAAAGAGCAAGTTAAACTCTATATGGGGGGGGGGGGGGAGTATAACTTTATCGATTATTATCCGGTGCATGAAACTATTTTCGTGTTACTCAGCTTGCAACGTCTGGTCAATAGAGATTAGAAACGTTTTGTGGTATTGGATAATATTCAATGATATTATCAATATTATAATATTATCAATCCAGTGGCACGAACCACGTAAGCAATCAGAAACACGAGTATGAAATGTTACGTGTTGGAATACGTAAACGGAAATGATCATGAAGATCGTAGTTCTACTTTTTAGACCAATAGCAAGATTATATTTGTGAAGTTATCCAGTTGAAGGGAGCCAGTAGGGTATCACAAAATAGAGGAAATATCAAATTTTTTGTTTTTGGTATTTTCTTAATTCTGAAATTGCATTCAATTTTTGCATCAGGCAAATGATTGCAATTTTTGCATTTTTGCCAATCAAACGGTCATAAATGACCGCAGATGTGCGCACGACAAACGAAAAACTCATAACTTGGTTTTGACGTCGATCCCGATAAGGCGTGGAATAATCATAAAACGCGAGGAACAAACTCCTTCTCTGACACCAGCTGACACTCAATGGTATCACTGTGAAATTGGAACGGAATTTGAATCGTGAAAGTCTTGTCGTTTTTCTAAAGTGTCTTTAAGTACCTAAGTAAGTAGGTACTTGATGCTTTTCTCGATTTGCTGTATATTTCTCTCAGGAAATAAGAAAGTTGTCGAAGTTCTGTTAGTTTCTCGTTCTTCGGGACATCAAGGTCTATTTCTGGCTGGAATGAAGGTTATGAGTATGAGTTAGCTCAAGGCTAAAGCATGTTTCATGCTAAAAATTCTAAAAACTCGAGGATGTAGAATCTCATGCCAGTCCAATTAAGAATTTAAAATCGCGGTAGTCCAGGGTAGTTCTACTGCATAGTGAAAATACTGTGCGAGGGGACACCGTAGTAACAGCTTCTGGTGCGTACGAGACACGACTTGTAAGGTGGAGGTACGAGTTAAGTCTGCAGTAAAACGCTGACAGGGCTACAGAACTTTTAGGAATCGTTTGAATAATTCAAACGGATCCGAACGAGCTGAGAGTCAATTCGACGACGTCCTCTACACGTCTCCCCTTGTCCTTAATGGCGGCTTCGTTTTGTTTGTTTTGAATATTTAGACGATAAAATAATGATTACTTTGTGCCGTGTGTCGGTAGGTGCGATAACCGCTGGGTCAATGGAAACATTGAATTATTGATTATCGAACCGACAAAGGCAAACTCAAATGTTCACGAGGGGATATTCGACGACTTTAATGAACCAAGTAGCAACAAGCAACGTTTATTCGTGATGTCCAAGCATATAATTTTATCTTAAATACACAGCCGCGTGGTGTAGCGAGTTAAAGTGATGCTGCTTGGTACCGGGTTCAAATCACGGGCTGGTAACGAACTTTACGCGCAGCCCCAGGTCGTACATCATGAGTTTTTAATACAAGATCTTTAAAATTAACATTTAGGTATTCATTGTGGTTAACAAATATTGATTTTGGTTGATTACACTCGCATCGCTGAATATCTCAAATCTAATGAAATCATAAAATAAAACCATGAACACTTATGAGCGAATTGGCGGAGCGGAGTGACCTACAAACTGGTGAATCGATCGGCCAATACCCAACGTCTATCAATTTCTGTTCTTGACCGAAGTTACGCATTCCAAAATCCATTGAGAAATTTGGAATGACTAACAAATTTCTGTTGAGACATTCACTTGTGGTTGACTGCCAACAGGACTGTAAGCTGACACACCTGTAGCGTGACCAAAAATGGAAAAGTGACTGTGCGTCAGTTACATAAACGCCAACACGGGTACGGGTGACGAAAGGAATAACACTTGTAACAAATAAATGGAAATATATTGAACTCAAGAAATACGAAATATGAAACAAATGAAATATACTCAGCTTGGTGTAACTTAAACTAGAATACGTCTCAAGTGACTGGTACTTGGAACCGTACTTGTCGTGACCGTGCAAGGTCGGTATCAAGTTAGAGTGACGTTAAATGAGGCCAGGGCTGTCCATATGAACAGGTCCCTGGGTGAATAAGCAAATAGAAAGATATGAATGAAAGATTTACAAAGGTAAACGTAACCGTCCTACTTGGGTTACGTGTAGCTTAATGGAGGTGACTCCTATGTGTACTCAACGTCCCTATCTGGCCAGAAAAGGTGTAAATATAACTCACAGTACTGAGATCTTATAACTGCTAGCACTCGGACGGGCTGTTCTTGCAGATCACTGTCTGTACGCGTAATGTCACTACTGTCGTCGTAACTGACGCTTCTACTCACAATCACGCTCGGAGGGCGTCTGTAAAACTGAAAGGGATTCACAACTGCTAGCACTCGGACGGGCTATTATCGCAAGGAGAGGTTTTGCTGGACTCTGTTGTTAGCCCTCAGCGCTGGGCTTAAATAGGTCGCTGGAGGGGGAAACGTCTGGAGGCGATCTGTGGTGGGGGTCGCCTGGTAGCCCTCATCCAGTGGCGCTTTTCTGGCGGCCGCGCGGTCTATTAGTCTGACGGCTTACACTCCCCTCCCTCCTGGGAGCCGGCGTCCTCGCCGGTAACCATAGATTCCCCGAAGATTGGTGTTGTCGTCGATCAGTGCCCAAACAAGTGAGTTGAAGCGAGTTAAATTTTAATAGGAAGGCTAAATCAAATAGTTAAGTCGCTAAATTTAGTTACAATTGTTAAATTGTATAAGTATATGCACAAAAGGTAAGTACTTTTTACATTAAATTTGGTTATAATTAGCAAGTTTTACAAAAAAAATATGCACAAAAGGTAAGTAAAAGATTACAAGAATTACAAGAATTGCAGGTAGCAGAGTAAGATATAAATCAGCAAGTCAAGGTCCCGAGAGTAAGCTACACCAAGCAGTAGATAGCTTAATTTCTTAAAATTTTACTAAATTGTAAAGTGGTTCATATATCAAGAAAAAGGGTGTATGTACGTGTAATTAATTACAAAAAGGTGTATGTTAATTAAAAAGGTGAAAAAGGTTAATTAAAAAGGTGGAATTAAAAAAGGTGTATGTTTGTGTAATTAATTACTAGACAGGTTAAAGGTTACCGTCTTCCTTTTTCCTTCCCCGTAGTCTACGGCGTCCCCTTGGGTAAACAGTGTCCCGTGTAATTAAGTTGTCGCAGCGTTGTATGGCTTTAGGGTTACGCGTCATCGTATGGGTACCCTGTGTCACCGGTTCGTCATATCCATGTATAGGTGTAGAAGTATGCGTCACTGGGTGCGTCACTTGCGTCACCGTCACCACCGGCGTCACCTGTGTCACGGGTATCTGGGGCGTGTAGGTAGTTCTTTGGGTTGGCGTCACCTGGGGCGTCACCGGCGTCACCTGTGTCATGGGTATCCGGGGCGTGTAGGTAGTTCTTTGGGTTGGCGTCACCTGGGGCGTCACCGTCGTCAATGGCGTCACCGTCGTCAATGGCGTCACCGTCGTCACCGGCGCCACCTGGGGCGTCACCGTCGTCACCGGGGGCGTCACCGCCGTCACCGGGTGCGTTACTTGCGTCATTGGTCCTTGGTAGGGTTGTATCAACTCAGGAGCAAGCGTCACCGGGTGTGTCACTTGCGTCTCTGGCCCACCATGTGTGTGTTTTGGGTCAGAAGTGACCGTCACCGGCACTCTGAGAGAAAAACCTTGAATGGACTCAATAACCGTCGCTAAGCATTCTTCCATCACCTCCTCGTTGGCTGGATCTTGAAAGGTGATGCTTGCTGTTGAGGCTCGTGACTGTGGGCGTCCTCCTATGGCCAATGGTCCAGTTGACACGTTTCGTACCCCAGGTGGATGTGAAATGGGTAGAAGGCTCCGTTTCTTGATACAGTCAATCTCAAGATGTTCGTGTACCCCACAGTAATTGCAGAAGATAGTCTTCTGTGGGTTGTGACTGCAGTCCACGGGGAAGTGTGACATGTCCCCACAAAACATGCACGGGAACCTGGGGTTAGGTCTTGGCGTCTTGGCGTCACGTCGTCCCGTCATTGTCTTCTTTGGGTCCCATGGATCTATCTCCATGACCATAGAACGCGGTATATTCGTCCTCCTGTAATCACTGGCGTCTGAGTGTAACCTGGGCCCGTGGTCAAACAGGCGTGACAGGCGGATCAATGTAGCATTGATTGTGTCCAGTACGTCGGGTGACGAACCGTTCCCCCCGTTCCCTTTTGGTCTTGGCATGATGAAAATGTGTTTACGAAAAATGAAATGTGACGCTATAGGGTTATGGGTACCCTCTGTTGCAATAAGTGTAACGTGTAGAAATAACTATAAGTGTAACGTGTAACGCGTAGAAGAAAAAGAAAATGTACGTCAATGTGACGCCTTATGATGTGTAATGTAACAAAGAAAAATGTGTAATCAAAAATACGTCAAGGAAATGACGGTGTATAATATTCTGTGTGTGTGACTCTGTTGTTGTTTTGCTTTCTTCTCGTCACCTCGTGTCGGCGTAACTGGATTCGTGCCTGGGCTTACCAGACAAAAATCCCACAAGCTGCCACCAATATGTAAGCTGACACACCTGTAGCGTGACCAAAAATGGAAAAGTGACTGTGCGTCAGTTACATAAACGCCAACACGGGTACGGGTGACGAAAGGAATAACACTTGTAACAAATAAATGGAAATATATTGAACTCAAGAAATACGAAATATGAAACAAATGAAATATACTCAGCTTGGTGTAACTTAAACTAGAATACGTCTCAAGTGACTGGTACTTGGAACCGTACTTGTCGTGACCGTGCAAGGTCGGTATCAAGTTAGAGTGACGTTAAATGAGGCCAGGGCTGTCCATATGAACAGGTCCCTGGGTGAATAAGCAAATAGAAAGATATGAATGAAAGATTTACAAAGGTAAACGTAACCGTCCTACTTGGGTTACGTGTAGCTTAATGGAGGTGACTCCTATGTGTACTCAACGTCCCTATCTGGCCAGAAAAGGTGTAAATATAACTCACAGTACTGAGATCTTATAACTGCTAGCACTCGGACGGGCTGTTCTTGCAGATCACTGTCTGTACGCGTAATGTCACTACTGTCGTCGTAACTGACGCTTCTACTCACAATCACGCTCGGAGGGCGTCTGTAAAACTGAAAGGGATTCACAACTGCTAGCACTCGGACGGGCTATTATCGCAAGGAGAGGTTTTGCTGGACTCTGTTGTTAGCCCTCAGCGCTGGGCTTAAATAGGTCGCTGGAGGGGGAAACGTCTGGAGGCGATCTGTGGTGGGGGTCGCCTGGTAGCCCTCATCCAGTGGCGCTTTTCTGGCGGCCGCGCGGTCTATTAGTCTGACGGCTTACAGGACCTACCCAGGTTTAATAGTGACCAATCACTCACTTAGCTCGTAATGGTAAAGAAAAAAAAGGTAATCACTCAAGTGGCAATTGAGCAAAACGATTTATTCCTGATTCTTCAGACACAATTCGGTGAGTGACTCGAAACCCGTTTGACGAGCGACGTATCGCATGTAACGATCCCAAGGACGTACCGGCGACGTTGGATTAAATTACGGAGGCGGCTGCTGCCATCCATAAGTAAGAGACGGTAACATTTTCACGTAAACTGTTTTCTAAAAATACTACCTCACGGGATTTCATATGCAACGACCCAGTGAAGGAAAACGAGGTATCGATTGCGAGGTGAACCCATGGGAAAATAGGTACTTGAGCAAAAAAATTAGTGTTCAAAAATATTCAATAAGAATAAAACAATTGAAGCTGGCAGATTATAGCTGGAATTGCTAATTTCGGAAAATACGTAAGAAATTGATGTAAAATTATGTGACAAAGAGTTTGTACGCCCTCCTGTACAATAAAAAGATTCATTTCCCGCATACCTATACAGTGAAAATTCATTTTTTATTGCATATTCGTGCATTATATTTGGCTCAAGAATTAGTGAACACCCTGTTTTCGTTTTATAGTAGGTATAGTTTAATAATAATAATTTAGCTTAATAATTTCAAAAATTTGTAGCCCCCCGCTTGTTGGAGGGCATCGGTATGACTTTTAACAAACAGTATTCTGGCCAGACCTCTCCCCTGGCTACGTCAGTGCTGAACTAACCGATGCTTTTGAGGGATTTCGCTTCTTTAATGTTTTTGATGAAAGACTTTTCGCACGCCAAAGACGACGGTGCTCGAACTCAGCCTTAGTACTGACCTGTTGAGTAACCCCTCGACATTTTGTCACTCTCTTAAAAATCTAGGTATCTTGCCGAAAAGTTAGCGGTCATTGGGCAATACAACTGTTATACTATGGCCGATTTTAGACTCTTGATGGTGATGGTGGGGGGGGGGGTCATTTTCAATCACTATGCAACACCAAGACACGAGAAGCTCAGCACCATTCAGCATCTTTTCTATTCATGCGAGATTTCAGCAAAAAAATTTAATTACTAATTAAAATTTTAATTTCTACCAAAATCCCCAAAAGGGGGGAAAAATTACCCATAAATTCCAAAAATGAAACAGTCTGACAAGTGACACCGCATTTTAAATTTTTTTGGGCTGAACCCGATGGTGAAGCCAGATTTGCAAATATCTTATTCCGTTCTCAAACTGTAGCACTTTGAAGTTGAAGAATCGCGGTTGTCAATCTGATAACTGAATGAGATATAGCAATTCTGACTTAACCATCGAATTCAGCGTTGAAAAAAATAAACTGAGGTGTTATTTGCCAAAACAAAGAGACTAAATTTGTTATGAAACTAGTAAAATGGAAACATTATACATAATACTAGTTATTTCTTCGAAAATTTGCTCTTATAGCCATGCTGCGTGACTGTAGATTTCTTTGCTTTTTCATCTCCTATATGTACTGCTGCAGGTGCCACGGTAAGGCCTGAAAGCTTTTCTTAATAAAAGCTAATTTTGGATACCGGAACTCGATTGAACTACGCAATAAATGCGATATGAAAACGCAATAAATTGGTGGTTACTTGAATCTGTATTCACAAAGTTTAGCTTCAGGCTTGACGTCTGTATAAATACACAATTCAAAGCAACAGACATTCAGAATTGGTCGATCGTCACACAAGTTCCTGCGACACGATTGAAACGCAATAATGACTTTGACAGAGTATCAATGAATCAACCTGTAGTTTTACGAGCTGTAAAACTCGTCAAAATGTTATTTATTCGTTTTCATTGGATAAAAAGCGATTATAAAATTATTGAACAATTGTTTCGATGTTGCAACTTTCATAATTAACATTTTTTTATTGTTAATGGTCGTTTTTCTTCTTTCAGGTGAGCAAAGAACCCGATGTTGTTGAACTAAAATGGACAGATCGTAAGTCAATTTATTTGTAATACTTGGTGCCCTACGAGTATTTAGGATATTATAAGGTTTTGAATCCATGCAATTTGATTACATCCTGAAGATTGTAATCAGGCAAAATTGATGCCATGATGGTTTATTCGGGTTATAGAGAGAACTAATCGTGCATAAAATGGCCAGATTTTACGTTATAATCCACATTTTTCGAGTGAGCTTCGAACTAACGTCAGGTGAGAAAAACTCTGCAAATTCTTGACACAACGGTTTATTATCTTCCTTGTGCAGATCACCCTTCTGTCTATACCAGACTGTATTGCAAATCGGCACCATACCATATTCTCACCGTACTCATACCATACCATACGAATTTCTTTCCTATCATACCATACTGTATTATACCAAATCATACATACAATAATATACCATACCATACTCATACCATGTCATACAAACCGAGTGAATAATGAAATGTCATCCATTTCAGACCTATATTTAAAATTTCAAGTATCTAGCTCATCATCAACATTTAATTTGTTTAAACAAATAGGTATTATTTAAACAATTTTACAGATGAGAAACCGAGTAAATATTGCAATGTGGTCTATCCCCGACTCACGGTTAAAATTTCTAGACTGTAGTTTACCGGGAAGATGAAAAAAGGTAGTTTTATTCTGGGCGTCTGGTGGTTGGGTCACATAACGGCCGTTTTCGGCGCGAAAGTTTAGTGTTTTTCCTAAACCTTTGCGCGCTCACTGTGAACGAACAGCTGGTCGCACAAAAATCCAATTGGTCTTAAAAGATTCGTAATTTTTCAGGTCATTCAAAAGTGAACTAAACATTACACGGTTCAGTTAAATATTTGGAGATATGACATTGTCGAAATTTTAAATTTCGTTTTGAACCCCTTCCCCTTGACCTAGGGTTATGAAAAGTTTCGAGGATCATTGTGGGGCTGGTCCAAACCCAGAAACCAAATTTCGTAATTTTAGCTCAACGCTAACTGGGCAAAACGGCGTGGACGGCGGACGGCGGACGGCGTACGGGGGACGGCGTACGGCGTACGGCGTACGGTGTACGGCGTACGGCGTACGGCGGACGGACGGATTTTTTTTTATTCGATTTTCTGAATCTACGTGTCTTGAAACGTAAACCAACAAATTTTGAGGGGGGGTTAAAAAATTTTTTTCTTTGGGCGATTCCAATGGTTCATTATCGAAGATAATAAACCAAAATAAACGTTTTGTGGACTTATGTCCAATTTAGCCAATTATGAACTGCTATCACTCATTTTGGAAACCTAAATTTCTTAAATAAAAGAGATTCTAGTTTTTTGGGAAAAGGTGTGAAGGAAAAATCACACCAAAATGAGACAAATAAACCAGAACCGGCCTTGGATTCGTATTGCCCAGTTAGCATTGAGCTAAAATTACGAAATTTGGTTCACGAGTTCGGACAGGTCTCACGATGATCCTTGAATTCAAAGATAACTAAACCTTTCAAAACCGTAGGTCAATAGGAAAGGGTTCAAAAGGAATTTTGAAACTTTAAAAATGCAACTTTCGCGAAAAATTCCAGTTCAAGTTTGAACAAGTCCATGGCACTTTGCCCAGTTAGCGTTGTGCTAAAATTACGAAATTTGGTTTACATGTTTGGACTACAACCACGATGATCGATGAAAATTTTCATAACCCTCGGTCAATGGGAAGGGGTTCGAAACGAATTTTGAACTTTTATCGCAAGGCTAAGGCCAAGATTCATCCAATTTCATACGGTCGACGGAGATTTCCCCGTGTGATAGGTTATAACCGAATTTCTTCCTCATTTTCGAATGTAAGTCGACGGTATGTCATTCCCGGAAATTTTCAATCAGAACGAACGGCAAAGAGGAAAGTAAACACGAGAACAAACAAAGAGAAAACACGTAAACAAAGAGAAAAACGCGTAAACAAAGAGAAAAAGACGACACAAAACAGACAACCCACAGAACAGACAAAACAAAAAACGTCCAATACGCCCACGGTAACAGTCGGTGGTTGAGCACGGATCAGAATCTGGCGGAGTTAGCGTCCTCGGTAATCCGAGGGTTACGACTAACTCGGAGCGGTGAAACCTATTTTTGGATGGCTGTAACGCGAAGGTGAAATCCACCACAGTCACGGACGACCCCCCGCCCCCTTCCCACCAATCTCCTCAACCCCCCCCCCCCCCCACCACCACTCATCCTTCCCCGCTCACCTCTTTCTTCGTCACGATTACCACCCACTACCCACCCAGTGGTAATCCCCCCCACCCAGTGGTGGCACCCAGTGGAGCGGATTTTTCCGGAGGATCAGATCCGCCTAAATTCTTACAGCTCCCATCCGCCGATCTCAGGTTTGTCGTTGCCCTCACGCTAGCGAATCAATCCGTGAGAATAGAGAGTTCCAGGCTACCACGGTGGCTGTTAGCACGGTACCGTGGTCGGCGTTCCAGTAGTATCAACTGATCCGAAGTGGGCGTTCCAGTAGTGTCAACTGATCGAAAGACGGCCGAAAGTTCACGAATTTTAACGAAGATCATGGGTATGTCGAACAACCGCGGATCGACATTGTGCTTTCGACATTCTCGTACCGTGCTAACAGCCACCGTGGTACCCTGGAACTCCCTAACAACCGTCAACACATCCGCCGGCAGATTTGATTAGTTCGTGTATAGGCCCGTTTACACCAAACGAGTATTGTTCGCGATCAAGATGCTCGGGCGGTATGAACACCTATGGGGAAAACCGGCGGATATGTCATGTAAGATCCGCAGATCCCGATCTGTTCAGCATGTCGGACGGATCAGGGATTCAGACGGCGGTTTTACCACTCAGTGGCGTCTTGAAAAGTGCACAAGAAGTTCACAACTCATGAATCATGCGGCAGCCTGTCGGGTCAATGTTCATACTGGCTCATCTGATTCGAACAGCACATGGTTGTCAGACATCGAGTTAATTAATAATTATTAATTGTACCTAATTATTAATAATAATTAATACGAATTAATACAAATTAAATAACAACTAAAAATAATTACCACTACTTACTTGATAATAGGTAATAATTAATAATTAATGATAATTCATAACAATAATTATTCAATCAATTTACCCTTAGTGATCTATAAATAATGAAACAGATAGGTACCACTGGTAGGTATAGTAACACAAACAGAAAATGAATTTAGAAAAAAAAAATTGTCTGTACCATAGCGAGGGT
Source organism: Stenodema calcarata (assembly GCA_963920205.1). NCBI lineage: Eukaryota > Metazoa > Arthropoda > Insecta > Hemiptera > Miridae > Stenodema > Stenodema calcarata. Next base: position 4,777,771 of record OY986055.1, on the reverse strand, counting down.
ATCAAAGCCACATGTCGTATCACATTTTCACCAACTTTCCAGGAGAGCCAACAAAACTGATTCAAGAACATGTTGGTGATGAAATATATACTTTGTTTTTATTTGAGCTCTAAATTTCGATTGTATTATCGGTGAACCACAGGTTTCAAACGACGCGGAATCGAAATGTCTATCGATTACGAAAAGAAGAAAATTTTTTTTTTTTTTTTTTCGGTGATACGACATGTGGCTATTAGATTCTAGTTTGAATAATAACGCTCAACTGTAGGCAATGCCTCTCAAGCCTACTAGATGACTGGCACTAGGTTAATTAAATTAACACTATTTGAATTAACACCTTATACGTATGATCTGTAGGATGCGATCGAATCATGCAATCTGCCCGGTTTACCTACATCGTCTAAAAAGTAGGTAAGTAAGTAAGTAAAGTAAGCAACCATTTCAGGTTGGATTTCCGTCCGACTGCCGTTTTTAGGCGTCGCGGACGTCATCGGCTGTCCACCTAGGTGGATCAGAATAAATCTTGAACAATTATTGTTCCGATAGCCTCGCCCCCTTGAGTTGAGAGGGGATCGCCGTACAGAAGCGTGAAAGATTACTTGGACGGGAGACCCACTTACCGGCGGTCACCCATCCAAGTAACATCCACGGCCGACGTCGCCTTACTTCCGTGATCTGACGAGAACGGGTTCGTTGCGACGTCTGCCCCGTACGGCGGTTTTGCACTAGTAGTCGACCTACATGTGTTAGAAGTCGACAGTACCTATCTCTTGAGTCAGTAGTCGACAGGTTTCGTCATTCCATCGTTTTCACTTTTTTCAACTTCTGTCTAAATAAAATACATTCAACTGTGAATCGGAACTTGGAAATGTATTAATAAGATGTAATAAAGTAGTTATCAGACTTTTTATTTGCAAACAGCTCATTATCAGTCTCAAATTGCAATAAGTATTTAAGGAAAAAGGTATGAAAACTATAGTCGAAAACTCATTGTCAGAAAATTGACATTACAGTTGGGCTTAGTTACCCACCTATATACATAGTTTTTGACATTTTCATGTCTTTGCTTTGGCACATAAACTGAAACGGGAAAAATTTGTTCCCTTGATTCACCCTTTCCCTCAGATCGCGTCAGAACACAAGCGACCGGCCGGCCACTACGTCAGAGCCTATGACGCACGAGCTTATGACGTCAGACGGCTGGCAGGAGGCCAACAAGTACGTCAGAGCCTATGACGCACGAGAGTATGACGTCAGAGGGTTGGCAGGAGGTTAACTAGTACGTCAGAACCTATGACGCACGAGAGTATGACGTCAGACGGCTGGCAGGAGGTCAACAAGTACGTCAGAGCGTATGACGTCAGAGGGCTGGCCGGAGGTCAACTAATACGTCAGAGCCTATGACGCACGAGAGTATGACGTCAGACGGCTGGCAGGAGACCAACTAGAACGTCAGAGCCTATGACGCACGAGCGTATGACGTCAGAGGGCTGGCTGGCTAGGTGATCGGGTGGTAGAAAAGGGAGGTGGTGATGACGTCAGAGGGCTGGCTGGCTAGGTGATCGGGTGGTAGAAAAGGGAGGTGGTGATGACGTCAGAGGGGCCAGAGGGAGGCAGATATCTGAAGTCTAATTTTTTCGAGTTTTACGAAGTATTTGAGTTGACAATTGCTCTTCTTGAAGGTCCATTCGAATTCAAATAAACACCTCGAGTCGATATCAAGTCTACTTTTTTCGACTTTCACGAAGTATTTGAGTTGACAATTGCTCTTCTTGAAGGTCCATTCGAATTCAAATAAACACCTCGAGTCGATATCAAGCCTACATCGTATAAACTGTAGGGATAATCCTGCCTGTGAATGTGGATATCCAGCCGGGTGGCTGGAACATATTTTTATGAGTTGCCCTAAACAGTTGCCCCGGAACATAGTTTTATGAGAGGGAGAGAGAAATTATGTTAAGGAGCTTAACCAAAAAAGTATTAAATCCGTTTAGTTACACCACATTATTATTTACAAGGATCGCTGGGGCGTGGGACGATATGTACCTTTTTATTGAAAACAATAAGTTAATTATTTGATTTTGTTAGCCTTTAAGCGTCAATTAAGAGTTCTTTTCATTTCAAGTTGTAATATAATTTACTTTAATATGTAAGACGGGTGTGTATATAACTAAGTATTGTCTCCAGCATTAATCTATTATCTATTATCAAATGTCTGTATATAAATGAGTTTGTTTATGGCTGTATTTATAAAAACCATGCCAAATAAAATTTATATAAAGAAACAAACAAAAAACACTAGTTACAAATTAAATTGTTATTTTCAGACCAGGACTTTTACTTCTACACTTCTTGTATGTGAAGTCGCTACCCAAATACATTCAATTTAGAAAGGAAATTGATACAATATAATATATTTTATATCATATATTTTATTACTCCCATAAATTCAATGTGCTAAAAATGCAATCAATAATAAGTGGCTGTAATATGAGTGGAGTATCCGGTAACCGACCTCACTCACATCACCTGAACTAATGTATGCAATCAGGTAACAGTGATTATCATATGTATTATCAACATTTCCTTCGAAACGACTCCCACTAATAAGTTACGAGCGCAAAACAAGTTAACGGGATATTTGAATTTTGATGACTTGTGGTTTCCGTGACTGAGCCCGGTTAATCGTGAATTATTTAGTTCGATAAGGTCATTCCTTGACTTGTATCGGGGTATTTACACGAACTTTCCAAGCGCCCATTTCGTTCGTGCAAATATTCGATCGAGTCAACTTTACTTGGAGTTTTTGATGTTACGACGCCGCAATTCGCTAATTGATGTGTAATCATTTGAAGATCAAATTGTATTTACTGGCCGTAGCCAGGATTTGTATTTGAACGGTGGAGCTTCGTCTGTTGAGCTCATATCTCCGGAGTTCAATAATATTATGACGTGAATGTGCTGTATGTAACTGGAGTCAAGTTCAAACTAGAACGTGTGTTGCAAAAACTAAATCACGGATTGATTCCGAATGAATGAATAACATGTTTATTGACATAATAATTGTTTGCCATACTTCTGCCATTTCTCAAAGTTCTGTCGAAGTTGGTCTATAGTTCTAACTTGAGCGTAAACGGAATAAGAACAGCAATGAACAAAATATCAATAATGAAAATGGGCGAAGAAATACATAATAAATGCAGATATAAATACTAATACTGCCGTTTCACACAGGACTTTCGACATCCAAAAATGCCTCAAGGTTTTTCAGCTGACACTAGTTGCTGCTAGTTGCTGCCTTGCTCGACTCCAGTTTAGAGTTACGAATCCGTAGTTCCGCTCGATGTTAACGTTAGTTCCCATCGATCATGCTGATAACGATCAAATATCGAAAACATCGATCCGCTTCGAATAATCGTAGTTAACTTGTTCTTCCCCTTCGATAATTTAAACTCAAGCAATCAGTTTGGAGGCAAAACCACTTGAGCTGTTTTGCCTGCAAACACTCGCCATTTCTGACGCACCGTTTTTTGGAAAACTTACTTGAGCCAAACTGAATATCACAGATGGATGTCATTGAGTCAAAATCTGTTTGAAAACAGCTGGTTCCGAGTTTCGAGTTAAGTAATTCGCAGGAGAAACCACTTGGGTGTGAAGTGAAAAATCACTTGCTATGAAAAAACCCTTATGCTATGAAAAAACCCTTTTTCACAAATTTCGACGAATTCGGAGATAGCGGTTTTACTTTAAAACGGCAGGATACCCACACAGAAAATAGACGTCTGCAAGACGTCTAATAGACATCTATTGGTAGACGTAGACACGTCTACTAGACGTCTAAATGGTTACTTTTGGTCGGTCAAATAGACGTGTATTCATCTAAATGTGTAGACATACCTACAGGCGTAGATGAACACGCGACGTCTTAACGGCGTCCAGCGGCGTCTATTGACGTCTGAACGGCGTCCAGAGGCGTCTATTGACGTCCGAACCGCGTCCAGTAGCGTCTATTTAGTCTGAACGGCGTCCAGCGGCGTCTATTGATGTCTATCCATGTCTAACGGAGAAGGTGGGCCATGTACCGGATAGTCCGAGGACAGGAATACGCGTTTCTACCCAGACAAGAGGAACGGTCCAGTTGGAGTGGGAAGGGCCCCTGTGGGATTATCTGCGGGCCCATAACCGTAGGCCCCGGCATGTGAGTTCCTTGGGGAGACCATGAACTCGGGTACCTACCTGCATAGTTGGTAGAGTGAGCTAGAACACTCGACTCCACCTGTAGTTCAAACCATCGATGTATATATACGAGTACATCGATGGTTCAAACAGGTACTCGGCGGCCGCTCGAGGCCTTTGACTAAGTTATAAGTCCCCTCTCCGGGGGGGGGGGGGGGGGAGATCGTAAGGTTTGAGCTGGGTATCTCCCTTAAAACTTTGGATTATATCCATGTCTAACGGCGTCTATCGACGTCTAAAAAGTGTCTATAGACGGTAAAGGGCGTCTATCGACGGCTACACAGCGTCTATCGACGTCTAGAATGCGTCTATCTATTGTCTCGACGGCGCGGCGTCTATCAATTTAGAATCTGGCAGTCGTAGTAATTGCCGGAATGACGGCCACGACAGACCGCAAGAACCCTAGAAAACATGATCGAAACTCCCAGCGACTTTGATTGTTTCACTTTTGCTTCTAAAATGAGTAAGTCTTAGGTTTTTGTGTGCGTGGATTCCAAAAAATCATGTTTTTATTCACTTTTGAGACTCAGAAATGGTCAAAAAGTGACCTTTTTCGGCTTTTATGTTGATCATCTGAACTTTTCATATCAGACCGAAGTGTATTATTGGTTATCACAACGATTTCATTAAAATTAACAAATTACTGAAGTTGAATCAAAAACATTGGAAAAAATAAAAAAATTCCCCAATTTAGTTATGAATATATTAATCGGAAGAATCAAAGGAATAATGAAACATCAGGGGACAAATAATACTACTAATGAAAGTATCTAATTAATTTTTATTAGTAACGTCTTCTTTTCTTAATATTCAAGTTAATAATAATCAATAATCAACAAATTTCGAGGAAACTAGTTATGTCATGTAGATAAGACTTTTCATGAGACAAATATAACAATTATTATTATTTATTATCATGATTACTTACATAGTAAAGAGGTACCTACCTACCTATATTGTGGTACATATTATATTAATAGATGAATCACTCTTTAATGAGGCAACACAATGCCGTCCAATCTGGCCCGTTACACCTCAATTCATAGTTTTGTCATCGTCGTCCTTTCGAGGTGAATTCAGGATGGTCTGGAACGGATTTTGTTATAAAACTTTTTCGGAACTTCGAGCTTTAAATATTTTGGACCGAGAACCAAATTCGCTAAAAATGAAGTTTTCAAAAAATTTCACTGACACTACTTTAAACCCATAAACACATCAAGACAACATCCAAGCAATATATTACTGACACAAACACCACTCCCTCCCCACATTAGCCTACCAGGCAATATTGTAATAAATTGATTGAATTGTAAAATTTCCTTAGTAACTGAACTACCAATTCAGGGTATGCGATCACATTCGAAGTTTAGTTAATTTAATTAAAATTTAATCTTAACTTGACGGCTTATTTTATCTTATTTTGTGGATATTATCGTAGAATTGGCAGTTCGTGTTAGGAAACAGTTTAGCAGTACGACGTGAGCTGTAGCCGGAATGAGATCTCCGAGGCAATTTCGTAGATACGTTCGACCGGTTATAGAATTGAGTATAATTTCCAACAGGAGCAACATGGTCAATGTTCGAACCAATTGGGAAATCAATGGGATGGAAGAGCTTAATTCGGTAAGTCCAGCAAGGGCGGCGGCTACGAAAGGTAAAATACGACGCGGATAAACGGGATGCTGGAGGTAGTAAACTCACCGAAGGGCAATTGGAGAATCGAATTGTAGTGACTTTGTCAGTTGACTCAACTTAGTGCATAACGGAGTTTGTTTATGTGCAAACGGGCGTTTGTGTTGGGGTCAAACAATCGTACCTGAGTTGGCCGTAGGTGTGGAAAATATCAGTAATCCTACAGTTTTGTGCACAGTGCAGATTTCCCTCAAAGTTTGTGGGTTTACGTCTAAGGCTTTGTCCTAATTGAGTCTTGCGATAATTCGATGAGCGACGGTCGCGTTAATGGCGACAACGGAGTCAAACCTTGGAGAAGTACTACCATGTCCTATTTGGTGAAAAGATCCAGTGGCGAGATCGCGTGATCGGCATCGCGGGATGAACATGGGATTCCGGGAGAACATAACCATCAAAAATAGATAAATAAATAAACATGTGGGGAGTTTTTCAGGGAAAAATTCAAATTGCAAATTCTTGACATAGCGGTTTATTATCTTCTTTGTGCAGATCACCTTCTGTCTACATCACTAAATGATAGATTGAACGAATAGACAATATAATTATTAGAATACGATTAAAATAATATAATTCTGGTGTTTTTGTTTCTTGACATAGCGGTTTATTATCTTCTTTGTGCAGATCACCTTCTGTCTACATCACTAAATGATAGATTGAACGAATAGACAATATAATTATTAGAATACGATTAAAATAATATAATTCTGGTGTTTTTGTTTCCACCTAGCTACGTTCGCAATAATTTATTTATTAATTACAAATTAATACTGATAAATATAAATTAATAAATTAATATTATTATTGATATTTATTATTATTTATTAACTCGATATCTCAACACCATGGTGCTATTCTACTCAGCCTTCCGCTTGTTCAAACTTGAACTGAGAACCGCAATTTTTCGCTAGAGTTGCAATTTGAGGTTTTAAAATTCGTTTTGAACTCCTCTCCCTTCCCCTTGGACTATGAAATGTTTTAACTATCTCCGTGATGTCCGAGCCCATTTTTATTCGATTTTCTGAATCTACGTATTTTGAAACGTGACCCCTTAAATTTTGAAGGGGGGGGGGGTTTCTTCGGCGATTCCAATGGTTCTTCATCGAAGATAATAACCAGAATGAGTGGAAAACGTGATTTTGAGGAAAACATAATAAATGAAGTATTTCTCCACCCAGTGTTGTGGAATAAAAACAGTGACTTGTACAAAATACATGACATAGGTAATCAAAGATTGCAGCTGACATCCTTGCACAGTGGTGAAATACATCCTCTTGGCTTCGCAATTCAGCGTAGAGGTGATGGAATTCTCCATGTTTCATCCGCGAAACATAAATTGAATTGCAAGGTTTTCTCTTCCTCATACCTGATTGTTGAACTAGGGAAATAGAGAAACTTCAGAATTCCCACCTCGCAAATTCCCACCTTTGCCCTTCTTCCAATGAAAATGATGCCATTTTTGAACGTAACATCAGTAGCACTTCAACTAACTAAAGTACAAAACGACATTGATCGCGCGATTGCTCTGGTCAATCTCGGTCGTACAATTGCGCGATGGTAATTAGGACACAAGTTTCTGATCGCGCGATGAAAAAGTTTGTATACGCCGGGCTTCCTACGACACTTCGCACATTTTATACAAACTGAAACAAATGAAGAAATCTTGTGATCCTACATCTACAAAAAACCGATAATATAGTCAAGAACTGACTCTCGGTCATTTTTACTAGTTGGGTCAAATCAGGGGGTTTTACGTCACTGAGGGCTAAACTGGGAGATGGAGCTGAGGCTCAAGTAAATCCTTGATCCTATCGGATGGGAAACGGGCCTTATAATCTCATCTCATTTAGACCCGAGGTCAAGGTCGAATGAAGTTTGAATAAAGTTTCCAATCCCTTCCAGGAGCCCAAACCCCCCTTTTCAGGTTGGTAACAGTCGTGGATTATATTATTCGTCCATTTGAATGACCAGTGCGTTCCACAGGATGATACTGTAAGTGTGGGCTTGGTAACATTGGAAAAGTAAATTGTGCGTTATCGCACACAACAGTAAAAAAAACCTGCTCAAGTATTCAAACAATCCTAGTGGCGTTATGTTGAACGAGTCGACTGAAGATGTTCGTGTTGCAGGGGATTTCCGATCTACTTGAAGTTATTTCCGACTATCCCGTGTGGGAAACTGAAAATAGAATATCAGACGAGTAGATTCTACTCAATGTATTCATGTTCCCAGCCACTTCTCTAACTCGAGGTGTCAAGTCCACTAAAATATTTACTACACTTCAAGCTCCAACATCTCACATTGATATACTGTTTTTCAATCAGTTGTAGAGACCAGAATAGGTATTCTCCATGAAATATATGATAGCGAAAATGGAGGTTTCATTTTCACCATTTCATATTAAACTTTTAAAAAATTGCGACAAAAATACCTTGCTTATGATTATATAATATAATACATCATATTATGACATCTGTAATAATGCTTCAGAATTTAAATTTTGGAATTTAAAGTTTTTGTTGGTGGCTATCCTTTTTCGTACACAGCAGGGGAAATCTTAATAGCGATCTGGGTCATGCGAATCGACTTTATAGAGTTACCTACCAAATCCAATCTCGACTTTTCTGTACGCATCAAACATTAACCCCAGGAGTTAACATAGAATCGAATATAAACGTGGGGTTAGTGGTTAAATGGGAAATGCTATGATAGCCTGGAATACCTTCTCAGTGTTTTCTAACTTTAGGAGTGTTCTTGGTTCGTTGTGTACAAGTAATACTCATGCCGTAGGAAGACTGGAATAGAGATTTGTGTCCTAGGGGATTTTCAGCCTTCTGCGAGGTGCTAGTTTTGTCATATTACCTACCTATCTCACCAAATTATTTTTTCCACCTCCCACTTCTTGTTGGATTAAAGAGAAGGAAAATAGGGAATCCTGTTGGTCTACTATAGGCCACTATAATTCGAAAATGTCTCGAAAGTTGAAAAACCTACGATGGGGGTTGATAGAGCAACCTTCAAAGCAATAGCAGAAACCAATAATTTTAGAAACTTAATCTGCAGACTCAAAGATTTGGCTCGGTAACACGAATTGTCCGCCGTCTTGCAAAATAATATTATAGTATAGGGCTATTTTGCAATACGGACATTTGCAATGTAAATTGTTAGATACATACTATGTATCTAACAATTTACATTTTAGTACATCTCGGAATGTTTCCGTCTTCTGGTCTAACTTAAATAATTCTGTGTGCTCATTATAGATCTTGGTAGCTTGTACAATAAATGAGCGATCAAAGATATTGGTTCTGTGGATCGGGATCTGCATAGGTCGTTACCTATTTCTCGTATTTCGCTCATGAATCTGTTCCATCCAAAGGAACTGATCGAGAAGATGATCAGGTCTTTGAAATTTCCAAATTTCCCACCTGTAGCCTTTTCCTCTCCGAAAACTTTAACAAAACCAGTGCCAAGTAATGTGGGGTTATGTCGCACCCGTCGTGGAATAGGTAACCGAACAAATCAAAAAATGCCATTTTCGAGTTGTCATGGAAGGGGTTTATTTTCTCTTAATCAGCTCTTAAAGCATGTCAAAACCCGTTTTCGTAGAGAATCAATACTATCCACTGGTTGCCAAGGAGATTAAAACTAGAAGTAAAGAAGATTATAATATAATCATATTATGATGACCGTACCTCTAGTAAAAACTACCTTGGCGCAACAATCTTATTCCTACTGCACTGTTACCTACTTGCAATAATGCAATACCGAGAGAAATTAGGAAAGCGTTAATTCAGTGGTCAAATCCAAAAGTCGGTAATATCGCTTCAAAGTATGGCGATGAAGTATGAAAAATGAAATAAAATAAATAAATATATTAGTATATTTTTTCTTACCTAGGAGCTAGGTTTCACTTATTATTTATTTATTATTATTTAAGATAAATATGAAGTCAGAGATTTTGCTCTTAGCCCATATTGGGGAAAATTTTTCGTTAATTTTAATTTTATACCAAATTTATTTAAGAAGTATTTATTTTGGTTTTTCTGATGTTATACGATTGTTGGTACTTATTTTGAAAAAAAAAAAAAAAAATCTTTCTAGTTCAACGTGTTGTAATAACACATATTTTGTAGGATAACTCAAATAAAACTGTGTATCCCTGAGGATGTCTACTTGATGTCACTTCTGTTCTGTGTGGGCAGAGTTGTTCTCAGACTAGAATACCTACTCTGTGTTCTACCGTTGTCGCTCTTGTTTCGAGTTGACCCGTCACGTAAATATTCTGTAAGAGAACTAAGAAGCCAATGATGTCTGCATTCAAAGAGAGTTCTCATCCTTCGCTTGATTATAATACTAAATATCCAATGTGGGAAACGAGCTTTATTTAACACCGTCACACACATAAACTCGAGGTCAAGGACATCTGTTGAGTAAACAAAGTCATGCGGCGGTCGATCGTCCGCCACTCCCCATCGTGACCCAATTAAAACTCCTGTTCCAAACCTGTGGGAACACACCGTTTCTCTCTTTAAATTGTGTTCGTATCAAATTTTTGGATTTTTTGTCGCATATTTGCACGGGCGTTCCACGAGGATGTTCAGGTTGAGCGATCTGTTTCTTTGACCATGGCCAAAGGTCATTAGTGGGGTCGTAGTAAAAGACTTTGCGTGGTCATGCGCTCCTGCCCTCCCGCTGTCCGTCCGCCTCCAGTCGGCCCCCACACGCCCAGCCAGCATGTTCCACAGGCGCCCGCGACGCATCTTGCATGTTCAAATTTTCTGCATTCTGCACGCCCTTAGAATTCAAATCTCATCAGTAAGTCCGTTTTGAGCTAATTGCACCCCCAAGGCCCCTTCAACAGGCCTTTAGATGTTCCGTGTAGAGAACCGAATCTGAAAAAGGTAAATCTCCGATCTGGTTTTTTACAAATTATTGACAGAAAAAAGTAGTTTCTCGTTGATCGTTAAATACCTCCTTTGTGTGGAATGCGATTGCATGTCTGGCGCTATGGCATGCGGCGGTTGCTCCGTTTGGGAGTTTGAAATTGGCGGGGTTCTCGAGGAAGGGTGAACTTTCTTTAATCAATACCTCCTCCACCAGCTGACAACCGCTCACTGCAGTCTACTTGCCACGAAACCAATAATTGTCGTTCATTAGCCTCCATTTCCAACAACTAGATCTGTCAAAAAACATTTTCCCACTTCCCCCACATTCACTGCTCTCGCGAGTATGCTAACCCTCAAGGCCCATCCGTAATGCGTTTTGTTGACCCACACAATAATTCAGAAATGAATTCCACTCACGACCCCCTCAAAACTCAGTACGTCCACCAATACAAAATCCACAAGTCCCAAAAGTGCAGTGTCTGCCAATAATTGTATATTTAAGAAATTAAAACCAAATTTTAAACTTGATCGTGCCAAATCATTCGTACATAATTATTGAACTGAATAGTATAATCGTGTTGTACCAGTAATCTTTGAAAATATCTTCCTAGATCATATTTATTCACGTGAATGATTCCAGATTTGTACAGTATTTATTAAAACAACGTTCTGTGATTCTACATTATCGAAAACAAATCGACTACGGGTTTTTTCTCTCCCGTAGAGCCATTTAATCGTTACGAAATCCCCCATATTCAAGCTCCCATCAGCGAGTTTAGCCAGTTTTCATTGTCAAGTAAGTAGGGCAAGTTTTGTACCACGAAAATAAGGTATGAAATTCCGTTGAAGCGGGCGCCTTTTCTAAAACCACCTGGGGCATGTCATGATAGTCCAGGAAGACCTGCCCACAGTTCAAGTGCAAATGTGTGGAGACACCTTTCAAGTAATTTTACACCATTAATTGACTGTTTTATACAATTTTTTTAATGCTGATGTTTAGTGTGTTAACGTACGTTTGGATATTTTGTTCTGGTACCTCCTCGATCTGTCCATAATCTGTCGATGGGTGGCATTACAACGAAAACACAAAACAATTGTTTAGTTCCACCAGTTCTAACAAAGTTCAAATTTTCAACTGAATTTAAAAATTTTGAGGAAGCTTAACATTATGTTATGCCTCAAGCATATCTTGAGAAAATATTGCAAACGTTTTCAGATCAAACCTTGCCAATCTCAATTGAACTTTCTTGTTCCAATTACATATTAAATATCAAAATTTGTCAATATGCCTAAGTATAATCACTAGACACACGTTCGATGATACAGTTGAATTTATCACCACTCTAACAGTTCTGAACCGTCAAATCATCCCTAATAATAAGACCGTACCTACTAGAAGTACGATAGGAGTATCAATTTTATGATTTGATATCAATTCAAATCGTAAATTCTTATTCTTCAAATCATAAACTTTATGATTTGATATCATACACTTCTAGTACGGTATTTGTTAAAACAAATTATTAGAGATGATTTGAAGGTTCAGAACTGCTAGTTACGCTGTCTTGATAAAATAGTAACTGGTTGCAACGAACATGGCTCTAGTGATCCAACGTAGGAATATTGACCAAGTAGTTTTTCTAATACCTTCTCAAATTCTGAACCGTAGGAAAATGGTGAAATTCGTCATCAATTTCTCTTGCTCAAACGACTTTTGCACATTTCTAGCCCTCGAAAAACCCCCTTGAAGAAAGTACTGACCCGGAAATCACTACTGCATCTACTTATTAACCCTAATCACCCTACGTCAACTAAATTTCAATAAACCCTTAGTGAATCAGCTTATAGGTTTTTTGTTTGTATTATTAAAAAAATGCATATTAAATGTGGAAGAACTTCATCATTTCGTTGCCTCTCATACCCATTTCACAGTCCCAGGAAGTTTTTCATATTTCCGAGAGTAATACCATTACCCAACTCGACTTCCTGGTAGCACTTAACAGATTGTTTGCTCGCGGTCACGATGGCAACTGATTCATAGTTTTTTGTAGATGGGAGGTCGAGATATGAAGCATCGATTGACTTCACAAAGACCCCTGGGGACCCGTTTTTTTCGAGATCTCGTTGATTGAATTAAATCGATTTTCTCACGTCGAGGAGGTACTTTTATGTATTTTTGTTCGTTTCATTTTGTATCAATCATAATTTGTTACTGTCCCCAGGGTGGACAGTAAGTTATTTCATACTCACACTTGAATAGTATTTCCATTTTCAGTTGAGTTATTTTTGTTCATAACTTTTCTAACATTTGGTTTGAAAAAGCTTTCTACTGGTGAGTTTCCACAGGCCCAATTGCATTATCACTGTCGCATAGTAGTTCCAAGTCGCAATAGTCCTAAGAGGCAAATGCCAGCATACACTGTCCATAGTCAGTCAGCAAAATGACAGAGGGACGTATCTGCAAATTTAGAAATTTTGATTGAATTTCGCCTTCACTGTAGATACCATTATAAGCGTCGCTGTATGTATTGCTGTCCACAAGGTGATCATCTCATTAGAATCATAAGAACTGAGCTTAAATAAAATCGTATCTGCCACGATCACAGTTGCCACCATGGCATAAATGCTTATGTGATCATGTTCTTATGATGAAATCATGTGTGTAAAGTCCTCTTCCAACGTTACTCTTACCATTGGTCTCATCGCCATCTATTGCCTTATGGAGTCGTTTTCACCCTTCGCTTTGTTATTTCTAACCATTTTTTGTTTATAGAGATAACAGATGGACCAGTCACAAAAAACCCCCTCATAAGAACGAAATGTAAATATTTCTTCTTGAGAAACTACGACCGTTTGATAGATGAAATTTAATAATTTGGAACCGCAGATAGAAGGGCCATATACGAACTTCTTCATCTTTGGGGCTTGTTACGGATGACAATCAACAATAGTTCATTCATCTTGAGTGATAGTAATATTAATGACAACCTTACACCGTTAAAATTCATAACATAATTTTATTCAGTCTTTCTTTGGTGACGATCCTAATTTGTTTGGGATGAATAGTGTAGTAATATACGCGAGAGTTACACGAGTCTAACACCCCAATTAACATCAGAATTGATTACCTAATTGAGGTCCTTGAAAAACAGGGTGACGGGGCTCTGGTACAATGCTTCCAGATTGTTGAGAAATAACTTGATATACGCCTGAGTCTCCTTGAGTTCACACTAAATACTTACTAGGAATATGAAACTTAGGTTGAAACGTGGAAAGCTCAACGAGCGAATGGGTTGCAGACCATACTGACCAGGCCTGATAACCTGACAACCTTCATAACGCCTCATATCGGATTTCATATAACACGTAACGGGGTATCGTGATAACTCAAAGGGCCGGACTTAAAGAGCGTTACGCAAGCTGAAATCTGTTGGCCAAGGCTTAAGGGCCGGCTGAGAAATATAGGTCAAGTTGAGGGTGGTCACCACGCAACTCCTACCAGAAATCCATGTTATGGGCGCCATCCTCGCGGGACATTCAATTTCACCCCATTGATTACCTTTTCCTCGTTATTCGCCTGACGGGTTGAAATTGCCGTGAAGGGCCCCGACCCTTTTAGCGGCGGTTTCATAGAACCTTCGTTCGTTTCGACCGATTAAATTGTGTGACGGCGACATATCCGTAAACCCGACGTTTTGTGTTTCTCCGACGGTAATTGACAGTTTGAATTGTTTCTTAATGAAACGCTCACCAAATCATTATTTGTTGCCATTATGGAGTAGTACCTATTTATGATGTTGAAATCATATCAGCCGATTTCGGCGTCAGGACACGAAAAGGCTTGAAACTCTGATAGAAGTTCAGCACTCGAAGAATCATAAGTTACATTAATGTTTCTATACACGAAACGTAAACATTATATTATTGTGCTGCATCTCAGGTTTAGTCCTATTTATATTCCAAGAGTATATTATGCTCTTCCACACAATAGAAACGCCCCAGACGATTTAAATTAAGCACATAAATGGATGAGCAGTAACTATCTGACTCTAAATGAGAAGAAATGGACAGTAAAGCATATTAACCCCCGCCAGACAACGATCAACAAAACGAAAGTATCCCAATGTCCTGCAGAAGTGAACAGGATACAAATATTGACGAGTGGAAAAATAAGATGAGGACACAAACATTTTTGTGCTGCTAAAAATAAATTTTCCTAATAAACCCCAACAGTCGATAAAATCCCCTCACAATCAGCACTGAGGTATGGTATTCATATTTTGGGAGGAACATAATTATAGAACTGTTCTAGAGCCGTTTGATACCACACAGCACAGGAAATTTATATTCCAATTTATAAGAAATAAAATAGATACGAGTTTCAAAACCAAAAAAGTCTATTTCATCAAAAATTAATAATACACCATCACCAGTACAACACAGAATGTACAGTTTAGTGTACACGTTGTTACTGCACACCGATTTGAGTGTTTTACTGGTGATGGCGTGGCAGCCGAAACCTGTTAACAGTGTATTATACACGCCAGTTAATACGCAGTTTTAATTAACACAGTGTTACTGCACACCTTAATAATGCACGCCGGGTTTTGTGTTGTACTGATGATAGTGTAACAGCCGTAACCGGTCTACAGTGTATTATTAATTTCCGTGGAAATAGACTTTTTCGTTGTTGAAACTCGTGTTCTGAAGGTGGATTTTCTCCATCTTATGTTCCAATCTATAACTGAGTGGACGACCTAATGTACCTGATACTTATAATCTTATTTTATTCTATTTGTGCTGCATTTTTTTTAAAGTGGAAAAAACCCAAATTTAGGTGAACAAATAGTGTGGAAGTACCAACTTATTACTCTGTAGTGATAGTTCGACATCTAGGTACATTTTCTACTCGTCAATAGCGTTTAGAACCGTGTATACAAACTATGAAGTACCAAAGTAGATTGTTCTAAATATTTCAAGCCTTAAGAGAGCAGTCATCTTGGCACTACCGTGTCGCAGACATAAAATTTTTAAATCAGTAACAAATCGATTTGTCATTAACACAAAATCAGTTACTACTCCTCCTCCAAGCCTGAGGATTGTGTGATTTGTAATAATTATTGTAGTTTTATAGATAAACCGTACATTGTCATTATGTGGATTGTATCCAACGCACTAAAGATCAGCATAATTCCCCTCAACATGGTTTATATTATTAAAGTGATTACGATGGTGTTTAATATTTCAAGTTTATACAAAAACACCCTTTAGCGAGTTTAACTGGGATTCGCGGCTTAGAATGAGGCTTTACAAACCACTCTCTAAGCACGGTTTCCACTCAATCACTTATCTTATGTTGTCGTTCACGCTTACACATCAGGCAGCTTGATAATTAGGCCCCCCCCCCCCCCGTTTATAAAATTAATATTACCACAACCATCGGCTCGTATATGGTAATTGGTATCACCTAATTGTGTATTACGAAGTGGAATATAAATCGATGTGGGTGCGGCTTTCTAGACCACCCATTTAAATAGCTGAAAAGCTTGGAGGAGAGAAATTTGCACAAGTTGGTCTTTTCGCTGAACGTCCATGAAACTTCAAATTCAATACGTCTTACAAGTTCTGAACAATGTTGACTCAAGCTTGAGAAACACTCGAATTCTTTTTGACCGAAACCAGAGAATTTCGAATGACTGTAATTCCGATTTCAAGGTCTTCATCGTATTCACACGCTCTCTCATCCGAACAATATAATTCCCCAGTTATCGTTTCCTCTTCGTTTTCACGGCCAAGGGCCACAACTCGACTAATTGCCGGTTCTCGTGGTCGCCTTTTTTTCGCGTGTTGCGGCGATAACCACTAAGTGATTGTGTCTCTCGCTCAAATACATCACCTCTTATCCAGGATTTTTTTTCTTTTTCTCCCTTAATGTCCGGCTAAAACTCCTGGACGTTTCCGTTAGTGAATCAATATCATCGTGTTTTGTGAATGCCCTCAAGACGATGTGTCGTTCTACTTGTCTTATGACATCAATTAATTTCATTCCATTATTTCTTTAAGGCAAGAATGTTTCCGGACACATTCAGTGAGCATTTCTCAAAAACATTGAATTGACGAGAAGTAGTGAATCTCCCAAATCCGACTTAACCCTCCAGTTCTTATAACAAAATGGACTAAAATTTAATTTCCTCAAAGTTTTACACGAAATGATTGACCGAGCCGTCTCCTACTTCCTCAAACCTCCGCTCGAGCTCTCGCGTCCCTTCGAATCACAAAGTATCGACACCGTCCCCAATAGCTTTTCGTCAATCTGTCCCTGGTAGACAATCACCAACTTTCCCCATGGTAATGTTCGATAGGTAGATCTATGTGTCCAACTAATCAATATGCATGTACAAAAACTTGCTTGAAATCTCACCTTTCCAACGGTGTACTCAAAATGAATTAGCGAATGATTTTAAGGGAGAAAATACAGTTTTTTTTTTAACGGGATATTTGTTGATCCCTGAATTCCTTCGGATTGGATTTAAATTGAGACACCTTGTATAACCGTAGTCAAATCTGATGCAAGAACTGTAATTAAGAAAACACCCAAACCCTTCACCACATTCTTGTCGAATGTGCCTACGTCTGATAATGAAATTTGAATGGGTAACATGGCTGCAGTAAATTATGTCAACGAAGGATTTTTAACCCAACTTCATTTGTACACCTGTTTTGGGTTTCAGCATTTAGAACGCCCACCGTCCGAAAATCATGCTCAAATTATGTCAACAATGGAAGTTTCCATGTAACCCAACTGCAGTACAAACATTTGTATTCCTTTTCCTTGTTCCTTGAATACCTTTTCCAATTGGATCGAGCACGCCAGCCCACAGTTCCATACCAACGGCCCAACGTTTCCCTTGCCTGCTTGTAAAACTTGAGAATAATTTAAAATGTCATTGAACAAACTTTACGGTTTGATACACCCATAACTGATGAGTGTTGCTTTCAGGTTACACGTTTGAAATGAAATTTAAAATTCTTGGGATCTTAGAGGTTAGTAGAGTAAGTTAGGATAAGTACAAAATCATTCAAGATTTGTGAAACCACTATTGTTTACCGTGCAGCATATGTATATTTTAGTAGTAGCCCATACAACCCTATCGGTTTATATTGCAGATTGTTCCTTTGGCTTTTCCAATGACGTCAGTCACATAAAGAAGTATTTCACTTACTGTAATCTTCCCTTGAGTAGGTTAACTCAGGGTTGCTTCTCCCCCTCGCTCTCTAATAAAACAGTTTGAAATATAACAATTTTTTACTTGACTCAACCACCACCTCAACTGTATCGTATAAGCTTAATCCTAAGCTCTAGAGATTATCCAGCTAAAGCAGAGGGTGCGGGTAATCTCAAACGTCTCGAGCGGATTGTACCTGAGCTTATTCGAAGTGGTTGTCACCCAAAACTATGTTCGGAACTTTTTATTAGTACTTTGTTAATTTTATTAACAATATCAGTAATAAATGTTCAACAGAACGGAATGTTGTTGAAAGGGGTCCAACCTATAATGTAGTAAACTTGTAGACGGCTGTAATTACCAGTGTCCTCTATAGGTGGCCAGCTCGGGTAATTGCGATCCCTCAATCAATCTCCATCCCCCCCCCCTCATCCTTCGTTATGACGTCACGGCCTTTTCAATCACTTTGACGGATCCCCCTAATCAAATCGCCGGACGGCTATTATTTACCGAAGACTAAGCGGATCCAACTCGTCTCAGCCCGTCCCGAAGTCCCCAAGTCGTCACAGTTTATATGAAGACTGATTACGAACAATGGAATTGCAGCTCATCTCATGGACGGTAGTTCAATATACGGCAAACTGCGCAGGACGTGTGTAGTTGAGGTAGATATTTCATGCATTCTGTGACCTCTATGGGTTGTGTGGGACTTTTATGAATCAAGTTATCAATCAAGACTGAACCTTATTATCAGGCAATCGTTCTATTTTGAAGCCTCTAATAGCATCGCTAATAACACGACTAGATATAAAATGATGTCAAACGCATGCAGAATCAAATTCACATTTTTATTTTACAAAATAACACAGAATATTTTACCTCACTCTAATTATTTTCTATGCCTTTTGATGTACGAAGTCGTCTTGTTTTTGGAGGTACGTGAATTCATGAATGGAATTTTTCGGTTGATATGCTACCAGTCATGGTATATGTGCCCTCCAGGAAATCTCCATAACAAGCTTTCTGCCTACGTACAGACAAAATCTTTAAGAAACATTGAAACATAACACCATCAGTAGCTCACATATATTTGAATAAATGCAAAGTTGAAAATTGAACTTGCTGAGTTAGGGGGCGTCATGGTATTCTTTATTGTACAATGTACATGTGAGTAAATTGATCATTCATATCAGCATTTAAAACCTCTTGTAGGGTGTGACTTTGGTGGTGGAAACACGTTTATCTGAGGTAGGAATCGGAAACGAGAGTTCTCCGCCCAACCGATCGTGCACGTAGGCATTGAAGTTGGTTTTCTAGTTTGGTGCAAGTTGTTTTTTCTTTTCCCGGTAGTTTTCGACAAGATATTCACCGATTCCCTCAAGCGGCGGTATTCAGGTCACGTTGAGATGAGATGGTTAGCGATTCCCCCTTAATATGAGGGCCGGAGCCCTCTTTCAAGTCCTGCTGCCGATTTCATGAGGTTTTTTTTTTCTCAGTAGACGTTGAATTCGAAAACTCTGGGGATGTAGGGCCTTACAACCCTGCTAGTGTAACGTGGAGATACGTATTCAGAGGGTGGTTGGAGAGTAGACAAATACTCCCAAATTCGATCGCCATTGGTGGATTGGTACTGGATCCAACGTAGTCTTGCAGAGTAGCATGTTCTAACTCTGCATCCATATATCGAGTAAGAACTGCTTCATCGTCAGCAAACTGTGCGGTTGTTACGCCTGGCTGGCTGAGGACAACGTGGGTATTGAAGATGTTCGATCCAACGTGACTTAAAAACCACTTGTTGTTGGTTTGGTGGTGAAAAGAGAGAACTACTATGAATGAGTACTGATGAGCTACAGCCTGGTTATAAGTGATATAATGAATATAAGCCACACGTCATTCACCCACTCCTCAGTCTGAGTTAATAGTAGGTTAGCTGAAAATATGCTGCCATATCTTTGGTGTTCTCTGTTTTAAATTAAATTTTGCCGTATTCTCGAGATGATATGAATGAGTTTCTAGATGAAGGGAGTCCATCACTCTGGATTAAATTACGATGTAAACTATTTTACCCTCCTTAGTAGATCAGGATGACACCCGTTTCAGGCGTTTAGGCGTGAAATACTTGACAATTACATTATAGGGAATGGAATTGATTCAACGGTCGCGAACTGCTCTGCTACACTGACTTGTGATCCATATTCATGTCACATGAATTATTCATTGGTCGTAGTAGTTACCATTTGCACCATTGTCCTATAACCGCACAATTACCTACAACTATGTAATAAGTAATAGCCAGCAGCACCTGTAATCCGACGTCTTGTACCTGTTTCGTTACCTGTACCTGTTTCTTGTAAACGTTTCATTCTAGAATTCGCCAGCCTCAGTCGGTGTTTTTATCAGAATTTCATTGAGGAATCTCATATTTCAAATAAGTTTCTTGAAGTAAGTTTTAGCGTACCTAATGTTTCACTTGAGAATTTAGTATTGTTAGTGCACAAGTCGGAATCGTACAATTGAAGGCACTTTTCACACTTTGTGACCTGATCACTCGACCATGTCCCACTGTAGGGTGTTCATCGTTTGTGAATGACCGTCTGAGGCTTTGTACAAGTTTAGCGAAGAACTCGAACATAACTCTTTCGTCGATCTGCTGTGTCAGTAGAAGATGATAATATTCACACACCTCTTCGTTAAAGACAAAACCGTATTGCTTGGGAAAGTTTAAGTATTAAGAGTGTTTAACCTCATAATCATTGCCATTTCAATTCATCTGAACCGGTTCTTCTTCATTAAAACAACATTGCACTGTGGTACTTGTATACAATAAAGTTCGCTCAGCTGCTTGGCATGTACTCGTAGCTTCCTCGTGGTGCTAATAGTGCTTTTGTACTAGTATTCTATTGCTGAGCTCATTCAGTCGAAATTATAAAGTCAGTCATGATCCGGTAGTCATAAAGCAAACAGATAAGAGTATTTGAAATATTGTCTATTCTCACTGAAATATGAGTACAGTGTTGGGCCGGTTTCAGTGTTTGAATCATCGTAATTACCTAACAAACAATGAATGGGTTTCAGCGATTTCGTGGCGAGTGATTTGGTTCATCCAGTAGGTACATGTTAGTTAAACAGATACTTCTGGGTCGTAGAGAAGGCCCTAAAATTCCGAGGGCTATTGCGAAAAGCTAAACTCACAGTCTATAAGACTATTATACGCCCCGTAGTCACATGTGGCTGTGAGACATGGACCATTACTTCCTCAAGTGGACGTCTGACGTCTACTCAACTGCTGGGAGCGTATCTGTGATAGTGGCGTCTGGAGAATCAGAAAGGAATGAAGAGCTGAGATGTTTTTATGGTGAGCCGGACTTAGTGGCATTCATAAGGCGAGCTCGACTTGAATGGTTAAGTCATGTGGAGAGGATGACTCCATAAAAGTATCCACAAAGAGCGTTGTATGGTGTGCCAGGTGGAAGACGGTTGAGGGGAAGGCCACGTCTGCGCTGGTGGATGTTGAAGAGGACCTGACCCGTCTTGGTGTCCAAAGATGGAGGAGCCATGCCCAGGATAGGAAGGTGTGGCAGTCTATAGTTGAGAAGGCCCTGGTTCTCGAGAGACCGTAGTGCCAATTAAGTAAGTAAGTACATGTTAGTTCATCGATCAGATGCCAGAAATGCTATGAAATTAGACCCCCATCTACCCTCAGATTGTAATGAAATCAAACCAACTGTTCATGAGACCCCTTGGACCTCAACTCTACTCGTTAATTGTGTGATATCGAATTCGTGATATATGACAAACATTTTTAAGATTTCATATTGGCATATGTGCTGTTACGGGGGCGTATTTTATTGAGAAAAAATCTCAAGGGATCTTGTGAGAAATAAAATACACAGAAAGCTCCCCAAGGGGGTAATTAATCACCCCGAACTCCAAAACGCTCACCGCAGAATTGACAAGGCTTCCACACAAAGTTTCAACCACGAGTTTAATTATGATGGCGGACACGCCTCGACAGGAGCTTTTTGCTTCCAGCCCTTCTGGGACTGATTTCGTGGTCAGTGGGAGTAAGGGAACATGGTCTGTATTTGCCTGAGAGAATTGGGCTCTGTCACAGAGCACAAGTTAATACCAGAGATGATCAACCCAAAAGCAACCTACCTATTTCTTTCTATATACCTAATAGAAATAGGAAGATTTGAGGTTGTTTTTGGGATATTTTCATGATATCATCATAAACATTTTGGTGACAGTTATAAAATTTTGAGCTTGTTAGTTGTCTTCTTCATAAAGACGATTCGTTTTGAATAAGAAAACCATAACTCGATCAGGAGACGTTTGGTTTGATCCAATTCATTGCTTTGAAACTATTTTTGATTGGTTTCCGCACTGCGCAAGTCGAATTAGGAACTGCGATTGTTGATTCTTAATTACAGACTTTCTTTTACTCCAAACCAAATAACACTCTACCACTGCCTTACCGAACTAGATTATTGTGCAACTTCTGATTATAGAACGAAAGAATAATTTCGTGTATTAGTGGAGAAAACTGAAGAAACCTCGGGCAATTTACTACTGTCGATGAATTAAAAATTAACGCGTTGTAGCACGAATGGATGTCCAATAGAGCGCTTTCTGTGTTCATAATCTAGTTCTGCGCTTTGAGCGGCACAAAGAAAAAGCTCGCTTCTATCAAGCTGCTGGCGATACATTTGCGTTGTTTTCTGTCCCCTGCAGCCATTTCTGTCGTGCGGTTTGGATATAATCGTCTCAATTCTGAGTTGAACGAAATGATGTTGTTACGATGGATCGAGAAGAAATTTCAATGTGGCGGTCAGGTGAGATTTTTTACTGTTGACGAGAGCTGCTGGCGGACGGTCATAGCTGCGTTACACACGGCTTCTTAGAGTGCATGATCTGTCTATCGTTATCTACAGGGAAGATATCACCTCTAAGAACTCTGCTATGTAATTGTATAATCGTAGGTGTAGGCTTTGGATTAGCCTTTGATTTATATTGACTTTGATCGAATGGGGTTGGAACTACCAAACTATTAAGGAGTGATAATGTGTTGCTTCCAGTTTTCGAGTTCAATCCAAATATGAACCTAAAAAAAGTAGAAATGGTTACGAACCCCTAACTTCTCCCAGGATGTTATATTTTGTATGGAAGTTGTCCATCATGAGAAAAGAAAGAATCGAAAGAATGTAGTCGGTGTATTCATGCAGTATAGATATCTACTGTACTTGTGAGACTGGGGGTGATTTGTAAGCGGCACGCTATACACCGATGTATCATTCAAAGAGGACAACGATGTTTAGTTTAGTCGATAGCTTTCGAGACAACCTCGGTAATCGAGTCTCATCCCTCTTCCCACTCGGTACGCGTCTGTTCCCTTTGCTCGAATTATCTTCGTTAGTTCAGTTCCCAGTTCAATGTCGCCGTTTGCAGGCAGATTTTAGGGAGTCAAGACGAGAATCGGTGAGTGGGAAATTGGATTCCTCGATAATTATATCACTGTGACAACAGGGTGCAGTGATAGCAATGAACCACTGGTTCAATTCCACGAATGTTTGGATACTGTACAAATATGTTACTCAGCACACATCCCTCCCTCCATGTGCGTGGTGAGCTTTGTCATTTGCCCATCACGACTTCGGAGTGGATCCACATCCCTCTCAGACAGTCCTCGAATAGGCGTCTCGGGAACATATCGCGCTCAGACAACTCCCGATTTCGACACTCCTTTTCATCATCACTCGCTTCGAGGCTTCAAGGTGAACGTTTTGAGCATTTCAATTTTAAGAAAATCCAGTGAAATAACAATTAGCAACGAGTGGTAAGCCACAAGGATCCTGGAAGAAATTTTGAAAGCAAGTGAGAAATATTTTGGTAAATTTCAATCCTGTACAATCGTTAGTTATGCGTCGTAAACAACAGGGTTCTGCAAGACTCGAGCTGATGTCGCTGCATAATCGACAAATCCGAAGATAGGAGGAAATACTGTCTAACCCACCAAAATACATGATCCAAAAAAACTCGGAAAATGTCCGTTTTTTTAAATTTATTTTATTATTTTTTATTTTATTTTATAGAATGACATCGAACGATGAATTCAAGTGTTTATTGTAGCAGATTCCCACGCCAGAATCATTAAACTTTACTTCAGTTGGTGAAATGACTTTTGAATGGTTGATAAAATACCTTTGGGACAAACAAGAAGATTTGTGGTTCCTCTTGAAGGATTTTTGGACTAATGAAACAACAATGCAAGGCAATCCCTGCCTTGGCAAGTAATCTCCACTTACGTTACGATGGAATTCATTTAATTTGTTGTTGAAGCTTATCTGAATATTAATATCTCTCAGGCATAATCTTGACGTCATTTTGTTATTAATACGATGAAATTTAATTGGTTGGTTTTTTTTTCCGAGGAATCCCATCGGCTACGGGCGAAGGGACACGATAAAAACCGAAGAGCTTTTTACACTGAATCAGTCACTCTATACTATTCCTACTCGATGATGCGTCTCGTGAGTCATTGTTCAAATTGGTCCGTTTTTTTGTTTCGCTATCTTGAAAGCGTACGCCCGACTAATCAAATATTGCGATACCTCTCGTGTTACGGAACCGGTTTTCCTTATCGCGATTTCACAACCTCGACAGCCTAGTTAGTGATTTCTTGGCACGCCGAAAGGGTATTTGTCGACTGAATTTACCAGTTATAGTTTTGTGCCGGTTCGTTGGTGAAGATATTTTGGCTGTTTTCACGAGGCGAAGATATTGTGGCTGGTTTCATAAGGGGAAGATATTGTGGCTGGTTTCATAAGGTGAAGAAGACGTGGCTGTTTTCACAGGGTGAGCACATTTTCGTCCATTTCTGAATATTCATTTTGCAATATTTTAAAATAGGTAACGGAGAGAAATTGATTGGAGACTTGAAACGGATTTTTGTCTACAATGTTCGACACCATGATTCTATATCCTTAGTTCTACTTCAGCCATTTAAGAAATATTAAATAGTACAAGCCAAGACTGTCTTACCTGTTTCAACGGAATTTTGATGCCAATACGCATCCAAATACGATAAAGCGATGGCTTCAAACCACGTACTTACTTTCGACGTAAGATTTTGAACCTCACTTGATCCTGGGCCTACTCTGCTTAAAATGTAATAAGTCCCAATGGGGTTACATACTAAATTATAGCTTCATAGAGTGAGTAGCATATAAATTAGCTTTAGGAACCACTCAGCTAATCCGGGGCCTGGGCAGCGTCAAGTTAAGGTCCTAATTAAAGTGAATAGCAAGGCAATTAGCAAGGCAAGTTGAAGTGAATATCAAGGCAATTAGCTTTAGGAGACATTTTGCTGTATCTATCAAATTTTGGAATGACCGCCCATGATGTTGTTCAGATATTCATAATCACGAAACATTTTGAATAATAACGTTTTATTTTAAAATAGTTTCGCGTTACCCGCCAATCTTAATTGTTTTGCAAGTAAATTATTAAAACGCCCCGTCAAGTTCGGACTGCCCAAATATTTATGTCTGGCGGTCTGTTTGCTCTCGATCCGCACAAACAAGACGTGGATGAAGTCGGTAAACATTTTTCGAAAGGATTACAAGCGGAGCTATTATCGGCTTGAATTGTGGCTCTTGATTTTACTTGTTTACCAAATATCGTAACACTTGATGGTGTCTATAAACGGTAAATCCAATCATAGATTGAATTATTTGGTGTTGGAAGAAGGTATTTGCGAGTGAAGGTTTGTGGTGTTTATGCTGTATCACCTTCATCGTCCATCATTAATCAATTTGATTTTTTTGTAGCATCCATTGGAGTTTTTTGAACTATTGATTCTCTTTCCTTCCTCCCACAGGCAGTGGGAACGTGAGTGTAGAATTTTGAGATGATATTCAGATCGAAAATGTGACAAATCTTAGCGTGACCAGAGCCACTGGTTTGTTTTCCACAAAACTGCTACTGAACTATTTATTGAAGTAATTCCTGCAAGAATCGAAGCGTGCAGAGAAAATTGAAACAAGCTTCCAGACTGCACAGCCAACCTAGTAGATACTCGCAATCCGGTTCCCACCAACTTAGTTTGAAGACCATAATGTGCACAATTAAACTCGAGCTAATCGAGAAACTCCGAGGTACTGGAGACAACTTCATTATTTCACGTCTCCCGAGAATTTATGTTGTCATGTCGCGGAATGGTTTACTGTCGCAGGGCTTTTCCTTTCTCAAAATCACATTTTATTCCAAGCTTCTACGTAGAAAGGATGAGCTACAGGAGAATTCTCCCAAGGTCGTATCTCCCAAGGAAATATACGACGACCCCATTCGTTCTATTCAAAACTGCAACGAGGAGGGGAAAAAGGCCCTTTTACTCGCGAATATTTATGTTGTCGCAACGCCCAAAAATGTCTAAACGATACTCCTACCCCTTCAGAAGTCTGGCCATTATGAGTATGGTTTCCACCCGATTTTCAGACCCGATTGTGTCGAGGCGTTCCGCGTAAAATGCCAATATTGACACTAAATAGAAACAATAATTTATTCTTATAATAAAAGCCACTATCACTTAACCCCGAGCATTAATTCATCTTAAAGCTTGGTAGTACTTTTAGTAGTAATTTTAGTGTGAAATTACTGGTAGTTTGGGAATATAACAGTATTTTGTCTCTCCTGAAAAGTTGGATTAGGCTGGGTGACCATATGGTTTAATATGGTATGAGTGTTTCTTCATAGAATTCAAAAAGGTATTGAACAATATTTGGGTTTGAATACCTTTCAAGTAACAAACAGGGTTGTAACCTCCCAAAAATAATTAGTTAAATACTCGGCATCTCAAAATCTGGTTGCCCTAATTCCAAAATGTATGTCATCATCACCTCCATCTTCCTAACAAACACCTGCCCTTAATTTCACTCCGCATTGCGTGTTTTTCGGGGGTTTACCTTCCTAACGAGGCGGTATTATTCTGTTCCTTTACCAGTTTTCCGGCACGAAACCAGGATCTGATGATAAAAACCATATCCATCCCCGTTGTGGTTTACTAACTGATAGTTGAAATACGTAACAAACAAAACTCCTATAAAAACACGCAGTTTATAAAAGTAACTTCGTGGTTAATGGTAAGGCTTCGAATGCGAGTTGTAGTCGTTGGTTTACTGGCTATAATTCGGAATGTCGACCTACTGCGTTGGATCGCATCAATAGGCTGATTGACATTTGAGACCAGAAGTTTTTTAGATCGACCGATTCCGATCACTACGAGTAGAAAAATGAATTGAATTGAGAGTTGCAATAATCTCGACATAATTCAGCATTATTGCCTTCCTCTCGCTGTCACTACCCAAATTCTTGTAACCTCGATAACGTACCTAATATTTATTCAATCAGCTGAAATCTGGAAAGTCATCGCTAAAAAAATTCTAGAATGGAGCAAGTTGTATGTTGAGTAAATCAATTTCGCAAAGCATTAATTTTGGTCCAGATAGGACAAGATTAAAATTCATTAGATGTTCGCTTCACGGACCACATGAAAATTGCCCGCGGACCACAGGTTGAGAATCTCAGTGATATTTACCACAGTTTTGGGGTTTGGTTGATCTTTCACATGCTTCCAGTCTGAGAGCTGCTGCCGAAGTTTAAGGACATCAGTATTGAATGCCAGGCGTCATTATACATGCTGAATTTGTACATAATGATGTACATTTTAAATTCTCGAGGACCGAGCAAAATGTTCGTTTGATCGGCAAATTTGCTGACCGCGGCTACCAATGCCAGTGTGCTAGAACTTCGTTCTAGTTTTGGTAAAATGGAGCGTTCTGAAAGAACTAAATGACTGATCAAGAACTGAATGGAAAACTTGATGTCTCATAGAATATTGGGCCAACAAAAGCACTTTCAATCGTATTTATATCGATTATGTATTAACGAACCCTGAACCATCTTGGCCGCACAGTAACTGTTCGAACTGATCGTCTTTATGTAGCGTTACTTTTGTCCACAATTCGTTAAATTGCTGTAAAGCTGAAAAATAGTTCGTTAAATGAGTACATACGAAATTCGGAATTCGTTGGATCGAGATTCGTCTGTGTTTCAATTAGGCAACTCTGTTTAGGAACTCAATGGACCGAAGTTTTTGGTGACACTCTGGTTCAGCATTTCAGAAAGATAAATTAAAATTCTCATTGAACGTGCCACTGTATACTTCCCCCACTAATTCTTTGTTCTGAGGGGCAAATTTGTCCTTGAGTGATCATAAATTTGCTCGTACGCTGCAAATCGCACCTGTAGAACTCTTTTGTACTCTCATATTTAGGTTAATGTGTTTTACTCGTAGTATCAGGCCTTAGCAATTTCCTTAGCAATTATGATGACTACCCAATGGTGGGTAGTTGTGGGCGGGTCCACTGTGATTCATCGTTGTAGAGGCCACTACGCATGAGCAAACATGATGTTTTATGTACTTGGACCGTCTAATAACGAAGAGAAGCAGTTGCCACCGACTTGAGCGGCGGTTTTCCCTTCCTGGAGCTTACAGGGTAGTTCAGTTTCTTCGTAAAAGCGTCCAGACTGGGATCGCGTTATAGGATCCACTGATTAGTCCGTCAGAGTGCAATTGAGATCACGATTCTCCCGGAGAATTGTCGCGGCGATTTCCTCGAAAATTCCGGCTTTAATGCCCTTCAGCCACGAGAGCCATCTTCCCGCCCTTAAGCAGGCTGTTGGCACGACACCGCCGAGCAGTCGTCTCGGAGAACGATCAACTTGACAGTTTCTGCGAACTTTGCCGGTATCGCAGGAGAAAAAAATATCATATTCGTTCAAAACCGCGGGTATTCGGTCGGATCGGATGGACATTTCGTGGAACTTCTCGTCAAAAATATTTCTGTTCTTTCATCCCTCACGTTATTACGGTATAAAATCGAAGTTTGAGGGTACAACTTATGGTTGCATGCGAATTGAGCCGGCGGTGGGAGGGTGTAAGACGTCGACCTGTGCGGTTCGGCGTCACGACACGGGGCCGTACCATCTCAGAGCTCCCCAGTAACATGTAGGACATCGTCGGGAAATCTGCTCCCCTCCTCGACGTAAACATTCGAGATCCCCCTCAGTACGTCGTCACCTTGAACATGAAGATTTCATAGTCGCACATACATGTGGCCAGTTCCAGTATTCATTCCAACAATGAACATAACCATCCACTCTGATACACCAGTCAGGACTATCCTGCTTCCGCGCTTATCGCTCCTACTGTATTCCCTTTCACATTTCGAGGTAGGTGGAATGATATTATCAAGTGATAACCAGGCGTTCAGCCATCGTTATATCACAAAACGTCCAGCATCCTACGAAATCTTGAGTCCTCCGTATTCTGTATATCCTTCCACCTGCAAACATCCACACAAGGACTAGAAGCGTGCTACTGTATCATTCTGCTGAAATTGAATGTCAGTATGGCATGTTCATTCTTCTTGAATAATCGTGGAATTTGAATAGATGATAATATTGATACTACTGTGTCAAATGTCACCGGTTGAATTCAATAGCCTTTGCCCCAAACGTCTCTTCATTCTTCTACCCATCAAATAGAGTGTACCACGTAAGAATTATGAAGAATCAGCTATCATTGCCACTTCTTGTTGATCAGCATGTAAGTGGTTGTCCATTGCAATTCAACCCTGCAACATATAATGTATTTCTACTACTCATCTATCGTGCATATCCAACCACCTAATAAAAAATCGTTGTTTCTGTGGTACGTGCCTATGTCCCTAGCTGAGTACATGATATCCAGAGAGTCCATGGTTTCGCCGAAATTTTTCAATAGGAGAATTCATTGCTGCAGCAAGTATCGCTGAAAATATCTTGTGTAGATTAGTTTTTTTTTTTTTTTTTTTTTTTTTTTTTTTTGGAGACGCCCGCCGGATATTAAGGACGTCTTGGGTGTTTTCGTCTTGACGACAAGAGTGATTGGATTCATTGACGCTTCTCAACACAAAACAGCCTGACTGGTAATTAAACTGAAAAAATCTTGTACATCACGTTGACATTGTTCAATCTGTACTCAGTTGTAAATCTCAGTTTTAAATGCCAAGCGACAATGATTTGTGCAAGTCGTAAATGTTTTCTATTGAAGAAATATCGTCTTCAAATTGCACTTTTATGTTTCATAATAATTACGAGACATTTTCATAATGAAATATAAATACAATTATTGTATTGCAGTCCGAGTTCAGATTCTACTTTCAAAATCTAGAATCTAAAAACTCCGCAATTCTGGAAGCCTCGTTTTCCACCAGGGAATAGTGGAATTTAGTTTTGTTGGTTAATTTTGTTCGGTTAAAGTAGAGTTGGGCACGAACCGATGGTCCATAAAATAGAGTAGATCCCTGCCACTCAAAGCTGGTTGGAAAAGACAATCTTTATTTAAAGGGTCCTTCGAGGTCTCGTATAAGAGCTTCTCTCAGGCGAAATCCCGAAATAGGAGAAAGTTTCCCGTTCACTCGTAATGGCAGGTCCATTATTCCATCCCTGCCCTCTAAGACGGTACATTCTTTGTTTCACCAAAGCAAAAACTTTATATCTGAGGCTGATCAGTTGTAAGACCATATCCTTCCTTAGATGGTCCCCGCCCTTTCGAGCTATCTTTACGCTCCGGCAATCTCTGGGGAAGGTCAAAGAGGTACATGTACCTAATGCGACTGTCACGCTAAAGCTCATCGTTAGATCGAATCGAGTATTTTCGTTCTGGAACGTGCTGGCAACTCGCGTAATTGGCTTTTCTCTCATCTCAATTGGCCGTTGAATGAATAACCCTGCAATGGTGGACGACCTGATTCAGAACTTCATCTACCAAGACCCATTTCACCCCTCTCAGCACAGATCATGATTTATTGAAGGATTTATCGTGAGATATCCTCATGTTCTCAGAACAGTGTTCTGTGATACAAAACGGGAATCTTTTCAGCTGATTCTTGAAGCCACCGAACGACGAATTATAATTATTAGTTTGGAGTGAGCCTGAACATTTAAATTTTGTCTTCCATATTGACTTCATAAGCGGATCTTCCCTGGAACACAGTTTCCACTCAGAACACCAATAGGTCGTCATTAGTTCACTCTGAAGGTGAAATCATGCAGTCTGATTCCCATCGAAGAGAGACTTTCATCATTTATTCATCTCCCGTTTGAGGCCAAGAATTCATAGGCGCCTCCTTCCAGATTCGACATTCCGAATAACTTTTCTTTGCTTTGAATCACTTCTTTATAACGCTCGCCACGTTTTCATCCGCCGAACGAAAAACATTGCCCGAACAATACTCCAAAGCATTTCGGGCGAGGTTATTCTTTCTTTTTCTGGTTTTCAGCCCTTCCCTCGTTCTTTTCTGTTGTTGTTCAGAGTGGTTTCCGGGTCGACTGTGTGAGGGGGGAAAACGTATTAATCATACAGAAACATCACTCAGGCCGTTCAAGCCTTCTGTCCTGTGGTATTGCAACGCGTGATGAAAGAAAAGCCATATCGTCGTTGCCTATAAAACGACTCCCTTGCTACCATTTCCCCAATTTTAATTGACTACCAACTGAAAACAAAGTTGATATTGTGAACTGGCGCTTATTGACACTCTCGAAATTATTAAATTTAAATAGTTAAAGATGACTAACTGAGTCACAACAACACCCGACTGCCAACTTTTAGTTCCCCTAAAAATCTTCCTAAACATCAATGGAAACATTAGTAATAATTAATTGTATTTTGAATTCAGCTTTAAACTTTCCTACCTATTACTAATTTTTATCTTTTCTCGGCGAACTTTATTTATTAAACAGGGTACAACCAAGTACTGCAAACGTTACCAAAGTATATTAGGTCGTTCAAATCATATGAACTTTCTAACAAACTAGTTTTGTCGTAGGTACCCAACTGATACCTTGAATTCGATATTGCGTCAAGCTATTGTCAACAACTGGTACAGATCAAACCAAATTTCTATCACTATTTATTCAGATGCGCTCGATTGCATACTTTGAGGAGTGAGGGAGTATATTGAAATGTGCGATCCGGTTTCAAAAACGGATCAACGAAGATACGGTCGTTTGGGACGTTTTCGCGACCTTTCAATGACATAATGTTCGGGAATGCTCTCGGATGGATTTGTGCACGGAAGGACCCTTCGAAGCTGTGAGGGCCCAACCATGCCTTCTCTTCGTCTGCAAGTTCGCCTATATCGAGGTATATTGATCAATATAATATCAACTACTTATTTCAGTTGGTAACATGACATGACACACCGCTTTGTTGTGATGACCGAATTTCTTCGTGGATTTTGACACGATTTTCGTGTCTAATCAGTTTAATTCCATGACATCGGACTCCTACAATCCTTTTTAAGACGAGTCCAGAAGTTTTTCTTGTCCCTCGCAAACTACCGGGGGACGAATGAGGTAAATGTGATAAGCGACGTACGAGTTGGTCAACGAGAACTTTCTGGTTGATAACTCCTACACTTGCCTTCTGCTGCACTAGTAACATTTCCCACTCATTTGCCACATTTCATGTTCTTATGAACTATTAAATCTCCTTTGGGAGTTGAATTACCAATTCGTTGCTTATTAATGTTGCTTCAATTATCATTTATTGCTATGAATTATGCGTTGTAAGAAGAAACTGCAAACCAATTTTACAGAGCAATAGATTCCGGTGATCAGTCATTACATGAGTACCTGTAAAAACGTCCCACGGATAATATCTGACATCATATGACATATTATGTCAATTAATTATTTCGTCGACGCGGCTAGTTTTTCTAGATCCAACGGTACGAAAAAACCCAAAACGCATTTTTGTTAAGGGTATCACTTATAGGACGACGGTAAGTATAGGTACATATCCTATAGGTTGGAGTTGACCATACCTGATAGGAGGTTCGGTTAGTATTTCTTCCATTCCGACGATGAAGGTATCTCAGCGTGTCCGATACGTTAATCTTCTTCTTCTTTATGTGCCTTATCCGGCTAACCGGACGTTGGCAATCACTGCGGCGAGAGCGTCGCGGTCCTCTGCAGTTCTGAAAAGCTCCTCCGCACGCTGTATACCCGTCCACTTCCTCAAGTTATTCAGCCAGGAGAGCCGTCTTCTCCCAGCACCGCGCCGACCCTCGATCTTCCCTTTCATAATCAACTGAAGTAGCCGATACTTTCCTCCCCTCAATATGTGTCCCAAGTATGCAATTTTACGGCATTTCACTGTAACCAGGAGCTTCATCTGAACTTGAGCCCGCTGGAGAACTTCCTCGTTTGAAATGTGGGCCGTCCAAGGGATCCTAAACATCCTACGCAAGAGCCACATCTCAAAGGCTCCTATTCTGCTCAGGGTGGCAGCCTTTAGGGTCCAAGCCTCCGCTCCGTACAACAAGACAGACCATACATAACATTTTACCATTCTCCATCGGAGAGAGAAGCTGAGGTTCTTATCACAGAAAGGATTTCTCATTTTCAAGAATACGGAACGAGCCTTCTCAATTCTACACTCGACCTCCATGTCCGGATCCATAGATTCATTGATGAGGCAGCCCAAGTACTTGAATCTCCCTACTCGTTCAACTCGGCGGCCATTGAGTGTCAACACAGCATCATCATGAGAGGAACGACTGAAAACCATCCATTTGGTCTTCATAAACTTGATTGTAAGACCCGCCCGTTGGCCAGCACTCGAGAGTCTAGTCAAGAGAAGCTGAAGATCCTCCAGGCTCTCAGCCAACAGCACGGTATCATCAGCATATTTGATGGAGGTGATTCGCTCCCCGTTCACTCTGACCCCAACATCAAGATCTTCATACGTTAATCACTAAGATTAAATGAGAAGTTGAAGAGTATTTTCTGAAAGTATTACCTTCCATATCCGATCCGTAGGTAAGTGGAAAGCATGACTCCCACATTTTCGTTGGGAAAGACTATAATATTAATATACCTACTCTTTTATTCGAGAAAAGCGGTCGTGTCGGGTTAAAATAGTATATTCGTGACCTGCGTGCAGCATGATTTTCCAATGCGACCCCAAAGTTTGACAGAAAACATTTGTTACACTTTTTAAACATCAACGGTCATTTATCAATTAATTTTTTTTCCCTGGAATATTTAAAAAGTTTGATAGAAGAGGAAAATCCAGGGGAACACACAAATTGCTGCTTCTATGCGAGCTCTTTTGTTGTCGAGCCAACCTCGTTTATGGGCCCATAAATTATATCGCTTGCGAAAATCTTCACTCTCATTGTGATCCTTTTACCTCGGATATCCCATCGCACAATAGTTTCAACGGGAAACTGCTTCATAATAATCTCGATTCCGGAAATTTGATATTCGTAAAAATTTTACATGACGAGAATCACAAGTCGTTTTGGCTGCTCTGCTAAGAATGTGATTCACAATCGTAGGTGGGTAGGTTGAAAATTGTGGATCATGTATAACATTTGGTTCAAACATTAAAATGTGTCCATTTCAAGTCCACCCCATCATTCCATCATCGCTAAACCTGGATTCTCAATATTACTCAACATTCATATAGGTACTAAGAAAACAGAAGTGGACTTCTGACTACTAGTGGTAAACTATTCTTCCCCATGGTTAACTTCGAAAAATGACCAACAAGAAATATACAGACGAAATTACCCCTTCCTCATCAAAGTACCGATAAACCTCATTCAAAAATCAAAAGCGGTTTTAATATTAAATATTAAATTTTGCTAAGTGCTTTGATAAACGTTGAAGAGAATATGAAGGAGTCCACCTCTTCGTGCTATCCAATTGAAGTCCAGGAGAAAGGCCCATCCATCATACTTCGACCCAAGTAATGGGCTTAAGTAATGGTTTCCCAATGATCCCCACCCCTTTAGCCCAACGCCGTTTAAACTCAAGTTTAAATATATGAACAAGTATTATAGTATGATGAATTTGTGGATCTATGGATTCAGCTAAAAATCGGAGGTAAATAGATACTGGTCCAAATCGTGATAATTTCGACCCTACTTATACAGTGAAACTCTTGGTTTTGCCCAACTTTTAATGAAAATCAACATTACGACACCATATTGCCGAATGTGGAATTCACTCATGTTGTTTTTAAATATTTTGAAGGTTTAAAAGTTTCAAAATTGAATATTTAAAATCCACGAGGACTAGCGTCCACGGTTGGCCTCGGTTATTCCTAGGGAAGGTTCATGTTTGGTCCGGTGTTGTATTCCTGCGTACTACGCCCTGAGTATTGCTAGAGTTGTGTCTTCGTTAAGTTGACGAAGGTTGCCATCCAATCTTTGGTATGGAGTTTGGTCCAGTGTTTTGAAATCATTGTGTTGTTCAAGTGGAAGGTGGAAGCCCAAGTTGTGACAGTCCAGGGATGTTGTATTTACAAAGACAGTACCTGTATAGAATGCCGAAGCAAAGTCAATTAATTGTTCCAGAACGTCTACAGAAAGTTTTGTAGAAATGAATGGAGCGAAGCGTTTATTGAGAGATAAATAAGAGAAGGGTCCGGTTATGGAAAACAGTCGTGGCGTCTATGAATAATTTCCAGAGGAATACGGGCAACTTGAAGTACTTCGACTGGGGTCGGAAGGGAGTTCTATTTCGGTTCCGTTGTTTTCTGCCGGGAAACACTGGGAGCGCTGACATAGCTGATTAGAAGGAGTGGGGTGTTTGACCCAGTTCAAAGTCAGGTGAGGTCGCTGCGGCTGTGACGAGGGAAGGGAGTTTTGATAATGCGAAAGAGACATCAAGAGAGAGTAAGGAGAGGGTGGTTCCAAAAATTTCGGTTCAACAAACGCGACCTTTCTACGGTGATTGGAGGGCGGTAGATCAAGATCGGGTGAGCAGGTTGGGAAACCTTTCCCGAGGCGTTCTCCGGATTGGAGGCAGGCGTGATGCTGCGGGTACACCTCAACCCCGTCACCGCCGTCGTTCAATAAACTCTCTTCAGTCAACCTCGATTTATCAAACTTCTTCCGACCGATCGCAGATCCCCGATTCAGCGTCTACATTTGATGGGGGCGTCTACATTTCAAGTTCCAGCCAAACAAACAGCCCTCACACATGCAGGGCCTGTCATACCGTAGGAGCGCTGATCATCAACACCGAATGCCTTATTACTTTGAAATGTATACCAGTGATGCCATCTATTTTTCAACACTTTTGTATGGTATGGATGCTGGGGCACTCAAGCAAGAAGATATGCATAAGAACCAAGCATTTGAAATGTGGTGCTATCGTAGAATGCTGAACATCTCGTGGACTGACAAGGTAAAGACTAGGGAAAGACAATGATGAAAGATGCAATATTTTTCATAACAGAGTACAGAAATACTAGATCATACACCTTATTTTATACTAGAAAATAGCCTGAAAAGGAAGAGGGAGAAGAAGGACAAGTTGGATGGACAATCTCAAAGAATGGAACCAGTGCAATTCGCAGGAACTTTTCAGAGCTGCAAAAGACAAACTGGCCACGATGATGTCCAACCTACGAGAGTGACAATAAGAAGAAATCCAAAATGCACAAAGAACTGTATCACACTCGAATCTTTCATAGTCATATCTAACAAACACATTGGTTCTTAAGGGGTTTTTAAGGACGCAAAAAACGAATTTTCGACCCATGCGCACACCCTATTTCAGACTGATGCATAAACAACTTACTAGTCTGATTGTGAGTTCAATTTATTGCTCAATGGTTTGCTATTAAAAGGTTTTTATTATTGATTCTGGTTTTTTTAATTCCTCACATTTTGTGAATATAATTACGGTGAAAATTCATGGAAAGCACGACCATTTTAAAATTTATACAGAGGGTTAAATGAATTAACCAAGTTCAATGAATCTTGTAATAAATATTTTTCAAATTACAAAAAGAACATTTAGTTAATTGACATATCTGTGGGACGTTTTTCCAGGTACTCATGTAATGACTGATCACCGGAATCTATTGCTCTGTAAAATTGGTTTGCAGTTTCTTCTTACAACGCATAATTCATAGCAATAAATGATAATTGATGCAACATTAATAAGCAACAAATTGTTAATTCAACTCCCAAAGGAGATTTAATAGTTCATAAGAACATGAAATGTGGCAAATGAGTGGGAACGCGATTCAACCCCTGCTCGGGTTACGATGACGGTTAATGTAAAACCTCATTTTAAACATTAATTGAAATACATTTCCAAAAATGAGCTGAAATAGATTTTAAAATTAGATAAAAATAGATCAAATCTATTTCAGCTAATTTTTGAATATGTACCTAAGTGAAATAATGTTTGAAATTAGTTGTATACTTGATGAATAAAGGAGTTTTATTAATAAACAGGAGGTGCCTCCCCATCAAAATCGGTTCCCACTAAACCTTCTGTATGAGTCGTATCGGGTTGTGTAGGTACGTGCTCATTTTAAATAATTAAATTTGAACTGAATAGATTGACAATGAGACCATCATATACCCAAGTAGCACAACGACGTCGGTCTGACGTCGTAAGAGGTCGGGAAATCCGACCTGACCTCGGGCGACGACGTTGTACCGACCTCACCACGACCATATGCCGACCAATGTGGGGAATGATTTCTTGGTTGTACCGACGTCGCCGCCCGACCTCAGGTCGGAATAAGGTCGCAAGACGACTCAACTTGGTTGTTTGTACAGATTTCTGTATAAAACATGTTATTTTGGTATTGAATGATGTAGGAGCTGTTGCCAAAAATCATTCATCAAAATGGAGTTCCTTCATGTTCCCTCTCCACAGAAATCATTAAGATGGTGGATGGTGAATATTAAACGGTACCCACCAACTCCCGTATGTAAATTCTAGTCTCTTCAAATCATCCGCGGAGAAAAATTTAACGTGAAATCCTCGATTCTGTCTCTCAAAAACCAGTGCCCTCCGAATTTGAGACGTTGTTAATATTTTTTTCAATTTGGTAACTATTGTGAAAATGTTATGACGACTTATCATTTCGCTGGTTTCACTATTAAACTGCTGTATTTCCTTGGTAACTATCAGAGTTAGTACTAAATTTGAATTTCAGAAATGGATATATTGGAAAATTATTTAAATTAATATCTAACCTCAACCTAACCTGTAATGGAAGATGGAAAAAGATGGCGAACTAGGGATCGAACTGTTTGTACATATCTCTGTAGTGGCGCCGACCAGAAGTCTACCTCTCGTCGGCTGATGTACAAAACATGTTCAGAAATCTATAGTAACGTAGTTCCCAAACGGTACAACAGAATGAGCGCCTGTAGCGTCCCACCTGCGTGTTATCGCCATCGCCATTTCACTATAGATATCCGACGTTGTGGCGACCTCGTCTATCTTTACTACAGATATCCGACGTCGCGGCGACCTCAGCGTTATGTAGTACAGATATACGACGTTGTGGCCACCTCGTCAACCTGTAATACAAATATCCGACGTCGTGGCGACCTCGTCTATCTGTACTATAGATTTCCGACGCCGTGGCAACCAATAGCAGTTGTGTACATAAATCTCTACGTCGTACCGACGTCGTGATGACGTTAATAATTGACATACAGATTTCTGACGTCGGATATACTACAGATTAGGTAGCAAGTCGTGAAATCCGACCAATTGTGCTGCTTGGGTAGCCTTGTGCAACATTAACATGAGAGGAATTCAACGGATTCAAAGCGATAATGCTTCAGCCCTTTGTTTGTAGGGACCAAGTGGTTGGAATCGCACGTAGTTTTGTGATATTGAATTTTTTTCCAAGATACATTTTGTGTCCACTACTGGCATTTCATCATCGTCAAACCCACGATTTGCACATTTAAGGCGAACACTATTAGACTACTGATGAGTCTAGTTTCACCGTGCTGTTACTCATTCCGCTTCTGCATTTTCTGCAGTCCACTTTAATAGGTTTCATTCACTTACTCGCACTCTGCTGAACGGCTTTTCACGAATTCTAAAATAAATAATTCTGCGTGATTTTAACAATCTGTATCGCAATACTTCGCACTAGACGTGAACATAGCACGCCGCTTCTCTGCTTTTCTTCTCCGAAAATATTCGATGACGCTTTTTCCAGCAAGTTCGATCAAAATCGAGTCACGATGGTTGGGGATATTGTTGAGATACAGAGTTTGCTTCCTTCTACACCCAAGAAATCTTTGTCTTCGAACCACTTCTTCATTATACGCTGAAAAGGTATTATAAACATCAACCATTTTATTGAGTAGGTGACAATAAAATGTAACTGTCGAATTGTCTGAGAATTGGCACCTTTCAATTGTGACAGTATTGTCAAAATTTGAAAGCTACGAGGGACGTCTAGAAACTAAGGTTGCAAGGAAATTTTGTTTTTCTGAGTTGTTACCACTGGTAGGTAGAGAGGAGCCTAACGGTCAAAACAAATCATCCAACGTCTTACGAAATGTCGTCACAGCAGCCAAACTGTTCGTCCTCTAGTCGTTCCACCTAATGCAATGTTTTGGCTGCACGCGAATTTCTTGAACGGGAGAGTGAAACTTTAAAGGTTTAAAAATTTGTTGACTCAATTGTGACTGGTGATGAAACTTGGGTGTGTCACTATAGTACTGAGTCAAAACGGCAGTCTCCACAGTGGCGCCAAATCGACTCAAAGTCCAATTTCCAGAGAGGAACATCATGGCATCAGTTTTTTGGGAGCGGAAAGGGATCTTATTGTACATTTTATGCGAGACACTCAAAAAGTAGAAAAAAATTAATCAAGGACAAAAGAAGAGGAATGCGGACTCATGGTGTGTCACTCCTTCATGACAACGCTAGACCTCATACTTCCCGTGCTGCTCAGGATCTGCTTGTTTCATTTGGGTGGGATATTGTGACTCCCACACCCTACTCCCTGGACCTGGCAACATCGGATTATCACCTTTTCAATAAATTGAAGGAAATTTTAGGTGGAAAACGATTTTCATATGACGAGGAGATCCAGGATGCTATCGAAAAATGCATTATATGGAGGCCACTAGTTTTCGCCGCGCTGCGGCTGTATAGTAATTATATTAAATATATAATATAAAATTTTATTATTTGGATTGAGGTTTGTAAACACCTTACTACACCTTACTATCCTTGATGATAATTCTCTCTGTCCAACTAATCTATATGAATTTGATCTTTTGTTTGGAGGATCTCTTTTTATTTTTGAGATGCGAGCGCCAGCGAGTATCCAGAGTGCTTGGCAACTGCAAACGAGCGAGCAAGTGAGCGTTTAACTCCGATGATTGATCATATATTAATAAACAATATGATTATTATCAAGGATAGTGTTGGTAAGGTGATCACAAACCTGAATACTAATTACACAGCCGCAGCGCGGTGGAAACTAGTGGCCTCCATATAACGCCTAAGTATCGAAATTTCATTGAACTATATTAATTTTTCAAGTTTTAACACATGTTGTAATCTTCCATTCTGGACGTCCCTCGTAGAATACAACTGCATTCATTATCATAATGATCGAAAGAGTAATTCAGGTTTCAGGTTTTTCAGTGTTTAGTTCAGTTCGAATAAGTATTTTTAGATCAAAATTGAATTTCAATAAATCAAAAGTAAATTTTCATCAAATTAGGCAATAGGTTTCCCAAGGATTCGTTCTGATGAAGGTCAAAAATAAGGTGAAATAACATGAATAATAATAATGATGGGGGAGATGTCGCGGGTCGGTCAAATGTGCCAACGTTTCGATGAATTTATTTCTCCATCATCAGGACCTGAAATCAGTTTCACAATGTAGAATTAATAGAAGTTATTGTTATAGGTGTATCGGAACATTTTTACAGCATTTCGTGAATATAATTTTCACAGCAATCTTGAAAAAATCTAACCGAAAAATTACCAGAAAAAAATTTAAGAAAAATTAACAGACAAAGTTTTTACAGCAATTCTTGAACAGCATATCTTTACAGCATTTTTACCGCATATCCAATCTTACAAATTATTATATTGATTCAAGATGTGCTGAAAAAATTTGTCTGTTAATTTTTCTTAAATTTTTGCCCATCAATTTTTCTGTTGAACATTTTTCAAGATTGCTGTGAAAACTATATTCACGAAATTCTGTAAGCTTTTATGCATCCAAACCTTCAAATTAGTATATTCACGAAATGTTGTAAAAGTTTTCCGATACACCTATGACAATTAATTCTACATTGTGAAACTGATTTTAGGCTCTGATGATGGAGAAATAAATTCTTCGAAACGTTGGCACGTAAAACATCTCTCATTTGACCGATCCTCGACGTTTTCCCATTCTTACTGACGGTCAACACATCACACACACTTATTAATAATATTGATCAATAATACCTAACGATTGACAAGCAAAGTAGGTAGATACTAGTACCTGCCAACTTTTCGCTAACGTCGGAATTGTTTTCAGCCATTTTTAATATAATTCTGCATTGCTCCAACTACGGTCACGTCTGGAGTAGGTAATCAATAATAATACATGCGATGAAATACTGAGTTCATATCACTTGAATTAAGTAAATGGAATTAAAATACCTCAGATATGCGTTTCTTTCCGCTGTTCCCATTACATAACGACAACCTTCCAAGTTGAGTTGGTAAATAATCTTGTTGACATATTCGGGCGTGTACTACTTCGCTCGTATGTCTTCAGTCCAACTCCGGCGGTATGTAGACGCTTGTCTTTCTCGGTCCGGCCGATAAAGCCCGTTACGGTTGTCAGATCAAAGTACTGGAAAAGGCTTTTTTGTTTGTGCCGATTGTCGCTGGTAGGTCTTTTCCTCGTTTCGTTTTTTTTTTTTTTTTTGTTTCTACCGTTAGTAACGATATTCGTTCAGTTGACGTCGTATACATCCGCAGTTGACATGGGTATTTCGTGCTTCAGAGATTTTAAAGTCGGGGCGGAGAGGGATTTGATGAGGAAAATGAATTCGGTCGTGAGTCTCAAGTTGTTGTGGGAGTCCAATACCGTTGCCGGGTTGAAACCGTTGAAAAGGAAGATCGAACGGGCAACCGAAGAATTCACTCAGATCGCATGGGAGGTGATTCCGCCATTGTCCAGAACGCCCAGCCCTCATCCGAAAAATACCAGGGGTCTCAGCCCTATACACGAGGTACCTACCTGTTTGAACTGTCCAAGGCAAAATTTCATAATTAGATTTACTAAGTGATTAACTCACTAATTGTCGATGAAATGAGTGATTTTCAAAATACACACCTAGAAGTCTTCATGTTGAAACATTGTCAGCAAGTAGGTAGTTTGTAGATAATGACTGGCGATCGTTGCTCTTATACGTTTTAATGACTTTTTTTCAAGGTACTTTTAGGTTCCAAGTACACCCGCTCACTGATACTCCTGCAAACAAGAGAATACCAATAAGAAAGTTAATATTTTTACAATTTTACATTTTATGTTGAGGGGCAACTGTGATTAAACGTAGTACACTTTGAACCAAACATTAAAGTCCCGCCTTGAAACGGCTGTTCACTTACAAGACGTCACAAAGTATTACCAAATTATTACTTCCCAGAAATCTATTCTGGTTGTTTTCATTTATTCAACGAATCAACGTCACTTTAACAGCGATTTTTCAAAACTAATTTCAAGGCCATATATGGCCTTTATATTTCGATTTCGAAATATATTTCGATTCAAAACTTGATTCTTGACATTCGAAATCGTACACTAATTAGAACAAATGTTCTAAATGTCAAAGGTAAAAAAGAATTGGCTTTTATTGAAACAATGTTATATGAAGCATCTTTGGTTAATTGTGTGATGTTTTGACAGGCATATCATGAATTTTTATGAGAAATACGAAGAGAAAAATGTGCTCTGTATGACCATTTTTTCTCTAATTTTTCCAAACGAGGAGTTATTATTGGTACCTAACTAATACAGAGATATACCTACAACACCCAATAGAACGAGGACAATAACTTACTAGTCGTTCTACTTCAAACAGCTGATTCCAAGTCCTGGTTTAGAAAACTTTTACAATAAAGAGCATTGGGGTGCTGAAGAGTCACGTGACACTCCTAGATTTCAAGTTGATGTCGTGCCCAGCAGCCCAAAAATGTAGAAATCACAGTCAAATTAGGATTTTGAAGGTCTTCTACTACAAATCTTCCTTAAATTGATAGAAGTCCCTGTAGTTTCTAACTTGAGTAACACTAACGAGTGAGGATGAAAATACCCATCGTTTCATAGTTTTCTATCTGGTTAACGTTTTATGCACTCCTCCTTGGCTTAACTGACCAGCGGGTATTTGTGGGGTAGTAGGAGGTTTAGTGAAATAAAAAATACTTCGTTTCGAGCTTTCGGCTTTATTAAACCATCTTCAGGGCTGTGACAGAAACGAAACCTGCCACGAGGTTAGCGACTCTGACACACATTCTGATTAGACGGTTTTCCTCGTCACAGTCTCTGCTTTTGGTCCACTTGTTAGGTTTAGACTGATTTTTTTGTTTTTCCGTTCAATAGTCAATCCTCGTGGCAGGTTTCGTTTCTGTTACAACCCTGATGATGGCTCAATAAAGCCAAAAGCTCGGAACGAAGGAGTTTTTATTTTTTATTTCACTAAGTAAACCTCCTACAAGCCCACAAATACCCGCCGATATTTTTCTATGGGGAACAAAAACAAGGATCAGTAGAGTTGCATAGGTAAATCACAGGTTCTACGAGAAAGATGGATCCGTTATCGCGATAAAGAGCGATTTCCCTTCTTTGAAACAGCAGCTGATTGATGGTATTAATGAAATCTAGAACACAAAACATTGGAAGTAGAACACCACGGTGCAAATCCACGTATATAATGCATATTATAGTACCTACTGTTCCTCATATTTACACTAGTATACCAGGTACAAGGTTGTACCTGCATTCAATGATTTGCCTCTGCATTTCATAACACCTAACCATTTTTGTATTGGGTAGCTCATGTCAAGAATACAATAATTATTACTATGTACGTTAAAATGAAAAATATTTTACCTAGAGATGGAGAGGCAAAAGTTACCTAACTATTGCAGGAAAAACTCATTTTAAGGCACATGTTATGAGAACTGGAGCCTTGTTGTCAATATTGTCTCCCTGGATTGCAAAGGTAACATCGAATAGTAACTGTTGTTGTCGAATTTGAACTGGAATTGACAGTTGAAT
Source organism: Stenodema calcarata (assembly GCA_963920205.1). Lineage (NCBI taxonomy): Eukaryota > Metazoa > Arthropoda > Insecta > Hemiptera > Miridae > Stenodema > Stenodema calcarata. The sequence goes on along the minus strand of OY986055.1, from coordinate 4,733,540 downwards.
TTCCATAGAGAAGATTCATCATCATGTTCATGACACGTCTTAAAAGCTCAACTGTAACATGAGTGTACATTCCAGTACATATTTGTTCTTCCCAGCCTAATTACTTGGCGTTTCATTTATAGGGGTTCCAATCGTTTCCTGAACAAACAATGGAAGTGTACATGAGGTTTATGTTCAAAATTTACTACTACTGTATTTAATACTCATTCCATGTACTTACTTCCGAGATTCCCGATACGAAATGGAACTTGTAACTCAATCAAGAAATGGCAGAAGGCAGGGGCGTAGTATGCCACAGTTACCAGGAGCGTAGCGTCAGGTATCTACCAAGTTGAAGGCCGCAGGGGAACCGCAAGCTTCTAGCGAGGCCCCTTCACGTCTCCCTACAGCGTTAATCTGGTTATTCTAGCATGTATATGTATCCTGACTGGGGTGATGTATAGGCCGGGCCACCGCAGCCGGCTAGCGCTTCCAGTTGTAATACGCAGGCGCAACTTTTGTATGATAGAACGCTGGAGGGCGGAGGATCGATAATATCTATCGATTTGATTCGGATCCACTTTCAGAACTCCAACTTGACATCCATTTGGAATTTGGACACTTGTTTCTCTTGCGGATGTCAACACAAACCGCGCAAATCTCTCTTCATAATGAGAACGTAAAAAGGGAGATTATGGCTAGGATGGTTGACTGCATTCTCTTCTTGTCTAAACAGGAAATGCCGTTTAAGGGGCATGACGATTCATCGTCTTCTCATGATAAAGGGCTCGAGTTTTAAATTTCCTGAAAGATTCCGACCAACCCAACCATGACATCCAAAATGGTCTTATAAGTGCTATAGCTGTAGTCATTCTAGTTGTCATTAAATCTGACCTAGCTAAGTCACTTTTCATTATTAGGGTGAGAAAGTAGGGGGGAGTGATTTGAGTGAGGTACCGTAACCCATGTCCAGAGCCAAGCTACGCTCTTGACGGAAGGTAATTTCGTAACCTAATCAATAACTTGTACTTCAGCGACGTCCACGTAGTAAACCTGATCAGATAGTTTACAACTGCCAAAAGAAATGTCCAGTTTTATTTCGCTCTCGGCTTTCGTATTTGCAGTAAATGCCGCGGAGACCGTCGTGAAGAGTATTTTCCTGGACCCCAAGGGAGAGCTTCCTCTGTCCATTACGACCGCATCATGGAGGAATATTATTCTTTCGTCCCCTTTTCATTCCTTCTTGGTTCTGAAAAAACTCATACCTCTGTACACTCTCAATCCTACATTCTATCTCACTTCATACGTTTCTCCTACGCCTTTGACCCAACGATAGGGATGTGTCATACTTCAAAACGTATCGATACATGTCAGAAGTATCGATTTGCTATTTGGGAGAAGTACCAATATATTCTTTTAATATAATATATAGGTATACATATTATGTATATATTTTTTTAATTGAAAAATCAATTGAAAATATTTATTATTATAAGTTTGAGAAATATTGTGTTCCTCACACGAGACTATGTGACTATAGCCTACTTGACTTACTACGGGCTTATTATTAAGTCATTCTCACAAATATGATCCATAATAATTTTGATTTCTATACATTAATTAGGGGGTAGTTACTTATTTGGTTCTACTTCATTTTCAACTTCTATTCGATCTACTCGAAGCTACTGAACTCAGTGAAAATCCCTTTTATAAGTACTGAACGTACCTTTTGTATGAGTATGTAACACTGAGCAAACCTTCCCAATGTTAATTGTATACTCTGCTACGATCCCTGTTTGTGTGTTGTCGACTACCTTCAATGTTCTACTCGTACCCACTGATGACGTGACCTACATCCCTTAATGCCAATGAGAGTAGCTGTAATTTTTAAATTCACAGAAATCCATGTATTATATTGTGACTTCTCTATATAATATGATGGCTCCTATGGCATTGGGTTATTAAATACAACCGTGAGCAGTCTGCACGAGTATATTATTTGATTTTGTGTGATCTTTTACCTGGAAAATCGTTCTGCAGGAATTAATATTGAACGATAATGTAGTAATTGTACCTACGTTCTACTTGTGTAGGTACATCAGTGTTGCGTGCATCGATTGATCCCATACAACTATGAAGGGAAGCTGAACGATGTCGTTGATTCCTCCATTATTTGAATTCACTCGGCTGAGTAATTCTGCCACGTGGCATTTGTGAGATATATTTTCTCTTGTGAAAGGAGTATCCAGATTATATCAAGACTGATCTAAACTGGCTGTTGTTCTTATTGTTTGGTGCCTGTCTGAAACAGTACGTTGAGAATTGAATAAGGGTGGGAGGAACAAAACCTTGAGTAGGCTAAAAAAAGTTGAATTAGGACTGCAACAATCTGAATTATCATAAGTTTACCTTACATAATACTGAAGTGTACAATCTGGCAATTTTCACTAATATTGGCGTACTTTCTTGTTTTTTTTTCTCAGCCACCGGAGAACGAGCTGCAGAAGGTGGGGGAGCGTGTGATGTCAGAGCACGAACTCCGCGTGCAGAGGTCTCTCCAGAAATTGAACGTTCCAGACTGGTACAAGAGCAGCACCGTCCCGCCTCAAGGTTTTCTACTCAAGAGACACAGCGAGGGCGGCGGAGGCGGAGCGGCTTCCGGATGGCAGGGACTCACTTCCAAAACGACTTCCCTCAGCAGCTTGGGCTCTATGCACCATGCCACACCTCGCAGCCCCACCAGTCAGTACCTAATAAATTTTCATAGAGAAGTTATAACAGTTTTTTGAACTTGGTTGTAGGGAGCTGTGAAGATATAGGTAACATTGTTACAACCACGCCAAAGGCGCCAATTTCGGTCATTTTCGTTTTAGTGCACTCAGGGATACCCTTAATTGGGTAGTACTGGGTTGAGCACACCATACCAGAGCCGACATTCGTTATTCCTAGGTTCATTCGTAGGTTCATTGAATTAGAGCAATATTTTCATGATTCGTTGTCGTTATTAACAGACGATTCTCTCCTCCTCCTCCTCCTCCAGGTAATCTGCTAAGTCCGAGCCCGACGCCGAGTGGACACACATTCTCCCGGTGGAGTACGAGCCGTCTCAATTCGAATCCGACGTCCGCCAGCACGTCGCCCTGCGGTTCGGCCCGGTCTTCTTTCAACTACCGGCAGCCTTATCTCGGGTGGCGCTCGCAGGAGCGTCTCTCCAACCCCAGGACGCCCGCCGAAAGACTCGCTGCTGGCCTCCTCTCTCAGACCAAACAGGTAGGTACTTGTACTAGTGGATCGAAGATTCACCACTAGAAGATTATCACAGACTGCCCTCTTCACTCAAGTCCTCCCCAGTCCAATTCAACGATGCACTACTTCAATCAGTTTTACAATATGGGATTTAACTCTCGCGGTGGCACATGCCCATCGTATCTCAAAAAGGCAATAAGCCTACAGAAAGCAGTATTAAAAATCAGATTCAGAAAACCGATGCGGTACGTACCCCAGTGATCTACTTTTCACTGTTGCAAATTCATTCAGCATAAACCATCTTTTTGTCAAAAATGTACTCCTCTATTATCACCGGAATCCTGAACTCATTACTTCAACTCTCCAACCTCATTATGATACTCGTTTTCAACTGCTAGGCAATGTTGTGAACCCTCGCCCCCGAATTACCCTTACAAGCTCCACGCTGTGCAAAAATTCATTTCGTGTGGCCTACAATCTCCAGATCATTACCCAAGAAATAAAATTTAATACAATAAGTTGGTGCTTTCTCGGTTTGATGAAACGGTTGATTTGGAGAGGTTTTTGTCGAGCATTTATACTCAGAGTAACAACTGTGCGACTTGCAGCTTGTGTACATTCAACTATTTGCATATACCTCATAAGGGGCTTATAGATATTGTCAGTTCCATTTGCATATGTCTAATTTTTATTTCGAATTTATTCCGCATAGTTGTTATTGGGTTGGTCGGGTGCATTTTCGTTTTTGAATTCTTTTCTTTCGAAGTGGCCGGCTGTCGCGACTCTTGTGCAGCATTACGGGCCAAAGCCTACTGCTGCACAATAAATTGACGGTGCACTCCTAATCACTTCATTGTACATAGTTACTGTAAGGATGCAGCCCTGTAGCAATAATATTGTAATTTGTTGATTGGCGACTGTATTATGTGGACCTAATTGTCGATAAAATATCAATTCATTCATTCATTCAATGGGTTTTAACCCAGAAACTCATCTTATAGACGTTCTGAAAACGTATAGATTTGAACTAGAACATGTTGGTTACAACTAGTCCAACTTCACCTATCAATTTCTCCAATTTCATGTTTTTTCTTCGTAAATAAATGGTCAATTGTATTCTAGTATTGGAAGACTGGTGAGAATGACAAGTAAATTAATTGCAGTATAGGTAGTAACCTCTATGATTCCTATGTATCAAACGATGATCCATCCCCCCTGTTGCGATAGATGAGGATAGATGGATTGGATAGATATGTTTAATCATCCAGACCATCTAACTGTACTGAATGGTGATCAATCCCTACCCCTACGCTATACCTCTCTGGAAGATGTGGGGTTTCTCTTAGCGAATTTTCGAAGAAAAGGAAGCTATTTTTCTCGTTCCAAAATGTTCAAAACTCGAATTTCCAAAAAGTTGACATACCATCCATTGCCAAAAGGCACCCAAAATCACATGTTCATTTCAGACGATAACTCTCGATCGAATTGAGATAAAAGGTTCAAATTTGCACAAAAAATCTGTCTTGGCAATCGAGTTTTAAGGGGTTTATTTCCCAAAATGGAACAGTCTGACAAGTGACACATCATCCTAAAGGTTTTTTTTAATGCTAAAAACGATGGTGAAGTCAGAATCGCGATATCTTATTCCGGTTTCAAACTGGAGCACTTTGAAGGTGAAGAAACGTGGTTGTTACTTGAGATGTTCTTCACGGTTCATCTGCTCTAATCTGGTAACGGAATGAGATATCGGAATTCTGACTTCACCATCGTGTACAGTGCTGAAAAATCTATAAATGAGACAATAGTTGTTATAAAACCACTAAAATGGAGACATTTTACGAGTACATAAAACCAGTTATTTTGTCGAAAATTCGCTGTTATAGCCATGCTGTACGACTGTGAATTTTTGTTTATGTCGTTTCTTTTTTACCACACAAAAATGTACTTATTACACCCAACTATCCTATACTACATTTTTCAAAGGACGTTTTGGATTGATCACATTTCTGAAAGGACGTTTTGGATTGATCACATTTCTCAAAGGACGTTTTGGATTGATCACATTTCTCAAAGGACGTTTTGGATTGATCACATTTCAGTATTTTCTATAGCTACTTGAGTTTGGACCTGACTAACAACCTCATCTTCAAGGGTCGAATTTATAACTAGAAACTCATGCTGGAGTATTTAGGCTCGTGAATTTTCCAAGCTAATCGGATAACCTGCCCTCAATAATAATTTATTTATTAGGATGTATTTCACTTTAGTGAACATTCAACATAGGTACGAGATATCCTTTTAAAACTGAATGAGAAACCACAAAAAAATAAATGTTTGTCCGTTTCAGCAACCAAGTGTGCCAAACATGAATGAACTAAGCGAAGTGCACAGCTCCATAAAAGAAGTGACTTCGGCGATAGTGCATTACGTCTCCGGATCTCGAGCCGACGACCGACTTTCCCCAGCAATGGGTCGCCATTATGACAATTCTTCCTCTAGGTAAGTTATACATCATAACAGTAACTACCTTTATTTTATTACTGGATTTATAAAAGAGAAACGACTTGGCTTTTTCAGGCACTTTCATAGGTGAGAAATCAGACAGTAAATTTTAACAAACATAAACATTGATGTTTGTTAAATTTTATTGTCTGATTTCTCACCTACGAAAGTGATGAAGAAGCCGAGTTGTTTCTCTTTTATAAATCCAGTACCTAATAAAATAAAGGTATTTGCATAGATGTAGAGGCGGAAATTTCATTCATCCCCTCTCTCCAAACCCTAACGCTTCTATCAGTGGTTTTTGATCAATCATTTTCCGGTGTGATATGTAGGAAGTAGGGTGACTACACTGCGGGTATATCACTTCACCTAGGTATACTGAATGTATACTGAAAGAAGGATACTGAATGTAGCTATTTTCCAATAACTGAACACTATCTGTCATGCCTTACAATCCTAGCTACTTCTAAGACCTCAATCTTTCTCAAAGCAAACAGTTATGACTGTAGGAAAAATGGAACGTTGATTGATCTGCACTTGCATTCCTGCTTTGGTTAACCAGTCCATCACACTCTCTATCATTTTCAAATTACTTTGCCAGTCTTTAGCTGTGACTATTATGTCATCAAGGTAACACTTGACCCCAGGCAGTCCTTAAAGTATGATTTCCATGTTCTCTGGAATACAGATGGGGCAAATAATAGGGATACCGCGGAACCTAAAGAACCCCTTGTGTATTGTGACGACCAAATATTGTTTGGAACTGTTCACCACCTGCTAATTCTGCACAGACTTCTTCAATCGTTGTTGGAAGATGCATATCTTTGTCAATGTGCTTGTTTATTGTTACTTTGAAATCAGCACTCAGCCCGATCTTCCCATTAGGCTTTGGGACAATTACCAACGGACAAGCCCACTCAACAGGTGTTGTTGTTGGGTCGATTGGCTCAATGATCCCCTCATCTAATAGCCTCTCAAGTTCTTGTTCCACTGCTGATTTCAGTGCAAATGGAACTGGTCTTGGCCTAAAAAATGTCGGAATCGCTCCTGACTTCATCCTCGTCGCCAGTTGAAATAACTTGAATTCCTCGGCAAAATTTTATCTAATGATATTAGATTATATTCTTTCTACAAAATACAAGATTCAAGACACTATAAAACTTTCTGGGTTGTCAAGGACGTGAGAAGTCACCAGGTGCTTGTAAGCTGGAGTCAGCGTTCAACATTTTCTACAAAGAGGAGAGAAAAAAAGATTTTACAAATCATAGGTGTGTGGGGAAGATAACTATTTGACTCATGCATTTCTAACTAGCAATACCGATGTTGGTAGTTAGGTACAGGTTAGGTTTAAATGACAATGGTACCCGTGGCGGCTACTTCCCTGAAACTCAGGAGGTGCACATAGATTAAGAGGGCTATCGAGAAGGGGATTAAGAGAGGTGCTTTGGCAAACATTTAAAGAGAAGTTTTGCGCTCTCTGATTGGTCAATATCACAGGTCCGCCACATTGAAACCGACAATTGTCAGGGAGAAGTCATGGGGAAATATGAGGCAAGGGAGGGGTACAGCAGTTGCTCCACGGCGCTTCTGATTGGTCAAGTTACTCCTTACCCCCAGTTTTCCCGTTTCCTGTCAATATCCAACTCACTCTTCTAATAGGTAGTGAGAATTCGGTTATAGTTTTTGGTTTATTTGGTTGGGGAGCACATGCTCCTATCAGTAGCCGCCACTGAATGGTACAGCAAGGGAAAAGGTTCCACAGTGCCGTTTATAGTAAAATAGGAAAATGAGGTAAATTTCTAGGTAGTAACATTAGATGAGTAGTTCCAAACCCTCCGGATGAATGCGGCACACACCCATAACAGCGTCCCTCTGTACAATGAAAATCCAACTAATTTCTACCGTTCGTGCCCAACAGATCAGCGTCACCTCGTGGCAGCAACTCCCGCCTTTGCTGGCTTGAGAGCTCCTTCGTCGGGAACAAACCCATAGACGTCCCAGAGACACCCGTCTCTCTCACTGCCACACCGGAACACGCCAAGGGATCCACCGACCTCTACCTTGACCTCACGTCCACACACCGCCCTAACATGGCGGCTGTCAACGGTAAGTCTCTCACGGCATGTTAGAACTTGCTTGCCATTTACTACTAAATCCTTCATCATTTTTTTTTTCTCTCCTAAATAGTTGAGTGCCTCCATTTTTTTATGTTTAAAAATAGTGGAAAAATATAAGTTTTATTTTTAGGTAGACTATTCTAGTGCTGAACGATGTGTTGAGTGTTTCACACTTCCCTATCACACAGTTTCTCTCTCGTAAATTCACCACCGTTTGTTCTTGGATAATGGTTGTGGTTTCGTGGTCTATTCTAATGTTTCCTGTGTTATCACAATCAAACTGTTCATGTTTTACAGACTCCTTGGTTCAATTTAAGAATTTCGAATATGTAAAACCGTTCCTTGACTCTAAATGACTTTGTGCCCAATCACAGGTTTTCCAAACTACTAAGTCTTGTAATTGTAAGTCTTGTAATTGTAATAATCGAGATGTGACGGTTAAGGTACCAGCTGAGGGACATTTTTGATTTGATTTTGTTTAATCCAACGAAAACCCAACTAACTCCAGAAAATTACCTTCCGACGGAAATTTTATTTGTCCCTTTGCATGACACGTGACATTTTCTAGTGTCTGGTGACACTTGGGCTTTTTGGGTGCCACTTGGGTGCCTACCACCCTAATTGATGAAAATTATGCTGTTCTGCATATCCAAAATGTAACTTTTTTGAATGTACCTACCTATAACTCACATGATCTGACATATGCACGTAAGTCCATCCAATGAAAGTTAACAGTACGCTTTAAAAGGTGTAGGCAGGTGTAGGGTTGTAGGCAAAAGGGTTTTACATTTATGTGTGATAAGGAAAGGCCTTTTACCAGCAAGCACCATCTAAATTAAATATGTTGGACCACAGAGACTTCCTTGTAAATCCCTAAGAGCGCAAGTCCACCTGTGGTCAGGGCAAAACAGCGAAAGTCCAGCCATGATCAGAGCAAAACAGCGAAAGTCCACAGCTGAGCAGACTAAACAACGTAAGTCCCTGGCATTGGTGGACTTGCGCTGTTCGGCTTGCTCAATCTGAACTTAAGCTATTTCGAGGGTCTCACGGCAACACCCCACAACGTCGCTTTTGGCCAAAATGAGTTATGAATAGGTACCATTTGAACTGTCTTCCCCCGGCGGATCGATCTAACTAAGTAGAAAACATTTAAACAGTGTTTTTATCGACGTTTTTATAACCAATTTCAACATAATTACTTAAAAAAAACAATGTCTTATTTCATTGGCTGTGAGTAACATCTTATTCCTACATTGAGTAGGTGTACAAAATGAAAAAAAATATCTATCCAGAATAAGAAAAGTAAAACTATAACTAAACTATAATTTATAACTAAAACTATAAACTATAACTAAAACTGAAATTAGGTAACTATACTATAACTATAATTATAGAAAATGGGAACACATTCATCACCTAGGTACTCAGAGAGCGTCAGAATGCGTTTGCCAAAATCTGGATCATCAATTCTGAGTGTTTTCTAGCTGGAACATTTTTTGGTGTACTAGGTTGTTGATCCATCTGCGTAAATGAGTAGAAAAGTCTGTCACAACACGTTTAACATTACTTGATGACACGTAGGTCAAAATAGACTGGGTGACACGTGGGCCGAAATAGCCCATACAATTACTTTTGATTTTTAACTTTTTGATTAACATTACTTAACATTTTTACCTTGAAACAGCTGAGGCTGACACCAGTCACTCAAAAACTAACTGAAAGGAATTTTCGGAGGCGCTCAGGGCTCTCATGAGCTCCAGTGTTGCCAACGCAACCCCTTCAATATCCCTCATGGGTCAAAAAAGCCTAAGTGTCATGCAAAGGGTTGAATTACCAATCTTCTATTCTTGTGTGGTTGTATTCAATGAATACATAATCGTCCTGTAATTGATTCAACTTATTTTCTATCACGACCCTCGGTTTTTCAACACCCGGGACCAATTCAGGAGCTAAACGTAATTTAGGTATTCACTTAATTGTTCACATTAAACGGTGGAATTCGACCGTGTTATTTTGTATTTCTAACAAAAATTAGCTGAACCGGTTTTATGCAACACTCCTGTATCCGACGCAGTGTTGAATAGAGGAGGTTTAAAAATAAGTAGAAACTAGGGATGGCCATCGATAGTATCGAAATATTTTTAAATCGATAGTGCTAAGTCCATTGTATCGGGTACCAATACTCGAGTAACCTATAGTTTCTGATGATATTTTTTTTATCCGATACCAGTAATCTATCGAACATTTCCTTTCGATACCAAGTATTTTTTGTATCGATTCTCATGATTGGAGTATGAGTACTCATATCGATACTTTGGTCCGTCGAAAGAAATACTCAACTACCAAATTTCCATTAAATGACAAAAAAAAAAAAAAATACGATAAAATACAAACATTTATATTTCAACAAAAAAGGTGACAATCGATTCCAGTAACGATTTTTCCTGGTGTCATTCATGTCAGAACTTTGGGGCCTGGACAGTAACAAGAGGGTGTCGAAGAATCGACCAAAGAAATTTTTTTAAACGAGTAGTACTTAAATGAGTAGTGGGATCGATACTTTGGAAGTAGGTATCGAACGTCCCAAAAAAAGGGGAACCCTTTGTGTTGATTTTGATGAGGGTGAGTGTAGGTGTATGTGTCGTAATGTATGTTTAATTTGTCTGCGTCGTAAACAAGTAGGTATGTTTAAATAGCTTTGTTTAAATAGGTATGAAAACTATTATCAAAAACTCATTGCCAGAAAATTAGCTATAAAGTTGGGCTTAGGTACAGTACCTATTTACATAGTTTTTTAATTGAATGTTTTTTTAACTGATATTTGAGTAAATATCGATCTTTTTGATCGATACTATCGGTTGCAAGAAGTATCGATAGTGAGCTATACGATAAAAATCGTCATCGATATTTATAGGTACTATCGAATATCGAAATATCGATGTTGGCTACCGATGGCCATCCCTAGTAGAAACCTTTCTGTATTTCAACACGTAAGCTCTCATGATTGAGTCAACAGCTGTAAAATTGCCGAACCTATCAATACGCAATCCTCGTAGATAGTCGAGGTGTAGTGCCTATGTAAATACTCCAGTAGACTATTTTTTAAAAATTTAAAAATAAATGTAAACTGATATCCGTACTGGGGAACAGTAGTATGAAAAGCTCAGCCTTGGCTGTAACTTCGAATTGTCCATCAAAATATTCTAATTTGGTACGCAATTAAATTCTGAGTGGAATTCCAGCAAATGTCACTCAGAATACGTTCTAGCTGATGTTGCTTGCACTTGCTCACGTAGTTGGTTAACCCTGATTTGCCTACTGCTTCGGACTCCACTCGAACTGTCTCCCTTCAAACTTTTTTTTTTCTCTCATTCAACCAAACAATCACCGTTCGCAATACCATGATTCATCCAACGGTGAATTCTTAATCATCCTTCAACAAACCATTCGAATATCCATTTCCATCAACTTCATCCAAAAACTCACGTTAAACCCATCACACCTGAACTGTGAGACTGCATGACCGTTAGCTGCCCTCTATTGTGCACTTTGATGTTGGAGGTTTCAACATAAGGCACCTTATTGTGATAATTGATTTCTTTGTTTCCCATGTACTTATGTTTTTTTATGTTCGAACCACTTTTTTTTCGTTACTATTTTTGCTTACACTTTGTTGTTTACTTTCCAGATACGATTTAATCGGGTTTGCCCGTGCCTGTTATTTTTGTGCTGCTGTATTTTTTCCGTTATTTCCCGGCACAAAAACCCGAACGTCCAGCTAGCAGAGACATCATAATAAAAATATAAATATTTATTTTTGGAGATGAAATTTTTTTCACTTTACGTGAACATTTGTTTCTATTTTTGAAGGCAAGGAATTTGGCAGAATTGCATAGGACTTATTGAAATTTGATAATTCAACAACTACAAAACATTTTGTAGATTTAGAAACCAACTCAAACATCACATTGCCACAGTTACCTTCGTCCATCTCAGAATGTAAAAGAAAATTGCCACTAAACTGACACCAAATTGACACTTTCGCGTGCAATAGCGAAACCAACCCCTACCCCTATTTTGTTCGAAATGACGAAGTCCCCAAATGGTATATTTTTTTGATTATTTATTATGAAACTATCGTCAATATAAAAATGAACTACCACGCCTTTGTAAACTGTTCAAATCTACACCTACCTTCTAAAATTCAATACTCAACTTCAAACATTGTTATTCTGACATTAAATTCTAGCATTACCTGTGATTATATTCTAACATGAATATACGTAGAAACATGGTAATGATATAGACGTTACTTAGTTCAATTTCACCCCAAAATTTGGGGTTTGACGTCAAACCTTTTGTGAGCCTCCGAACATGTGCAGCTTCTCTCCACTTGTTTTCGACAACTTTTTTTCTTCGCTTTTTGTGTTATCGAATTCCTTTTGATTATTCTCCAGACAAGATTTTGGCACCTTAAAAAAAAATATTGTTCACCAAATGACCCAGTACATAACGATATACTTCAATTGTTAATTGTAAATAATTGTAATTTATTTATTAAAATATTTTCTTAAACAAATCTTATTAAGTTGGAAAAGTTTGAATGGTTCAATTCTGAACGTTTTGGCTCTAAACAATACTTAACTTGTTTTTCAAATAACTTCCTCATTCAATTTCAAATATTGACCATCGATTATATTTTTGGATTATATAACTTTCTTTGACAATTATTAATTAGTGCACCGCGAAATCCCCTGTTCATACAGTTATCAACTTGTAAAGCCAAATCTGCATTTAATATATTATAAAGCAATGTATTTTTGATATATAAACTTAGAGGTTTATTTTTTTCTCAAGTTGAGTTGTAAATAAAGTTTTTAGTTCGCAATTTTATTTTGTTATTATTTCCACGCATGCTTCTTATTATTTATTTAGTTACTTGTTTGCGTTAATTTGCAACCCTTCATAATTTCGTTGTAAGTTACTTCTCTCTTTCATTGTGCACATTCCTTAAATGTTTGTGACAAACTTTAGATTCAGCGTAGAAAAGTCACATTTAGTTTGTATTTAGAGCTAGCGGCTTTCTTGAAGCTATGAAACGAGAAGGAAGAAATGGTCTGGGGATAATGTAAAGCGCAATATTCATTCATTGCTTCCGGATCATGGATTTATACCTCAAGAGGGACTGAACAAGTAGAAGTAAGTTGATTATTAGACCAGACATTATTTTAGACGACTGGAATGAAACGGAGTTTTAAAATAGTTTTTTCACATTTGTTTTTTTTTCTCACTTTTTTAAATTGAGTGATCAGCATAGTTACAGTAGATTTAGGAGAGTCGAACCCACAAGTAGTTCGTGTATTCGTACACTGTACAACTTCTATATGTTGACGTACCTGTACTGTAAGATGACTGTGATATTAGGGAAAGGTTAATTGTGATTATGGCATTTCTGCCCATTGTCCAATTCTAAAGGACACGAGGAAAAACCGACGTTGTCTTTTCTTCTTCTTCCAAAATGATACTGACACCTAAACAACATCAATCAATTGAGAAAGAACCATCTATGCGATGGATAGATAGAGGCACAAAACACAGTCTAATCAGTGGTTGTCTGTACAAACATCAATTTTTCGTGAAACTTGTGTCAAGTACAAATGGTCCATGAAGCTTTAAAAATACCTAAATTCAAAGTATACGTTCAATCAAACGTGTTTATTTAGCGAGAAAGAATTGATGAAAAGTTCATGTACAGTGAGCCAATTAATGGTTCGTTGATTTGCACTGATATTGGGAGTGTGCTCTCCAAAACACAGAGAACCACAGCATACAAAATCACTGGTTCATCAGGTTCTTGAACTTGTTTGCAAAATGAAGGAAAATCACTCAAAAACTTCATTGAAAAAAAAAAAAAAAAACTGGAATTTTGAAGATAAGGAAGCTATGCTGCCGTGCTAAGATAAAGTCCCCTATCGACCATTTCGGTGTTTTTGGAGTTGGGCACGTGGCTGTGGCGCGTCTATCTGCCAAGGTAGGATTTCCTATCTCCATTGGAAAGGTTCGAAAAAAGACTTTACCTTATCTCCAGTTTGATGATAATATCATCAAACTGGAGATAAGGTAAACATAAACATGTCAATTTGCCAAAATATACATCATATTATGATGTATATTTTGGCAAATTGACATGTTTATGTTTATTCGAAATTTCTTACATGATAGTAAATCCAACCAGCTTTTAGTTGAGAAAAAATAAATTCTGGATCGGACAAATATTTTTGGAGCCATAGCGAGAAATGTGTCTAAAATACTTGAATTTCACAACAACGCGGATTTTTTATCGTGCTGGCATGGGTTTTTCAAGGGATTCAATTAACATTTCATAAATGGGGGGGGTCTGAGTGTAAAGTTGATTGTTTTCAGACGAAAAAAAAACTTTTTGGATTGGACGAATAGTTTTGGAGTAGGCTGTAGCTCCAAAATTTCTTCTTCTTTTTTTGTCGGAAAACAGTTAATTTGTCTTCTAATTTTTAAATTTATTTCTTCTATAAGAGACCGACAAACGGGTTTTTGCAGAGAAGTGCGACTTACCGCAGGTTAGCCAATCTTAGAACGCGTGTGGTGGCCAAACTGCTGGACCGAATTTACTGTTTCAGTTGGACAGTTTTCAAATCCGCTTCAAATCCATTTTTTCAACTCAGCAATTTCAGTTATGATTTTTGTGTCAATGGGTCTACGAACAATTAGGTATCAAAAGTTGGATATACATTTTGGAACAATAAGAGACAACATCGGTTTTTCCTCAGGCTCTCCATCAATACTCGTGTTAGTAGATTGGATGAGGCCACCGTGAGTAGGTAATTCAATCGACTAAAGCATGTTTCACACGATACCGTGCCTCCTACCAATAAACCACACTGTAGGAGATGTCGATACTGAAAAAGTCACTGATGACACGGAATTGATAGGCCCCTTTTGCCATTTCGAAATAGTGTACTTAGTTGGAAAGTTGTTCCACAGATCATGTCCTTACAACGGTGGCACAATATAGTTTGATGATGAAAATGATCAATACGTATCTACTATTTTAGGTGCCATTAGAGTGTCAAAGAACATAAATTGCAAGTATGTATACTCAAGTATATTCAATGGAGTGTTAATGTAACATAATGAAGTGATTTAAATAACAATTTATAAATTAGATATAACCTATAATGAGATGATTAACACGTTGACTGCCAAGCTAAAATACAGAGAACCTTACCCTCAGGTCAAAATGTTGGTTTCCTCTAAAACTTTCAAATAGCTACGAGTATTTTAAGTTGAATTCATTCGTCAAAATGTGACATTTGTCCATATTTTACAACAAAAAAGCCAGTTTTGGGTTTTATTGGCCCCAGGGAAGGAATTCATGGCTCGAGGCCATAAGTCCCAAAATGGGTCTAATAAGATAATTCATCATCTCCTACAATCTAATATGTACAGTAAACTATTAGCTCAAGAAAGTCGTGACACATCACCTGTGACATTAAAGTAGAAGAATAATCAAACAAACCAGCCTTCTTGAAGTAAGCATTAGCACTTTACTAAGTTGGAACCTCATTTCATAACCAGCTTCCACAAAATCTTCACGAATAGAATCCTGAGATATTTTGCACTATTTACCAGATTAGGTGGGTCTTGACGAACCTACAGTGCGAACCTTAGTTAAGTAGGTAGTGTGTTATACCAATTGCCTTTTGATGATGGCATATCTATCTACATGACTTTTATTAATTTGGTTAGACTTTTTCATACGTGACCGTCCACAGGAAAACGTACCTTAGCTTCCGGATTTTGAAATCGGGTTTATTGTCATTCTCCCCTCCTTTGTGAGAAAAATGCAATCAAAGTTTTAGAAACTGTTTCGATTAGTTTTCTCGCCTTTTCCACCTGGCTCTGATTTTTTTTCATTTTTTTTTTTTTTTTTTTTTTTTTTAGCACTAGTGCTATTGTTAGGAATGTATTAGAGTAGGTTTCCATCTAAAAGATGGATTTTTTTGAGACTGGGACAATCGCAGCAATCTGTGTTACCACAGTCGATTTTGCGATGTATCGATGATTTCCAGTAATCGATTTGTAAAACGGCTCACAGATTCAGAAATACGTTAGATCTCCTATACGAATCGAAAATAACCGAAAAAATGTTGATTTTTCGACCTTGACTTCTTTTTAGCGAATTTTCGAGAAACTGAAGCTATTGTTCTCGGTCCAAAATTGTTATAACTCATACTTCCAAAAAAAATGCATAGCAAAATAAGTTTCAGACCATCCGGATATATATTTATGTATGTGTCACTCCGGACGATAACTCTCGACAGAATTGAGATAAAAAGTTTGCACAAAAAATCTGTCTTGGCAATCGAAAGGCCAATTCCCAAAATGAAACATACCGACAAAAGACCCTACGAAGGTTTTTTTCATGCTGAAAACGATGGTGAAGTCAGAATTGCGATATCTTATCCCCGTCTGAAATTGGAGCACTTTGAAGATGAAGAAACGTGGTTGATACTTGAGATGTTCTTCATGTTTAGTCTGCTCTAATCTGATAACCGAATGGGATATCGCAATTCTGACTTCACCATCGTGTTCAGCTTTGTAAATTCTATAAGCTGAGAGGGGTTTGGGGAGTGGGTTGGAATTACCCATAAATTCCAAAAATGGAATTTTACCTCATTTTACCTCAAATACCTCATTTTAAAGGTTTTTTTTACTCTGAACTGATCATCGAATTCAGAATTGCGATATCTTATTCCGTTCTCATACTGGAGCACTTTGAAGATGAAGAAACGTGGTAGATACTTGAGATGTTCTTCAAGGACATCAAGTCCTTCAATTGAGACGTTTTACATAAAACCAGTTATTTCTTCGAAAATTCGCTCTTTTAGCCATGCTGCATGACGGTGGATTTTTTCGTTCTGCTGAAAAAATTGCTTCTGGAAGCTGTGGACGGTCACGTATCATATCGCTTTTAGGGTATTGATTCATTAGATTCCAAACTATTCAAGAATATTCTATTGAAAACCCCCAACCAACTCCAGTAAGTAGTTGCCTACGTATTTCACTGAGAACAAGACAGATCGATTGTTGTTTTGTTATGATTTGATTGAAAAGTTTTCTGATATATTTTTGGTGGTGATTGAATCGTCACTATTATACATCGTAAGTGCAGCACACTACCGGACAAGGTCACAAGGCGTCAGGTAGGTATTTAGATTGCTTCACCACCATCTTCGCATGGTTTGTGATACTCTAGAACTGACATAGATGTAGGTCAATGGTCACGTGTAAATTAGGCAGCGAAGGTGAAAGGAAGTTGTTCATTGCAACTACTATGTATTGAAAAAAAAAAAAACAGTGCTTGATTACATCTCTAAAATGGTGACATTTCTATCCACAACCAGAAAACACACACACTTCAAGCACACAGCAGTCAACAAGACAAATGAGGGAAACTTACTGACTCCATTTTCCTGAAAATCTATTTCTAGCATCTGTAAGTATCTGTAATATGTGGAAGATAGAGGAATCTGCATGGAAAAAAGCTCGCTTTCCGCTGTTGAAAATGTTGAAACCCCGCTGGCAGTTGTTGGTTTGCTGAACCTAAAACAGTAGGACTACAATTTTATTTTTGACAATGTTTTTGAACCTACATGTGCCTTGCATGCTTATTGAAGAGAATAGTTCTCTGTATTGTGCATTATAAACAATAAATCGTTGGTTTTTCAAAGAGAAATATTCACTGAAGTGTTGTTGCAAATGGAAATTGAGCTTCATCACTTGATACATTTTTGTTACATTTGTCGAGTGAACTAATCACAAAACGAAATGATTGCCTGTTGTATGAAAAATGAATTCACTCGGTTTTAAACCTCTTTAGTTTCATGTTTACTTGGAGTTGGAAGGACGCAGCCTTGCCCACATTTTGGCCGATTGAGCTGTCTTGAGAGCTTGACGATTCCTTCTTTTAATTTTCTTTGATACGAAACATGGTAGCTGATCACTCACGATAAAGTTGCTTTTGAAAGAGCCCCAGAGCGTTTTTCAAAAAAAAAAAAAAAAACATTTTGAAATGATACAGGGTGGTCCACGAGTTAGGCTCCCCTCCTTTATTTTCTCCAATTGTCGGAGTAAACTACTTATAGCGTTTAGTTGATGTTGAAAGAGAACCACTATTTGTGGCAGAGTGGTGAACGATCCACAGGCGCAAGCGGCTGATGTGCCAACTGTTACAACAAGATGTTCAAGCTATTATTTTGGTTTAATCCAATTTTGGACGTAGATTATCTAAATTATCTCATTGTGGGACCAAAGTTCTAATGATTTTAGAGGTACAATATCTTGATAAACTATCTCTGTGCTCCATCTGCGCGGAATTTGAGATAGTGTGGTAAACTATCGTTTGATTTTAGACGAGCAGGGCAAGTCTCGCACATGCGATAGGAACTGAGTCCAGATATTGATCTTTCTCATTTTGGAAGCAGTGACGTTTTCAAGTTTCTACTTGTTTGTTATAATATGAGAGCAGTCCAAACGAGCTGAGGGTACAAGGGACTGGTCTGTATGGGACTGGTGCAATATGAATTTCATCACAATTTTACTGTTCTTTGGTCTGTTCAAAGAAATGAAACTCTAATGACTTAGGAATTGACGAACCAAATTCGACGAGAAGACGTGAGGAAGCCATACTGCTCCCAATACTTGAACAAAAATTAACAGTTATGTTCAGACTGCATTAGATTTGCGCTGGGACTCGGTATGAGACCAATTCCCATCCAATGCCCCTAAACCTAGGCTTATTGTGTTGAGCTTGCCCTGTGAGACAGCCTGCAGACTGGATCCATTCTTATTCCGTCTACTAGACTGATGATCCTCTGTACCAGGATATTCACCTCCACAATTCCCTCTGGTACCAGAAACCCAAAGATTCCCAAATGGGACCAATCCCCACACACTACCCTGAAATCTAGGCTTACTGTCCTGTGAGCCAGCCTACAGTCTGGATCCAGTCTATTACTTCTACTAGACCAGCATGTTCACCACCAAAATTCCTTCTGGCACCAGAAACCCTAAGATTCTGCTGGGCACACAAATACGAGACGTCATTGCAAAGTCTGCACGGCACCTGTGCTGATGTTTACAGAAGCATCTCCACCAGAAGTCGCATTTTTCTACTTGGCGGTTCTAACGCTGCTGCGCTCCTTCTCCTACAAGGTGCTGCCATTGTCTTCCCTGTGCCTCTCTTTCACCCATACTCCCAAGAAGGATTTAACCAAGCACATGGCAATGCCCAAGACTGGTTCCTTAATCTCATGCAATATTTATGGTGCTGCATACAATACCAGTAGCTACCAGTTGAATGGCGGTTGGCGCAGTACGCACCAGTGTCACGCTGATCCGCCCTGGAAGCACATTTTCCTGCCGAAGTCAGGAAACTACTTCACATATACTCCATCGCCTCCTCCAAAATAGCTGCAAGTCCAGTGTCATAATTTTCGTTGAGCCTGAGTTTTCCCGGTAAGCAACCATCAGTTCAGTTTTCCTGTTGATCAAGAGAAATTAAAAAGAAGGAAACCAAGCTATGTGTAGTGACAAGAACAAAATACTCGTAATTTCACAACCTTTAAGCCTCACTCTTGCATGCCCCGTAACCCCAAAACAGGCTTTCATTTCTTCGAAGTAAATGATTCAAGACTGCATTCGAATCGTTTGTTAATTTAGATCTGAAGAAAACAAACACAGAACTTTGTTTATTACCTCAACGTTTCACAGGCTTTGAGATAGTGACATTTTGAATGAAGCAGCTGAATTAGACGGTTTAATTAGGTGGTGTGATTGTGGTGGTGGGAATACTGTTGAACGTTTTGGGTGTGAAATTACCAAAAACCTCTTCTAGTCTCACGGATGAAGGACTAAACCCGTCACCGAGTCATATGTATTATCGAGGTTTAAACCACGAGTATTTCAGCTGACAATCACATCAGGCAACCAATAATGACAACCTGTTACGCAGCTTCACAACTTAAATGCGTTAATTCGAATTTGAATATTTAAATTCAAACAGTTCAAATAGCCTCCTTCAATATTGAAATCCAGCAAACTAAACTGAAGACAATGCGATGCCAATACCACCATTCACGTCAGAAATACTTGGCCTCCACACACTGTTAACCTCTAATGGCTGAGAGTCACAGGAAAATGATTTATGGAACATTCTCATTGTTGTCTTGGACATAATTTAATCGGTTGAATCTGTCAAAACTAAGAGCATACGCATTTTTTCTCTATTCAGAGAGAGGTCCTTATAGGAGACTGAATATACAGAGACCCATTTTTCCGTTCATAGAAGTCTTGTTTTGGCCCATTTATACTCAGATTTGTGCTAGTGGTATCCCATTGCCGTCAAGTTGGCTGGTTTGAACGATTTGATTATTAGATCAATAACGTTACCTCTATAATTTAAGATGAAATGTGATTAGTTCAGCACAATTCCTCCAAAAATCTGAATGCAAGGATGAGCCCGAAATTAAGTTCCCTATTTTTGAAATATCAATTGATAAATAGAGATTTATTTGAAAATCTCTCTTGATTCTGATCATTTTACTTTTTGGTTCAACTTAGGTTCATTTGTTGTAATAGATGTGTATACTTACAGTGTCTCTACACAAAATGTGGTTTTTTCTATTTCTACTACAGTACCATTAAATTTCACCCAAGTACTCTTCATAGTAGCGACTCATAATTTCCACTGTGCAATTCAGTAGGTTGGTCAGTAGGTGCTGTGGGTGATGTTTCGTCTTGTTTACAAGGGCTCACTTCCAGCTCGTTGTCTCTATTTGAAATGAAGTCTGAAATGATGGCTGGAACTCCAATGGGAAATCGGGTCTGGGTTTTGTGGCTACCCTGGGAAAATGTCGTTGAAGCAATAGCATTCTCTAGTTTCCAGATAGAATCCTTTTTTGGTTATACAGGGTTTCTCAAAATTCGTTAACCCCCCTGCTAAAATCCTTACGTGACAACGAAAAAAATCTTTCTTTTTGGAATCTATGTATTATTTTGTGAGGATCTCAAATATCGTATTTTTGTGCACGTGCGCATGCGCAAAACATGCGCAATGCGCAAAACATGCGCAATGCGCAACAACTATCTTATTTCAAATGGGAACCCCATTTTTTATGGCAGATTCGGATTCTACGTAAAATTTCATGAACTTTTTACTTCGACAACCTTTTTGTTTTGGCGTCTAAAGTATCTTGTTAAGGCCATGTGATTTAGTTTCCCTCGCCCTTTCGCAGCTTGGGACCAGCTAAGGCTTTCGTAGCTTGGGGCTTTAGATACCTACCCACCTGCCTAAAAACTCATCTAACTAAAAGTAAACTGATCAAGAGCCAGGATAAGGTGATTTTTCCTAAAAAGACTGTAATCCCGGTTTAATCAAGTCCAATAAAAGAAACTGATATGTATCACCACGTGATTCAGTGTCGAAAAATGATTAAATTTCATGTGCCACACTGCGGGTTTTCCGCCTTATCGAAATTACGAACAAACGCGGTTAGTCCAACCAAGGGCGCTTCTGGACGCTCTTGGGTGCGCCCAAACAAAAAGGTTGTCGAAGTTAAAAGTTCATGAAATTTTACGTGGAATCCGAATCTGCAATAAAAAATGGGGGTTCCAATTTGAAATAAGATAGTTGGTGCGCATGTGCACGTGCACCAAAAATACGATATTTGAGATCCCCACCAAAAAAATACACAGATTCCGAAAAGAAAGATTTTTTCCTTGTCACGTAAGGATTTTAGCAGGGGGTTATCAACTTTTGAGACACCCTGTATTTAGGTTTGGCCACTTCCAAAGACCTGACTAGTTTGCTCCAGGGTTGCCACTACACCCAAGCGAAACTGTCCTCAGCATTTTACAGCGTTTTGTCTCTTTGGTTCGAATTGAGGAAACTTTGGTTGGAAGTGGGCTAGTGCACTAGACTTCTATCATACCGGTACCTACTTGAAACGATTGTAAGAGTTGTTAATGAAAAAGTAGGTCCTCTTAGACATTTCAGTTAGTTTTCTATTTTGAAAGATGGGGGCCTTAATTTTGGATAGCCCTTTGTGTGGAAACTGATGAAGCTTACAATTGAAATATTGACAAAAAAAAAAAAAGAAAAAAAAACACAAAGAAAAACCCATGAGTGGTTGGATTCTACTACAAAAGAAAATTCCAGGGCTGGAGTTCTCGGTCCCTGGTGTGAATATATCAGGGGCGAGTGATGGGGAGCGGAGTCGGCCTAGCCCAGGATCCACAACGATGGAGGACGTGCTAGATAGCCTGCTGGGCCTGGCCCCCGCCTCAAGGAGCCCTAGCCCTAGTGCTAGTGTAGCCCACAGATCTTGTAGCGATCTCACCAACCACCTCGCAGGTAGGAGAACTGTGTAAGTCAAAATACAGGTAACAATGAATCAACCAAAAATCAAAGAAATGTCGAATTTGAACCCAAAAAGAACGATTTTTTTACGAACTTGATCGAAAATGTTTGACAATCAAATCGCCCCTTTTGCTTCAAAACAGAAAAAGCACTGATCAAACAAGCATATAAGGCATTCTTTTTTGATTTTTTGTAATATTTTGTTTTTTTGCATGGGCACAATTACCAGAAATACAATCATACAAATCAAACCTTACATTTTTGCTCCGACAAGTTTGTCTGTTGACTACTTCTCGAGGTCATTACATAACCATTGTGGGAACTTAACACAAAAAAATCCACTAGAATGGAATCATATCAGTTCATCACGGACCAGTATGTTTTTTTTCTTTTTCATTGTGGGTAGTACCTTTTGTGTCTTCTGCCTACTCAAACCTACTTGTTGATTTGAAAACACTTGCATTTCAATGAAAATTGAATCTTTTCCCACTTCTTTCTCCTCTATACAGATAAGACCTTCTGAGTCTCTCTTTGATTACAAGGGTTTGATTTTCCGGCTGTAACCATTTCGTGAGCTACCTGAGACCGTTTCAAGGACTACATGAAAACTGGTACAATTTTAGTTGGGAAACCTAGTCTAGGGCTGCCTCCGTCCCGATTTATCGGGACATGTCCCGATTTTCGAGGTATCCCGTCATGATTTTTATCATCTTGTCCCGATTTTTGATTTGATCGAATGTCTTTGGAGACACTTGAAATTTGTATTCCAATAATTTCAAAAAGTTACCATAGGAACTCCAACTTTGAAGGGAAACTGAATAGTTCGAGGGACCAATTTTTTAAAATAGATTAGTGACCTCGATGACGCTCGCACTGCAAAACAAAAACACATATACTTAGTGACAGTTAAGCAAAAATAGATCAAGATAATACTTACAATGGAACAAAATTGTCGTTCTTTAATAAGAATGTTTGGGCTTGCAACAGGGTTAGCATTAAGCTAGAAAGCACTAAAGTGGCGACATTTGGGTCGACTTCGATCATCCTTTGAATTTTGGCTGAAATGACGTGCTACTTCTGCAGCTTTTTTGGTGAATGAATTGCTTGAAAATTCAATTTTGAATTCTCTACATGAGTTGGTACATTTCATATGTCAAAGAATGATCGGGATCCCTCAAGTGTCACCTGCCACTCACTGAAATCCGCTATCACTACACTATTCAAAGTACCTAGTTCATGACGATACTCTTCGTCGAGCCATGTTGAAGACATACAGAGGTAGGTGATGATGAATTCATTATCTTAATGCTCTGTGACGCCTATCAATTCTTCCGATTTCAGGTAGGCTAAACACCGTATCTTATTCACGAATTCGGCAGCATTATTTAACACGAACACACTCACAAAAATCCACAGTCATGCAGCATGGCTATAAGAGCGAATTTTCGAAGAAATAACTGGTTTTATGTAAAATTTCTCCATTTTACTAGTTTTATAACAAACATTGTTACAAACTTTAATGTTGTCTCCTTTTTTGCCGAGTACCACCTCAGGTTTATAGATTTTTCAACGCTGAACACGATGGTGAAGTCAGAATTTAGATATCTCATTCCGTTATCAGTTAAGGTCAGATGTACCATGAAGAACATCTAAAGTAACAACCCCGTTTCTGCACCTTCAAAGTGCTCCAGTTTGAGAACGGAATGCGATATCGTAATTCTGAATTCACCATCGTGTTTAGCATTAAAGAACCTACAAGATGATGTGTCACTTGTCAAACTGTTTGATTTATTTGAATTTATGGGTAATTCCCCCCCCCCCCTTAAAACTCCCCAACGCCCTCCCTTAGAGTGGGCCGATTCTGCCCTTCTACGAACTTAGCCTTTTGATTGCAAGGACAAATTTTTTGTGCAAATTTGAATTTTTTATCCCAATTCTATCGAGAGTTATCGTCTGGAATGACACATACACCTACATAAGTAAATATAGATTGCTGGTGAGGAACGATCAACGCTAGTTGTTTTTGTCATTGGTGTACTGCAACGTTTCGATCTTCAATCAAGATCTTAATCATGCATAAAGATCATAATAATTATCCGATCGGCACAAATCTTGTTTACACATTGCACAGTACCACTGACAAGTTTGAACAACGGTTTGGATCCATCTGTCAACCATCCATTTGTCAGCATTTCTTTGTTCAAACTTGTCAGTGGTACTGTGCGATATGTAAACAGAGAGTTGTGCAATCGGATAATTATTATGATTGGGATCTTGATCCAAGATCGAAACGTTGCAGAAAACCAATAATAACAACGACTAGTGTTGGTCATTCCTCACCCGCAGTCTAATCTACCCCTAGCCAATTAACCTCCACTAACGTTCCTACTTATATACACATATGATTTTTGATGTCTTTTGGCTGTGAAATTAGGATGGTTTAAAACGGATTATGGTTTGAAACTTATTGGGGAATTCGAGTTTTAAACATTTTGAACCGAGAACAATACCTTCCTTTTCTTCGAAAATTCGCTAAAAACGAAAATCGAGACCGGTTTCTCTAACGGATACCTTAACAAACAGCTCAATCATGTAGATTATTTTAATTGTACACATTCAAATTATTTCATCGATTCTGACCACTGTCTACTTAGGTTAGTTTCCTCCGTTAAAAAAAAACTGCTTTGAGAAGGAGCTTTCAATCAAACCTGAACAAGACCACTTTCAAAAATTGATCAGGTGTAACGTTCCAGATAGTTCGTTGAAACATAATTTCAATCAAGTGTTTTGATGGGTTGCAAATAGTTACAGTTTACTCATTGACCCCCGTTCAGAATCTAATTTGATGAATCAACGTTTGGCTGTCCAGAAAACTTCGAAGTGGTCTAATTTCGAAAAATGAGTCGTCAACCACTAAGAAATTATTATTCCAAACATTAAATTCCTGGTGTATTGAGTTTAGCCTGGAAAATCTCCTATGCAAACCCAAGATTCATTATAATCGCATAATTTTGTGCCGATAAGTGAGAAGTGGATATTTGCGGAATTTTGTGCGAACAGCGAAGTCATACATGATTGGGTCATGTATGTCATACATGACATAGGTACATACATGATTGGGAGATCTCCCAATCAACTGATTAGTACCTACCAAACCGTCGGCAAAATTACAAAGGGGCGTATCTGAAAATTTGGGTAATTTGAGCTGCCATCGCTTTTAATAAGATTGTGCAATATGGCCCTGTACAATGTTATAGTGCAAAGAAAGGCGTATCAGGTGATTTTTCAGACACCTGACAACTTTGATAGATGATTACTCAAAACTATGATTTTGCAGAATCTGCAAAATCATAGTTTTGAGTAATCATCTAGGGCGTATCTGATACGCCCTTAGTTGGACATATAGATCAAAAGGACGGGGTTGCGGAATAAAAACATCCCCCAATCAACTAAATTAGTACCATATCCACACTTATCGGCACGAAATTGTGTGAATATCCACTTCGAACAAAAGAAACGTTTCGCACACGGGAACCTCCCTGTACATCAACAACCTACTCATATTTTAGTTGATGTCATCTTTAATAATGACTTACGATGTAAACGAATGAATAGGATCTATATTATGGGACTAAGTCAATTATTGTGATACGCGTCTTACTGAATGCAGCTGATTTGAATTGCTGGCGTTTTCTATGAGGAAATAGCGATTGGGATCCGTCTCATCGTTCGTGCTACTCAATTTTCCTTCAGAAGACGAGATTGAAGCGGATCCTCCCGAGTTCGGTGTTCGGACAGTGTTAGCCAAATTTCACAAATAGAAGAATTTCAACACGAAAAATATCAATAAGAAAAAATATTATTGAAATTCACCGGCAAACTTGAACACAGAATCCAAGTGAAACCCTTTATCTGATAAGGGTTACTGACCAGGCTGATTGCGAAAGGAAGGCAGAACGCAGAGAAGGCCCATGGAAGAAGGGTTTTTTTATTTTTTATTCAGAACAACTTTTAGTAAACATAATTACTTTCTAGTTTTGACAATTATATAGTTTTCTTTGTATAAATACAATGGCACGTATAAATACAATAGGTAATTGCCCAGCGGCAGTCCTTTCTAGTCATTAATGCAGATATAGAATTTTATGATTACCTAATTAACAACAACAATGATAATTAGTTAGTGATAATAATAAGCAGCAACAACAAAATGATAAGTTTAGGGTTTTCAAAGGTCCATTTTAGTTCACATCAAGTAGGTCAATGGGCCTTCTTCTTTTGAGTCGTCTTCCAGTTCGTTGGTTCAACAGTTGCTCCGTGAAACCGTCGAATGTTGTATTGGTGTGAGACAAGTAGGTACGTGTTGTACAGACGTTTGAATGCTGATCCCAATACTGTTCTCACTTCTGGAATGTCTAAATCGCGATGGGTGACGGAGTTTTGAACGTACCAATCAGCATTGGTTATTAGTCGCAGAGCTCGGTTTTGCTGGACTTGAATCTTACGGATGTGGCATGCACTTGCTACTCCCCATATTGAACGTCCATACTGCCATATAGGGCGTATCATAGTTAGATAGAGTAGCCTTTTATGGTTTAATGAAAGAGGTGAGATCGGTCCTAATAGTGGTTGTAAAAGATGGATACGTTGCCTTAATCGTATAGTAAGGTTGGAAGTATGGGCGTTGAACGTTAACTGTTTGTCTAGTATGACGCCGAGATATCTGACGGATTCGTTGATATGACGACAACAATGACAACGACATTGTTCAGTGTGACAGGATCAACCCGGTAATCTCGTTTGTAAGTAAATGTAACCACACTAGAAGAAGGGTAAATTGAGATTGAAGAATGTGCTTGTTGAGCTGTACATGCCACATGCGCTCTATGAGAACATTATTATTTCTCTTAACACACAGTAGAAATTCTGTACTTAATCACTGTACTCAGTAATTTCAACTAGGTACGTTCTTAATTACCTACTAATTCGGTTATGAGTTGCTACAGTAGGTATAGGTGTCTGAACACTTAACAAGGTGTCTGAAGGACTTCAATTCTAGGGTCAATTCTACAACTAATTTGCAACAAAAAGTGCCTCCTAGACTTTTCTTTTTGATCCACACTAAATTACTCTTTTCCCACTTTTAAGATTTTTTTTTTACCCTAGTTTGCACATACCGTCCTTGATCCGTCTAATAAATGAAGATAATAAATGAAGATATTATATTATAATTATACCTACCGTTGGAAAGAGCGTGAAACTTCCCATCTCTCTAAAGCACAATCAACATGTTCAACATGTTGTGCTTTAGAGAGATGGGAAGTTTTGTTGAAACGGGCTCAATGTGTACGAAACGAAACCAAATGGCAAATGTTGAGATTGTCCGAAAACTTCACGTTTTTCTACCAGTTTTGTCGCGTTTAGTAATTTTTCTTTTGGTGGATCGTCTATGGGAAAAACTTTGAAATCTCACCTTTCCAACGGTGTACTCAAAATAAATAAGCGTCAGAGTTTAATCAGCATAATCGATGTTTGCCATTAAGATAGCATTTGGTTTGGGTAGGATCGGCACTAAATTTTCCACAATCGACTGAAGGGTTTTCATTCCAAAGACATTTGATGAGTCAAATTATGAGTAATTATTTTGTTAATAATAGGTAATAATAATAATAATAATAAAGTACCTAGTAATAATAAATAATTTTGATGCTCCTCTCAAAATTTACAAAATCAGATAAGTAAGTGCTCTCTTTAAAAAACATATAAATAGTCTGCAAAGCAATTGACTTCCACTATTTCCCAGTGATTTAACGTCACAACAAATGACCCCCATCCACCTGAACGCGTAGTCTGGCCCTCCTCACAGTGAAAGTCAATTGCTCTGCAGAATATTCATTAAATTTATTAATTTTTTAAAAATAATTATTCATCAAATGTCTTTGGAATGAAGATTTTTCAGTCGATTATGGAAAATTTAAGGCTATCGACCATGCCAATGCTATCCAAACCAAATGCTATCCTAATGGCACGCATCCATTATGCTGAAAAATCTCCCGTTTTTGCATTAAAACGTCATTTAGATAGAAAGACGACAAATTTTCGAAAAATCTCAAAATTTGCCCTTTACTTTCGTTTGGTACGCTTCAAAACCTGCTCGAAAAATTTTGATTGTGCTCTAGAGAGATGGGAAATCTAACGCTTTTTCCAACAAAATAGTTACATTTGAATTCATTTGACGGATTAACGAAGTTATGGCCATTTTAATGACTTAAGGTTGAAACTACGAAAAAATCTTAAAAGTGGAAAATGTGGCATTTAGAGTGGATTAAAAAGAAAAGTGTATGAGACACTTGTTGTTGCAAATTAGTTGTAAAATAATTCAATTATTGACCCCTGAAGTTCTTCGGACTTAAGTTGAGTCACCTTGTATTTAATAATGTGTCTCTGAGATTCCTCGCATTCACGCTGTTAACAAGAACAAATAAAATCTTGAAACATCCACATTTGAATGAATACTTGTGTTAGAAGAAAATCAGGGAACAAGTTACAGTTAGTGATGGGTCATGGCATTTGGCGGAAATTCATGGAATAAAGGGAGGTTTTCCATCGACGCACAAGTTGGCTAATGACTCTTGAGACCGTTTATTAGACAGAGATTTTTCTCGATTCATTTTCGTGTTATAAGCCCAATCTTAGACATAACATTCCAAAACAGAAATTTTTCATATCTTCTGATTGGTCCATCATGTACTTAGTATGAATTATGTACTTAGTATGAACCTTCTCATCAATTATTGATGAGGGGCCAAATGCTCGATGAAAATTCTTGAGGAAAATGTTCGATTGTCTGGAGGAACCTCAGTTAACCAGTTACTGCTGATAACTTCCTCCAACGAAAACGCTGGTTTTGCTCGGACATTCATATTTCACCTTATTTCTAAATGAGTAGGTACCTATTCGTATAATATTGGCCTAAATTTGGAAACCACTTTGATTCGTGATAATATCAATACAATTGCCTACCTCGATATTTAGAGTAGAATATCAACTTCAACAGAATAAACGTATTTGATTTCGTAAGAGGAGAAAGAAGTGGTCGATACTTTGAATATTCTTATTCACCTACCAAATTTTCACCCACCAAAAACCATAATTTCAATCTCAATCAAGTCTTTGAGTAATAAACAGTTTGGGCTCTCCCCACTCTAAGCCTGGTGAAATGGAGTAGTAGCGATTAGATTCACCGCACTGATTCAACATGAACACTCAAAACTTGATATTGAGCCCAAAATTCACTCAAAGATCACATACCTTACGTCCCAAGCTTTGCCTGTGTCGAATCATACAAGTACTTCACTACTGCCCCAACCCATTTCCTTTCAGTATTTAACATTAATAAAAATAAGTTAAATACAAATTAAAATTTTCAAGTAAGTCAAGTCACTATACTGTTTATACTGCACATTCAGTTTTCACGTTACCAGTTTTAAAAAAGATACGTAATTCCGTCAATGTTCTATGTGCATGCTTTTTATAGCAGCTTACCAGTGTAAATACCGCAATATTTTGATTTTTGCCGCAAATTTCGAGCACGCTATTATATGATTTTTGGAAATTCTCTTAGCAATTGAGCATGGAAATTAATAATGACAATCTCTTGAGCTGTTTGCTCACTGGATCAAGGTAAAGCAAAATTCACGTCTCAATTTTCTTTTCCACAAATTTCTGTGTTAAAATGTGACTTTGATGAGATGACATTCAAGCGGATATTAATTTTCGATTCCATATGAGATGAAAAATTTTCGATTGCTGTTCTGTTAAAAACTGAAATTCCATGTAATTATTTTCAATGCTCTCGGCCTTTGTGGTGCAGTTATGTTTTTTCCAGCAAAACATCTTCGACAATACCTTAACAAAGTACCTCTTTTATAATTTCGAAATTTAAAATAAATTTTCATAGTTAATATGTATTAAAGACAGATTTTTAGGATCACATGCTTAGCTTTATGTCCTATTTCTTTGTTCATCTGACGTAAACCACTAGTTATGTACCTACTGTAGATTATACTGAAGTATACTGATGTATTCTAACTTTGAGCCACTGGATAATTTGGGGTAAATAGTGGTATTTTGAATGAGGCGGCTGAATGAGTAGATACTTGGTAGGTTTGAACCATGTACCAACTTGAAAACCCCCTAACAACACCCGATTGTGTACTATATTTCACAATACATGGTTTGTTTGATACAGCATATTTGTAGCATATTCAGCATGGCCGACAATTTCGCCAATTTTAGAAGAAGTCATACCTATCTGAATTTATCTCTTTGTATTCACTGTTGAAATGGAGAAGAAGAGGACAGGATCGAAAAACAACCCCTTCTTACCACTCAAGTTAGGAAAATCCGGATCTAAGGTCCCCTGGATTTCATGAATGTTTTTGAAGTGAAGGCTAAAATATAAAACGAACAAATCACAAACACTTTCCTCTCTTTTGGCTGACTCGATGATTCCAAACAGTCTTTTCGTAATATTGAGACCACCAGTCTGAGCCACAGTCTTTGATCATGGATGAACTGTCGCCCGTAAATTTACTGGTGCTACTTACTCACAATCAATCTGTAGCTCAGAGATTCGAGAAAATTCGGTCATTTTCCCTCATTTTTCGTTTTACCATGGAGAAGTCTCTGACGCATGGTAGGAAACTGTGCCCGCGAACTGGGAAGAAATAAACGACTTTCTGAAATCGACCAGAGTCAACGAGAGCAATCTCTGCAGCGATGCATTCTTGTTTTGCCTGAAGCAAACACCATAGGAAACAGGGCAAAGTCTGGTTGCATTACCAATGATCGAAGGCTCAAGGCAGAATCCTACGATTCCGCTACCTCTTGCATGAAGAAAGGGCTCAACTCCGGAGTATCGCCTTTTCTACATGCAGAGGGCGAAAACTTGGGGATTGCGACCTTCTATAAACGGGAGAAAAGTTTGAAGAGTAGGTATAAACTAAAAATTAATTAGGCGTTATGTAGTCTTGTGGCATTAATTGGATTTTCAAAAAGTGGTTTATGTCGGATGTATTGTCTATAACAGTATCTTAGGTTTGTAAATTATTTATTATAATTGTCTAATTTAGTTTGTTTGCTATTAGGGTCAGCTAGCAGTACGGGGAACGAACCGATCTATGCAGAAGTGAGAAGACACAGTGAAGGGTGCAACTCGGGAGATCAAGGAAGGAGTCGAAGGGTGTCGTTCGACATGGCCGTCACCGAAGGGGAAGTCGTCCGTTGCAGATACAACAAGTGCAATAAGACGGCATCATTGGCAGAAGCTAAAAAATCGTACAAGACCTGCCATAACTGCACGCATGTCTACTGCTCCAGAGAGTGCAGGCGGTCTCACTGGGAGAAACATCGGAAGACCTGCCTCCACTCGAGGGTGGGAGCTCTTTGCCGGAAGGTCATGTCGAACATCAAGGAGGACGAAGAAACACTGCACCACATATCACTTATAGCGAGGAGAGGCTACTTGTCTAAAGGAAGGGGAGCCGTTAAAGTGTTGTTTTCAAGGCCAAAGAACGCAGAAGATTTCATAGCTGAAGGCAACAAACGTCTTGGAGAGCCGAATTTCGTTAAATGGTCGGATCTGCAAGCGGAAGAGACTGGAAAAGAGATGCACGATGAACTCGTCAGGCTGTGCAAAGCGTACAACCCTGACACGAGGTTGATTCTGTATGTCGTTGTCTGCGTCGTCAGCGAGGTGCCATCGACGGGTGGAGCAGTCAAGTGGGAAATGCAAATGGTCTCGAGGTGCGCCAAACTGAAACTCGCCCCCGGCCTAAATCAGGTCGACTGCGCCAAAGAAGCCTCGGAACCCGAAACCCTAATTCTCACCTCGCTTCCGGGCGCCAGGGACCAAGGAACGAGAAAAGCCCGACAAATCAGCTTCACCAACATCCAACGGCACCTGCGTCAAAAAGGAATCAGCCTGCGGAAACAGTTTCCCGAAGTCTACCAACGCTTGTGCGCCTACGTCGAAGGCACAGAGCGTTTTGTCCCGGTCACCATCTACCCGAGGGATGTCGCCTCCGGCAAGAACTTCATGTGCATCATCATGCCCGACGCGGAACCTGAAAAACTTGAACTCATCCCCAAAGACAGTGCCCACGTACAAACTATAGACATTAGCATAGATCCAGACTCTACAGTATAACATTATAAAACACCAAGTTATATTGCCAATTCTAGATGTGATCCTAGCTTATACTACTGTCTGTTTAGAAGCACTCTGTATTCGTTGATTCGTTTCATAAATATGGTATATTAGACTCTGGTGATGATTCCTGTACGAGACATTTTCAAAACAGGTTCGCTATATATTCAAGTTCTCTCAATTGTGTTTAGTTTCAAATGAAAAATAACTGTAGCGAGAAAAAGATGTATTCTGATTGTAATCAGTAGGTTTGGGCTATTCATTGTAACGAATGGACATTTTCCCCCATTTAATGGCGTACGTCAAACACACTCCAACCTGATTCGAATTTTAATGGTCACGTAGGTACTTAGTACTTATTTTAAATTTTGAATCCTGGCATTTTCACTCAGTTCAAAGGCTCTAAAAGGAAAATATCGGATTTTGTGTTATATTTTAACCCTTAGGACTCCACGCGGCGTCCTGAGGACCGCATTTTCCTTTACATCGATGCACACTCGAGACAGCCAAGATTCCGGGGGGGTGGGGGGTTAAGGCTCCTGCTATCCCTCTTCTGCTCCATCTGGGGGCTAAGGAACCCCTTCACATAAGTATATCGCGAACTCAGGTTCAGTGTGTTGCGGCAGTTCAAAGTGTTCAGGTGTCAATTTGCGGTATTCCGGACCGCACGCGGGAACGTCTTGGACTGCAGGACCGCGCGCGGGAAACAACTCAAATCGCCCTACTTTTGACCTTGGAATCGTTTTCCCCCACTATGTCTGCCGAATGTAAGAAGTAATTTCGAAATATGTATACTGTGGCAAGCAGTAAGATGCTTTTGCTTCATCCAACAAGCCAATGGATGTTGAGGCTAATTGAGCCTACAAAACACTCCAATTGTAATGTCACAGCATCCTGTACGAAATTAATAGAAATTTACCCCAAAAAGACCCTTACCGTGAATGCGGAAAATATAAAAATAATAAAGCAGCCGTGATTTGTTTGGAGTGCAAGCGATTTGTCTGTAAGTGTAAGAAACATTCTAAATCTGCCACCACTTGCGAGACTTGCTCAAGAGAAAATGAAGAATATGAAGACTGAATGAATTGGTCTTATGTATTTCAAGCTTCTTTACAACGACTAGTCTTTTCCTTTCCTTTACTAATCGCATGTAGGTAACTTGCTGTATGCTAGAAGATCCTTGCTGTATCCCGAGGACCGCACGAGGTACAGATTGGGGGATAAAAGGGCGCGGAGTCCTAAGGGTTAAATTTACGCCTAGAAACACTCGGATGTACTCAGGTCCTCACCTGGTAATATCTTCGACCTTCTTCATAATATCAAAGTGAGCAAATGTATGACTGGAACAGTCTCTCCTCTGAATAGTGAAATACCCTGTACCTACGTAGGAAGATGGCACCAATGAAGTTTTAGGTAGATATGATTTTCAATTTGGTTGTCTAAGCTGAATTCTACTGATCGGCTTAATCTCATAAACAAGGCGGATATTGATGATTCTGAACACGAAAAATTGATTCTTCAAAATATTGATGATTCTGGTTATTGTATTTGATTGTTGTGACATTTCCTGTCCTTTGGTAGCCATTGAATACTGACCTCGTTCATTTTTCATTTTCCAAATCAAACACACATTGTAATGAATATTTGCTTATTATGTAAGTTTATCTGTAAACCAAGCCGATAAATTCGAATGAAATCCCATTAGCATCCTAATGATTGGCCAAATACAAAAATCTTATTACCCTCATTCTTTTTGAGGTGATTTTTTTAAAACAAAAATATTAATAAGATAATTTTTGTTTCGTTTGAATCGTAATAGTGTTTTGCGCAAACTCTGCCGTTTCTGGGTAGTTTCAGAAACGAGCAGAGTCTTATTTTTTGAGTTTTGATGGCATCGAGTTGACGAAAATACCGATTTTGGGGTCTCAAGAAACCAAAGTTTACGGTAGTTTTTCATTTTGTTGAATTATTTCAAGATGTTAAAAGATATTCAAGGACTTTTTTATTCAAATCTATCCACGGTATACGTGCGCCACCATTACAACGTCTCTAAGATTACTCGCGTTATATTGATTGCGACGGTCAACTAAAAAGTTATTATACTCCTATTCACGGATAAAATTATAATTGGGTA
The DNA here is from genome assembly GCA_963920205.1 of Stenodema calcarata. Classification (NCBI taxonomy): domain Eukaryota; kingdom Metazoa; phylum Arthropoda; class Insecta; order Hemiptera; family Miridae; genus Stenodema; species Stenodema calcarata. The sequence goes on along the minus strand of OY986055.1, from coordinate 4,698,894 downwards.
GTCATGACGTCACCCTGTGACGAAAATTGTTCATGTGACTTGTAACTTGCCTTCGGACTTTTTCCCCTGCTAATCTTATGACGTTAAGAGGTAAGAAAATTAGTTGAAATAAGGTTGAAGCAACAACTGAAATTAGGTTATAAATTTAATGTTGGTTACGAATAATAAATTACGACTTTGTATTTTCGATTAGTGTAAACACTGGTATTTATGAACTTTTTCCAACGATACTCTGTTCCAAAGCTCTCGAAATTGATGACCTACTTATTTAATAACCATGTACTGGTAAATTTGTTAATTTGGCGTTTTCTTATGCAACTGCATTTTAAACAAATTTTCTTGAAGGTACTGGTTGGTGAGTTTCGTTTCATTTGAATGCTATTTAATTTTGGCTTATGCGATTTTGATGAATTGAGGAAATGCGTGTACCCTCTGTTCCTCTCTTGGGTATTTGTTAAATTGTACTGAAACGTGATTTATGTTGGGAGGAGTAAGTAGTGGCCTGGGTTAAAGGGAATCATGTACCTATTCGTGGTGGTCTTGCAGAAAATATCGTCATACAAGCAGTGGCGGCTCTTCAGGGTAGGCAAGGTAGGCACCGCCTACCCTGAAAAAAAAGAGAGAAGAAATATGCTGATTTTACTAGGTTTATTTTTTCCTACTGAACGAATTCAGTCGTCTCATGCCCCTGTGTCCTCCCTGCCTGTTTTTGTCTTGTTCAATTACGTTTTCATTATTTAGGACATTTTTCCCTCTCTTTGCCAAACGAAAAGAGGCCTTAGGCTGACACCCTACCCATACTTTGAAAAAAAGGGTTACCTACCTATTATTATATTAGACAATCCGCGGTTATTTATATAACGAATAAAAAAATAATTAAAAAATACCTGGTTTCACCAACCTACTGATGATTTGATGTTTCATCAAATCCAGTTGATCACCAAACAGAATTTTGAATAGGTACATTCCCACAACTAGGACTTATCATACTGATACACCAGCTCTTAGTTGAAACCTTTATGAGAAGCTACTGAGGAAAATCACCATCATCAGCATTAGGTACCATTATTTTATTATTTCTCATTTCCAACTGTGAATCACTTACAACAAGTTGGTGAAACTAGAGTCCAATTAAGAAACTACGTCTTGTTGTTATTATTATTATTTATTTTATTTTTCAAACTTGTACAAAATTTCGTACATTTTTATTGTGGAAAAGAGTGTTTACGAATTATCGAGTTCATTGTATCATAAGAACTTATCACAACCCCCAACCCCGAATTAATGCATTAAACACTTCGTACTAGATAATGTATAATACAACATGAAAATCCAAACCTGATGTGCTTCGATAGAGCTTATACTCAACTCTTTGAAGGAGTGTCTAAAAAAAAAATTGTTTTTGAAAAAATAAATTTAAAAAGAAACTTGACTAAATTTACTATCAGTATTGCCTTTTAAAATTGTAAATTCCTTTGAATTTTCTCAACATTTTTATCAATAAAAAAACCTTCTTGATTAAATCAAATTACGATAGACGTTCAACAATGGCATTTACTATTCAAATATCAAATAAGTATTAAAACTGTATTAAAAATCGAAGATGAGGCGGAAGCTGAATCGCGCGAGCTTTGAGAAATGATAAAGTAATGCAAACAAAAATGAAAAAATACAGTTATTTTTTGTAAATTATAGCGTTTAATACATTCCGAGAATGTACTAATTTAATTTTTCAATATCAGTATATTATTGATATAAACATTTATAGGCCACTTGTACAGAAAGTGTAAACGCTCCGAACTTCTTCTTTTTGTTTTCCTCTGTAATTGTTTCATGATGCTCAACAAGTTGAGTTGTGAAGTGTAGGATTGTTTTGTTTGTGACAATATTCTTTATGAGGTTATTCAAACGCTTAATAAATGCATGTAAAAGTCGATATAAAACATGTTATTAATTTAATAAATATTTTATTCCATGTCATTCATTTCGGGTTGCACTTTTTATTGGTCCTTTTCTGACAATTGGTCAAAAGTTTTCGTAAGTATTGGGTAATAATAGTAGTAATAATGTTTATAGACACCTTGTGAGATCTCATGGGCCTTCTTTATATGAAGGGTCAGGGGGAAGAACGTAGGTTCTTGGTAAGTCATTTTTTCTTGAAATTGAGAAAAACGCATTATAATATAATATATTATATTGTTTCAAACTTTTACAAAACCCACACCTTTTGTTAAAAAAAAAAAATAAATAAATAAATTAAAGGAGGAACATATTAGAAAGTGATTCCCAAGCTCTCAGCTAATATCAATTGGTTGAGTAGTTAGAAATCCAGAATATGTAGACAAAACCTCTTTTGAAAGCGGAAAAAACAAAGTAAGTCAACTGAAACAAATAAAACTAAGCATGACATTGGGGTAAAATTAGGTCATATCAGTATATTCTACTAATATGACGTATATCAGCATAATATGCTGATATACGTCATATTAGTAGAATATACTATATAGAATATTCTACTAATATAGAATATATTAGTAGAATAATATATATTAGTAGGATATTAGTATAATATACTAATGTACGTCTTGTTAGTACAATATTATTGTACTAACAAGACGTACATTAGTATATTATACTAATATCCCGCGATCAATTACCTGATTAACCCGTTAACGCCCGAAACTTTTTTCCCTCGTTATTTTGAAATTTTTTTCAATATTCCGACTCCAAATGGTTCTTGTCCCTTACAGCGAAAATTCAAAGGTGAATTGGCCGACTAGAGTGGGGTTTTCCCCATTTCTGACACCTTCATACGATGTAGTTTTTTACCCTGAATCCAGTGATACCAATATCTCAATTTTGAACAAAATGACTTAGTACGTTCTTTCCCCTGACTCTTCATATGTGATACCTATTAAAAAATAAAAATCAAAATGAATAATAAATTATGTCCCATTATGGACCTTCGGGATGCGGAGGTTAATGACACTTTGAGGTAAGTACATCAATTCCAACGTAGTTATTGCAATATATTGATTCGTGTCAATGTATTTACACGTGAATAGTGTACCATTAAAACGTACAGCATTTCGATTTCATTACGTAGTTTAGGGGCACATTGATGGTTTGGACAGAAGTGGTGCAGAAGACCGTCCACTCTGTTCTAAACAGTGGGATATAAAGCTTGAGAGGCGATCCCGCAGAGGTTCGTGCCGTTCCTGAGGAGTCTCATGTATCCATTTTCGCCCCAACCGCTTCCCCAGAAGTTTTGTATGATCCAGAACTCCTGATCGTTTTGGGCGCCGTATCCGACCAGAAGAGCGGCGTGATTGGACCCCTCAGAGTGCGTAACGCACGTTCCTGGGGGCGGAACGTAGATTCCTGGAAATCAATAATGCGTTATCTATACTATATATAGTATATATGAACATATTCACCAGTACTGTATAAGCAGTTCGAAACCTGTTTAGAATGAAGTAAAGTAGGGCGCAACGCGTGCAATTCGTGTTTTTCGATGTTTTTTGCCATATGAGCCAGATCACTTATGCCATCTTTAACCCAGGCCTCCATTTTGATTATTACAATAAACCATTACAACTTACGACACGAATCTGGTCAATTTTTCATTTTCAATGTTTGCCGAAGTCCAGGAAGTGACGGTAAGAGACGGCCGATATTGTAAATACCATGTTATATTGTCACAGTTATCTGTGTTCCCCTACGACGAGGATGGGAGCTGTCGTCCATCCGTGGGATCAACCTGCAGAGAATTGGGAGAGGATCCACATAGATTTTGCTGGTCCTCTGGATAACCATTTTTTCCTTGTGGTCATTGATGCAAGGTCCAAATGGGCCGAGGCAAGAATGCTGCGAGTTGCTCCCTCCACTGCATCACTGCTTCTAGATGACATATTCTCAGTTCATGGATACCCCTCAGCAATGGTCTCTGATAATGCCGCAATTTTTAAAAGTGAAGAGTTTGTAGCTTACTGCAGACAGAATGGAATTTTCCAAAAGTTCAGCGCCCCAAATCACCCTGCTACAAATGGGCTTGCTGAGCGCAGCATCCAAACCCTCAACAGGCGTCTTAAAGCAGCTGCCGATGATCCTGCTCCTCTTGCGACTAAACTCAGAAACATTCTTTCCGTTACCGTGCTACGCCTTTGGCATCTGGTCAGTCCCCAGCAGAACTCTACTTGAAGACACAGTTGCGCATTCGTCTAGACGCGCTTCTCCCAAACAAAAAGGCTCTAGTTCAATCAAACAGAAGCTCGACGCGGATCCGTTCACTTCAAGTGGGAGAGAGAGTCCAGGTCAGAATTCATCATGGAAACCAAGATGTGTGGCAATTTGGCACTATTACTAGGAAGATGGGTCAGCTTCATTACATTGTGGAGTTGGACTCTGGCCGCTCACTGAAACGCCACATCAACCAGCTTATTGCTTCTCTAGTGCCAAAAAGACATGTCACTTTTGCAAACACACACATGCCTCAGTTGAGGAAGGGTATTCCTTTTGTTGATGCTTCTCCCCAGAGTACTTTGGGACCTGGCCAGAGTTCGTTGGGAACAGAGCCACCATCGTCACTCCCGATTTCGCCCGATCTCCGCAGGTCAAACCGTCCACGCCAGAAACCTGCATATCTCAATGACTACTCGGTGTGATTATTTTTAAGTGGGGGAGAATATTGTAAATACCATGTTATATTGTCACAGTTATCTGTGTTCCCCTCCCCGCCCATCAGGCCAACCGTTCAGTCAGTCAGTCAGTCGCCATTATTCAATGTCTCGCGGTCCCTCTCACTCAGTTATACTCAGTATTGTTCACTACCTTTTATTATACCTTTCATGCAAGCTTCAAAACCCTGTGTCGCCTCAATTATTCAATTACCACTCGCCACAACAGCCGACATCACGAATCTTGGCCATATCTTCAACTGACAGACGGGTATCGTTGAGTTTGATGAAGTCTACTGAATTATTCATTGTCGGAAAACAGAAAAAGGTGGATGACTAGACAAGAATATAACGGACAAAACCACGAAAACCAAAGTACAAACGAAAACCGGCTGATTTGAGGTAACAGATGATAATACATGAGAAAAGATAACAATGCTGAATTGCAGCGACCCTGGCAGCAGAGCAACAAGTTACTCTTGATCCCTTTAAGAGTTTTGCGTCTCTCTGATTGGAAAATCTCACAGACCCGACACAGCCAAAACGAAAATTGTCAGGCAGAAGTCGTGAGGAAATATGAGGCAAGGGAGGGGGACATGAGCAGTTGCCCCAAGGCGTTTTTTATTGGTCAGGTTGGTCCTTCTTACCAAGTGCGGCTCTGTTTTGCGCACCTATCCAAATAGTAAAATCGTGTTTCCTGGCAATATCCAACTTACTCTTCAAATGGGATGGGAGAATTTGATTTATTGACTAGGGGTGCAAATGCTCCAATAGTGAGACGAGTTCGATGTTAATGGAGCGGAGTGCATTCTACTGGAGGGTTTGGAACCAGTTATCTTGTTCTCTGCTGAAAATTTCCTTTTTTTACACAAAAAACACTGACCACACCACTTTCCAACTGGAAAGAAAGGTTAGCATAAGAAAACTGATGAAAATAAAAAGGGTTACTTAGCAATCCAAGTTGAAAGCAGCCTACCTCACAGCAATAAATTACCCTTCTAGCACGAAATGAGAATCAGCTGTTCTAATTAAGATTGACTCAGTGCCCGTTTCCAATTTTTTCCCCTTGTAGGGACCTCTAAGAAGCCAGCAACATCGAACTGGTCGCATTATAGACTCCTATCAGTAACCACCACTGGTGCAACGGTGAGGGCAAATTAGGTACACGAAGACGGGGTTTGGGAACGAGATCAGAAGTTGTAATGAAGCAAGTTCTGGCAGAACTGTTCTGCTGTGGAACGGGACAATGTTGCCAAAATAATATAACCAAATGATACTGTACAACAACCTCTCCTATTTGGTTACTCCTTGTAGCTGAATGGACTTAATAAATGTAACAGGACACAATGACCTGTTAAGTGATTCAGCTACCATAATATCATCACTGGTTGGATCATTGGACGGCTTGATGATCTTTTCAAAGATCTTCTCACGCAACAAGTGGTGGCGTTCATCTATGTGCTTCGTAAGAGACTGGTGCGACCCGTTGTGCGCACCTTGATTATCAACGAAGATGCGGAGCGGAATCCTCTCTGAGCGGAGAACGAGCTCCTCTAGCAATACCCCGAGCCAAAGAGCTTCTTGAGTGGCAGCCAACCATGCCGTGTATTCTAGTTACGTTGTGTATAACGCAGTTGCTGGCTGCATCTTGGTTCCCCAGGACTCAGAACCATTTCAAATCAGGAAAACGCAACCTGTGACCGACTTTCACTCATCAAGATCACTGACAAAATCCCAATCACAATATCCAGTGATCTCACCTGATTTTGTACCATCACATTCAAGCAGCCCGTCTGCAGTTCTTTACATGCACCGCAGTATGCGCTTCACTGCAGCCCAATGCGCAGATCCAGGGTTGCTTTTGAAACGGCAATACCTGGCAACCGCTATATCTGGTCGGCACACCGTTGCTGCAAATAACAGACTACTTTGATGAGGAATAGCTTCCAAATTTTTCTTCCCATCCAAAGAGCTGGATTGTAGTTCCTTGGAACGCTTGATATTGAGATCTACAGGTATCGCAGCTCGAACAAAACCGAGGAAGAACGAGTATAAGAACCATTCAGAACTAGTCAGCACTTTAGTAACTCTTTTCAGCAGAACTCCAAAGCCGAAAACGCAATTGGAAGGGACCCACTTCCCTAATGGGACCTTCCTGACTTCTCCAGCGGCAGTACTCGATCTCTATCCGTCAAAACGTTTTTGCAAGCGGGTAACAAAAATGTGCAATATTGACCACAACCTGCGTTTGAAGTCTTTCCCAACTGGTTCTGGTGCATTCCAGTTACAAACGGTTTTGAACTGATGATTGGTACCTACTTTGTTTAGAAGAGCGAGTCATCAACTGAATGTTAGAAAACGTAATTTGACGTAGCCTTATAATAGTTACATGACTACAGATTTAGTATGTACGTTCTGGTTTATACATCACCTTCTTTGTATAACATGAATGACCAGTTTATATCGTAAGCGCCAACAATCACCGCGACAGGACCAACGGTGGCAACAGCGTCTGTGAGATCATCCAAACTTCCATTTTTGATATTTACAAATCCAGTCACATTAGCGCCGGGTACAGCTAGAGTTTTGTTGAAAGCACACACGGAGTCCTAGAAAATCATTAAAAAAATTAATTGAATTAATTTGACTTCATGTTAAATAATTTACTTACATATCATACTCGTAGAAACAACCTCCAAGACATTAGGAATTAGGAGCTGTGCTTTGTTCCACAGCTCAACTGTTTTTCTCTGTACCACACTTTTTCTCGAGTGGTTGCAGCTTGATGTGATTTGGTTGCCTAGACTGTGATTTTCATTTTTATTAATTTTTTTTTCACTGATACTAACCATACTTAGGTACATACTTTTTTTACGAGTTCCTATTTGAGTGTAAGTACTCAGCACCTATGCCTGTCTATTTCAATGGAAACACTGATGCATTGAAAACGATTTTTTACGAGTTTTACCAGTGCATAGGTAGGACCTACCTAGCATGCCTACCGACCCTTTTTGGTAGATAAATAGTATTAGTTAATTCCAAATTTGTTTTTTCTCATGTTTTCCCACTCCAATCTTCAATTTATAGTGCAATGGGTTCAGATTTTGACGTACCTACTCTTGGCTGTGTGTACTCTAATACACATTCCAAAATCATGATTTTTGAGCTTGATATAGAAATTAAGTTCTTTTCTTTACTTATCCCCCCCCCCCCACACACAGGAGAGCTGAAGAACCATAAAAAATAAATTTGCCCAGGGTTGAGTGAATTTTTTTGCCAAGATAAGGGGTTAAGGAGAGAGAATGGAAGAGAAAATATAATATAATGTGAGCAAATTGCAATAAAGATCAGTTAGGTATGTATAAATTGAAGACCTAAGTGGATGAAGGGGGTATGTTACAAAGCCTACCTTTTGAGATATGGGCTGTTAAAGTTTTTATTTGTCTACTTTTATGTACCACCATCCTGAACGACTATCCGTAACTTTCGTTCCCCACAGAACTGTAATATGAGTCCTTTATGATTTCTGTATCATTACAATTACATTAATACAATAATAAGTCATTTTCTTTGTTTATATCTGAACATCCTGTTTGTCATCTTTAGCTCTTAAAGCTAAGTTTAATAGTCGTTTTCCTCTTGAATCCATAATATTAAGATCTATGCACACAAGACTTGCATTGTTATGGTTCCATCACTATCAAACCACCGAATCTAACATCCAGTCAAACTCGAATTGAACAGCTGAGTCAGTGGATGAAGGTGGTATGTCACAGGCATTTAGCATCCATGAGTGGAAGATGATGGTATGTGCATATTATACCGGTTCCATACCTCCTTCTTCCATTAAAGAATCATATTTTACATGTTACATACCTCCTTCATCCACCAGAATATCTGTGATTAAGGGTTTTAGAATTACAGCGTGTCATATGATAGAGAAGTCACATACAACCTTCATTCACTAGGAAACTCAAAATTTTTAAAAATGTGACATACCTCCTTCTTCCACTTAGGTCTTCAATTATATTATGTTATATTATGTATTGTTGTATAAAGAAATTAGGTATGTAAGACGAGGAGTTTTGAAAGTTAGTCCAATACTATAACTAACATAATACAAGGTGTGTGGACAGCTGAAGGAATCAACGTACAGATGAGACAATGGACAAGCCTCGTTAGTTAATTTCGGTTGAGCTGAGTAGTCAGTAAGGAGCGCACTAATGGTCGCAGCAATTTTCTTACTAAATCCCTCTATAAGTGACCTCTATAATTGATGGCCCTACCTAGGTCTGCAATAATTATCTCCCAACAAGACACTTGACATCAAAAAAACATTTGTAATAATTATTATTAAGTTCCTGAAAATAACAAAACTGAACACTTAATAATTATGGTGTGTTAATTTATTGTGTAGTATAGGAACAACGAATAACCAGTATTTCGAAGTTCTCTTTCATGATTCCGGTAGAATGTGCTAAGGTTGACCCGAAACTGGCTTTGGATCGCCCCCTTTCCACTAAGATTCCAAGAGATTTTTATGTTGAAACTAAAATTTTTCGTCGAACGAATTTTCGTTTCCAGGTAAGTGTAATTACGTTATTCAATAGGCACCTATGGTATTTCATTATAAATATATAGCTTAAGATATTGCCCGACTTTGGTATGCCTACCTCTTGCCGTTCATGGTAGAGAGTGATTGAGACCAAAATGGCCTGCATGGGGTTCCTTGAAAGAGAAACGTTTTATGAAGCCTCACGATGTTTCACTGTGCCCCATCAGTTTTCATTGTGCAGGAAACAGTTGTTTTTTCGTTTTGTTTCAGAATGGTGCAAAATTGAGGTATTTCTTAAATATTAAATATTTCTTAAATATTTTTTAAATTTTTATTAAAGTTTTTTTTTTTTCCAAGTTACTTACCCCTTGTGTTGCTTAATTGTGTCTCGGGCATGGGGCACAATGAACCGAAATTCATTTTTTGGAAAATGGCTGCTCGCGGTCACAAATGATGTACTTATCATTATGGTTGACTTATGTAGGTACTTATCTATCATTTCTTTCATAGATAGATCCTTAAGTAACCCCCAGATCCCTCACTTAATTCTAAATCAGTAGCTTTCAAATGTTGACTATTGGCCCGCAATAATTGGCTAAAACAAGGCAGGAATTAATTAATTGCCTCTCTAGGGCCTGTTCCTGCCTTGTCTTGTTCACATCCTGCCTTTACTTACGTAGCCGAGGTAGAGGTAATCGTCTTCACTGTCGATCCCGTTCTGTTGGATGTACTTGAACGCGTTCGAAGCCCAACCCCCGTGGCAGCCCACGTTCCCGAGGTTGAACGTGCAATCAATCAGGTTCTGAATACTCAGAGTTGGTAGCTGCAGGTTCTTTTTGATGGCCAGCTGACTCGTCATGGATCCTACCTGTAACGGAGAACAGTGGCGTATCAATCACCCCCAAACACTAATAATAATATATAATAATATCAGGGTGATCAATCACCTCCCCCCCCCCCCCCAAAGACTAATAATGATATTTAGAAAAAATACAATTAAACAAAAATTCTCTGAAAGTTTAAGAATACTGCTGTTTTAACTTACGTGGGGTAACTTTAGTGAATTGGGCCATTTTCCTACTACTTGCCTATACAAGGTGTTTCATTTCGTGACGGTCACGGGCTAGGTAATAGATTCTAGAGCTAATTTCTGGTCAAAAATGTCTTTTATAAATTTTTTTACTCAGTTAAAAAATTGAGTTTTTTCAATTTTAAGATTTTTTTCGTGTTTTTGACTTTATCACACTAAAATGGTCATAACTTCCTTAATGTACATGAAAATTCCAATCTGATAAAACCGTTGGAAAAAACACAACATTTTCTATCCCCCTAATGAAAAAAAAAAAAACAACATAGCCATAAACAAGCATCATACATGATATATCTGCTTATTCAACGTTGCTTAATGATACCAGCTTGGCGAGGAAGCTAACAAAGAAAACCAACTATCACGAAGAGATTTTTCCGAACAGCGCGACGGACTGACCCCTCCGTGCACAAACTTGCATCGCTCATTGATAGAAGCGGGTCACATTCCAAAGATAAACGGCCATTTCGAACACCTACAATAAGAAATTTGATAATGAAAAAGATTTTACTCAAAACTCATTTTTAACCTGACCATTCAATGATTGATGGAAAACCGGACGTTCCTCTGAAAAAAAAAAAAAAAAAACACGTTTTTTCATGATTGAAACGTGGTTTTCTCCCTCAAAATTGCAAATTTTTTCTGCTTACACCATTGGAAAGCTGATATTTGGGTGCAACTTTTAGGCCCTACAGGCTAAAATTCTCGTGCCGTATTATAGGGCTCTATGAGCGTTTGAAAAAAGTGGAAATTTCTACAATTTTACAAATTTTCCCTTTCAAGTTCATTTTTCACCCGTTTTGCCGATTAAAAAAAATGTGTTTTTCATTAGGGGGATAGGTAGTTTGGGTTCTTTTCGAAGGTGTAATCAGATTTGAATTATCATGTACATTAAGGAAGTTATGGCCATTTTAATTTGATAAAGTCGAAAATACAAAAAATCTTTAAAAACTCCACTTTTTAACTGAGTAAAAAAATTGCTACAAGACACTTTCGACTATAAATTAGCTCTAGAATCGATTCCTAGCCTGTGACCGTCACGAAATGAAAAACCCTGTATATGTCTCTTCAGAGATTACGTCATGTTTTTTGTTGGGGTTGGGTGTCTCTAGTCATAGGTACGTGTAATACTGAATATTCTATTATGTTGTCAATGAGTAGATTTGGGATCCAGTTGTGTTCAGAAAAAATTCTTTTTTGAGCAGAACCTTTCGACTGCCCCCCAAGTGTAACCAGAACAACTTCGTGCGATACAAAGAACCATAATATTATTATCACTACCTGCATAACTGATGTCACAATCTTTACTTATTAACTTACCGCACTGAAACCCCAGCTTGACTCGCAGTCTTGCATGTAAGGGACGTCAGAGACAACACCAGGAGTGGTCCTCCAGTCGACGGCTGGTGGAGGCGTCTTGAGCGAGTTGATGTGCATAGGAGCGTTCTTAGACGCAAGCGGTCTGCCGAGGTTGTTCCTCGACCGCATTTCACTCGGATGCTGAAATGATGAACCACCACATTTCGGTTAATATAGTGATACTGGGACCTTTGTACACAGTCCAATAGTGCAAAATAGGACGTATACGTGGGTTCTACGGATTGTGAGGGATACCCGTGGAATGGGATGTGAATTCACCTCTGCCTTACCCCTACAGCCCCTAGGCCTTATCTAGTTATGCCTACAGGGTCATCTGTAGAATATCAAAGGTTCGTTTGCAGTGCAGTTCCAGGTAGTTCTAATGCGTTCCGCACAGACGCTCTAGTGTTTTCCTAGTTCTAGTTCCGAGTTGCAGTTATTTTGCCTCAGAGCCCTGAACGCAGTTCTGGAGTTTGTGATTTTTCTTTGAACTGGCGACCATTAGATTGTAGCAGGAACTAGAGATGCAAATCGATTATCAATTAATCGAATAATTGATTATTAGACCCCAATTACTCGATTATTTTAACCACCGATTATTTTCATCAATCGATTATTGTTTTTTGATTATTGTATTTTGATTATTATTATTTTTTTTTTTATTACTGTTTTTTTATTTATCCTTTTTCGAATACATCAGGATTTTGAAAGAGCATAAGCATGGGCGAAGGAGGTATCCTTCATCCGAGGAGGTAAAAACAATAAAGACGATTTGTCTCCAACAATGTTTCATACTTTTATCAGTTCTATTTATACCTTCACTTCCTTACTGGGAAAAACATCCGATCATTGATAGGTCTCTTAGCTTTAGGAGCCACTCAGCGGATCCTGGCCCTGTGCTGCTTAAAGTGTAAATCCTAAGGAGGCTACAAACCTCAAGTCTCTACCAGTACAGGAATTACGCCAAAAAAACTTCACTTTTTTTTGTATCACGTAAATTTGATTGCGCCAATTGTTTAATGGGCCTCAGCCATAAGATGACATCTATAAGATAATATTATACCCACTTCAAAACTATTTTGTTCAATAATTGAACTATTGTATTAGTTTGTATACAATTATTGTATTCGTTTTGGCAGTCCCTTATCTTCAATAGCCTTAAAATTTAACAGTAGGTTGTTAAATAGGTGGCTATAGACGAACCAAACCATTGGATTTTTAGATAGTGAGACACCAAACAAAATCGATTAACCGATTATTTCATACCGATTAATTCGTCATATTGATTATTAGCTTACGATTAATTATTTGATGTTACAATCGATTATTTGGTTCCGATGTTGCATCCCAAGCAGGAACTCAGGTTGTAACTGAACGCCATCCATCTCACTGAAACCAGGGCTTATTGTGCGGGTTTAAGGGACCATAAGCTAGCAATATTTTAATTTAAAATGTAACTGTTTGTGCACTTTTATTAAGCTTACGTTTCCCAACATTAATAAGTTTTGAAGCCGTTCTGTTTTTGTTCTTCAACCAAAATTTACCCTCACAATTCCCGTGATAATTGCCCTTCATCGAAATCATGATTGGAAGGCTTTTCAAACCTTCGGGTTATCTGAATTTAAGTAAATTGCAATGATTTAACGCCGCTTTTTTAGAATTTGGATTGGTGGACATAGTTTGACCTCATCTCCGGCCACATTTCGACTTTGGAAAACCCTCAATTTTGTACTAACATTGGGTATTGGGTAGTTCTCTAAAGAGGGGTATCTAAGGATGTTTTTCGAAGATGGCAGTTTTTCTCTTTGAAAATCGATAACAACCACGTTAACTAGCTGACGTTCAAATATCACCAGCAACGCATTATCACTGGGCACCAGGAACACAATGCTTGCTGGTGATATTTGAACGTCAGCTAGTTTACCTGGTTGTTATCGATTTTTAATATTATTAAAATTGGTATGCATTTGGTGCAAATTGGTATGTTCACTAGCACTACATAATATTGGTCAATTCTCTCGCAGTTATCGAAACCAATTGACTGAAAGATTGAATTCCTCGAATGAAAGCTGAATTATTGCTACGTCATATTTATTCATTAGCTGTTAGTTTCGAGTGGTCCATGCGATGATAAAAAGTTTCGTATGATCGATATTTTTATTTGCTACCTTTTCAGAATTATCAGATCAATCCACACGCGAAACTAAGTGAATGTACAATTAATAAGAGTTCCAGAAAACTGATCATTGAGTAGGTATTCAAGTAGATTCCGATCTCATTTGGTTATCTATAGATACTTGTACCAATTGGTTTCGTTTAATTTATTTTGTCCTTGTGATTTGTTCTGAATTTCCATTGGGGATTATTCACTTCATTTTGTCAACTCCATATACCTATTAAATTAGTATGCAATGTTTCAGGCAATATTCATAGTAATATGTACATATTGTGTAATATGTACATATTGACAATGAAACAGAAAGTTTATGAAACATAATACTATTTGAATAAAATGAAAGAGGTTTTAATAGTAATAGTTATAATTATGCACTTTTCATATAAAATAATTGTCCAAGTACCTCATCGTTACTACCAGTACAACATGGACAGTGTGTCGTATTTATTAAGATGCCAACTCATATTACTACCTTTAATATTTGGTCAAGTACCAAGTAAGTGCTTACTTTATCAGCAAACTGATTCAGAGCGAGTTTGTAACTGACGTCTCCTCTCTCGAACTTCTCGTTGTGACTCTCAATAAATTGTTTGTTTTTCGTGTAGATTTCCAAGCGTTTAACCTCTTCTTCTTGGCTGGGGTATATTTTCCCGTGCTGGGCCTGAAAGAGTTAACAAGTTACGTTAGATTTTCGAATAGCAAGTACTCGTACGAAGCTCATTCACACACAATTCAACGTTCTACTTTACTCCTCTCGAAACTTGTTGAATGAATACTTCGATATACTTCAATACTTCGATATTGAATAATTAAGACAACATAGAAATGCCACTTCATTCATTCAAGTATTGTACAAGTTATAATAGTGATTTTACAATTCAGTGAACTTGAGTTGGGTATGTACCTTGAAAGCCACCCATTCTTGTGCTGTGGGGTCCATATGAGGCAATGCCGCTGCCGCAACAACCAAACATCCAACAGCAAAGATCAACATCCTGTAATTTACAAAAACTCACTGAAAATTACGTGAAACCAAAGTGGGACTTATCAAGAACTAGCACGTCTCTAACTGAAGAATGAAACGAAATGAATTGGTGGCATAAAATAGGTACTCGTGTTGTGTTTTACCACTAAATCAGGAAGCTGGACCTTCTTTATATGGCCGAAACAACGTGAACATTCACAGATCAAACTAATAAGTTACTTCTTCTGTCAAATATTTCAAAACTCGAAATAAGTCAGTTAACTGCATATGGTTTCCTCAGTTGGTACGCATTTTATTGTACCTTTCTACCAACACCAGACGAAACAGACCTACCAAATTACCATGAAACCACCACTGAAATTACCACTTTGTCACTATCGCTCCCATCACCATGAAAAAATAAACTGTATAACATGTTTTCGATGAAGAGCCCATGAAAGTAGGCAACCCGCGTTGCCCCCCCCCCCCTAACATCGAGCTAGATCCGCGCCTGGGACCCGATTCATACGGACCCCAGAGTTGGGGCAGCTAACCGATTTTGACCAGATCCTCTTATTCTCAGGGGCCGACAGATCAGGACGCGGCCAACAGATCAGGACGCTCGGAGCAGACGCGGCCGACAGATCAGGACGCTCAGATCAGACGCGGCCGACAAATCAGACGCTCCCCATCAGAAGGATACGGTCCTCCAAAGTGTTTGGAGTTTGAAGGATTACGTGTTCGTCCCCTCAGAAGGATTCGGTGTTCGGCCTCTCAACCCTTCAGTACTTTTTTTTTTTTTTTTTTTTTAAATGCATTTATTAAACAAAATAAGAAAATGTCACAATGTAGCTACGACAAAATGCTACTCCCCTCTTTAAGTAAAACTTGCGCTGAGGGGAGGAGTTGTGCTTAAATATGTGCACTTACAGAATAATATTATTGAACATAAATAGTTAATACAGACTGCTTACACAGAATGTGGACACGCTGAAAACAAGGGTCAAAGGAAAGGACGATTCACAGGAGTAAAGTACTTCGCTAAACAAACCAACCCATGAAAAACCTCATGTCGGAGCGCTCGGACAAACACTCTGCCCTAAATTTACCTATTTTACTTGTACATTGTACAATTTACAATCATACAATTGACTTATTCCTTTAATGTAATGTTTTTTAATTTCTAATTTAAATTTATTCTTTTCTTTAAGTGCTCTTAATTCAACCGGCAACTGATTAAAAAGCGTGGAGCCCCTAAAATCATATGCAAGTTGGCCCCCCGTCGTTCTTCTGAAGGGGACACTCAGGACACCCTGCTCACAGGCCCTCGTACCGCCTCGCTCAATGAAATCCCATTTTTTGTCACAGAGCTCTCGGAAGATTTTTATCGTGGACATTTTGTCTCTAATTTCCTTCACTGGCAGAACCCCGAAGTCTCGAAATACCAGGTGGGATGGGTACCGAATATTTTTCTTTAGGAGTACCTTAATGATGAGCTTCTGTGCTCGATATACGGAGTTTAACAGTTCATTCGAACATCCTCCCCACCCTACAATCCCATACATGATGGTCGACTGGACCATCGCATGGTAGAATAATTGGCGACATTTTAGCGGGAGAACCCCTTTCATCTGCCGGCATACGTATACCAACTTCCTCAGTCTTTTTACCAGATTAGCCACATGTGTCTCCCACCTCAAATGTTGGTCTATATCAATACCGAGATATCGAGCCGTCTTGGTTTGTTTAATTACAGGGCAGTGGCAAGAGGTACGCTCATTGCAAGTAGCGGCATGGCATTTGATTTCTCCAATTTGAGGTACTCCCGAAGCCGTCAGCGAAAAGGCAATGAAGTTAGTCTTAGAAAGATTCAGACGCATTCCCATGTCCTGGAAACTATGGGCTATTTTCACGAGACCATTCTCCGCTTTCTGGATAGTATCCGCCCAGTTATATCCCGTTACCACAAACGCTGTATCATCCGCAAAGGCTATTGTTTCACCTTCCAAGTTCAGTCTCAGAATCTGTTCCAGGTATATGATGAAATATACTGGCCCCAGAACCGTACCTTGGGGAATCCCACACCTGGATGGAAGAGTTTCACCCACGGTGTCGCTTATCTTAACGCACTGTCTCCTATGATAGAGGTAACTTCTTGTCCAATTGACAAATCCCTTCGAGATACCGGTGTCCTCGACCGCCTATCATGGGGGATCGTGTCAAAAAACGTAACCAATGTTTTTAAGCAATGAAACACGTTCTCTTTCAGCCTCCCTCCACCTTCGTCATTTGTCACCTCGGAAGGATTGTGTCCCCCCCCCCCCACCAAACAACCTTCGGAAGGATTCTGCGTCCCCTCCCCCCTCCCTCCTGCCAACGGTATTTGTCCCCCCAGAAGGATTCTGCGTTCCCCGCCTCCAGCAAACCCTCGGTATTTGTCCCCTCGGAAGGATACGGTTTTCCCCTTCTTCCTCCTGCCTTCGGTATTTGTCCCCTCAGAAGGATACGGTTTTCCCCTTCTTCCTCCTGCCTTCGGTATTTGTCCCCTCGGAAGGATTCTGCCCCCCCCCCCCCTCCCTCAAACCTTCGCTATTTGTCCCCCCAGAAGGATTCTGCGTTCCTCCCCTCGCTCCTGCCATTAGCCGGCCATACACGTACGTTCTTTCATCTCCAAAATCGCGGCACGTGGAAACGTGAGAGGAAACATGGCAGGAAAGAATGGGAAGGGAGATGGTTCGCAAATGGTGGCCATACACACACGTTCTTTATTTTGCGAGTGATTTGCGCGGCAGGTTATTTTATAAGGGAAAAACGTTCGTGTGTGGGTTAAAACGCGCTGTCACTTTAGAAATTTCAAAGGGGAAAATCCAGATGATTCAGTCTGTCAGTGAGCGAGTTTCTGTCGGTGTTGCCTTAGATTTTGTCTCATGATGGCTGATAGGCCTGAGGTGCTACTTGCTTGTATTCTGCTAACTGTGCCTACAGCCTGCAGAGTAAAATGAAATGAAATGAAAAATGGCTTTATTCCTCACTAATACAATAGATTTGTACAAATATACTATATATGATAACGTAAAATAAGGAATATAGTGTGAGATCACAAATTAAAGTGTCTTGCAGAAACAATAGAAACTTTGTTGTAGCGGAACTACCCCACTACATAGAACTAGGTTCCGTGCTGAGTGGGGGAGCATCGCACAGAAAGAAATGGAACAAAGAAAGGTAAGTATCTCATCAAGTAATAGAAGCCTAATAATTGGCAATTAGCGACAAGACGGCGGAAGGAGCATTAAGGTACATGAATGCTGGCAAATAATGTTTCACACGACTCATACCCCCTAGTAATAATTCGGTTGAACACGTTTTTTTTATAACTTGATCTAATCGATGGTTTGGGATCGAACAAAGCAGGGGGTAAATTACCCCCTGCTTTGTTCGATCCCAAACCATCGATTATTAGAATATTAAATTAGATTAGAATATTAAATATTCTAAGGAGGTATGGTAAGCTGAAATAAATGTGTCGGCAGGCACCTTTTAAGCGGGATAGAGGAATGGGAACCACAGCCTGGGTGGTATGACGAAATGTATATATATAACATATATGTTAATGTATATGTTAGTAGATAGAGTAAACGAAAAAGAGTTTGGCAGAAAAAGTGGCTGGCTGACCGTGCCAAATACGGTCATATGAAGTTATTGCGGGAACTTGGGGATAATAATTCCGACGATTTTAAAAACTATTTGAGGTTCGATTCTTCATCTTTCGACGAACTGCTGAGTAGGTATTCTTCGGCCTCACTTAATGAAGAAAGGTACGCCAATGAGAGAGAGCGTATCTGCTATGGAAAGACTGGTCGCCACTCTTCGATTCCTTGCTACACACAGTGGTCGGAAAACTGATTTTATGGGACTAAAAAGGGTAAAAATGAAAATGAAAAGGTTTGTTTTACTCGCTATATGTCCCAGGTTTGTTTACTCGCTAATCTTCCCTCTTGAAAGTATAATAAACACGTTAGGACGCGCATTCCTTTCGATGCTCGCCCGTTTAATTCACAAGTTTCTAGTGCTACCTACGATGGATACTCCCCAAATAGGTTCTTAACAAAATTATGCAAACAAATATTTTAAAAACATTTGGTTGTATTTAGAAAAATTATACAGAGGAGACAATTTTTTTCATACCCTACAAAACTTTCAAAGTCTGCCAAAAGCGAACTTGACTTATTTTGAACAAGATCCTTTTATGGATCTCTTCAGTAATGTTCCTGTAGAGGACTAAAACCAAAATCAGCTGCAACTACCTGCAACTTGTTCGTTTTATTATAATTTATATTATCATTAGGAATCTGTAATTTTCAAATATATATTTAATTTCGTATTACCAAGTATATTACATTATTTGCCACAGTAATAACATTTGTTTGCATTTACCTCTTACATTGCCAACAAGGAGCACCTTTTAATGAAATTCTGATTGATACATTATGGATGAACATTATGGGTTCCATTTTAGACCCCATGTTTATAGACCTTCTTTGTTCAGTGTAAAATTTCCCTTTCATAAAATCGATTCCGTATTCAGAAAATTTCCCTTTCATAAAATCGGTTTCCCGACCACTGTGTTACAGGGCGTTCCTACGACGACCCCAAATATACATGAAGTATATTATGAACTCCTTCGTTGTTAGTCGAATATCCGTCATTTCAGAATTTCAGAAAACCAACAGAAAGCGTGGATTGACAAGAAGTGGTGCGGGGCGAACCAGCGAGTGGCGCGTGGTGATGTACCCCGCCACAGACGTAGACGATTTCTCAGATGGATCCGCGAATCGTCTCCCTAATCTTTCCCCGTATTATCGTCCGTGTATGGCCAGCTAATGGTATTTGTCCCCTCAGAAGGATTCTGCGTCCCCCCCTCCCTCCTGCCACGGTATTTGTCCCCTCGGAAGGATTCTGCGTCCCCCCCCCCCATCAGTCAAAACCCTCGGTATTTGTCACCCCTCGGAAGGATTCTGCCCCCCCCCCCCCACCTGCCATTAGTATTTTTCCTCAACGAAGGATTCTGCGTCCCCCCCCCCTCGCTCCTAACATTGGTATTTGTCCCCTAGGAAGGATTCTGTGTCCTCCCTCCCGCAATCCTTCGCTATTTGACCCCTCAGAAGGACTCTGCGCCCCCCCCCCCTTCCTCCTGCCACTGGTATTTGACCCCTCAAAAGGACTCTGCGCCCCCCCCCCCCCCCTTCCTCCTGCCATTGGTATTTGACCTGTCCAAAGGATTCTGCGTCACCCCCTCCCTCATGTAATTGGTATTTGACCCCTCAAAAGGAATCTGCGTCACCCCCTCCCTCATGCCATTGGTATTTGACCCCTCAGAAGGATTCTGCGTCCCCCCCCCCCCTCCAACCACAAGGTCTCACGAACAATATTACGGTTAGATCCATGAGAAAAATAGCCAGGGCTTGTGTAGGAAACCATGGGGGCTATTTCGAAAATACGTTACAAGTATGTGCCTCGCAACAACAGACACCCTCCTCATCGCACTTGTCTATTTTTTGTACTGAAATTCATCAAAACCACCTCAGACTTACAACGTTTTGCGCTGATATCCTTGAAAATGTCTTTGATAATTTAATGATCAATCTGAATCATATCACAACAACGGCAAACACAAAAAAATTCAGAATCCATTTGTTAATTTTCTGGTAGGTGCTCGTATTTTTGTAGGTGCCTCCTATCTTTCCGCATTCAAACTTGAATTTCTCCATGAAATCGGTAAGGAATCGCAAAGTTGACAATACCATTACAAAGCTGAATCAATTTGCAACTTTTTCTGAGGTAAGTTTCCAGCACGATTTTTGGGAATGCAGTTAACTTATGTAGTTAAGAATGTAGTTAATTTTGTTTAAATTGTCAATGCTTGAACTGCAATTGCGGTCCTTAGGAGTTCGTTTTTGATTACGAATGTGCATTTAATGCAACATAATGTAGGAAAATTAGATATGTCATGATGCCCCTTAATTAAATTTAGGCGTATGTGAGAAATAACGCTGAATTCGAAAATGTGGTCAAAAGTTGTTTCAAAATGAAGAAACGAGGGTTTTTATGGCAAAAAACGTGGTTTTCTGAGAAAATAAAACTTTAAAAAAATCATATTTTGGGGACGGATTGAGATAGAAAGGTGCGGTTGGCGGCGTTCGAATCCATTTTCAGTATAGTTTTACCCATTTGTTTCTTTAAGACCAAGTGGCGAACACCCTGTATACGTAAGGACAACATTTTTGCCTTGACAAACTAAACTTGTAAATTTGTTGGTTTTAATTTTCCCATATTGGCTCACCTGCGGGCTACTTATTTGCTTATTATATTGTAACCACATTGTTGCCCCCAATGTGGAAACATCAAAGTAGATGTTCAATGGCAAAATCTTACCTTTGGTTGTGATTGCAAGGCGTACCAGTTGACAGGTGTGAAGGTTCTCTACGAGCTACTGGGGGGGATTGCACGAAACGTTCTCGACGAGGTTTTATTTGTGTCCGATATGAGACTCGATTTCCGTTATCTACGCTCAAATTGAAACCATATTACATTTTCGTCTGAGTTCAAGAGATGTTTAATTATTTTGCGAACCGAGAATTATACAGGGTGTCATGATTAATGTCGTACCACCGGCCAGGGATCGATTCTACAACTAATTTCTGATGAAAAGTGTCCCTTAACTTTTTTTGTACCGCTCAAAATCCGACTTTTTTCACATTTAAGATTTTTTGAACATTAGATTATTCGTAATGAACCTAATGTACCTATACAGATTTTCATACAGGAGAAAGTACTTACTTGGAAGTTGCCAGTGGCAAAAAACCTCAAGGCTAAACACAACTGCAGGATCGGTGGGACTGGCAGTCCACGATTGTCCGATGCACGGTATTTTTTGAAAATCTGTATCTGCTTTGAAACTCGCTATCACAGAACTTCTCCAACGGATTTTCAAAGTCACGCAAGTTGAAACATCGGAAGTGAAGGTTCCATGAAATCGAAGATATCTAACATTTCTTCGTCGAGGAAATAATAAGACACCGACATTTCGATTCGAAATTAACTTCCTTTAAACTTTAAAGTAAGCTAGAAGGGTTGTCCCTTTTAAAAACGGAATGCAGAGATCGACCTTATCGGTAAAGGGAACCTTTTCGAGGGACAGTTAGCTGCAATAGCTTCCCCCAGACTAACTTCAAGCTCAATCTTTCTCCTTATCAGTTCTTGGTCCTTGTCAGTTGTGTTGATTTATTATTGTTGTTGACCAGTTGTCTTCTTTAGATGTTAGTGAAAATGAGTGAAAACAAAAGGAAGCGTTTCGACTTGAAGGAAACACAAAATCTCAAGAAATTGGTGCTTGAAAAGAAAGACACCGTCGAAATTACAAGGAGCGTTCCTAAACTTATAAGGCTGGTCGTTAAACTTATAAGATAGGTAGTTCATAGAGATATTTTCGATTTAATCATTGTGATAGGTATTCGAAATTTTCGAATACCTATCACAATGATTAAATCGAAAATATCTCTATGAACTACCTATCTTATAAGTTTAACGACCAGCCTTATAAGTTTAGGAACGCTCCTTGTAATTTCGACGGTGTCTTTCTTTTCAAGCACCAATTTCTTGAGATTTTGTGTTTCCTTCAAGTCGAAACGCTTCCTTTTGTTTTCACTCATTTTCACTAACATCTAAAGAAGACAACTGGTCAACAACAATAATAAATCAACACAACTGACAAGGACCAAGAACTGATAAGGAGAAAGATTGAGCTTGAAGTTAGTCTGGGGGAAGCTATTGCAGCTAACTGTCCCTCGAAAAGGTTCCCTTTACCGATAAGGTCGATCTCTGCATTCCGTTTTTAAAAGGGACAACCCTTCTAGCTTACTTTAAAGTTTAAAGGAAGTTAAAAGGAAGGAACGGTCCTTTTACTAAAGGTGCGTTCTTGCATATGGGCCTAAAACTCAGATATTTTCATTCGACTCGAGAATTTTGGAAATGAGCTCAAGTATCGATACCCAATACTATCCGACTATGCGCTATCGGTATGCCCATGGAAAATGTGGATATTTCGATGGCCATCCCCATTAGGCAGTGGGGAGGAACGTCCCATGCCAGGCACGGCCTGCTATTCGCTTCGAGACTGATTGCGGCGTCGAGCGTCCCTCCGAGTGTGCGCTTCTCCATTCAAATCCATTCAAACGAAAAACTCTGCAAATTCTTGACACAACGGTTCATTATCTTCTTTGAACAGATCACCCTTCTGTCTAGATCACTAGCTCTAAATGTCTGGATCCTAAATGTTAGAATAATTATTATTATTAATTATCACTAATTATTAACAATTTTATCAAGTACCTAGTGAAAATTATTATAATTTATTGTTAGGTATTATTAATTCGTATTTACTATTAAAAATAATTAGGTATTATTAATTATGATTAATTAATACGATATAATTCTGAGGTTTTCAATACTACGTCGGTAATAATTTTTCTATAAAAGAAGTACCTACCAACAAACATTCGAAATTACCTTCATTTCCGTAGCACGAAACGCACCTCAGAACAACAAACTCGACATCACTTAAGCCATATGATGTTCCAAAGAGCTTGTTAGTATGAAAATGGACCTGTATTTCAACAGTTTGATTCACGATCGTGTTGTGAGGCACAATCTTTGAGCCGTCATTGTAAACGAACGGCTGGTCGTACACAGCTGCCGATGGTCTTAAAAAATTCTACGGAACAAACTCTATCTAAATATGAAATAAAAAACATACCGTTCTATATGAATTTTTCGAGATATGAGATTTTCAAATTTTCAAAATTCGTTTTGAACCCCTTCCCCTTGACCTAGCGTTATGAAAAGTTTCGAGGACCATTGTGGGGTTGGTCGAAACCCATAAAAAAAATTTCGTAATTTTAACTCAACGCTAACTGGGCAAAGTGCCGCGGACGGCGTACGGACGGATTGTTTTTTATTCGATTTTCTGAATCTACGTATCTTGAAACGTAAACCAACAAATTTTGAGGGGGGGTTAAAATTTTTTTTTCTTTGGGCGATTCCAATGGTTCATTATCGAAGATAATAAACCAAAATGAAGTACGAGGTACGCGGTGTGGGTGTGGGAGGGGGCCCAGAGACATAAAGGTCTCGTCGTATGACGCACTAGTTGGCCTCCTGCCAGCCGTATTACGACATACGCTCGTGCGTCATAGGCTCTGACGTACTTGTTGGCCTCCTGCCAGCCGTCTTACGGCATACGCTCGTGCGTCATAGGCTCTGACGTACTCGTTGGCCACCTGCCAGCCGTCTTACGTCATACGCTCGTGCGTCATAGGCTCTGACGTACTCGTTGGCCACCTGCCAGCCGTCTTACGTCATACGCTCGTGCGTCATAGGCTCTGACGCACTAGTTAGCCTCCTGCCAGCCGTCTTACGTCATACGCTCGTGCGTCATAGGCTCTGACGTACTTGTTGGCCTCCTGTCAGCCGTCTTACGTCATATGCTCGCGCGTCATAGGCTCTGACGTACTTGTTGGCCTCCTGCCAGCCGTCTTACGTCATACGCTCGTGCGTCATAGGCTCTGACGTACTTGTTGGCCTCCTGCCAGCCGTCTTACGTCATACGCTCGTGCGTCATAGGCTCTGACGTAATGGCCCGCCGGTCGCTTGTGTTCTGACGTGATCTGAGGGAAAGGGTGAATCAAGGGAACAAATTTTTCCCGTTTCAGTTTATGTGCCAAAGCAAAGACATGAAAATGTCAAAAAAATATGTAAATAGGTACCTAAGCCCAACTGTAATGTCAATTTTCTGACAATGAGTTTTCGACTATAGTTTTCATACCTTTTTACTTAAGTACTTATTGCAATTTGAGACTGATAATGAGCTGTTTGCAAATAAAAAGTCTGATAACTACTTTATTACATCTTATTAAGCTATTTTCAAGTTCCGATTCACAGTTGAATGTATTTTATTTAGATGTCGTAAAATTCGAAAACGATGGAATGACGAAACCTGTCGACTACTGACTCAAGTGATACTGTCGACTTCTAACACATGTAGGTCGACTACTAGTGCAAAACCATGTCGACTACTGAAGACAATGTTGGTCACTGGTATCGACTACTACCTAGAGCATTGGGATTTTTTACAAAACTTGTTTTTCCCTTTTCAAACCATGTTGAATAATATTTCCCGCTGCCAGGTCTTTTAGGGAAGGATCTTGGGTACACAATGAACAGGTTTGCAATGAGAAAAAAACCGAGTGAATATTGAAATGTCATCCATTTCTGACCTATATTTAAAATTTCAAGTATCTAGCTCATCATCAAAATTCAATTTGTTTACTTAAACAAATAGGTATAATTTAAACAATTTTACAGACAAGTGAATATTGCAATGTGGTCTATCCCCGACTGACGGTTAAAATTTCTAGACTGTAGTTTACCTGGAAGATGAAAAAAATCGGCACCATACCATATTCTCACCGTACTCATACCATACCATACGAATTCCTTTCCTATCATACTATACTGTATTATACCAAATCATACATACAATAATATACCATACCATGTCATACAAACCGAGTGAATATTGAAATGTCATCCATTTCGGACCTATATTTAAAATTTCAAGTATCTAGCTCATCATCAAAATTTAATTTGTTTAAACAAATAGGTATTATTTAAACAATTTTACAGACAAGAAACCGAGTGAATATTGCATTGTGATCCAGTTCTGACCTATTTTTAAAATTTCAAGTCAATAGCTCAGCATCAAAATTTAATTTGTATTATTACAAAAAGGTATTATTTAAACAATTTTACAGATTAGAAACCGAGTGAATATTGCAATGTGGTCTATCCCCGACTCACGGTTAAAATTTCTAGACTGTAGTTTACCGGGAAGATGAAAAAAGGTAGTTTTATTCTGGGCGTCTGGGGGTTGGGTCACATAACGGCCGTTTTCGACGCGAAGTTTAGTGTTTTTCCTAAACCTTTGCGCGCTCACTGTGAACGAACGGCTGGTCGCACAAAAATCCAATTGGTCTTAAAAGTGCTTCGGGGTGTTTTTCATTTTTCATAGTAAACCTTTTGCTTTTTCTTTTTGTATTACTTTGAAAAGTATCTTATTTAACTACACTGTATAGTACCTCATTGTGCGCTCTCTGTCGTTGTGCAACGACTAAACTTTGTAATTGGCGTGAAACGTGTGTTAATAAATAAATAAATAAATAAAAGATTCGTAATTTTTCAGGTCATTCAAAAGTGATTTAAAAATTACACCGTTTCTTGAGAATTTTTAGAGATATGACATTGTCGAAATTTCAAAGTTCGTTTTGAACCCCTTCCCCTTGACCTAGGGTTATGAAAAGTTTCGAGGATCATTGTGGGGTTCGTCCAAACCCAGAAACCAAATTTCGTAATTTTAGCTCAACGCTAACTGGGCAAAGTGGCGCGGACGGCGGACGGACGGATTTTTTTTTTATTCGATTTTCTGAATCTACGTATCTTGAAACGTAAACCAACAAATTTTGAGGGGGGGTTAAATTTTTTTTTTCTTTGGGCGATTCCAATGGTTCATTATCGAAGATAATAAACCAAAATGCGTCCCGATACATTGCGCATACAGCGACGCAACCCGCCACGCAACTTTGAATAACAAGCGCCGCTCTTGGTGTGTTTGGTGATGGTGGGAGGGGGGGGGCGCTCATCTCGTCGCGGGCGCAGGCGAGTACTACCAGACACATTTCTTCTTCCCCCCCCCCCCCCCGACTCACCAGTGATTCCCTAAACGCTCTATATCACGGCAACATGACCCTTCTCACTTCTTGCTACTTTACAGGAGACACAAAACACTGCCTATTTATCTTAGGGATTTTGAAAAAAACTGTAATACCCGTATTTCCTAATTTTTATCCTGCATTCAACTGCGCTATTTTCAATTCTTTCCGACTGGCCCAAATTGGCCTCATGCAAACCAACTTCGTTTTTTTTTTTTTTTTTTTTTTTTCAAATAGGAATCCCCTTTTTCTATTTTAGATTTGGATTCTACGTAAAATTTCCTGAAAATTTGACCACTCAACCGTTTTTTTCGGTCGCACACAACCCACGCTGTGAGCACGCTAAGATTGGGCCAAAATTCAGATTTTGTGTAGGCTTCTCTCTTAACAGTTATAATTAAATGAAAAGAAACAAATGAGACAAAATTGACGCTAATTAGAAAGCCGCTATTATTAATTTCTCCAGAAGAGTTAATTTAATTTTAAAAAAAAAAGAAGGAATTAAACGTTTCTCTGCAGCAAAATAGAAAAATTGTAATTTATTTGCCACAATGCCAACGGTTTTTTAGCTGCCGTTAGACTGAAATCAACTCAGATCGAAAGAACGGATAGCAACACGTCAATCAGCATAATAAAATGTTGACATTTATGTGCCACACTTGGGGTTACCTACACAAAATCGTAATTTTGGCTCAATCTTGGGAGGCGCACAGCGTGGGTTGTGTGCGACCAAAAAAATCGGTTGAGGGGTCAAATCTTTATGGAATTTTACGTAGAATCCAAATCTAAAATAAAAAAGGGGGTTCCCATTTGAAATAACGAGTTGGTGTGCATTGGGCCAATTTGGCCCAGTCGGAAAAAAATTGAAAATATCGCAGTTGTATGCAGAATAAAAATATATGATGCACGGGTTTTTCAGTTTTTTTCAAAATCCCTAAACATGAAGAATTAAAATTC
The DNA here is from genome assembly GCA_963920205.1 of Stenodema calcarata. Taxonomy (NCBI): domain Eukaryota; kingdom Metazoa; phylum Arthropoda; class Insecta; order Hemiptera; family Miridae; genus Stenodema; species Stenodema calcarata. Next base: position 4,671,298 of record OY986055.1, on the reverse strand, counting down.
ATATCCACTAGTTAAGGACCACTATCTACCTACTCATACTAAGTGATTTTACTGAAGTCCATCATTCTTCCCTATAGTTGAACTTTTCTGTACCTCCCAGCTATTCTCATGTACCGCACCAGCTATCAGCAGGCAGCTTCTTGGGCATGAGCTCTGCTGAATGGCGAGGGGTGGGGAGAACAGATAACTTTTTGCAAATTAGCGTGGCGGTGCAGGTCAATATTAGTGAGTGAATTAAATTTTTGATTTTGTCAATTCTATAATTCTCTTCCAGTTTCTGTTCATTTTCTAATTCATTTAATTCAATTTCCATTTAATAATTTTTATTCGGGGCCTACAATACCTACAGACGGTTTAATGCCATGTTGTATTGTTTATTTTATAAGAATAAGCATAATTTCATGTAATTTATTTAGTAAACGTTTTTCTTCTTGAGGGTCAACCTAACGATCGTGAAGGCACTGCTTGATTCACTCAAGTGCTGGTTATGTAGGCACCTACCAGTCTCGTGATCCGATCAGCAACTCACTTGGTACGGACATGTTAAATTCATTAGGTAGACACTGGTACCAACAACAGTTCTTGTAATCCATCACTACAATGAGTACCTTCTCTGACGTACATCCCTTGTTTGTGACCAAAATCCTTTCGTGTGCCGCACTTGAGCCTGCTACCGACCTCAATGATCGATCATTCTCCAGTCAATAAAATGGATGATTTTGTTAGTATCGGATGATTATCTCATTATCTGTAATGATATGACCGGAGGAAAATGCCTTGTATAAATACGCAACCCAATCGCAGGGACATCAATCGTTTTCTGAAACTCCACGAAGTGATTGGTAAGATTCTATACCCACCTCAATACCTAACTTGTAAAAAATAATATAGACATTACAATTTTCATATATTTTATGGTAATTAATTTTCACTAACTAATTGAAGTTTATTATTATTTTTCCATGAAAAAATATCTTGTTGATTCTTGTGGTCAAAATTATATTCGTTATGTTGTCCAACTAACCATCAAAATGTAATATTTGTGGACGTTGAAACAAGAAAATACTCGTAGGTGAAATACTAGTTGATGATAGTCTAATTATTCTTCTTCCTAAATTAACTAAACCCATCAATCAATTAATGATCTGCCTTCCAATTAAGTTGTTATGTACCTATTTATTAGAAATAGCAAATCAGATGACTGGTACATGTTTCTCTTAGGTAAAATGAAGCTGTTTATTTTGGCTACTTGTCTCCTTGTGAAGACTCTTGCTGCCCCTCAGGTTGAACTCAGCGCTGAGGAATGGATCAACTTCAAGGTAACAAGCTCGTCCTTAAGAATTTCACTGTAATAAGTGCATAACGAACAGTGCTTACAACATAATCTGTTATGCTCGTAGTTGACAGTAGTGAAAAATTACAAAAAAAAAATACAAAATTTATTTATTCGCGGTTGCAGGCTACTCATGGAAAGACCTACCAGAGCGACGAGGAAGAACTTTTCCGTCAGAAGATCTTCCTTGAAAACAAGCAGCTGATTGAAGCCCACAATATGCAGTACGAGAAAGGAGAAGTCACCTGGAAACTCGCCATGAACCAATTCGGTGATATGGTAAATACTGAACTGTTGGCTAATTGTAGAGATTCATATGTGGGGGTGGTAGGCAAATTTAAATTTTGTGAAGTCACTGCTTCAGTACCATTCCTCTTGTTCACCATTACATTTCTTGGATCATAACGTGGAGAAGGTTTAGGAAAAGAACCACATTCTCGACGGTAATAATTATTGGGAAAAAATAGTGAAAAATCGAAAATTGGTGACTCACAAGACATGTAAAACGAGTAATTTCAAACGATACAATTTTTATTTAACGACCAGATCGAACTGAAAAATGGCGAATTTGAACTTTTCCCGGTCAAGTGGTCGGACAGGATTGTAGTTGATACAGCGGCTGAACGGGGCGGGCAGGGGTGGCTTTGATGATCATAACGTGGAGAAGGTTTAGGAAAAGGACCACATTCTCGACCGTAATTGGGAAGCCAGTGTGTCAGAGAATAATTCTTCGATGGTCAACTGCTCAACAGCCGGTCTACTGCTCTCTGATTGGCCTGGGAGGTAGATGACGTCCATTGCTTCCCTTTTCCCGCTCAATTCGACTTCAAACCTCACCAGAAAAATAAGTACTTCCTTAAAAAATTGTTTACCACTCTCTTAATTATTCTGAAGGTGAGTTCTTCTCAGGAAAAACAAAATCACTGTCATTCCCTATTATACTTATCATATAAAATACTTATAGGGACTGAAATATATTTTGAAAACGTGGCTTGTTTCTTTGAGGGAGTGGCCCTCAATATCACGCTAGTTACTTGATACCCCAAACGGCTCATACGATCATTAATTAAATAACATTAATCGTTCCATGATAAATTGTAGGTTGGTACTTGTGACTATTGACTGCTTAAAGCGTCCATTTGCTTTTATGTTTAGCTGAGCCACGAAGTCAAGTCCACTCTGCTCGGATTCATCCCGTCCGCTTCAAACTCCAGGAACGCACCGGTTCACGTTCGCTCCAACTTGACGCACCCAACAACTGTCGACTGGAGGACGTCCAACCTCGTCACTCCTGTCAAGAACCAGGGCCAATGCGGATCCTGCTGGGCTTTCAGTACCGTAAGTCTAGAAATATTCTACAACAATACAGGTAGACCTGCAGTAGGTGTTTGACATCTTTCAAGTGAATCGTGTACCTACAACGACTTGGCACTTTCTCGCCACCAGTTTGAGCAGGAACTGATTGAATCCTCGCTTCAACCCTTCTTCCTTTTCTACAGACTTTTGACCGACTGATATTGATATTGATTGATTTTGATGGGACTGATATTGAAATCAACAGTCAAGATACTCTTGATACGAACCACCACTTCACAAACATTATTAATACCAAGTGGAAATTCTGCTTTTCCAGACCGGATCACTGGAAGGACAATTGGCCAAGAAAACCGGAAAACTTGTCTCCCTCAGTGAACAGAACTTGGTCGACTGCTCCCAGAAACAAGGCAACAGCGGATGCAGCGGTGGTCTCATGGACAACGGTTTCACTTACATCAACGAAAACGGAGGAGTCGACACTGAAGAGTCTTACCCCTACACCGGTGAAGTGAGTACCATGAATATTTATGATCGTATAGGTTCATTTTGTTGAGAGTAGAGCGACAGATTTTCTTTGGAATCCCCTCCACTCCAGAAACCACCTGGACATTCATGAAATCTGAAGACGTAGTGAACCATTATTTTGGATGTCAACTTCCAATCTGACACTTCATGGCATAATGTTTGCACGTTATTATTGTGGTTGTCAGGATGGCAAATGCTCATTCAAAGCCAGCAACGTCGGAGGAACTGACACAGGTTTCGTTGACATCAAGTCAGGCAGCGAGGAGGACCTTCAAGATGCCATTGCCACTGTTGGACCCATCTCTGTGGCCATAGACGCCAGCCTCATCACCTTCCAATTCTACTCATCTGGTAAATAATAGCTCAATATTTAACAGCGAAATTAATATTTACTCTGAAAACGTGGTGTAGTCTTCTCTGTTTGAGTGGTTCCAATAATTCCATGTAACGACACAACCAAATTCCTACATCTCGAAGTTCTTAGAGAACCCAAAGACCTCGATCTAGTATTTCGTATGCGTACCAGTCTCAAGTCCTACTGCCAACTGTTTAGCTCGAGCAGTTTTGACACATGCACTATTATTGTTACTGCTGGGCCTTACCACCAACTCATTGGTACCTTGCAGGAGTGTACAGCCCATGGTTCTGCAGCACTACCAGCCTCGACCACGGAGTACTTGCTGTTGGATACGGCAGCGAGAAGACCTGGCTCGGAACTAAGGACTATTGGCTCATCAAGAACTCATGGGGTTCCAGCTGGGGTGACAAAGGTTACATCAAGATCATCAAGAACGGAAAGAACGTCTGCGGTGTTGCTACCCAGGCCAGCTACCCTACCGTCTGAACACGCTTGTTGATTTATAAATAATTTAAATATAAAAAGCAATAATCAGATCCTGTTTTGTTATTTATCACCATTCTGCCCTATGATGGAAGAACGCCTCAATGTTTACAAAAATGGGGTTTTCAAATGACTCCCATTTTTCCGCTCTTGAAGGAGAAGTGCCTCATGTGCGCATTTTGATGAAAAAAACCGCCTCATCTTCTTTCTAAACGCCATACATCATCATCATAGTTTATTTTGATGAAATTGGAAGGTAAAACGCCTCATCCTACCTAATATTGAATTGAGGCGATTCTCCTTCAAAAGTTTTGCTCCAAACTGCTTCAGATTTTGGTCAGACGTTTGGGCTTGAGGTCTTGAAAAAAAAAAAAAAAACTCTGCAAATTCTTGACACAACGGTTTATTATCTTCCTTGTGCAGATCACCCTTCTGACTATACCAGACTGTGTTGCAAATCAGCACCATACCATATTCTCACCGTACTCATACCATACCATTCGAATTTCTTTCCTATCATACCATACTGTACTATACCAAATCATACATACAATAATATACCATACCATGTTCTACAAACCGAGTGAATATTGAAGTGTCATCCATTGCTGACGTATATTTAAAATTTCAAGTATCTAGCTCATCATCAAAATTTACTTTGTTTAAACAAATAGGTACTTATTATTTAAACAATTTTACAGACAAGAAACCGAGTGAATATTGCATTGTGATCCAGTTCTGAACTATTTTTAAAATTTCAAGTCAATAGCTCATCATCAAAATTTAATTTGTATTATTACAAAAAGTATTATTTAAACAATTTTACAGATGAGAAACCGAGTGAATATTGCAATGTGGTCTATCCCCGACTCACGGTTAAAATTTCTAGACTGTAGTTTACCAGGAAGATGAAAAAAGGTAGTTTTATTCTGGGCGTCTGGGGGTTGGGTCACATAACGGCCGTTTTCGACGCGAAAGTATAGTGTTTTTCCTAAACCTTTGCGCGCTCACTGTGAACGAACGGCTGGTCGCACGAAAATCCAATTGGTCTTAAAAGATTCGTCATTTTTCAGGTCATTCAAAAGTGAACTAAACATTACACCGTTGCATGAGAATTTTTAGAGATATGACATTGTCGAAATTTCAAAGTTGGGTTTGAAAAGTTTCGAGGATCATTGTGGGGCTGGTCCAAACCCAGAAACCAAATTTTGTAATTTTAGCTCAACGCTAACTGGGCAAAGTGCCACGGACGGCCGGATTTTTTTTAATTCGATTTTTTTTTAATCTACGTATCTTGAAACGTAAACCAACAAATTTTGAGGGGGGGTTAAAAAAAATTTTTTTGGGCGATTCCAATGGTTCATTATCGAAGATAATAAACAAAAAAAAAACTAGGAATTTTTTGTTCTGAGGTAAGTACTTTTTGTGTTACGGAAAGAAGGTAATTTCGAATGTTTGTTGGTAGGTACTTCTTTTATAGAAAGATTATTGCCAACGTAGGTAGGTGGAATTGAAAAACCCAGAATGATATCGGTACCTACATTTCATTTGTTATTAATTCATCATCTCTATCATTTAGTTTCTGCACAAAGAAGATAATAAACTGGTGTGTCAAGAATTCACAAAGGAAAAGTCACAAGAAGATGTGATTATGGCTTTATTCGTATTCATACTCATATCTGTATTCGAATTCATATTCATATCTGTATTCGTATTCATATTTATGAACATGAATACGCCCATCTCTGCCCTCTGGTCACTGCAATCGCCTCCCAAAGATCTTTCGGAGGCGACAACAAGACCTATTCATACTCAATCTCCAAACCTGGTGTCCACAATATCTTAGGGCATTGGATAGAGAAAGTTTGATAATGATAAAGTTTGATATTTGTATTTCATTGAAACATTGTATCTCATGATGAGGTCCCAGTAAGATCTTTTTAAACACTTTAATCTTTCAGTTCATTTTGTACAAATAACATGGTTTCAGTTGAAATCATCAAGTGCGCTGTTGCGAAATTCCTATATAAATTCTCAATTTTCCTTTGAAGTTGCAGAACAGTGGTCTCACAACGCACTCCTTACTTACAGTCTCAGCGTGTTTTGTTGGATGGTGTTCGGGTTTGTCATTTATGCACTAACCGAAGACGATCCGATTCGCAATATTGAACAGTGGTCCAATGAGCTTTCCTGTCTGAGCTACTGAACTCAAGGTTGAGATATACACTAAGATTTTCTCCATAAGTTCGAGAATCATCGTGGCACCAGCACCTCCATTGTTCAGATACGGAAGAACTAGTTCGTTCAACATCTTCTCAATTGATTCAAGACGTTCCAAATTGTACGTTGGGGATTTTATGTAACCGTCGCTGCCGCCGAAGTAGCCGTCGTTGGGATAGTCGTATAAACCTACTGACCTGCTTCCAGAGCCAGGAATCGTCCGAGTTCCAAACAGGGTACTTGGGAGTCCGTGGGGCGGTGACTGAGTTCCGAACAGTTCGGACTGCTGTGGGTTTAAGAAACTCGAAGGAGACAGCTCGTTACTCATAACACTTGACTGGTCGGAGTTCGATGGAGTAACACTTTGGGCTCCTTGATCCTGATTTTCACGGCCATCTTTCCTTGGCGAAGCCTGCGATGAAGCCAAGACCAAAACTACAACGACCAGTCGCGCACACCTTTCCATCTTCAATGTAACTGATTTAATAGGGATTTTCGAATGGAAACTCTACACTCTATTGTTGAGTGTTGGCTAACGAGGTAGGATTCAGGTTTCATCGCGTCCCAAATTGCTTAATAAAAATGCCCATCAAGCATAATATTTAATATTATTCTACGGTGAAGAACAAGAAAAAAATATGCAAATTCTTGACACACCGGTTTATTATCTTCTTTGTTCAGAAACTAAATGATAGAGATGATGAATTAATTACAAATAAAATGTACGGTTTTTCAATTCCACCTACCTACGTTGGCAATAATCTTTCTATAAAAGAAGTACCTACCAACAAACATTCGAAATTACCTTCTTTCCGTAGTTTTCATAGTTGTTTTAAATAAATGTGTCACTGTTGTAAACCACACAAATGCACTTAAGCGTTCAATTAAGCGCATTCGGGTCGTCACCCGTCGTACCCGTGGAATTCTATGTTGCCACGAGTAGGTATGTTTGGGTGGTGGTCCAAATTGATGACTATGGACGGTAAGAAACTCCCCAGAATATGTTTTGACAGGCTTGTAGAGCTTGCTCCTCACTCTTCTGATCCCAGATATAATTGGGCGTTACAGCTGCAAGCACTGTTTGAGAAAGCCAACTGCGGATCTTGCATGGAGCCAGTAACAGGGAATCTCAAGGAGCTGAAGACTGTCTTCTCAGATAACATGGGAAAACCCCTCAGGGAAAAGGATGTGGAGTCCGCTAGTAGTTCACACTACAACCACCTGCCACGCAACTGGTGAATGCGCCTGCTCTCTCAAACTAGAACTCTCTTCTCTGTTGAGCGCTGTTTAAACCCAGATTCGCACTGTTGGCAACAGGTTTAGCCGTACAACAGTTGACCGGCTGACAAGCCCATTCTCTGATACCCGCCAATGCCAAGTGTGTAATCTTGGGTCGCCAGACACTCTCTGCCACTTGATTGAGGAGTGTGCTGTGTTTCGGGCTGAGCGCAGCAGGTTCCTGGGTCGGATAACCCTAACACCGGGAGAATGCCTCGAAGTAAGCTCCATGACATCCCCCTTCAAGCTACTGGGCTTTTTGAGAAATGTCCTTCGCATAAGCATGTGCGCGTTAAGTGATGGCTTCATTTTTTGAATTTTTTTGAAACTATTGATTATTGGAGGCGTTCTATTTTCTCTAATGACCTATCATATTTCTTATATTGTAAACCCTAATCTACCAACCCTTGTAATGGCCTTAAGGGTTTATTCAATAAAATCATCCATTCATTCACTGTAGTAAAAACAGGTATTTCCTGAAGTTTTCTAATGTGTGACCCTGGGGACCTAACGGCTCAGGTGACGGGCCAGCGGGCCGAATAATTTCCAACAGGAAGACTCAAGATCTGATGACAACGCTAACTGCGTTAGTCTTATTCGCGCCTCCCATTCGAGTCAATTCCCTCGTACGTAGCTTTCGACAATTTTAATAGCAAAATACATTATTTACATTGTAGCAACATCGACAGAATTCGAACTTTGTAGATGTGATTATGTTGTCTTTGTCATCTTTGTTAAATACGGAACCCACAGCACCGGCGCAGCACCCTATGGACGACCGCGGAGAGCACTTTTCATACCCACCGCCTTGGTAAAATCAGTTGGTTTTGTTTAACAATTTTTATTTCAACACACGAATCAAGTAGGTGAACTTTACAAGATGAATCGTTGCGAATCTTGAGCTTCCAGCTACCAGTATTTCCCAATTCACAACCGAAAGATTCGTTATGTGACCTCCTCCTAACTAAATCCTCAATTGTCATGATTACACAGGCCCACAAAAAAATGGTCAGTTCTTCAAATGAGACCCACATATTCTTATGTATTTTTCGACGCTGAATCCGAACCTGTTCTCAAATGGGGGGGTCCTAGTCAACTTTAGCGAGATAATCCCGAAAAACACACAAAAAATCCCATTTTTCGCAGTTTTTTGAGGTTAGAGTAAAACCCAGTGGTGATAGGATAAATTTTACTTCAGATTTGGATTCTACGGAAAAAATACGTCAAAATTGATATGTCAAAATATGTTTAGACATAGAATAACCAATGATATAGCTCAAAAAACTGGCGCTGCATTGGAAATGTCCTAATTTAGGCAGTGGCGGCTCGTCCATAAGGCCACCTTGGCCCTCGCCCCACCCAAAAATTTGCAAAGGAAAACAGAAAAAACATAGAACAAGGAGAAAAAAAATCTTACCTACTACTACCCACCATGGAAGAAGGGAGATCTCCCTTCCTCCATGACTACCCACTTCCACTGAGTCGCATTTTGTTTCGATTTATCGATTAAAAAAGTCGATTATCGGATCGACCAGAAGTGCCCCAGTCTCAATGTTGAAGGTATAGGCGCTTCCTGGGGTGGGGGAAGGCACTCTGTGTTGCGAGATAGGAGGCGTTCCGGGCGGTGGCCAAAATATCGTATCAAGTTGAACGCCGAAAACAATCGATCGTTGAATCGTTCCTTGTCAAGGAAGAACGAGTTTCATTCTTCCATGCTTTCTTCCATGTTTGATAAGAATGATATCAAAACGTTGCCTGACGTTATAATATTATTTTGAATGCATTGACTGGTGGTTTTTAGCTTCGTATTTACTCATCATAGTAAAAGTGAGTTATTGTCTCCATAATATTAATCAACTAAACATTGAAATTTAATATCTCACGTGCAACGCGTGAACGCTTTGCTAGTCGTCAAGACTGAAGTGGATCCACAGAAAACCCTACTATACTACGTGGATCACTATTCGCCCAAGGGAATCTCATTTGTTGATTTCTACATTCTGTAAGTTAATAACAGTTAATAACCGTTAATAACAGTAATATACATAATATTATTATGTAGCTCAGCCAACCGTTGAGAATACTGTTTTATTTGTTATCCCTGAAACTGATGGTGACTTCGTTGACTCGAGCTTTGTTTGAGCTAACCAACGAACTCTAAAAGCTAGTTGAAATCAATCATGCTGTTCTGTGATCGCTCAAAATGTTTTGATACGATTGGATAAGAAAACGTATGTGCAATCTGGGCATAAGAGGACATTTTTAGAGGGGGTTTTCAACGTACCACTCGGCTAGGAAGCAGATGGTCGCGATTGCTAATTTTTAAAAACCCCAGTAATAGAAACTCCAATAATATAATTTTTTGACTACCTTTATAATGTACTCTTTGAATAGTACTCGTACAGTCACAATTTCTCTTTTATTCTTCCTATAATTTTGAAGATAATTATTTTGGTGGGTAGGTGGGATTGCCTTGCAGCCACCTCCTCGTCGGTAATCCTGGATACTGGTCAGTAACCGACCCTCTCCTCAAGAGAACTCTTTGGAGAACGATGTTTCCTGACTTGCTAAGAGCTGCATACCACTAATTATGAAGCAGTTTAGCTGTAAGGGTAGTTTGAGTTTAGTTCCTATAGTGAGTACCTAATAGGTAGGTATGCACCTAAATATTGCCCTGGTGCCCCACCAGTTTCTGAGCCCACGAGCCGCCCCTGAATTTAGGGTGTTTTGATTGAATAAGATAACGACCCGATCCTATCATCTGAAGCAAGTTTCGGACAATTTTCAAAAGAAACCGATAAATTTGATACGGAAATGTCGTAATATAGGGTGTTTTTGATTAAATAAGATGAAACTCCAATCCTATCATCCAAAAATCAACTTTCGGTCCTGGAATTCACCTACCGCGGGTTTTTGGGACCGCTGATCACGAATATAATGTCAGATTTGTAATTTAGTCGCGCCAGAGGGCGCTTATCGGCAGGGATGTATCAAATTTATCGGTTTCTTTTGAAAATTGTCCGAAACTGGGTTCAGATGATAGGATCGGGTTTTTATCTTATTCAATCAAAAACACCCTAAATTAGGACATTTCCGATGCAGCGCCAGTTTCCGAGCTATATCATAAGTTAATGTATGTCTAAAAAAATTTTGAAATATCAATTTCAACGTATTTTTTCCGTAGAATCGAAATATGAAGTAAAATTTATCCTAACACCATTTTGTTTTTTTTTAATCTAAAAAAAACTATGAGATTTTTGGGTGTTTTTCGGGATTATGACGCCAAAATCGACTGGGACCCCATATTTTGGCTGCAGATTCGGATTCAGCGTCGAAAAATACATAAGAATAGGTGGGTCTGGTCAAAAGAACGAACCCCTTTCTTGTGTGGGCCTGTTTAATTGTTCAGAGACCCTCAATTTTTAGTATCTGAAAAATCAGACCAGTTGCTTCGTACATGTAGAACTACAACGATGACTACAACTTTGTTAATGATGACAAGTTTATTATGTACGTGTTCCAAAATGTGTGTTAATGTTTTAGGAAAGGAGGCGGTGGAAGTAATAAAGGAAAGAAAGGGGCTCAGTCCGCACTATCAGCTCTAACGTTATTAGCTTTCTTATTCTTCCTCAACATTCTACAGGTAAATGCAATTTATTATAAAAATATGTCTTTGTACATGAAACTATACCATACCATGTTGGCGAGCAGACATGAACCAGGTGCAGTCCTTGTGTTTCGTAGATGTCTTATATTTCGCTCATTGTTAATTCCTACAGTTACGTACAGAAAGTACTCAGTCCTATGGCATGTAACTAGTGATAGGTAGGTGGCATGACGTTTTTCCACCAACCTACTGATACATGACTGTAAAGATAGCAACCTCAAAATATACGTAAAGTTATGATACCCTAAAGCCGGCCCTGAATAAAATACCAGGGGCGGATCCAGACTGTGAATTCGGAGGGGGGGGGGGGGGGTCACGAGGTTCACAAACTAACGCTACCTAAACTTTCTACTCGTAGCTATTTAATTCTTTCTATTACATATAGATTGTTTAGGGAATCTCTGACAATAACTGAATTTCTACCCACCTCCTGCTTGTACATCAGTAATATAGCCAGCAATTTCGTTGAGGGGGTTCCAAAAGAGGGGGTCCTGGGGTCATTCCATTTCAAATCAACACACTTTTTTCCTTCACCATCTCAGATTTTGAGGAGATTTCACAGATAGGTTATCCTCACAGAAACTATGAAAAACACCAAATTTCAGCTCAACATCTCAAACGATTTCTAAAATATGACTGTGTAAAGTTTCCAAAAACCGCAAAATGTTGACCTTCCGCGCCATTTTCAAATGGTCATAGCAGCTCTCCTAGACAAGATGGAGAGTTGAAATGTGTGTCATTTTCAAGCCATTTATATGGGTTTCCATATGACGTGCACCTACAGGGGTTAAAAAGAAAGTTTGTTTTTTCAAAATTCAAATTTAAATGTCTAAAAAAGCTCATTTCAAATAAATCGAGAAAAATTACCATTGGCAAGGTTGAGGCCAGTAAGTGTCATAAAAATTATGATGGGAGAGCAGTGGGTTCATACTTTGAGAAACTCTGCATACTCTTGACACAACGGTTTATTATCTTCTTTGTACAGATCACCTTTCTGTGTAGATCACACTGATTTGCATAATATCAGACCGGGGAAGGACATAGGGGGGTTCACTTCCAGATCCGATGCATAAAGGGGGGGGGGGGGGTATATAGGGAAGCCGAAATATAAAAATCTTAAATTCTTCCGTGAGACAGATGAATATTATTTTTGGTATTTAAGATTATAAGGGCTTGTAAAGGGACATGTAAAAGGTATAATCCGTAAAACGAAAGGTAAGAGTGGCAGATGGACACACCCTGAGTTCTGCCTGTCAGCGGCGGGACCGACAGCTAGTAACTAACTAGAAAAACGACAAAAAAGAAATCGTACAAGTCGAGCGGACGATTTACAATGGCAAGCTGAGTGAAATCGTAGCGAGAAATGCCTGTCACAGTTTGCACGTTCAAACATATCGTTACGATTTGCAGAAATTGATGCCTGCCGGCATCAACCTTCCAATCTAACTCGCTACGATAAATCGCTACAAATTATCGTAGCGTGTAAACCCGGCTTAATATATGTAGATCATTAATTGGAATTATGAGATGGAGTGAAAGAGGAGAGCGAGGAGGGGAGCGAGACAATGGAGAAGATTGATGAAAGGGGGGCGGGAGTTTTCTCATAATCATTACGCTCTCTCCCCCTCTCCGCAACTACTTACATTTAAATTGTGAGTGAATGTAAATGTAGAGGTGGGTGAGAAAGAGGACAGCGGGCACTGGTAGGTGGTTGACGAAGGGAGGGGGGTTGTCCGTAATCGTTAAACCCCTCCCACCCACCCGTACATAAAGCTTAAATTGTGGGTGGAGGTGGGTGACAAAGAGAAAAGCGAGCAGATGGAGTTGGTTGATGGGGGTTGTTTGCTCCCCCTCCCACCCGTACATAACATTTAAATTTGAGAGCGAGAAGGGGAGCGAGACGACGGAGAAGATTGATGAAAGGGGGCGGGAGTTTTCTCCTAATCATTACGCTCTCTCCCCTCGCCACAACTGCTTACATTTAAATTGTGAGTGAATGCAAATGTAGAGGAGGGTGAGAAAGAGGACAGCGGGCACATGTAGGTGGTTGATGAAGGGGGAGGGGGGAGGGTTGGCCTGTAGTCGTTACACCCACTCCCACCCACCCGTAGATAAAGCTTAAATTGTGGGTGGAGGTGGGTGACAAAGAGAAAAGCGAGCAGACGGAGGGGGTTATTTGCTCCCCCTCCCTCCCTCCCACCCGTACATGACATTGGAGAAGATTGATGAAAGGGGGCGGGAGTTTTCTCATAACCATTATGCTCTCTCCCCCTCTCCTCCCCTCGCCACAACTACTTACATTTAAATTGTGAGTGAATGTAAATGTTGAGGAGGGTGACAAAGAGGACAGCGGGCACTGGTAGGTGGTTGATGAAAGGTCGAGGGGGAGGAGGGGTTGTCTGTAATCGTTACACCCCCTCCCACTTAGATTGTGAGTGGATGTGGAGTTGTGGTAGAAAGAGACCCCTACGACTCTCCCCCCCCCCATCCTTTCACCGCTCCCAACCCATTTCCACGAATATTGCGAATCCAACGTAATCTTGATAGTTTTCCACAGACCGCTACAACACGGTTTTACCATAAAAGTCGTTACCCTATTTAATTAAGGCCTATTTAAAATAATTAAAGTCGGAAAAAAAGAGTTTAAATTTAAAACTCGAATTTATCATCCGTTTTACGATCTCAAAGAGTGCGTTGCTGTTTTGGTTTAGGTATTATCTTCGATAGTGAACCATTGGAATCGACCAATAAAATCCCCCCACCCCTCAAAATTTGAGAATTCACGTTTCACGATACGTAGATTCAGAAAATCGAATCGAAATATTATTAATGATTGTTGGCTATTAATATTTTTTTTGTTTATTATCTACGATAATGAACCATTGGAATCGACCAAAGAAAACTATTTTTAACCCCCCTCAAAATCTGTTGGTTTTTTAATCATTATTACTAATAGTTAATAATAATCATTAATTAACTCGATATCTGAAAACCATGTGCTGTTCGAATCAGCTGGGCCAGTATGAAAATTGACAAACCGACACAGCTGCCTCACGATTCACTCTCATGTTGACGACTTTCGATCTGCTCCAACTTTGAGCCCTCATTGCGGACGAACGGCTGGTCGTACAGATGGTCTTAGAAAATTCTAAAAAATAAACTCTATCTAAATGTGAACTGAAAACTATACCGTTCCATTCGAATTTGTCGAGTTAATTAACAGGTATTCATTAAAATTTAATGAATACCTATTAATTAACTCGACAATTTTGACAATTTTGAAAAATCATGAAAATTTTATGAATTTAATTCATAAAATTTTCATGATTTTTCAAAATTCGATTTGAACCCCTTCCCATTGACTCAGGGTTATAAAAAGCTTCGAGGATCACAGTAGGCGTAGAACTTTCAAAAATCACGAATTACCTGAAATGTCTCAATGTGCCTCACGACCTCACACTACTCACTGATATGGTGTATTAAGTTACTATTAAGTTGGTACCTATTATTAATAACTTCAACATTTTCTAGGGAGCGCTACAAGAGCAAGTGGATTGCAATTCGCCGGTCGTTGTCATGATGACAACCACGACAACAACAACAACGACTGTCGAGGGTCAGCGACAAAAAAGGGAGGAACCTGTTATAAATGAAAAAGGTGACTCGGGCCTCAAACAAAAAAGTGAGTTAACTCGTAAATTATACACACACCTCCACATTTTCTAATAATATTATATTAATAATATAATATAATTATAATATATTATAATCACCAGCCTATCAAAATTTGTCCAGAAACCCAAGTGCAGTGAAACCGCTTTCTCCGGTTACTTTGCAGTTATCGCCTTGAAATTGAAACAATTTGATCCCAATAAAATGCCATCAAACTCAACTCATTGTAGCTGTTACCCCCTGTTGGGCAATGCCTAAGAACTGGGGTAGGAACCCCTGACCTCTGTTATAGTCTATAAAAACCCGTCATGCAGCATGTCTATAAGAGCGAATTTTTGACGAATAATGGTATTATACACGGTGTAACGCGAGTGGTGTCCGACAGCTCTCCTACGTGTTCAACATTCAATTTCCGACCAAAAGTGTCTCCTGGACTTTATTTTTTAATCCACTCAAAATCAAACTTTTTCGTCTTTTAACTTTTTTTCGTGTTTTCGACCTTATTTCACTAACATTGCCATAAATCCCTTAATTTCCACCGAAATTTAAATCTGAGAATACCGTTGGAACGAGCATTGAATTGTCTGCCTATAATAAAGCCTAACAGATTATAATAAGAATAATAATGCCTAACAGCTATAAGAATTAATAAGATTACCAAGCGTTTATAAAAACAAGTGATTTTGAGATTTTGTTCAAATCCACTTTTCAGACTCCATTTCAGAACAAATTAAGGGAGTTATGGCACTTTTAATGAAGTAAGGTCGAAAACGCGAAAAAAATCTTAAAACTGGAAAAGTCTGATTTTAAGTGGATGTTTGTATAACATGTGATGTTTGGAACATCTCATTCAAATACGGGCAATCTTAAACTTATTGGGTAATTATAGTTAATAATTAACTATGATAATATAAGATCGGTAGGTACTTAATATTCTTCTTAATATTATTAAGAAGAATATTAAGTACCTACCGATCTTTAGTCAGAGAGCACCACGACACCTGATGCCTTCATTCTTAATTATTAACAATGAAGGCATCAGGTGTGGTGGTGCTCTCTGACTAAAGATCGGTAGGTACTTAATAGTCTTCTTAATATTTACTCGTCATCTTGGAAAGACTCAATGTCGTTTTTGTTAATAATAAAATCTTATTACCACCATAATCTTGAAAAATATGCCAACTTACGGAGGTAGTGGATTCATGCGAGGAAATGGGAAAGTAGAATCAATACTACTGCAGATTTTGGCATGTCTAGGATTTTGATCAGGTGAAGCATGCAAGAAGGGTTTAACATGGTGACAATTTTTCCTGTATCACTGGGAAAAAGCTCGACGAATTGGAGGCACAAAAGTAAAGCAGTAGTAGATGTTGTGATAACACCTTCAGTTCATAGATTTTTCAACGCTGACCACGACAGTGAAGTCAGAATTGCGATATATCATTCCAGTTTGAGAACGGAATAAGATATCGCAATGCCGAATTCACCATCGTATTCAGATTTTTAAAAAACCTTTAAAATGAGACGTCACTCGACAGAATGTTTCATTTTTGGATTTATGGGTAATTATCCCCCCCCCCCCCCCCTACAACCTCCTCAAAAACCCTCCTCTTAGATAGAGTGGCTGATTGTGCCCATCTCTGATCTTAACATTTCGATTGTCAAGACAGATTTTTCGTGCAAATTAGAAGTTTTCATCAACCTCAACCTGTAAACCTCCCACTAGTGTAAATCCGACGAGAGGATCGTGGATTGTTGTTTATTTAATTGCGGTTTAGTCATTAAAAGCAGTTCACCTTGACATAGGGATCATGTCAAAAGGAGTGCCATTTTTCTGTATATTTAAAAGAGAGGACCTCAAGAGAGTGTGGATGATCTTAGTAATTCTGGCCCGTATTGAATGAGGTCCGCGCATGATTTTTGTTTAGAATTTTTATTGATTGAGAATCGCTTAAAAAACGTGAAAATGGTCAAAATCAGTTTACCCTTATTTTTTTATAAGTAGAGAAATATAACCATGTTCATTGAAAGTCAGAACGTCAATGCTACCACAGCACCGACACAAAAAACTTGCGAGATGACCGAGGGGTGGGTGATTTTTTACGCCCAAGTTTCAAATCAATCAGATTTCAAATGAGATTATCGATCTCTGTGAAGCTTTTTCTTTGACATGGGAAACTAGTGTTTACGTGCATTAGCAACTTAAATAAGATAACGAATCGGTTTTCTCAATTTTCATTACCCATGCGCATACCCCATTGAATGGAATGTTCCGTAGCGGAATGCCATGTCCCCAAGGTAGTAAACGTATCGAGTGTTGTCCTGTACCTTACATTGACGGATTAGTAACTGTTAGGTAGGTTACAGGACATAAGGGCAAGCGCAAATAATTTGGGTGGGCACAATGGGGTCTCACAGTAATTGAATACTTCTGTTTATTGTTTTACAAACCAAGATGAAGAGTTAATTTAATTCAACAGAACTTTTTACAGGGGAAACGTCAGAATGCCTGTCTGAAGACTGTGAATTTCCACCAGTTCCAACGACTGCAGATTCCCTGCATGATCATCCGCAGCCAATTCCGACCAGCAGTGGCTACAGGTGAAACTAACAGTATTTTCTAAAAAATACTGCTGTCAAGTGCACTGGCTGCTTTCTCAAATCTATGAAATCGTCTCAACACTGCTGCCTGCCTACTTAAATACAACAATTACAACTGTTCGAATATACTCAAGAACCAAAATAAACCGTTACAATACTGTATAGGGCTGCTTCTATTTCAAAACCTTTATAAAATTAAGATTTCTCTGCATATCATGCCACAGAGAAATATCCCAAGTTACACGGAAAACACTCAACATACTAGTCGACCCTATAATCGAGGACTATAATTTGGTACAAGGTAGCAATGAATAAGACAAAAATTAATTAGTGGAAATAATTTTATAATGAAAAGTACTTTCAGTGTAGCACCAGTAGTTAACGGTTTGTCACAGCCACAAATAATACGTTGGTACCCTATTATTCAGGTCCCCTATAAAGAGGTTTTTTCCTTATGAAGGTGAAATTAATGTTAAGGTAAATCCACTGAAGAATATTTATGACGTCAATCGAACAGGCAGTGCCGCCGTTCATAATGGAGATTGCCTCAGGCCAACATAAGCACCTTCTCTGGGAAACGATTCGCCTGTTCCACTCCAACGTGTTCTGAGCGGATATTTTCACTTCATGCCTGGTGGGAAAAATTAGAAGAGACAAAAATTACGAGGTCTTACTCGTCAGTGCGTAGAGTAGGATAAATAGATTTTTTGAACGGTTAACGAATCACCGAATTCCCATGGGTGTATCCCATTGTATTTTCACTCAGCCACTTCTTTTTAACACGAATATTATTATTATTATACGAATACATAATATTATTATGTAGGTATTTGTCTGAAGTTTTGTTTAGGTCAGTCTTGGAAATCATGTCAGGTACGTGACGCCTAGGGTGTGCGCATGGGACGTAAATGCGCGTTTTTGAGGCCAAATTTGTTTTTATCGCCCTTAAGAACCAATTGTCAGGTCAAAACTCATTCTGGTTCAAGTGAACATACACAAGGAAGAAGCAACCGTTTGAGATATTTTGTTCAAGATTAAGCGGGACAGCTGCAAAACAGCCTGAAAACGGCCGCTAGGAGCGCTGACTTCGGGCAGTTGTGGGATTTTGGTCTCAAGATTCAGTATGTTAGTACTCATAAAAGCGTTACCGAATCACCTTGCCGAATAATTTCATCGTCATTAATCCTCATTTACCCGCGAATATATAAACTGCCTTTCTTGTTTATTTTCTATAAATTCAGGAGAAGGTAATTTCCGCGCATAAGGTCAATTTTTGCATACACACCCACTTGTGTATATACTATGTCAATCGATTTCTAGCGTTTCTCATCAGTCTTACCAGCAGTTCCTGCCGGATGTTGGCTATTAGATCTTGTAGGGTTCTTGGGCGGTTGACGCAGAAATTCAAAACACTCCACAAAAAAGTAGTCTCATGGGGCCAAATCGGGAGACCCGGTCACTCCAAACTCCTCCTGTGAAGCCCAGTGATGATGTAGTTGGAGATTAGGTACTGGAGTTGGACTTAAGTTAATATTTGCTATCTAACTAGTTTGTGTATGTTACTTTTCAAAGTGGTTTCCACTTTCAACAGGACCGAGATACTTCACCATAACATGGTGCTGACTACGTCCTGAGACCCCCCCCCCCCCCCATGATTGTGTGCTGATATTTTCACCATATTCACGAACACGTTAAGGTCACATTTTCAAAACGAGTAAAGTAACCCGAAATCGTAATTCTTTTTGTGGTATCGTCGAGGGATTTCTTAATCTAGAACCAAATGCAGGAGTTCGAACTTGTATTGAAGGGATGAACAGTGGAAATGGGGCTTGGGTGATCTTGAAGCGAGAGAGTCTAGAAAACTGTGGAGTGAGGTCGCATAGATGGCAATTTTCATGGAAATAACTGACTCGTGCTGAGCGTAAATGGTATAATGCCAGATATACATATTTCATGAATCGATGCTGTTCCTATGTCAAAGATCTTTTTATGCATAAAAGGTCTTTGAAATAGGAACGAAATGCCGCTTCTACACGAGGCCAGTGGGCAGTCCAGTTGACTGGCACCTGTTCACTAGCACGATTTGGAAGCCAGTTGACTGGCGCCAGTAGGACGAAAACTATGGATGCAATTGCGTCTTCAAGGCTGTCCTACGTTCAGCTAAATAACTGTTTGCGCTTGTGCCGTGATTTTGTGCGTGAATCTTGTGAAGTGTTACGAATCACGGAAGTGGTAGAGGAGTTCATGGAGCTTCTTGTCGAGAACATTATTACCGAAGACGAGTTGGAGGACGTTTTTGAAGTTTACATCAGTTCTTTGCCAGAAAAATGCGCTCCTCGTTTTAGAAGTGCAATCCACGGCCATTTCAACCTGGCGGCCACGGCAGACGAAGAACGGGAAGTACGAAAACTCTGTAATCCCTCGAGCTACATTCGCACTGGACTGGCCCACACGAGGCCAGTGAGTCACGTCAGCTAAGATGTTTGGTGGTGGGGGGGAACTGGACTGTCCTGAAACCTACTGATGAGGACAGTCGACTGGGACAACTTTTTTCTACTGGACTGGCATGTCACTGGAAGTCAGTGGTGTTTACATGAGGCCAGTTACTGGCACCAGTCAACTGGCCTCGTGTAAACGTGGCATTGGGCGTTCCACGTACCTTTGGTATCCAGTTAGTTTGCGAGCGCACCACCTGGACCAGGGCTCTTAGTACTATTTGAGACTAGGGTTGTGATTGATGTTTTATGACGTGTTCGTCCGGTCATAGGACCAATGAAATACTAGGGTGCGGTTTCCGAGCTCGGGATCTATAGGTTGGTTCTGGACTTACAGAGTCAAGGACTCAAATAAGCTCTCGGATCTAAATCGCTTTTTTCAAGTCAGGGATTTATCTGCGAAACTCGGGGATCTATAAGTCCTAGACCTATTTGAGTATAGAATAAATACCGATAAATAGCAATAAATATCGAGAGAATCGTACGGTTTTTTGTGTTCTAATGTTGGCATTGGGTGACCGCCCAGTGTCAGTCAGTAGGTTCCGCAGTATAGCTATTCCTTTGCGGAAAGCCAATTTTTAGACTCCAGAGTCGAACAGGGCCGTTAAGACTCCAGAGTCTAGTTAAGTTTTGGACTTCGCCTTGACTCGGCAAGTCATTTTAAAGACTCCAAAGTCTAAAGCTTTGGATTGCGGATTGCTCTGTGATAGGTCAAGGCCATGGAAGTACACTCCCAATCTTCAACGCTGACCAGTCGCAGAGCAATACGCAATCCGGACTTTCCGCTCCATGTGAGCCCGCCTTAAATATAGAACTTCGTTAAATCCCGAGCTCCGAAATCGCACCTAAATAGTTTTCCTCTTCTCTTTTCAACTTTGGGCTTTGTGTGCGAGTCGCAGTCGTATTCGTGTAGTTCGAGAGTAATAAACAGAACATTCGATATTCAACTCTCAACCACATTTCCTT
This sequence comes from Stenodema calcarata, assembly GCA_963920205.1. Lineage (NCBI taxonomy): Eukaryota > Metazoa > Arthropoda > Insecta > Hemiptera > Miridae > Stenodema > Stenodema calcarata. The sequence goes on along the minus strand of OY986055.1, from coordinate 4,650,383 downwards.
ATTTCATCTCCTCAACCTCTGATCATCTTAAATCGACACATACACATAAAAGACCTACAGTGATCAACCCCCATCATAGTAAATACGGCATTTCACAACAAGCATGGTAGAACTCGTGGCTGAAAATAAACGTCAAATTAGGACAAGGTAAAATTCAAGGGTGAGTTATCTAACAGCGGTACTTACAAATCCACCAGAGATGGGATCCTCACGGTCCTGTAATAAATAAAAAGAATAAGGAAAAGTGTTTCCACAACTCGACATATTCAAGGCTGGATAAATAAAGCAGTGTATAACATAAGTGTGGTGGCTGAGGGACTCTCAGGGCGAGAGTTCGGTTCGAACAGACTAAGAAGTTGTTATGCGCAACCTCATTCATCATGCTTGTTGTGAAAAGGCCGGATTTTGTCCAAAAACTGGTAGACTCTTGAAGAATGATTGTAGTAGAAAGGTTCAGGTGGAATGTTTGGAAAGAGCGAAGAAAACGTGGACGTTGAGTAGGAAGTTGTCGTTATTATTGGTAACACGTACATACCCTTGAAGCACTGAATTGTACCTTAGTACAATTATAGAGGTAGAAGTCGTTATGAGGATACTTTCTGTAGTACACACTCTGCTACTGGTCCTTATTGACGAACAATCCACAGAAACTCAATTTCAAGCAAAACCCAATTTCAAGGTTTTAGAGTAAAATATTAGCAACGGACACAAGTAGATTGTAAATATAGAAATAATACAAAGAGCAGGTGTGTACTTTCCACGAAGATTTCCCCCCGGTGAAATTCTCATCTGTTGGTATATCCACCTTTCTTCGTCCGATTAGTTATTTAGATACGATTAATCAACAATAAGACAAACTTTGACGGAGGCACTTTTACAAAAGTTCCACAGATGCGGTTTTCAATGGTGGATCTGGGTCATTAAGATGAGCATGACGAACGAGAGGAGGGTTTTAGGGTTGTTCGTAAGGGTACCTTCTAAAGGCCTGTGCGAGTTCATATATTAGCCCACCCCGATAACAGCAGGCCATATTACATACGCTTCAAAGTTTGAGATTCACACAGATTTAAAGGTAATGTTCCACTCACATGTTCACAGGAAGTATCGGAGTTTGAATAATAAGAGGACTATACAGGGTGGTTTTTAATGAATGGATCACCCTTCCAATTTTCTTCACAAAAAGGGTAAAAAGAACTTTACAAGCGGTACCACCATAATTTTTGACGAGGAATTGCAATATTACATTTTCTCGCGCTGCGCATGAGTGAAAGTGCGCGAAGTCACATTAACTTTGTTTTTTCAAATGGGAACCCCCATTTTTTATTGCCAATTCGGATTCTACGCCAAATTTCATCAACAATTGACACCTCAATTGATGTTTTATACGGCTCGCAACCTAAAAAGCGCTCGAGGACAATATAATCTAGATACCTACCCTCCTGCCCAACGACTCATCTAAATAAAATTAAAATGATCAAGAGCCAGAACAAGGTGATTGTTCTTAAAAAACGAAATAGTTTTAAACTGTTATCTCGGTTAAAAAATTGATATCACCACGTGATTCAGCATCGAAAAATGATGAAATTTCATCTGCGATACTCTGGGTTAGCAAAATCATTTTGCTATTTTTGGGCAATTTCACGGTTGAGCGAATATTAGCGCTTGCTGGTAGGGTCGCGCGCCGTATAAAACTTCAATTGTGGTGTCAAATGTTCATAAAAGTTTGCGTAGGATCCGAATCTTCAATAAAAAGTGGGGGTTCCCATTTGAAAAGACAAAGTTAGTGAAGTTTTTGTGAAGAAGATGGGAAATGTGATCCATTCACTAAGAACCACCCTGTATACGTCCGACTTTCGGTGGGAGCATCCTCGTGACGCTACAAATATGCAGTGATCCCTCCATCGAGCTCTACAATCTGGATTTCTCAGGACCAAAAACACAAAGCATCGTATATCGGATTGTCGTCAGTATTGCAGGGCTCCTCCCAGAAAAGGAATGATCGTATGAACTCAGCTTGAGGAGATCCGAGACACAATGCTGGTTGTATGAAGGCATCATAGTATAGAAACAACAGTCATGCAGCATGGCTATAAGAGCGAATTTCCGAAGAAATAAATGGTTTTATGAAAAACGTTATTGGTTTTATATTTTCTTCCCATTATTTGCCGAGTAAACCTCAGTTTATAGATTTTTCAACGCTGAACACGATGGTGAAGTCAGAATTGCGATATCTCAGTCCGTTATCAGATTAGAGCAGTTGAAACGTGAAGAACATCTCAAGTAACAACCACGTTTCTTCATCTTTAAAGTGCTCCAGTTTGAGAATAAGATATCTCAATTCTGACTTCACCATCGTATTCAGCGGAAGAAACCTTTGAAATGAGGTGTCACTTGTCATACTGTTTCATTTTGGAATTAATGGGTAATTCCCCCCCCCCTCCACAACCACCCCTTACAGTCGCCCGATTCTACTCATCTACGAACTTAGCCTTTAGATTGCCAAGACAGATTTTTTGTGCAAATTTGAGCTTTTAATCTCAATTCTACCGAGAATTCTATCTGGAATGACAAATAATATAATATATAAATATATGATTTTGGTGTCTTTTGGCAGTCAATTCAGGATGGCCTGAAACGGATTTTGCTATACAATTTTTTCGGAAATTTGAGTTTCAACAATTTTGGGCTGAGTACAATAGCTTCATTTTCTTCGAAAATTCGCTAAAACGTAATTATTGAAGTTCTAAACTTTTGTACCACGTAACCTCCTCATGGACTCCGCTATGAATCCAATAAAATCGTCACCTTTCGGGGGCTTGTATGAATGGTGCCATTTTCATTTTAAACGTTGAGTCAAAAAAAGATAAAAGATCTTACAAATATCGAATTGCGTTTTGAAATAATGGTGATCCTACACCGAAAATTCGGTGCAGGCATTTTTGGTCCAGGCAACAATAATTATTAACAGTCGTCAGAAATGTGTGGGGGTAGAAACGAAGATTAAATCAACATGCAACGTGCTGAAAAACTAAATACGTGAAGTGAAATGAAATGGTTTACGTATTATCTGAACATGCTGTTTAACACAACCCCCCCCCCTCCCCCGCCGCTCCAAGATGGCTACAGCGATATCAGCGCTTTAAACGAAAATTGTGTTGGACATGAGGAAGGTCAGCGGAGATGTTACAAACTGATGATTTGGCTATTTTTATTAAATTAAAAACGAAACCAAAAGTCTGGGAGTCAATCAAAATGATTCCGAACAAAACTGAGTGCCTTCAAGCAGCCCACACCCACCAGCTGCAAGTGCGACGAACAATTTCGATTTTTCTCGGAGGGTGGGAATTTTGATTTAAACGAACTGCACGTAATAGTCAACATTGCAAACAACAAGAAATAATACAGTAAACTTACCGTTGAGACATCAAGTACCTACAGAGGTATTGTGGAGGAGCATCAATGTAGAAGAACACCGCAATAAATTATAGTAGTCCATGAAATGTGAAGTAGAAGTTTCATTAGAAGTTGTCCAATGAGGTAGTCATTCAGTGTGACAATATCGTGCGGATATACAGGGTCTTAATGAACGTCCCACCCTTTTCATTTCGATAATTCGAGATATAGAAAAAAAACTCATCGAAGTAACGTCCCTTCAAGTTGTTTACAAAGAATTCAACGACCACATTTTTGTGCGCCGCGCATGCGCACAAATGCAGGCTACGCATGCTAAATTGGTTTTTTCAAAAGGAAACCGCCTCTTTTTCATTGCAGATTCGGATTCTACATCAAATTTTATGAATTTTTTATTTCGACAACCTTTTTTTTGGGGGGGGGGGGGCCTTTCATTTGAAGAAACAAAGTTGGCATGCGTAGCCTGCATTTGAGCGAAAGCGTGGCAAACAAAAAATGTGATCGTTGGATTCTTTGTAAAAAGATTCCAATGGTTCATTATCGAAGATAATAAACCAAAATGAAGGGACGTTACTTCGATAGGTTTTTGGCTAGCTCTCGAAATATCGAAATAAAAAGGAAGGGAAGTTCATTAAGAACCGCCCAGTATACAATGTCGATAACAGCTGGTTACTAAACCGATCTGCAGAACCCCCCAAATTCAGTCGAGGCAAGATTGAAAGATGAATCGCGTCAAAGTGAATTTACACTCGTGTTTTGTCGTATTTTCAATTTGTTATACAATTCACTTTATTGAACGGTGGGGCCATTATGAAAATTAAACTCTTCTCTCACACAACCAGGGGCGGATCCAGACTTCGGTGGGGGGTTAGAGGTTCATAACGTAACCTAACTTAAGTTTCAGCGATTCAATTCTTTCTATTGCATCTAGAGCGAACACTGAAAACCACGTCCATGTTCGCAATGAGCCTTTGTATGGACGTATCGAGTAACCCCTCGAAGTTTGAGGGGTGTGACTCTTGAAAATCGAGATATCCTGCTGAATAGTTAGTTTTGGGGGCCACTCCCAGACGACTACTATAACATTGCCGTTTCAGTCACCCCCCCCCCCCCCCCACCCCCCTTGAAACCGCAACTGCAGACATCACATAAAAGATGACTACAGATCTCCTGTACAATACTGCCGGCTGTTGGATATGGGGGGGGGGTGAATAGTGGTGATTTAGAACCTATGGATGTATCAGTGGTGTGACGTAGCGCACTTTGCAAATCTCCCAATGATTGTGTATTGCTACACTCTACAGTGACTCGTTCAACGTCATTCAAAGTCTGCAGATGTACCGAAAACCAATAGAATACCATTGCAAAGTGTATATTGTGACAAAAAATAATTGATTATTTTGATCAAAATAAAAATTCGTATGAAACTAACAACTTATCATAATTTTAATGATTATAATATGAAATATGATTGAAATAATTAAAATATTATAAGTACCAGTGGTAATTGCGTAAGGGGAACACTTGAGCAGTTTTATACAGACGAACGGTAATTCAGATTGAACAGTACACACTCGGCTATCCTGTGATTCCACTTTGCCACTGTGAATCACGTTTTCAGTCAGTCGTTCACAGAGTCGCGCTTTTCTTCCTTTTAACGTGCTATTTTTGGTCCTATTGCAGGATCTATTTGACGTTGAAATGCCGAAAGTGATAACAATAGTGAAAATCGTTTGTGACATTTTAGGGGAAGCCAAAATCTGCTCGGATAATGTTTTGCCCACACGAGGTGATGTTCTTCGATTGCAAGAGATGCAGTGTGGGGTATTGAGGGGGTGGGGGTGGGGGGGCATTACTGAGGCTTTTGACACGGAGCAGGGGTGCCTGTTGAGCCCACAGTATTTGCACTGTATTTGAATGACCTCAAGAGTGCCCATTTGGAGATTGGAGGGACAACGATAAGGCTGTCATGTACGCGGACGACATTGGCAGCAAAATATTGATGCCCTCCAGGTGTATTGTGACTTGTGGGCCCTGCAGGTAGACCTTCGGGAGGTGCGGGCGTTTGAGGAGCTTGGAATCCTGGTCTTACCGCGGGGATCCGGTAGAGGTGGTGGGCTCATACAAGTATCTAGGGGTGACTTTGACATCTGGGGTGTCTTTCTCCACTCACTTGAAGAAGAGGGCAACAGCTTCCAAGCTTAGCATTTTCGCTGTTTGCGTGGATCATTTGTGAAACAGACAAGGCATCAGCTAGATCAGTATTATGTTATGGCGTCCAGGTTTTGGGATTCCAGCAATACGCCTTTCCTGAGCGAGTGCTACTTTGTCAAAATGATACTTCCACCTCCCACAAAACACGCCAGACTAATTCATACTGCGTGAGAATAGGGTTTCCCCTTGTTCTCCCACACGTTCCCATTGCATTGCAGGTATTTGCACAGTGTTATGAGGATGCCTCAGAATCGTTTTCCACGCGTGGTTGCAGGCGGGTTGGTGAAACTACAATTATTTTGGTACCAGCGCATTAGAAGACCTGCTGAACAGTATCAGTCCTCGCTCAGCGAATGTTTCCAGGATGTAGAGATGTGGAGATCTGACTTGCGGCTGCTGCTTGAGCGAATATAGGCGCCCTGGAGGGAGGTGCTCTGAGTAGAGATAGAACCTCTCAAAATAGAATTTATCGCCTCCTGGAATCGATGTACTCAGCATTGACCTGACTTCCAACACTCAGAGGCTCTCAATGTACGTATGTGCTTAGGTGGATCTGCAGAGTTCGAGGGAATCTCCTCCGGCTGAACTCAGCATGCTCAAGATGGTGCAGATTTCACCACTGATCCGTTCTTTGTGCAAATTGGGCGTGCCCGAAGATTTTCCGTACTTTTTGGCCACGCCCAAGTTTGCACGCCCAGTCCTTGCGGAGTTCCAATCTCATGTCATTTCTCGGTCAAAAAAGCCATTTATGTTATGAAGAATGAAGTTATGGAACCTGAAGGCATTTTTTGATCACTCTAAAACTTTGCACACATCTTTTTCAGGTCATAAGGCAACATACTTTCCCTACTCCATATGAAAATGGAAAAACTTTTTTTTGCTGGTTAAACTTGCTCCAACTCCAGTCACCAATACACCATTTTCAGTGTGGCAACGTATACCTATCAATGAGCAGACATACATAATTACAATCATAATGATATCCATACCGTATTTACAATAAAACTACTGATTGGTTTGCAACCAATGAGGGCGTGAATTGGCTGTGTGAAGTGTGAAATGTTATAACTGGCCATTTTTAGCGGTCACAAGATTCCTTTAGGAGAACGAAGTCAATTCGAGGATTTTGAAGCAGTTCAAAAGCCGCCCTTTGAAATGAGTATTTTTGGTGAAGTTCAGGTGATTCCTTCTACCTTGTGGCTCAAGCTGCCTTACTAAAATGAATCAACACACCAGAGAAGCCATTCTCTGACGAAGATTATCAATCGAACTTCATTCCCAACCCTAGGCAATAAAAAGGACAAGGAACCACACAAATTGAGAACGAAACCTGAAATAAACGTGGACTCTGCAGTACTTATTACTATAACTTTATTGTGTATTACATACAAAATCAAAACAATATTCTAGCTTTATATACACACATGTATATTGCCTCAAATTACAATAAAACGGAAATTCATGACCGTGAGGATCTACAGGGTAACACCAAATCTAATAACTGAAGGCCAAAATTATAAATGAGTTGGGATCCAATTCGGAGCACACCATAAATTTGTCACCCTCCAACAACTAGGGGCGCAGCCAATCATTAGAGGAGCCGGTAGAGAAGACGTACGAAAACACAATAGAAAATGTATCCACAACCATTCAAAGACAATCAGACATTTTTGGGTATTAGTAAAGAGTGTAACTTCATCTCTATAGCTGAGCACTGAAATAGCGATTTCAAACGAAATGTTTGTCGATAGAACAACTGGAGTAAAGTTACAGCAAGTATTGATTAGAAGGCGAAAGAGCAGATTTCAGAGTATGCTAAATTTTACAGCTAAATGACGTCTTGATGATCTTATTACAGCAAAAAATACGTAAATTTATCTCGTACGGGGACGATGCATCGAATGTGTAAACTCGTTTGCCTCTTGACCAACATAAAATTCCGATTTTGGAAAGGAGTTTCAAGCACAAAAGAGAAGGGTTTGGGTTTTGGTTGTGAAAACTCACGAACTACTGCCAAAAAGGTTTAAAAAAAACCATAGGCGAGTGGTGATGGTCTCACCATTGAAATTTCTGTCGTTTCACTTTATGATACGTAATGTTTCCTTTAAAATCGTTGATATTTCACAACATATTAATAGCCCTCCCCCCAGAGAGTGAAGAGACGGCTTAAATCATAACGACTGTACACATTAGGGCTTAGAATAGGATGATAGTGAAGTCAAATCGGAATAGCGTAAATAGATATAAAGGTGGCATAGAATCACAACGAAATAGTACAATGTTTGTATCATGAACCGGAAATCGGTCGTTCTATGGCGTATTTAATGGGTATAGTCGTGTAGAGGAAGGCTTACAACTAGTCAGTGTTCGGAGAGGTTATGTGCAACGGCACTTGGATGTAACACCAACATCCCTCCCCATTCAAACACCCCCACATTATTACTTAAACGTAGTTACGTTATCAACTCGATAACAGGATAAATGTAATTCTTAATAAAATTCAAGCAGCGACAGGAAAGGTGCGAAATCATTGACGAATGATTCTAACACCATTTACAAAAGCAGTTGTAATACACAGTGGTACAAAACGGTCTGGCAGACCATCAGAAAACACAGAATAGTTCAATTATTTAGACTATATGATGGGGAAGTACTAGAGACTCGAGATGAGGAACGGCGAGTTGTGGGTCCAGAGGGTTTTCTAAATTATTTCGGTTGAAGGCGTGTGAGATGTGAAGCCAAAATAAGTGTGGGATGCTTATCATTGAATGAGAAAATAATGTAAAAATGATTTTCATCCGTTATTTCGTCCTTCAAGATCCCACAACATCTAACTCACTTTTCCCAGTGCTATTACAATATATAACTCTTGTGGATATTAAGAAAACTCTGCAAATTCTAGACACAACAGTCTATTATCTATAATAAACCGTTGTCTCAAGAATTTGCAGAGTTTTCTTAATATCTACAAGAGTAATAGCGCTGGCAGTAATCATATTGTAATAGCGTAGTAATATTGTAATAGCTCGAGTAATATTGTAATAGCGCTGGTAAAATAAAGTTGGCAAAAGTGACTTAGACCTTGTGGGATCTTAAAGGACGTTTTGGTAGCATTGGTTTGAATAGTAGAACTGGATGACGGGAGACCTACTCAGTCAGTAGAACATAGTTTGTGACCAACCGATGAGTACGTGAACTGAATGAAGGATTGAACCCGAAATTCGCTTAGAATCATAATATCGTAGAAACTACATACTCAAGTCTATGAACACGAATTCACACCCCCACAACAAAGGTTTCCCTCCCACTCCCCACACTACTCACCCCCATCCTTTCATTGCAACGAAAACCACTGTACCTACTGTTAAAAGAATGAAACATACTTACAAAAAAAAAAAAAAAAAGAGTTATGGAGTCATCTGAAACAAGTTGAGTAATGCAAACCCACTGAAGGGTGGCTCAGGGCTCAGTGTAAACTGGACTAACATACGATCCCAAAATTCACCTTTCGACTTTACGATGATGGCCTAACCTTGAAATCACTTATTTAATTAGTTAAACTACTATAACACGCTATACACAAAGTAATCAAGATTTAAAATTTATGAAAAGTGTATTTGTTGTTCTAATTTCAAAAAAAAAATCAAACCATATTTCTTTCAGAACGGTAATAGAAATAAAACTCAGGTTCTTTCACTTCTCTCCCAGGAAGCCGAATTTGTAGCTGAATTTGATGAAATAACGGAAATGATATAGATACGATAGCGTAATATTATGGTAAAGAACATCAATATAACATTACTTTCTAATGGGAAGGTTCGGAATTCCCTCTCAAATATATTTAGTCTGGGTGAGCTTGCTCTGGCCGCCTGTGGGGTCCATCATTCTTCCCCAGTCAGTTTGTCCTACCACGAAGCCGATGGCTCTCATCTTCTCCTGTTCATATCGTTCCTCCAAATCGGCCCACCGTACCTGAAATTGACAATGACAATTAAGTAGAAATTCGGGAAGGGAGAATGAAGACGAAAACTAGATATCGCAAGGGGGAACGAGCGGAGTCGTGCCACGACTGTCGTGGATTCAAATGGAGTAAAGCACGAGAAGCCCAGTCAATAAAGACATCAAACGCGCATGTATCTACGATTTTTGTATATGTTGTTAGGATCCCTCCGGGTAGTGTGTACCTAAAATTGTTTTCGTGGTGCTCGGAAAACAGCGAAATGTTTGCACTAGTTTTAGGTTTTGGCCAAAAAAGCAGTTATGCAGCCTCCTGGTGAAAAAAGGTATTCCTTCATTTTTTTGAAGTATATAAAACTCAATACAATTTCAGTGGTAGTAGAACTCCGTACACCAATTAGAACCCGAGCTCTGCAAAAACAGGCATTTGTTCCAAAAAGTGCAGATTTCATGTTACGGTCATTTTTGGTGTCTGTTGGCTATAACTCCGAAAAATAATTCAATTTTTTTGATTTTTTTTTTCCATCTTGAAGCTAGTTGAATGTACTATGTAATGTATGGCTGCTGACCACCCCGGTTCGAGGGGGGTTAGGCATTATGCTTCCACAGAACCGTATATCCCCAGAGCGGTCGAACAAAAAGATTGCGAACAGGGGCACCGCAGCCATGACAACTATCGGACCCCATAACCTTTGATAGTGAAAAAGGAACAGCTAAAAGAGTTTTCCCCTGAAACGCCCATGACTAGCACGAAATTAGCATCAGTTTCTATTCATACCAAACGAACCACGAATTCATGGATTGCCGTGGATGAAATATCGAGAGTTGCGTGGCAGAAATGACAAGGCCATTTTTTACCGAAATTAAGTTTTTAACGCTTCATATAATAAGCCTCCTCTACAAGCTGGTATCTTTAATTCCACTAAAAATGGATTCTAAAGTGCTCAAAATATACCGTAATACCAAAAGTACGCGATCCAGCCCTTTTTTTTACTGAAGCTGTATTTTCCAGGCAGAAATGACCAAGTACCGATCTAGTATCACTTGGTCATTTCGGCTAGTAAAATGGGATAGGCGGGCAATGATCAAGTGTCAAGTAGTCACTTCTGCCAGCCGGAATATGGTGAATTCGCTGGTTCAACTGAAGGCCAAAGTGACCAATTGTTATCATTTCACTACACTTTGGTATAATTCGTAGGTAGAAGCACCTAACTCAAAGGTAGGTACTTCTCGCTTCAGATCGACATAATTGTGTGAAGAGGTAACTTGAACAACTCCAGTAGTGACTTCCGCTCACACATTTGGCCAGTCCTCAGCAGTTTAGCTGTTCTAGGCTTTCTTTAAAAGACATTATTTTCTGTGTGCCGTGTTTGTGTTTGTAATTTTCTTTCTCCTTTTCTCCAGGAACACACAAGCCTTATCATGTGCGCGAGCTGAAATTCAGTGACATGGTCGACATGAAAAAACTGCCATGTTGATGACTAATAGACTGAAAGACACTGAAGGTCAAAAAGCCTCGTGGCTGAAGATCAAAGGGTTGAAATTCACTAAGGGATCCATCAACGTCAGCTACAACTACTTCGGCGAGTATAGTAGGTACGCTGGATCCATCAGTAGGGCAAAAAAATATCGTATATCCCAAGCGAAGAAAAAAGACCTATTGAAACTATGCAAGACATGTGCTATTCCTGCAGAATACCACAGCTGGTATAACAACCTCCGGACAAGCCCTACGGCTGCTGACCGCGCTCCAGGGCCAAGCCAAGAATCGGAGGACGATGACGAGTGAACCTTCTGAGATTTTTTTATTCACCAATTTATTGACCTATACTTAATAAGTAATTCTTTTTTATTTTCATCGACTGGTTTATTTTCAGTTTTGATTATAGATCATAATAAAGCATACTTTCCTGAGTTTAGAAGTGTTTTCTGAGTTTTAGTGTTTTTATTGAAAAAACAGTCCGGAATAGCGCAAGCTTCTCAAAGGCAGGGGGGGTTCTCTGAACCAATCATTATTATTCTGTTCATAAAACATCGGGAAATGAACTAACTATCAGATCCCAAACAGCGCAATTCAGTATTCCAGCGCACATAGTCACTTCTGCTAGCCGAATTGAAAAAAAGAGGTTCAAAAATGTTTAAAGCGCTCTTTGTTGACAAAATTGATGTCTCTTGGTCATTTCTGCCAGGCAACCCTCAATACAACATATTTCATCTACGGCAATCCGTGGAATTATATTATGTTACATAAAACAACAAATATATGTACCCTCTTCCCCTTGGAGGACCCCTGAACCGAGGAGCTCTGCTCTCGAGTCTCGAAGTAGTCCTCTGGAAGCTGAAGCCAATCCTTGATGCTTGCTGAGGTCCTGGCTTTGGCGAGTCCATCAAGCCGGTCTATAACAGAAGAGCGGGCAACCCTTGAATATACGCTTAGACGAGATTGAAAAGGTAGTCAAAACATACACAGGGGAATGAAGATGTGGTCGATGATTCTGATAGAAACCCCATTACCAGTAATAATTATTGACAGTCAAATCTGAAAAGAAGAAATAAGTAGGCTTAGAAACTATGAAGAGAAGGAAAATATACCTAGTTTGTTGAAACTGCTGTCCAGATCGTCCCATTTGCTTCGATTCGCTGCTGAGAAGAAGCCCTGTAGCAAGAACTTGGACATCTCAACCTAAAGCTTGATAGGCTTGCAAACAAATTACTCAAGAGCCTATTTTCGTCCTTTGCATTCGGATAAGTTTTGGTGCTTCTTTGGAATTAGTTAAAACAAAACTTAGTCTTGGGAATTACAGCATAAAAAATACGAAAAAGGGGTTAGTTTGGTACGATATGAGAAAATGCATTCATCAAATAACGATTTGAGGAACATAATTATTGCATGTGAATAAGAACCCTAGACTACCTAGGGATAATCTAGGGTCCTTAAAAGTCGATAAGTAGCATGGGGCTCACGTCAAATGAATATTATTGCGCAAAACCTTCATTCATCTGCAACTTGAAAGGAGTTTGGACTTGGAGTTGGACTTCCACTCCGATCATGAAAATGAGTAAATTTACGTTGATAGTAGTATTTCACATGACATGAGCCCTTACATGGGAACTGAAATGAGCCACGTTTTGAGTGAATGGTTTTGTAAAACAACAGAGTTCATAAATAACAAATACTCGAGGCTTACAATTATTGTAACAACGATAACTTTTACATGAAAACAAATTTCTTTATCGAAAACAAATTGAAGACACAAGTACCTATAGCAGCCTCGTAAGTAACTAACACCAGCAATTTCTCACTCTGGAATGTTAATGGTCTATCTTAAGGTAATACTGTACAAGTGATGGATTCGTAAACTGTACCAGCAGCACAACCCACGGATACTAGTATAACTTCTGAGTTTTCTCCAGCAGGAAGAAATTCTACAATGTAGAATGTCATTTTTGGTTGATTTGGGAGTGATTTTTAACAACTTGATCTTGTGTTCAGTTCATTTGCGGAGCATTGAACAGATTTTTTGTAGGTATTTGAATTACCACAAACCCAACCAGTTTTTTAATGAAGAAGTAGAAGAACAAGATGGTACCGCTGAAAGATTCGATCTCCCAACTTCAGTAGAGTCGTGTAAATGCCTCTGCCTCATGCCAGATCAGATGACAGATATTGAGGAAGGCTTCCAAAAATGTACAATATCGAATGTATGCCATGTGTCTTTTGAATAAACAGTTAAGACGTCATTAACCCTTCTGAAACCCACTTTCCAACCGTTTTGTTGTTATAAAACGAACCATTGCGCAGACCTTATCAGAGATCTCACGCCGTCATTGAGGAAACTGCTTGGGTTCATTTCAACAACATCAATGATCACGGGCTGTGAACCCCTTGTATGATTCAATTGAATACACTCCATCATGAGAATCATTGTGTCAGTCTATCAGTCCGTTAGTTAATTATGTCCTAAAAATATGTACATAATAGGCTTGTAATGTTCGAGTAGACATACACGCACTTCTTTAAATCCAGTAATCAATTATTAACGATTGTGTACACGAGTACCTTGATCGGTAGGTAACACAGATCAGCGAATAATTGGGTTCTGGATGTTGTTGCGCAGCTGGAAGTCATTTCCGAAGTAATTTTATGTGTAGAATCTGAATCGGAGCTCAGAATCGTCCTATCACGTCGGAATTTGGAGATATTTGAGGTTTATGTACACAAAAATGGCTAATTTGGCTATTTTTGAGGTTAGATACAGACTGGAAAAAAAAATTCTAATTTTTTTCTACACGCTACATCATCTAGAACTACTCTTTCCCTTTAAAATGAGACTTTGAATGATACTGTAGGATGCTTCTTCTGAAAATTATGGCGATTTTTAGGTGAGGGATGACATGAAAAACTTCTACTGGGCTAAACAAACCCTTTTTTTGGTGGCTACAATATGATGCGAAAGTAGTTTTGAAAAATCATGGTTCGAATAGGCGACAAAAGCCTGTTTTCTAATAAGAGGTTTTATTTCTAGACGTTTAATTTCTTTTAATAAGAGGTTTTATTTCAAGGGAATTTTCGGCATGGGGTCAGTGTTTAAATGCTTTAAATCCTCGAAAACCTCCTAGTTACATGGTTTCAAAATTGTAGTACTGGAAGATGTAACGTGTAGAAAAAAAAATTAGGTAGGTACATTTTGTCCAGTCTGTATCTAACTTAACCTCAAAAATAGCCAAATTAGCAATTTTTCGTGTGCATAACCTCAAATATCTCAAAATTCAGACATGATAGGACGATTCTGAGCTTGGATTCAGATTCTACGCAGAAAATTACTTCGGAAATGACCTCCAGCTGTTCAAAAACAAATCCTTGCAGGTCTGTGTAATGATTAAAACCCCAAATTCATTCAAAATAAAAATAAGTTTGTTTTAACAACATTGTTTTAAAAAGCATTTACATCGAATAGTTGAGATGGCACCAAGAAATGGCCAGAAAATGAAAACGAGTAATGAGGCCAACACCACTACATGATTCATCAGCTCAGGACAGACAGATAAAAGGACATCACCAATTACCTAGAGAAATAAAATGCCCACCTTTCCATGTTCTGGGCGACATACCGGGTAAAAAGCTGTCACCTTTGCTAAGCGTTGAAATGTTCTAATGCAAAAATTATGCGACTGGGCGGTTTCTTTGGAGAGAAATTTTTGATAGAGTAAGATTGGGCTTTTTGACTGGTAAGTTGATTTATTGCACTGCATGCCATAAATATTGATTGAAAACTTGTTGGAATATTTGCAATGAATACAGCAAACAGTGAGTTTGATGAGTGAAGTCAGAGTACACCGTTGGAAAGGTGAGATTTCAAGCAAGTTTTTCTCATAGACGACCCGACGAAAGAGAACTAACTAAAAGAGATAGAACAGATAGAAAAACGTCAAATTTTCGGATTGGGGTACCTGATGCGATGCAACAGTTCAGCCATGTGACCAATCGCATACCTGAGTAACATTGCAGGGATCACTCACATTCTAACAAACCTGGTTTCTTGAGAGATCTCTATAACGATGCATGATCCTATCAAAGTAGAATAGAAAACAACGGAAGAACATTGAGAGGAACTTGCATGATTCTGAGTCTTTTATTAACAGTTTTCTTGTTTAGTTTCACATTCATAATATTTACTTCAATTTAAAAGTTGATGGTGGTGCATGTAGGTATGTCAATCAACGCAGAATTTTATACCCTTCAATTTGTCTGTTCTTAAGGTTTTCGCTGGGATACGTTGTTTAGGACTTGAAAGCGAGAAACTGGAGAAAGTCCGCAAATTTCGACCTTTTTGAGGTGGAAGCTCAGATTACTCGTTTTCAAGACTATACCAAGGTTATACGCTCTCCTGAAGGACTATAAGAATTTATAAAGGACTATAAGATTTATAAAACGACCCCAAGGGGACTCAAGTTCTGGAGTTTCACATATTTTCCACCACTGAAACTTCGAAAAGGAGGGTTTCAAAGCCATAGACTACAATTTTAAAGTGAAGAATGAATAATTCCAAAGCTATGGTCACATGGTAAGGCATTCAGTTCTGCAGTCCTATTGGTCAATAACTATAGGACTGGAGAACTCAACGCCTTATATAAAAATTCAAATATGAAATTTGGTGAGGCAACTAACTGATATTATCCATCATACGTCAAAATGATTTTACGTCAAAATGCGAAAAAAACTGCAAAAATCAAAACACAATGTAACGAAGGATAATGTTACGATTCATTTTATGGGTTGCAGTTTTGTATTTTCGTGTCGTCACTGATTGCCTCTTCCTCGTTTACGAACATGCATGAACATGAACATGCAGGTTCCCCTCATCAACTGCTAAGTCCCATCAACCAACCATATTAATAATGAATGATCATTAGCCCAGAATCCCAATACGATTAACTCCTGCATCTTTACATAAATCTGACTGAATGGAGAAACTCCAATCGAATCCATTCAAGCCAATACAAATGTTGCACAATCAGCCAAATGGCGATGAAAACAATAATGACTGTGAAATACAAGGAATCCTTTGGAATAATCAAAATAAAACTAGAGGAGGTTTACCAATAACTTCGTTTTTATTAGTAAATCTAAATATTTAATGGTTTTAAAAAAAGCCCATGTAACCAATTTAAAATTCAACAGAAACGTTAGTCGCGGGGATTAAAGGAAGGATTAGATGAAGATATAGATATTATCTATTTCTGAGTAGAAAATGATGTATTCAATGAAAACATTAATCAACGGATTACAGCAGAGTACGTAATTACATATTGATCACGAATTGATGCGAGTGGAGGCCGAGTTCTAGTGTCATCAAATGGCCGGTGAAAACTTTATGTGAATTTTCCACAGCTTGAATCAGAGTACTAAAAGGTTCATCACACTTGAGTTCTAAAAGCAGATGAACTTACCGACTCTGCACATGGTTCATCTTCTTCTTCGTTTTGATTTTCCTGGTCCTTAGGTTGGTCATCATTGTTGGACTCTGTAGGGGCATCAGCGGGCGACGTTTTGGCAGGTGGCGCTGTATCGGTTTGGGAATCTTTGACGTCTTTAATCTCAACAGGAGTGTCTTCGGGCTTGGGTTCTTCCGATGTGTCTTCCATGTCGACCTGGGGAATGTATGAGGGAAATCGTTCTTAGATAATAGTTGGGGCGTTGCTGTGAAATAACAAGTGAATCAACCGAAACCATTGCAGAGCGGATTTGGTCATTGTGTTGTGAGGCATGGACAATCCACCATTTGCTACTAGAGTCAACCCATCCAAGCTATAATCAGTCATGTTCAGTGCTGAAAATGCCTTGGGCGAAATGGTAACTCTCGGTAATCTCCACAAGGAGAAGTATAGAAAATAATGCTGCTTTGGAGAGGCTCAAACTATGGATGCAAATAGATAATCGATTATTTGATCCCGATTAATCGATTAATTTTAATCTATGTTTAGCTGCCGATTGTTTTTGTTCTAATATCTAATATTATTACTGATTAGTTTGTTTTCGATTTCATCCATTCTAATATGCTTAAAAACGCTTACATACGAGTCTGCAATACATTGAGACATTTTCATGTCATCCCCCCCCCCAGGAAAATGTCGCCGTTTTGTCAATCGAAGACATTTTCATGTCTCCATTATATACCTCATGTCTCCATTATATAAACACAGAAAACAAAAATTGTTATTTTTTTTTAAATTTTTTATAATTTCAAAAATAAAATTGTTTTATTCTTCCATCGGTTCAATTTCTTCTGCAGTAATACTGAGTAATGGGCGGTGATGTGAAAAGTATGAAGTGTATGCCAGTGTCTATATTAGAAACGTTCCGTTTAAATACTCCATCAACGCAAGTCATATTGCGAGTTGTTGATACATCCAGTGAGTTATTTAATTGGCAACCGAATGTTTCAGTCATGAATTTGCGAAACTCTACACCCTCTTGATCTAAAGTCGATATTGAAATCGCCCTCAGTACAATTGGCAAATCGTACAACAAAACGACACACCGCTCATTTGGGACACCTAACGACCATAATGTTGTGTGCAAACAAACTTCGTATCAAGTCATGCGCATATCTCAGCTTTTCGAAGGGCGACAACCGAGTGAGTGGAATGTATTCTAGTTCAATAAATCGAGAGCTTTCCAACGAATGGTGAACGGTTTTTGTCCGATGACAAATGACGAAGTACTATTCCCCTAGCAACGACTCGGTTGTTCGCGGAAATCGTCAGAAACTCATTTGGGACAATTTTCGTAGTCAATTTTCGTAATGGTTTTGGTTTATTATCTTCGATAATGAACCATTGGAATCGCCCAAAGAAAAAATTTTTTTAACCCCCCCTCAAAATTTGTTGGTTTACGTTTCAAGATACGTAGATTCAGAAAATCGAATAAAAAAAAATCCGTCCGTCCGCCGTACGCCGTACGCCGTACGCCGTACGCCGTCCGCGCCACTTTGCCCAGTTAGCGTTGAGTTAAAATTACGAAATTTTTTTTATGGGTTTCGACCAACCCCACAATGGTCCTCGAAACTTTTCATAACCCTAGGTCAAGGGGAAGGGGTTCAAAACGAATTTTGAAAATTTGAAAATCTCATATCTCGAAAAATTCATATAGAACGGTATGTTTTTTATTTCATATTTAGATAGAGTTTGTTCCGTAGAATTTTTTAAGACCATCCGCAGCTTTGTACGACCAGCCGTTCGTTCACAATGAGGGCTCAAAGATTGTGCCTCACAACACGATCGTGTATCAAACTGTTGAAATACAGGTCCATTTTCATACTAACAAGCTCTTTGGAACATCATATGGCTTGAAGTGATGTCGAGTTTGTTGTTCTGAGGTGCGTTTCGTGCTACGGAAATGAAGGTAATTTCGAATGTTTGTTGGTAGGTACTTCTTTTATAGAAAAATTATTACCGACGTAGTATTAAAAACCCCAGAATTATATCGAATTAATTAATCATAATTAATAACAATTATTATTAATAATAAATACGAATTATTAATACCTAACAATAAATTATAATCATATTCACTAGGTACTTGATAAAATTGTTAATAATTAGTGATAATTGATAATAATAATTAATCTAACATTTAGGATCTAGACATTTAGACCTAGTGATCTAGACAGAAGGGTGATCTGTACAAAGAAGATAATGAACCGTTGTGTCAAGAATTTGCAGAGTTTTTGAGTTATGTGCCATATTATGAAAGACATGAAAATGTCAAAAGTGCTTTCCAAATCCTGATGTATTCGAAAACCGTTTAACAGTAATAACAACCGAATAATACAAATTTTGACAAACCATCTTTCTTCAGCCATGGAGAAAGGGGTAGCCTTCATCCATTGAAATAGTACGACAATAACGACGATTTGTCTTCAACCCCGGGGTACCCCTGTGGTTGGGAGGGGTTTAGATTTTACGATTATAATCTTCTACCTTTTTAAACAAAGTTGTTTTTTTTAATTATTTTCTTTGGTCGATTCCAATGGTTCATTATCGAAGATAATAAACCGAAAGTATGTTGCATCTGTGGCCACGTCAGTTCTTGCTGAAAAATTATTCTCAAAAGCGGGACTGACGCTGACCCGAGAGCGAAACCGCTTGAAGGGTGATGTTACAAGATGTCCCAAAACACTCTTTATTTATTATACACTTTTTATCGGTTCAATTTATGGTACTTTCAATTTTGGCATTTCTTTATCTTCATTAGCCTTGTAATTTAAGAATAGGTCATCACCTATAGATGAAGAAAACCACCGGAAAGCAAATAATTATGCGTTTGGCATAAGTAGTTAAAATCGATTATGTATTTGCTTTCGATTAATCGAACATCGATTAGTCAATACCGGTTAATCGGCCACATCGATTATTAGCTTACTATTCATCATTTGATGTTATATCCGATTATTTGGTTCCGATGTTGCATCCCTAGCTCAAACCAAAGACCTTTACTACCAGAGTCAACCCATCCAAGCTATAATCAGTCATGTTTGGTGCTGAAAATGCTTCGCAGACTAGTTTATGATAATACATGGATTCGGA
Source organism: Stenodema calcarata (assembly GCA_963920205.1). Lineage (NCBI taxonomy): Eukaryota > Metazoa > Arthropoda > Insecta > Hemiptera > Miridae > Stenodema > Stenodema calcarata. Next base: position 4,630,712 of record OY986055.1, on the reverse strand, counting down.
CACAACATTCATATCACCAAATAATGGATCACAATGGAGAAATAAGGGTAGCTATTATGCCCCTTAACGTCGCACTAACAATAATAGCAGCCATTACAATTGTTTGTTAGTTCCCTCCAAACCATGAGAACACCAAATTTTAGTGATCTTATAAGTCCTTAACTTCTCTCCAAAAACCAAGCATACCTGATTGGGAGGCCACGATTTGACCTGATTATTGAGCCATACTCCAAAATAGGAGTAGTAAGGTAGGAGTAAGATGTCCAAGTTAGTCCTGCAAATAACCCTTAACCCTTAAGAAACAGATAGGGATACTAACATCAGTTATGGCAGCTTCCTGAAGCAGAGATCGGATGTCCAACACAACTTCATCATTAGGAGTTTTCTCCCACGTTTTGATACAATCCACAATATCTTTCTCAGTTCTGCCGTGAATGTTCCGTTTTATGCATTCCCCAGGATCCATTTCCATCTCGCAAACGTACACCTGACCGTGGACAATCAAACGGAATAAATCAAGATTATTATTTTTTTAACACACATAATGTGATAGTGTCAGAGGTTGCATATCAAACAAGTAATACCCACTTGAAAACCTTTCTGTTTTCCAAAACCAGAGATATCTTCGAAGCTACTACTTCTGCTATTTACGGAATCCACGATGATAAATGGGAAGTAACCATCAGTGACGGTTTTACGGAAAGCTTTAATTAACGAATCTTGATAAGTAGATTCCATTCCAGCTTCGTACTCATACTCCATGGCCTGAAAGACACCAAAAAAACTTCATGAGTCCACTGGCAAGGTTCTCATAAAGAGTAGTTATAAGTGAGATTGACACCAACTTTTTTAACGACTTTTCGACCAGTTTCAGGGTCAGTTTCTTCTTTGTCAGTCTCAACCATAAAGTAGTCGTCAATCGAGAGTATCCGAGGAGCGGATCCTCCCATTTCTACTTCCTTGTCCTGTAAGCGAAACATAAGAGCTCAGAAAAAGAAATGAGTTTATTAAAAAGATATTACATTGTTACACTGTTAAATGTCAGAAATTGAAAAATAAAGAAATTCGGCATGGTTTCCCGAAAAAAATCATTATTATATATGGTAATAAAATGAATTCATCTCCTAGTTAGATTGGGACATCACGTGTTCAATTGTTCAAAGTAGCTCAATTCAAAACGGAACCGGAAAACCAGACTGGCCACCCTGAAATGGTTCGGCGAAAACGGGCGAAACAGCTCTGACCCAGACCTAGTGAGTTAATTGGACAGTGTTAATCAACAAGGGTCCAAGCGACATTTTTTTCATAAATGAGTTTTTAGTACCTTTGGATTCGTCTCATCAAGAGCTTTCATTTTTTTACGATTTTAGCGCCCTCTCTTCTTCCAAACTGTAACAGGGAGCTTGTTGCAGCTCTCTTGAAGGGTTTCAATGGTTTTGGACATCAAAATGTCGAGATGATTGTTTAATTTCAGTATCGTAGCGCCATCCTCATAATGAGCCATTCCGAATTTCGCAACAAGAATCTATCTTCAGGCTATATTTTAATTTTACGAAAAGAGCACTACAATGTGGTGGTTGGACCCCGTTTGCTTGTCTCGTCTGTTTATCCAGTTGCGCCATCACCATGCCTCGTCTTCTCTCTCGCAATGATTTCGTTTTCTTCTTATACTCGTAAGTAATTTATTTGCGTTGCGACGCAAAATGATTTCGATGGGGATATTGATGGGATCAACGGGAATCTAGGCTTCGAAGTGGAAAACGAGGATGAAGAGTAACTCTTTTAGTTTTAGAGAACTGTTCTAAACACCATTATTTTTCAATGATCTTCATGATTTTTCAATGAAATTTCGTAGTTTTCGAATAGTTTTCAAATTTTTTGCGCGCAGTTTGAAAATAAATGGGGAATTGAGAGCAATGAAGAAGCCGACCGTCTTGCCAAAAAGGGATCGGAGTCTGAAACAGCGGAGCATAATCTAGGAACGCGGTAGCGTTCCGCCCCGCCAAGCAAAGAAGTTGAGAAAACGAACGATGCCAAGTGTATGTTTACCGGACGTCACGAAACGCGTTTTCGAGGTATCCATATCTCGGCTCCTATTTGACTGATCAACTTGAAAATTAGTGTGGGTCTTCTTTGAGTGTATATTAGAAAGCCCTGAAAGTTTCAAATCGATAGGTCTAAAGGGAGCCGAGCTACATAACGTCAAAAACCCGGTTTTTCGGCCTTAGATTGTTCTTCTCCTTCTTCTCCTCCTTGTTCAGACAGGCAAGGCTGGAGCCTCTCCACGTTGACCGATTGACTTGAAATTTTGCACAGAGCTTCATTTAACCTTGAGACAGAGCCTTATATAAGATTAAACCCATTATCTCAACCCAAAAAAGTTTTAGAAACAAAAGAACAGAAACGTTAGGAAAATTCTGTCCACTTTGACGAGTCTACAGCCTGGGTAAAAGGACCAATCGACTTGAATTTTTTTACACACCTTCTTTATAGCATGGCTCAGTGCCATTTGAACGAAATAAGCAATTATCTCAACCCAAAAAAAATTAGGGACAAAAAAACTGAAATTTAGGGTAATTTAGGCTAATTATGGCCATATCTCGGCTCCTAGTAGACCGATCAACTTGAAATTTGGTATGGATCTTTTTGGTGTGGATAATAGAAAGCCCTGAAAGTTTCAAGTCGCTAGGTCTAAAGGGAGCTGAGTTATATAACTTCAAAAAAAAATTACCATGTTTTTCTACTTTTTTCAGTCGGTCAAGGCTACAGCCTCTCCACCTTCGCCGATTGACTTGAAATTTTGCACGGAGCTTCGTTTCAAGTGTAGCAAGTGCCTTTTGAAAGATTCAAGTCGATATCTTTAAAGGGAGCCGAGTTATATCACTTCAAAAACCTGGTTTTTCACCCTTACCTGTTCTTCTTCTCCTTAATCAGTTAGGCATTTCCACCTTCACGGATTGACTTGAAATTTTGCACAGAGCTTCGTTTCAACATCAGACAGTGCCTTTTGAAAGGTTTAACCCATTATCTCAACCCAAAAACTTTTAGAAACAAAAAAATGAAATTTAGGCTAATTTTGGCAACTTTGACGAGTCTACAGCCTGGGTAACCGGACCAATCGACTTGAAATTTTGCATAGACCTTCTTTATAAAATGACCCACTTCAACAACAAAAAGATGTGATATCCCCCCAAAAAACACTCCGTGTAAAAATCTAATACTAATACTAAAAACTAATACTTGATGGTGGTTAACGTAAGTAAGTAAGTAAAGTAAGCAACCATTTAAGGTTGAATTTCCGTCCGACTGCCGTTTTTAGGCGTCGCGGACGTCATCGGCTGTCCACCTAGGTGGATCAGAATTAGGTGGTTAACGTTTTTTACAAGTATTAGTTGCTTGTGGAAGTAATAAAAACGTCTCGCAATAGCGCCAAGGGGAGATTTCGAAAGGGGTACGGTGCTTGTGAAGTGGTTAAGCTTTTCATTATACTTAGCTCCTTAATAAGGAAAAGGGCGGGCGGGGAAAGTGGATATCATAACTTTTTCCGGCCTCTGAAGAATGATATTTGCGAGGCGGGGTGATTTTTACACGGAGTGTTTTTTGGGGGGATATATATTACACTTTGCGAGGGTCCCGCTGTTGGATCACTAAGATTCTGGCATTGTAGAAAGGGTGTCTAACACCCGCCGATATTGCTGAGGAGATGCCTGAAAACCTCCTTCACTTTGCGAAAGCCATCAGTGAGGTTCTAAACTGAGTTGGAGATTAAGTCACAACAGATCTCTTGGTCTCAGTGACAAGGGGTCCCTCCCGTCCCTCTTCGGAAAAAACGCGTTGAACTACTGCAACATTGCCTGGAATGGGATATCCCCCCAAAACCCCCGCCCATACGTAATTCACATCGAGTCTGGCCAATTTCGACTTCAATCTTACAGGCCTCTTGAACAAAGACCTGAGAATAGTTTATATATGAGATGGACGATGAGGGTTCAGTCTCTTACTGATTTTAGATCGTACCTTGAGCAATTTGGCGACGTAACTCTTGCCAGAGCCGGATGGGCCCCGGAGGATTATGATGATTTTTTGAGGCCTGGTGTTCCTTCCAGGAGGCAGCAGGAGGTCGGAGACTTGGAAGGTTTTGGGAGGCCCGAGCCGAAGCTCGGCACCAGGAGGTCCATCCAACTGAGGTCTTCCAGGTCTAAAATTTCGAGAAGTTTCGTAATCATAACATAACATTAACTGACATTGTGGATAATCCTCCATATGGACAAAACCGTAGTGGAGGATGAGTGTACAAAATTTAATGCAAACATGAAATCAACATCACACGAGCCTATCGTATAAAATTACTAGAAAACGGAGAGAAAGAGAGAGAGAGAGAAAAAGCTCATTAAACAAATAGAAAGGAGATAAAAAACAGTAATAAAAATGAGAAGAATGATAGGTTCTTCTAGGGAAACTAACAACATACTCGCTGGAGCATTATCAGGAATTATTCATAGGAAATATCTCTTAAGAACAGTACTGACTGTGCTTTATTTGTCCAGGATGCTCGTTCTTTCATCCAAAGAGAGCCAAAACTCCTTGTTAAGTAAGAAACTTTTGAGCAGCTGTACTGTGCAGCTTAGGAATGGCCATGAAAAAATCTCGAAAGTGAAAAAAGTCGAGGATTTTTTTTTTTGAGTAATGAAAACATTCTAGGAGGCACTTTTTGTTGCAAATTAGCTGTAGAATCGATTCCTTGAGTTTGTCCCATAATTTCTGTAGACACCCTGTATTGGTTACGAAGGTCAAGTGAATGAATGAATGAAAAAATACTAATATTCCGCATAAAGCATGGTAATACAAAATTATGGAAGAGGAAAAACAATGTACATCCGAAAACTGTAACAAGTAACAAAAGCTGAACCAAGTAACTGAAGCTGAGTAAAAATGAGGCGTGTATGTATGGGATCGAAAACGGACTTTGGCGAGCTATTATTCTGATGAAGTATTTTTGCGCTATCACTATTATGTTCAGAGCCACTTGATATGCACTACCCCAGAAAGGCAGTCCATAGAGCAGAAACTACTGGAACAGTGCACAATAGATCTGTCTTAGTAGGGGAGGGGAAAACCAGTTAATACAAACCAGTTGATTTTAGAGTTCGATGAAAGAGAAGAATAGGCCTCATCTTGACTTCATTATGGTTGGTTTTGTTTAGTTTTAACTTTGCTCATTTCGGTGGTAGTAAATTGGATAACTTACCCATCCTTAAGTGGTGGCTGCCTGTCAGGCCTGTCTCGCTCCCTTGACCTCTCCCGATCACGACCACGGTCCCGTCTATCTTCTCTATCTCGATCACGACTTCTCCTGGAAAACATGCAAGTTTTTAGACTCAAATGAAGAAGGCGTAAACACCATACATGGACTCTTATACATGTATAAGAGTTCAATCCTTTTGTTCAAACACATACTTATAGATAACCTTGCAAAACTGAGCAGAACCTCCCAAAATTGCATTCGTTGGTTCATTTCTGGTGCTTGGCACTTCAGTTTCACTGCAGTGCTATTCTACGGAATTTTGTTACCTTTTATTGCTTGTTTTTGAATACTTAAGCTCAGATGAGTGGTTTTAGGGCGGAATTCATGGTACACTCATACTCGCCTAAATAGAGAGTGACCCCGAACCCAGCAGTTCTCATTCATAGTTGAGGGCGCTGGTTCACCCAGAACTTAAAAGGGCACCCTCAAATTACGTGAGTGGGAATGTCCACTCAGGGAGTGCTCAATTCGTTTTCCCCTTAAGTTGGTAGCCATGGTCGCACGATGAGAGGGCGTTTTCCCAATTAAGGGGGAAAAGGGACGGGAAAATTCCCTCTCATACACCCAACTGTCCCTGTAACAGTTGTGCACGATTCTTTCTTCATATTAGTTCTTTGTTGTTCAATAGTTTATGAATAATGAATGATTTACTATCCATTGTTTTAAATTATACGTTTTATTATATCAATCTAAAAATGAACATTCTTCTCATCACCTTAATGTGGTTCCAGAATTAGTTCAAAGTGTTGATTTTGTCAAGTTGAAGGTTACGTGAATAACTTGATGTTCTACGAACGCCCTTCTTACTATGTCCGCCCCAGTTTCCTGACGAACAGCAGGTACTGGAGGTTCACTGAATCAGCGGCTTGGATTCCAATGTTGTATATACAGCACATGCGGTGTGATCCGTAAAGTGTTTTGGAGATTTTTTGTGGGAAATGCTTTGCTTTCCCTTCAGGACGGGAGAGCAAACATCCAAGAAGACACTCCAAAGACACTTCCCTTCCGGAAACGAAATCTCCGGCGGAATTGAACTGCATCAAAACGTTCAAATGGGTTTTGTTAGTCTCGGATGTACCGCGTTCATGCCCCTTTGCCACCGTTCCTCAAGGTATGGTCTAATTCATCATCCCATTCGTCCATTTCGAATAACACTGTCACCAATAACAATAATAACGGATAATGAATAATGACACCGAACAAACGCGAGTCGTCGTGCTGTTATCAGAATACAATCGAGAAATTTCAATTGTCAGATTACGGTGGAAGCACTTAAGTGGCCTCCCGACATACCTCAGGATTTTGCACTATTGAGCTGAGGGTGACCCTCAACTCAAAACGACCGTCCACAGGGAAACGTACCTTAGCTTCTGGAAGCAAACGTTTCAGCAGAACGAAAAAAAGAAGTCAGAGTTGAAAAATCGACATTTTGGGTTAGGTATTATCGATTTGTATAGGAAATCTAACGTAGTTTCTGACTCTGTAAGCCGTTTTACGAAACGATTACTGGATATCATCGATATCACTAGCGCTAATAAAATAGAAAAAAAAAAAAAATCAGAACCAGGTTGAAAACGTCAGAAAACTACTTCAAAACAGTTTCTAAAACTTTGATTGCATTTTCTCAAAACCAGCTTTTTTGCAATTCAGAGGTTCAAAAAATGATAACTTTTAAACGGATTGAGTATAGAAAATCTGAAAACGGCGTCGTGTTCAGAAGCTTCTTGTCTCTCAGGAATGACAATAAACCCGATTTCGAAATCCGGAGGCTAAGGTACGTTTTCCTGTGGACGGTCACATATTTTGTTTATGAAACCTGTTGAGTGCACCCTTATAAAGCGCACTCGGGGTGCCCTCAAATGTGCACTCAAATCCCGACCGTGATTCGCGCTGAGTGCATGGTTCCCACTTACACTACTCAAACTCAAATTATCACTATGAATTATGCCCTGTAATAAATCGAATAAAAAATTACGAATTGAACCATATTAAAACTCAAAATCGCCCAAAATGGAAGTTTGGAACATACTTGTCGTCATCTCTGTTCCATCGACCTGGAGGCGATCGTCGATCCCTATCTCGACTCCGATCCCGACTCCGGTCTCTCCTTCTGTCTTCATCTCTACGTCGCTCATCTCGTCGCGCTAGTTCATCCCTGCGATCATCTCGACGATCGTCGTGGTCACGAGGATGCCGATCATCTCTATCGTCCCAATCCCGACCTCTTGACGGAGGCGGCAGTCTGTCCGGGTCATCGTGCGGACTCCACGGGTCAGGGCCGCCCCGGAGACCTCTGGGGTGCGGTGGGCCACCCATGGGAAGCGGTCCACGGAGAGACGGTGGTCCATGCATTAAATGAGGTGGCATATGCATAGGATGAGGTGGTCCGTGCATGGGAGGACCATGCCCCATGAGAGGACGTGGAGGTCCAGGAGGAAACCTTCTATCCGGACTCCCTATATTGCAATAAAAGTGGTTTTAATAAGGTTACAACATTTACAATCAAAGGACTAACAGTATTTCAGTATTCACACACCGATCCATAAGATATCGCATATCCAGAGTAAGACTGGTATAAGTCCAACATACTCGTAGTTATACAGGGCTATACAGTGTTGTCCGATACCTCTTCTAGGGGTGGGGAATATTTAACGTAACCGCTGCAAATAACCTACATATATGCAAAAAACTTGACTATTTGTGGGGTAAGAACAAAAAGAAACGGAAACTTGATAAATTCGAGAGAAGGTATATTTACAATTCAAAAGGGTAAATAAATGAATTAGGTAAATATTCTTTATGTAAAAGTAAAATTTGAAAATGAAATAAAATGTTTTCTGGTGGGGATGAACCCGCAACCCAAGGTATTACTAATAATACTACCCACAAATAGGCATGTACATACTGTCCAGTAACCTAATACCAGATAACCTATTACCAGTTGCTGGAATAACTGTTTTGAGAAATTGGGACCAAGGCCTTTGAGGGCCTCTTTGTCGCCGGCATTTCGGGATTCCGTGATAATAGGTTGGCTGGAACAATTCCAGGTAATACCAGGTATAAGACTACGGAAAACGAATGCGTGAAAGGTGTGCGATCATACCTGTCGACAAGTTATTTGAGTGAGTATTGAGTTAGTTTCGAGTAACAGCGAACGCCTGGTAATAGGTTGTAGTATTAGGTTATTTTGGTAATAGGTTCTCGAATCCTATTACCAGACGGTCGCTGTTACTCGATAACCTATTACCAAGAAATAACCGTATATGCCATGCCTAACGTTTTCTACGTGTTCTACATTTAATTTCCTACCAAAAGTGAACTAGACATTTTCTAAAATCCACTCAAAATCCGACTTTTTCCTCTTTCAATATTTTTTCGTGTTTTCGACCTCACTTCACCAAAAATGCCATAATTCCCTTAATTTGCACTGAAATTTATATTTGAGAATCCCGTTGGAAAGAGCGTTAAATTCTCTGCCCCTTTATTGCCTAACGAATTTTTTCTTACGTCGAACCGGGAAGTGAAAATGGAGTCTGAAAAGTAAATTTTTTCAAAATCTCAAAATCACCTTTTTTTAACGCTTGGTACCTAATTTTATTAGCGCTTATTGCAGAATTGTGGAGGTATGCTGAAGAATGTTTATGCTGTTAAATTAGGACAGAAATGAGGTTTGAATGCGAAAAAACGGGATTTTTCGCGCTAAATTTTGGGTTTTTCATGAAACATCCCCCTTTTGTGAACTAGTGAGTTTGAGTCATCCTAGTGGAGTCATCCTAGTGGTCATGTTTAACGCTGGGTTTACCGAAGGACGGGTCTTTGCATTCGACAAAACGGAGGACATTTTGAGCAACTTGTGAACTGAATTTCGTAATGTTCTAAAAAAATTAACTTCTATAATTCAATTATTATTATTTTTTATATGTCAACACTCCTGCCCTAAAATAAAAAGAACAATGAATGAGATTACGATGATATTAATGATAATAAATTAAATAACGATAAAACGAGAATAAATGGGTACGAGTCAGGGAGATCTGAAAGTCACCATTTGACTCAGCGGGTTTTTCATGAAAAATGTACAAAATTGTATTTTTCATGAAAAGTATAAACGAAAAATGCAAAAAAAACCCCATAGCATATTACCCAAACAGCCACTGAATATTACCCGAAAATGTTAACTTAAGATCCTTCTGAGAAACCTAGTGGTTTACTGTCTTTGGAAGTATTTCAAAAAATGGGGGTATTGCCGTGGTCTAAAGTTTTCAAACGAAATATGTCTATCAGGCCGTTTTTCAATGCTAAAAAATAAAACAAGGGCTTCCAACAAACTCACATAACTTTGTCCCGCCGATATACGTGTCTAGGGCTGCGATATTTTACTTACTCTGGTGTTAACCTATTCAATGCGTCTTCAGCTGTATTTTCTTTTCCGATGTCTTTTGCTTTTTTAAAAAGAAGTTGAAATGTTTATACCAATCCAGTTTGAGCGATAATTAATTGTTTATTTATACTCGTTTGTTTTCGAAGAAGATGTAGATTTAATTATAATCTTTTTTGTATTATTTATTGATCCGACTCCCAGCACAAGTTTTACTTAATGGGAGTTGAGTGTTTGGTTATTATATGGCTGTATTTACCTAATACTTATAAATAAACGCAGTTTTAAAAAAGTTAGGTACAGAAAGCAAAGTGATAGGAGAGAAGCGTGATAGGGAGTGCTGGAGATGATGGGTGAGGTGGAGATATGACCTAACGTAGCTGCGAGCACTAGACAATCGTTTACTTTCACCAATACCACATACATACTCATTTTATTAGTCAGTTAGCTACCAAGTGTTTTGCTCTTTTTAGTAGTAATAAATGGGGCGAGACCAGAAAGAAGTGTCACTTGACAGAATGAAGTTATGATCAGTTACTAACCGAAGCCTCGACCAAAGTGTGACGGTTCCCAAGGATCAGCTGAAAAGAAATGAACAAAACAACGAATTCCATGAACAAAAAATAACAAAAACAAAATAAAACCCGATGAAACACAGAATAACAAAATGTAAATAACCAAAGAAAAATGGATGAGAAATAACAAAATGCGAGAACAGGAAAGAGGAACCCCAAATCTTTAGGGTTATGTTCAAATTGTTTTAGTCTGATTACGAACAAAAAGCCCACTTCTACTATTTGCAAACACATTAGTGGTCTTCATGGTCCGCCAAATTCGACGTCGAATCTTCGAAACTTGACTTTCGAAGGGAGCCAATTCATGATCTGATTCGACCGTAAATCAAAGACGTGGGGTTGATGGGGCTCCCAACCATCGAATCTTCGAAAATCGAAATGCGATCGTCCTCTCTCGGCTTCCAGCGAAAACCAAATCGGTTCTTATCCTTATTTTGGGAGTTCTTAACTTATAACACGAGCTTCGGAACGCTGCCGCAACGTTCGCTGCTGCATTTCGATTATTCGACATCGAATGTTTGATTTTCGACGCCTTTTGGCATTGTAAATTGATTCGTCGAATTAGACGGAGCGCATGCGCATTGGCTCCGACGATTCGACGTCGAATACCTATGGTGGACCATGAAGGCCTCTAATGTGCATCCGCTCCGTCTAATTCGACGATTTGATTTACGACGGCTGATTTATATATTATACACAACATGGGCTTGCCCATTAAACAGAATAAAGCAAGAAAATATCGGAACAGAAAACATACTTTAAAAAAATTAATAATTACACTTCTATGAAGGCAGTAAGTATAATACTATATAAATTAGATGGTTGAGCCGACAGAAAATATGAGACAATTGGAACTAGAGAAAAAAAATATACATAGATAAAATAATTATGAGAAGCTGATGGAAGAAGAGGTACCTAATTGATGACTTTAATGAGCATAATGAGTGAGTAAAAAATTCAAAATTAGGACCAAAGCGAACGTCATCGATTGCGTCCAAAGTCGAACATTCGATGTCAAATAATCGAAATGCAGCAGCGATCGTTGCAGCAGCTTTCCGAAGCTCGTGTTATAGGTGAACTCCCCAAATAAGGGTAAGAACGTATTTGGTTTTCGCTGGAAGCCGGGAGGAGCGCTATTCAAAGTGGAAACGGTTGGGAGCCTCATGAACCCCACGTTTTCGGTTTACGACGATTCGACGGTCGAATAAGACCACGAATAACCCTAATAATTTTCATGACGCTAGATGAATTGGACACCATGAAAGGGGGAACTTGACTAAAAGTTAAATCAAGTACTGTTGGCTGGCGAGGCGCGAGCAACAAATCTGATTTGTAGCGCTTTTCGTTAGTTTACAAACTAAATATATAAATATCGATACATATCGATATCGATTTTCACTTAGAACCGAATTTCTGTTATCTACCAACTAACTGACTTCGTTTGTTTTCATCTCCAGAAAATGGCGCTCAGGTTATCCAGAAACTTCACTCCGATATCAACTGCAAATGGACCCAATACTTGATGCACAATTAAGATAGTTATTGCGAAGTACCTGGTTTAGAAGGTGGAGTAGGATCCAAAGCTCCAATCTTCATCAAGTCTTTCATGTCATTTGCGCCATGAGCGTAGTCCACCATACTGTCAGCTTCGAACATGTCTGGAAAACCTGCAACCGCATAACAATAATTATTAGAGAATGCCGAGTAAGGTGCATTTGTATGGGATAGGAATGGATTGATAGTGTCCGAAGTGGCGAAACAATAGATAGTTCCAAGGAGATAAGTCCGCTTCGATAGGAACGCCTTAACGTTTGCTCGCCCTAGGATAAGCCCTCAACAGCTGGTCCTATCGAAACGAACTTATCTCCTGGAACTCTCTAATGAAAAATAAGACTAACCCAAATCAGCGGATTGATGGCGGTAGTCGATGATGACTTCGGCGACGAATACGGGAGGCAGTTTGGGGGCATCGGCAGAACTGAAACACGAAACAATGAATTAATGTAAAGATCAATTTGTCATAAGAAACACAAAATACAGCATCCTCAGGTATAGATCCGTACAGAAGACCAGAATTGGTATACCTAAATTGTCATTCACTCTGAAACTTGCACACCATCCACTTGTTATCCACGCATCAATCCCCTTTACCTCGTGTTACTGTTGTGGTTATAATGCTCGATAATCATAATCAATTTACCCACCAACTAAAGCGAATTTGACAACTTCTTAGGTCGAAGGAAGGAAAGGAGAGGTGATGCATTAAAAGTGAATTAGGAACAAGCGAATTTTCCTCTCACAACAACAGTGTTACTGGACCAATGTATTAAATTACGTCAAGTTAAGTTTATAACAATTACTACAGCGTTCTTGATCAAATTGGAAGGGTTTTGAAGGATATCTCAGGCTGTGATTGGCTTGAAGTTTTGAAGGTTGTTCGCCTTGACAGGCTAAGTTCAAAGATCGGCAGAATCGGGCCACTCTAAGGGGGTTTAGCAGAGTTTTAGGAGGGGGGGGGGGTTACCCGTAAATTCCAAAAATGGAACAGTCTGACAAGAGGCACCTAATTTTAAAGGTGTATGTTAAGTTAGCAATTCTTGCTGTGCCTGTACGAAGGTTTGGGAGAGTTCGTTAGGCTCGTTCTTTGTCATGTAAGGATGCCGGAGGGAGTCTAGCTGTGGATATCTACCGCTGTGTAGTGTTTCTAGTGAATATACCGTTCTGATTATACCGTTCTTTCGTTTTTTCTGCATTTACCTCATTACTCAATCTAAAAGTTTATTTACACTGAACTCGAGTGTGAATTAAGAATTGCGATATCTTATGCTGTTCTGAAACTCTCACTTGATGAAATCCACCATTAGTGAAGTATGAATGAAACGACAAGAAAATTCAGACAGAATCGAGCACCAAGGAATGGGTAATGAGGAAATTAATAGCCGTTATTGTAAATAAATACCTCTCCTTTGTAGAATCACCGGGCAGGCCAGGTGGGCGCAGGAAATCTGTTGGGAAAAATTGAATCGAATTGATCACTGATGGAAGGAACGTGAGAAAACAAAAGAGTTCGTTTGTGTCGCCATAACGACATTAAAACATGCTGAACGTATCGGTATCGTCTTCAATGAAACGCGTATGCGATTCATACGGTTATGTTGTTGAACCTTTTTGTACCATAGAATATGACGGGTGTTTTTATGCTTCCAGTGGAAAGAAAACGTCGAAAAGTGTCGTAAATGTCACTTAGGACTGCATAAATTGGCGCATACTGTCTTGAGGATTCGGGGTTGTGGTCGCCCACGAGCAAGAATAATTTCACGTTAGCGCACCACAGCCCTCCACATCTTACAGTATTCTCAGTGTTGAATGTTTCATTAATTTTCATAATGAAGGAATATTACCAGAAAAGTGAACTACTTTATGGAAAACTCTCTGAACCACGTACCATTTGTAGGGCCTCCTTGATCTGATGAAGAGTTGAGTGCACCCTGCAAATATAAACAAAATATAACTTGCAAGTTAAGTACATGAGATAAGTAAGCAAGGTAAGTATAAGTAATAGTTGTGGACTTCTTCGAAAATTCGCTATTATAGCCATGCTTCACGACTGTGGATTTTTTGTTTTGCAATTTACTTGGATATTTACGGTTTTTGTTTTTGTTTATGAAAAGCAAAGAAACATTTCTCAGACACTGGTTTTGAATGCTCTTGATGAATGCATCTATCTTCAGCTTTGACCAGGGAATAAGGTCGAAATGTACCCTTTTGATCGCATTTTGGGGTTTCTGTTCCACTTTGCGGCCTCCAAACCCAGTCACGCCCGTAAAAACATGATCCATGTTGAAATTTATGAATATAGCTAGGTTTACATTAGCATGTAGAAGTGGCATTGTTAGTGTCGTCACACATTTGAGTGGAAACCTAGCCCGCCATTGTAAACCCCTTGTAAAATGAACGGCGTTGTTGTTCTGTGAAGTCCCATATCATGATAAGTCTCTTCCCACACGTGTTCATCTGCATTTTTGTCTTTGTAATCGTCTACTTTATAATCCCAGAAGCTCACACAGCTCCAGAAACACTAGATTACAAGAAAGATTTTGCCTCAATTTTCTTGAGCTACACAACACGAAGTGGTTGTTTACACGGACTACTGTAGGTGGCGCGCCATTTCAACTGCCGCGCCACTGTCTAGTGGCACTACTAACAAATTGTGTTGGAACAAATATTAGTGACGTCAGCTCGAATGACGCGCCATTTTACATCTCCACTAAAAGTGGCAACCATTTGAGGTTTACATGCTCCATTTTTCGCGCCACTTGAAAGCCAGTAAAAGTGACGCCACTTCTTCCGGGTAACTTAAACCTAGATTAAGCCCTATTTACCATTGCAAAAATTACTTCAAAATACACACATATTGAGGGATTATTGTTTACCTTTTTCTCTGATCCGTCCATGTTGCCAGAAAGATCATCTGACGGTTTATCATCAGGCCCGTCCATATCATTGGGTCCACCGAACGGAGGAGGAGGTCCTCTCATTGGTCCATGTGGGCCAGAAGGTCCTCGCATCGATCCAGGAGGTCCTTGCATAGGCCCGTGGGGACCAGGCGGTCCATTCCAGCGGCCTGGTGGTCCTTGCATACCCGGGCCACCCTGATTCGGGCCAGGCGGTCCTTGCATACCTGGACCGCCCTGATTAGGGCCCGGGGGTCCTTGCGGAGGTCCATTCCAACCGCCTGGGGGGCCTTGATAATCCGGAGGGCCTTGCATCCCTGGGCCACCTTGACGAGCAGGAGGTCCTTGCATCTGCCCTTCCCAACGGCTTGGCGGACCTTGCATACCCGACCCACCGCGGTTAGGACCTGGAGGACCTTGCATCTGACCACGGGGACCACCTGGAGGTCCACCATGCATTGGACCAGGCCCCCTCTGACCTGGAGGCCCATGTGCTCCTGGTCTCGAAAGACCTTGCGTATTATCATCATTTTCTTGCCAATCTTCAGGTTCATAATCCTCTTTTCCATCACCACCAAATGGAGGTCTTGAGAATCTCAAGTTTTCTTCTGACATCAAAGGCGTTGGCAATAGCGCCTTCCTACCATCACTATGCCCTGGCCCACCCGAAGAACGTGAACCTGGCCCAGGTCCTAAGTTTCCTTGGTTTGGGAAAAACGGTGGTCCAGAGTTTCTGCCATGAGGACCTTGATTCTGAGATGATGGAGGCCCTCCGAAGTTGCTCCTGGGCGAGTTGTCATCATTCCCACTCCATCTGTCAGGGAATTGATTATTTGTATTTTTCCCGCCTGGAGACTGTTTATTAAAGGGGCTGTCGTTGAAGTTCGGCGGGGGATTACGAGAATCAAACTGTGGATGTTGGTCTGCATTTGGATTCATTCCCCCAAAAGGTCCAGTATTCATTAGGTTCTCAACCACCTCCTTATTTGCGTTCTTTTTCCCAGGAGGCGGATGGTTCACGTTGGAACCACCATGAAATGGCGTGTTACCAAGGTTGAAATTCGGAGGGGGAACACCCATGCCCCCAGGTGGTCCACCCATACCAACCAGAGGTCCGCCCATACCACCTGGAAGTCCACGCAAACCACCCATACCTCCAGGAGGGGGGACGCCCATATTCTGCATCCCGCCCATTCCAGGAAATCCTGCCATGAAGTTTGGCGGCATTTGTCCAGGAGGAATCGCTTTGTTCTGCTGAGGGAAATCGAACGGTTTACTGTCTGCAGGGGTCTTCATTGGCTCTTGAGATACGTGGGACACTGGTGGCATCATAGTTGGCGTGGTGTAACTACCAGACGTTTTGGAATTCGGGTCGATGAGATCTAATCCAGGAATACCACCGCTTGACGAGGCTCCACTGCCAACAACGGCAATCACAGCTAATGAATCACCACCCTAAAAAAGAAAAAAAACTCTGCAAATTCTCGGACAATGGTTTATCATCTTTATCAATAACTCAAAACCATATGCTATTCGACTCAGCTGTTCCTCAGTATGAGTATTGACCACGGTTGCCTCTGATTGATTCACGATCATGTTGACAACTTTTCATGGGCTGATCTAGAGTTGTGAAAAGTTTCAAGGTTAATCCGTAAACCCACAAACCAGATTTCGTAATTTTAACTCAACTCTAACTGGGCAAAGTGGCACAGACGGTGTACGGAAGGATTTTCACTACTTCGATTTTTGGAATCTATGTGTCTTGCAACGTAAACCAACCAATTTTGAAGGGGGTTAACTTTTTTCTCTTGATCAATTCTATTGGTTCATTATTGAAGATAATAAACTAGAAGAGGCAAAAAATCTCATCAAAACCGCTCATGCATTAGGAATTTCAAGATTCTAATCTCTTTAGATTCGAAATTTAAAAGTCAGTTTGCTGTAAGGGGTGAAAATCACGAATTGTGATCAGTTACAACAATTTATGAAGGGGGATGTATTGAACCTACTGTAGTATCCGTTCCATTGGTTTGGGCTGAAGGAGCAAGTAAGCCCGACTGATTAGACAGATTTGGCACTGTGGAGTTCGAATTGACTCCGGAAGTATCTCCAAGGAGTCTAGCAGGAGGTCCAACAGGCGTTGGGGGATGCGGGAACTGCTGCTGGCCCCCGTACATGTTGAATGGCTGATTGAACCCTGCCATGGAGTAGTTACCATAAGCCATCATAGCATTCTGCCCAGCAATGGACTGCTCTGCTGCAGACGAAGGAGGGATTTGTGAAGATGCTAAGCTTGTTGCTGCCTGAGCTTCCTTAGCCATTTTCTCTGCCTGCAACTATTAATTATGATAAATGTATATACAATACGTCAATCCCAATTTGATAGAGCGTAGCGGTACCGTGATTTTTTCAACCAACGTATCCCTTGCGCGACGCCGAGAAGCTGGACAATTCTGCCAACCGCCCGGAACCTAGGTATCTGTCGCGACGCTTTGGGAAGCTGGATTTTGGCTGTGATAAGTTTAGAATGTACTTGAATCGCACTTTTGCGCATTTAAGTACAATCAAAACTTATCACAGCCGAAATCCATCTTCCGAAAGCGTCGCGAGAGATATCTAGGTTCCGGGCGGTTGGCAGAATTGTCCAGATTCTCGGCGTCGCGCAAGTGATACGTTGGTTGAAAAAATCACGGTACTGATACGCTCTATCAAATTGGGATTGACGAATCGTTCTCCCAAACGGTGTACGGGAGAATGTGATAATCCTTCATATAAATTAATGATCAGAATAACAAATTCTGCACCTCTTTGATATGAAAGGCCCACCTTTTCAAGCTCTGAAACTTTAGCATCCTTTTTCTTCTTCATTTGCTCCCTCCTCTGAAGCAACTGGTTCCTCCAACTAGTCCATTTAGCCTCGTATGCTTGGTACTGGTCCTTTGGCAAATGAATTCACACTCGGTTATTTAATAATAAATTCGTTCGCAAAGACAAGCTTTACATTGAAACTACAGATTTACTCACTGTGTCAGGATGATTGGCGTTTTCTTCACGCCACGAATTGAACTGGCTTTCCCAATTGTTGAATTGTTCGTCAAACTGTTTTTCAGCTTCAGCCATTTCGGCCAATGAATTCTGAGAATGAAATCGGTTCACATTATATTCCACAAAACTGAAGAAAAAGGGAAAGGGCAAAGACAAGACATCAACACAGGTTAATTTCCGCCGAATTCATACACTATTCGTTACTTCTGATTATTATTGACTCACCTGGATAACTTGGATAGCATCATCAAGTTCACTCAGTGATTTCTTATCAGAAACAGATTCTTTGCTGTTTGAAGAGTTCTTGGGTGCTCCAGGTCTGCAATAAATGAGAATTTGATAAGGAAATTAAAAAGAAGGTAATGAAATTGAGTATGTGCAGCAAAATCTGTGTACGCTGAGGAATCAGACTTATTAACTATAAATATCACGATAATATCGAGTTGAGTACTAGAAGCAATTGCTTTTTTTTTTTTTTTTTTTGGACGACTTGCTCTCATTAATGGTCTTCTCCACAAAGAAGGATATTTTTACTTCTATTACTGACCTATGAATTTAATACTAGTGTTCTTCCTAGATTGGCGATAATTCAAATAGTGTTATTTACTAACTGTGGCGGGGGAGGAGACGTAGGTGGAAGTGGAGGAGCAGCTGAAGCAGGAGGTGCGGCCGGAGGCATTGGAGGTCCAGACGCCACATTACCAGGCATAGGTCCCGGAGTTTGACCTGTCGCTTGCATTGCCGCCATGTACTGGAAACATACAATGTACAATGTCAATACAAATTAGTTGGATGAAATATTTTGGAGCAGAAAGATTATTTAAACATTAGTGGATCTTGGAAGCTACACGAATGGAGGTTGAAACAAAGTAGGTTCACTACTATTGAGTAGAAGACTTAATATATTATACACATAACCACTCACATCTTTCCCGTATTGTTGCTGCCATTGGGCATACTGTTGCTGCCATTGCTGCCACTGCTCCCATTGAGATTGTTGTTGGGGTTGACTTACAGCTGCCGCCGGTTGACCTTGCGGCCAGTTTCCAACCGCCTAGAAAGGTACAACCGAATATTCACAAGAGACAATCATTCATTTGAGCGAAGTATGTGAAGAAACATAAGTGGAACATACACTAGGAACAGCTGGGGCTGGAGCTGTGCCTGGGGTCTGTGTACTTGGGTATCCTTGCCACTGATATCCTGGGACTTGATAATGCATATTGGACATGGTAGTGGCGGTAGCAGCCATCGGAGCAGCAGCCTGAATTGGAGCAGCATACCCAGGCATTGTGTAGGCCGACGATGCCTGTATGCCCCAATTGGCTTGATTCCATGCTGGCTGCATCTTTCAACCAGAACTAAGCACTAGGACAAAGCAATTATCTATCAACCATCACATTACAAAGGAACAAACTATACGTGGAATCGTTCTAAAAAACTTGTGTTACAACTTCATTTTTTTGTATTCACCAATGTTCACTAGAAAAATTTTCTAATCAAGCTGAACGTGATGAGATCCAGAAAGTAGGTATGTACTTCTGAACTTCTCTAAAAACCTGATGCGAAGACCCAAAATTATTGATAACGAATGATAACAAGAAACTGCGCACCTCCGGAGTGTAGGAGCTGCGGAAGGATATTCATCTGCGGAAACGTTCTCTCCCACCCCACTGGTTCTCACCACCAATCACCTGACCGTACGCATTCCGCATCCATGTGAACTTAAAACTACTTCTTCAATTTCAACTTTTTCAGTTTCATTACTTTCAAACTAGAGATTCCACGGTACATTTTGTTATGACGATCTTGTAATTTTTCGAAATCGATGATTTTCGTTCCTGGATTGGCGTTTCACTCAGAGACGTTATTTCAAACTTCTTCAATCGCCATTTCTCCCCAAATACATCCGCCTCTAGTCATTTAACTCAGCGGGTACAGTTCAGTTTCAATAATCTGATAAGGTTGAACAGCTGCCAAAACCCCCGCTACTATATGGAAATCTTTGTATTGTACTGTACAATTAACAATTATTGTTAACCTAGTGGGTAGTGGTAAAATGAAAGCAGTTGTTTTGGCTGATGGTTTATGTACAATTTGTACATAAACCATCAGCCAAAACAACTGCTTTCATTTTACCACTACCCACTAGGTTAACAATAATTGTTAATTGAATTATTCAATTAATCATCATGCAAGTGTCTACCTGCCTGAGCTACAGTATTACTTTGATCTACGAAGGTCAGGCTAGCCAGAATTGAACTAAGCTTCGAGGTAAAACACTACCACAATTTCGCTGAATATCCTGCTGGTAAAATTATGAGTAGGATATTCAGTATAGACAAGCACTATTGATCAAACCATGTTGCTAACAAACAAGTCATTTAGGCACTCATCGCTCAAATTCTAATGGTACTAGCAACATTCTACAGAATCTGTGTGATCTATCTGATACACTCCTCGATAAACTCACAGTTGAATCAAGTACGGTTCAGTCGGTCGGTATACAATAAAAACAGGAATGCCCACTAGGCATCTCTTCATTAATCCACATTCGAGCTTCGAAACCGTAGATTAGAGTGTATAGTACGAATGATTTCCTTTACCTGAGCCTCAAAAGAAAGCCATTTGAAGCAGGAGGAAAACTGAGTCGAGCGGAGGTTTGAGATATCCGTCTTTGGAGAAGATGGAAAATCGGCGGAGTCAAAACAAGGGAGACACTGGACGGTGGGCCGGACGGTATAACTCCAAGCGATCGGATGTACTGCTAAACAATACTTGTACTTGAATTATTGTACTTAAGGTCACGGAATTTATAATTTCTCGATTCAGCAACTCATTTAGTCAACTGAAACACAACTGAAATTCAATACAAATTCAACCACCGCGTTGATATTCGGAAAAATCTCCAAACCCAAACTTACATGACGAATTAGAGACAAGGCTGCCAACTGTCCAAAGAAGACGTTGGATTCCGGCCTGCTGTGCCACTCCACTAGCGCTACCTCGCGGCCAGGAGGTCAACTTGTACCAACTCCTTTCTTCGCGGTTCGTTTCAAACCGTGCAATTCAACCTCGATTATATATCGATGATGAAGTCGATTATGTATCGATGATGTACACATTCGATGGTAACAGTTGTGTACTAATCAGTTGTTTGGGGGATGTTTTTATTCCGCAACCCCGTCCACTTGATCTACATGTCCAACAAATCTATATGGTACTAATCAGTTGTTTGGGGGATGTTTGTATTCCGCAACCCCGTCCACTTGATCTATGTGTCCAACTAATCTAGAATAAAAACATCCCCCAAACAACTGATTAGTACCATATAGATTAGTTGGACATGTAGATCAAGTGGACGGGGTTGCGGAATAAAAACATCCCCCAAACAACTGATTAGTACCTTATAGATTAGTTGGACATATAGATCAATCTAAAGTCATAGGTATATTGCATTGTAAAAATGAAAATAATATAATGTCAGTTTGGGAGAAACAAGTGAAATCTATATATAATCGCAACATTCGATTATCTCGATAATCGAGTTCACTGGGCGGGGAGTTCACCGTTGGTCACACCGAAGAAGTGTGATCATCATTGGGCATTTTAGGTTGAATTGCACGGTTTGAAAAAAACCGCGAAGGAAGGAGTTGGTACAAGTTGACGTCCAGACCGCGAGGTAGCGCTAGTGGAGTGGCACAGCAGGCCGGAATCCAACGTCTTCTGTTACTGGCTGTAATTTCTTAGGTTTTTATTTATCAATTTGATTAGGTACACAAAACTCAAATGTGTGTTCGGTTTTTGTAAGTGTTTCGTTTTTTTTTGTGTGTTTCGGAATTTGTCTCCCTAAAGCCCTATGGATACTGTACTAAATATCTACCTCATGAAAGAAAAAACTTGTTCCATGTACCGGATATTGTTATCTGCTGCAAAAATATCGATGTATTGATAAATGACAAAAATGTCTTAAATCGATATTCACCTACCGGTGACGAACGACGGGGGGGGGGAGGGTGAGGTCGAGCTCTTTTCCCTTGCTGAAGTCCTGTTACTGGAGGGAAGAAAAATCGTCCAAAATAAGCACCTACGCGTACGACCTGAATTGGGCTTCCGTACTGCTGTCTAGCGGCGGTCTTATGAACTCTGTGTTTTTTTGATCGTAGCGGCGTTCTCATAAACTTCATGTTTTTTCAATCGTAGTGCAGAGAGCGTAAGAGAGTGTTTACAGACGGTTAGTCGACAAGAAAAGTAGAGTGCCCATCTTACGCCTCGTACAAACTCCCAAGGCTTCAGAATGTTATCCTAAAATTTAACATAAAATTACTTGACTTCCGTAAAATAGCAATGCAATGTTTAATAAATACTTCAATGCGACATTTAATTGAGGTTTTACACAAGTCAAGTAATTCAAACAGTTACAAAGAACTTAGTTTTGTTGTTTCCATAGTGCACTATGAAATATTTCATGGCTGTGGGATCCCACTGATCCATCACTCGTAGAACTCGAGATTCGAATGAAATGAAATGAAAATTTGTTTATTTCTCTCTACATACCTAATATGTATAGCAATGGACTGAGCAAAATTTAGCGCAGGAACTACCCCACTCCAAAGAGCATAGTTCTGCTCCATAGAACATAGGTCTACTCTCAAGTTCATTAAATAAAAAAATACCTAACTACATAGTTTTCAAGTTAAAACTTGTAGTAGGTATACAGTGGTTATACTTGACAAAAAATTTTTTTTTACAGTAAGCAAGTATAAAATAGAAAATAAATTACATATCGCAAACTCAATATCCCAATGATATATATCCAACTGAATATAAGTATATTATACTTCTTGTAAACTGCTCTAGGAACACTTGTGTGGACTTCTAAGTCATGTGACACATTTCTTAATAATAGGGGCATAGGTGCTATAGTAAATGTGACGGGACGTACCAATTAAGCGTGGTTCGGGCACGGGTACACAAATTAAATTTTGATGATGAGCTATTGACTTGAAATTTTAAAAATAGGTCAGAACTGGATCACAATGCAATATTCACTTGGTTTCTTGTCTGTAAAATTGTTTAATAATACCTATTTGTTTAAACAAATTAAATTTTGATGATGAGCTAGATACTTGAAATTTTTAATATAGGTCAGAAATGGATGACATTTCAATATTCACTCGGTTTGTATGACATGGTATGGTATGGTATATTATTGTATGGATGATTTGGTATAATACAGTATGGTATGATAGGAAAGAAATTCGTATGGTATGGTATGGTGCCGATTTGCAATACAGTCTGGTATAGACAGAAGGGTGATCTGCACAAGGAAGATAATAAACCGTTGTGTCAAGAATTTTCAGAGTTTTTGGTTTATTATCTTCGATAATGAACCATTGGAATCGCCCAAAGAAAAAAGTTTTTTAACCCCCCCTCAAAATTTTTTGGTTTACGTTTCAAGATACGTAGATTCAGAAAATCGAATTAAAAAAAAATCCGTCCGTCCGCCGTACGCCGTACGCCGTCCGCCGTACGCCGTCCGCGCCACTTTGCCCAGTTAGCGTTGAGTTAAAATTACGAAATTTTTTTTATGGGTTTCGACCAACCCCACAATGGTCCTCGAAACTTTTCATAACCCTAGGTCAAGGGGAAGGGGTTCAAAACGAATTTTGAAAATTTGAAAATCTCATATCTCGAAAAATTCATATAAAACGGCATGTTTTTTATTTCATATTTAGATAGAGTTTGTTCCGTAGAATTTTTTAAGACCATCCGCAGCTCTGTACGACCAGCCGTTCGTTCACAATGACGGCCCAAAGATTGTGCCTCACAACCTGATCGTGAATCAAACTGTTGAAATACAGGTCCATTTTCATACTAACAAGCTCTTTGGAACATCATATGGCTTAAGTTATGTCGAGTTTGTTGTTCTGAGGTGCGTTTCGTGCTACGGAAATGAAGGTAATTTCGAATGTTTGTTGGTAGGAACTTCTTTTATAGAAAAATTATTACCGACGTAGTATTAAAAACCTCAGAGTTATATGGTATTAATTAATCATAATTAATAATAATAATTATCAATAATAAATACACATGATTAATACCTAACAATAAATTATAATAATTTTCACTAGGTACTTGATAAAATTGTTATAATTTTTTTGAATTGGGCATTCAAAGAGTCAACACCTCCGAGTGAACTCCGTGTTGTTGTCGTGCCGCGTAATCCGTGCCGTTTACGTTTCAAGTTTATTTCAAATTTAGATAGAGTTTGTTCCGTCGAATTTTTTAAGACCAACCTCAGCTTTGTACGACCAGCCGTTCGTTCACAATGACGGTAAAAAAGGTTGAGCCTGTCAACACGACCGTGAATCAAACGGTTGAAATACAGGTCAATTTTCATACTAACGAGCTGTTTGGAACATCATATGGTTTTAGTGATGTCGATTTTTTTGTTCTGAGGTACATTTCGTGCTAAGGAAATGAAGGTAATTTCGAATATTTGTTGGTAGGTACATCTTTTATAGAAAAATTATTACCGAAGTAGTATTGAAAACCCCAGAATTATATCGTATTAATTAATCATAATTAATAATTATTATTATTAATAATAAATACAAATGATTAATACCTAACAATAAATTATAATAATTTTCACTAGGTACTTGATAAAATTGTTATAATTTTTTTGAATTGGGCATTCAAAGAGTCAACACCTCCGAGTGAACTCCGTGTTGTTGTCGTGCCGCGTAATCCCCCGCTTATCTCGTTACAAAGTATAGATGGGCTCGAACGACTCCGAACCTCCAGTGAGAAAAAAGATGAAATCAAACGATTCGATATTATCTCCTAATCCATTCGCACCGCTCGCTGTAATTGAAGAAATGAACACAGATAATAATGAAGCACCAGTAGAGAAGGTAATAGCTCCTCCACCTATATATGTTAGTAACATTACTAACATAAATTTGGCTATACAAGAATTTCGTAACATTGAACCGAATACATTCAAATATGCTTCTTTAAATAATAAAGTTAAAATAAACTTCTCAACGATCGAACGATATCGTAAAGCAATCAAGTTCTTGGAAGAAAAAAAAGCTGAATACTACACTTATCAAGTGAAAAGCGAACGAGCCTTCCGGGTTGTTATCAGGGGCCTCCATCATACAACCGATGCCAGTATTATAAAAGACGAGCTTGGTGCTCATGGTTATGAAACCACCCAAGTACTACCCGTTCTACACCCGGTTACAAAAACTCCTTTACCTATGTTTTTTGTTGACCTAAAACCTAATTCAAAAAATGTCGAGATCTATAATCTCAATAGGCTTTACCATGCTGTTGTAAAGGTTGAACCCCCTCGTCCAAAACGCACAGTAATTCAATGTGTGAAGTGTCAGGAATTTGGGCACACGAGGAATTACTGTCAAAAAAAGGAACGATGCGTGAAGTGCGACGGCACTCACTCCACACAGTCTTGTCCGAAACCTCCAAATTCTTCACCAATCTGTACCAATTGCCATGGGGCACACACAGCTAATTATCGAGGGTGTCCAGTGCACGTCCAGCTTCAAAAAGCTAGATCAACCCCATTGGCCATGCGAATCAAACCCATAACACGAGAACAGAAAGATGTGGGTGCTATTGAGACAAAGACACATAAATCTTATGCTTACGCAGTAACTAGCTCCGCTCGCAATGAAACTGTAGAAAGCTCAGTACCACAGTTGTCCCAACTTATGCAAAAGATCGACCAGCTTGTTTCCCTCATTCAACCCTTAATTTCTGCGCTCACTCAAATCTTGCCTAAACTAATCAAATCATGAATGCAGTGTCTACTGAGCTCATCATTTGCACATGGAACTGTAGAGGTGTATACGGTAAATTTCACGAACTCGATCTTTTTCTAAAATCTCATCATGTTGACGTCATACTACTCACTGAAACAAAGCTCTCTCCGATCACAAATTTCTTCATTCCCGGTTATAAATTCACCAGAGCTGATCACCCTTCAGATCAGAGGAAAGGTGGTTCAGCCATATACATCAAAGCATCCCTGGCTCATACTGATCTACCGCCATTAAGAGAACACAATTATCAGGTAGCTAGAATTAATATATCCATCCAAGGCCGAAACTACATTCTCGCATCGTTCTACTCAGCACCAGAAAATTCAGTCAGTGAAGCTGATTTTCGGGTGATATTAAATTATATGGGCACTAATTTCATTTTGGGTGGCGACTTGAACGCAAAGCACCCTAGATGGGGCTCAATGACAACGAACCCCCGAGGGAT
The DNA here is from genome assembly GCA_963920205.1 of Stenodema calcarata. NCBI lineage: Eukaryota > Metazoa > Arthropoda > Insecta > Hemiptera > Miridae > Stenodema > Stenodema calcarata. The sequence continues at coordinate 4,604,657 of OY986055.1, read as the reverse complement.
GAATTTAATCAATTTAATCCATACTCGTAATTTGGAAGTCTTGTATCCATCCGAAGCCACACATTTCCCAGACAACCTAGCACATTCTCCGGACATTCTCGATTTCTTCCTCGCTAAAAACGTATATGCTCTCTGCACACACCCAGACGTCCTACATGAACTGAGCTCCGATCACCTGCCCGTTATATTGAACGTTCAAAATTCTCCTACAGCTGTTCCTCCAACTGTACGGATATCTACTAACCGACTTGATTGGATTAAGTACAAAGAAATACTATCAGCTAATACTAACATTCAAGTACCACTCAAGTCTCCAAAGGATGTCGATGTGGCAATCGGCCAACTGACCAGAATAATACAGTTTGCAGCATCAGAGGCCTCCCAGCGGAGACCAACAAATATTCCTCCTCGACCAAGACCAACGCCCCCTCATATTCTCCAACTCCTACAAATTAAGAAATCAGCGAAACAGCTCTACAACCTCACTCGATACCCCGCCCACAAAACAGCTTTGAACAAGGCGACAGCTGAACTAACTACAGCTCTCAAAAAAGACAGACAGGAAGTCACAAACGGCGAACTACTAGCTCTGGACTCTACAGATGGATCGTTATGGAAAAGAACAAAGAAGCTCATGAAAGAACGCCCCGTCATCCCCCCACTCAAGTACAATCAGCAGTGGTATTCAACAGCGCACGAGAAGGTAGAATTGTTGTCGACAATCCTGGAGGACCAATTTACTCCAAATACAATACAGAGCCCCATTGAGGAGGAAGTGTATGACTCGCTAATTGCACCTCTGCAATTGAGTCCTTTCAACGAATTCTTTCGACCAGCACAAGTAAATAACGCCATAAGGCGCTCTGCGCCTAAGAAAGTACCAGGTAGCGATCATATAACTCGACCCCTTCTAACCAACGTCCCCCGCAAAACGTTAGTACTAATTACTCAAATCTTTAATGCCTGCCTCAGACTTGGATATGTCCCAGCAAAGTGGAAACACGCCATTGTCATACTCATTCACAAACCGAACAAACCTGTCAATAACCCTCACAGCTACCGACCCATAAGTCTCCTGCCTCTTCTATCGAAGATCTTCGAGAAACTATTGCTGCCAAAACTGGTTCACCACCTGGAACATCTCATCCCAGCCACGCAATTTGGATTTCGAAACGCCCATTCTTGCCTCCATAGAGTAGCAGACACAATTCTAAACGCATACGAGGCAAAAGAAACGTGCATCGGGCTATTTGCAGATACTGAGAAGGCGTTTGATAAGGTTTGGCACCCTGGGCTACTCCACAAGCTGAAACTGGCTCTTCCCGACACGTACTATCGAGTGCTCCTGTCGTACTTATCAAACCGCACCTTCTCAGTAAAGTACCAAGAAGCTCTCTCTCAAGTAAGATGCATACAAGCCGGCGTTCCGCAAGGGAGCGTCCTGGGTCCGCTGTTATATCTCATATACACGGGCGACATCCCCATACCTCCCGAAGCGACCACAGCACAATTTGCGGATGATACAGCTTTCCTATGCAGCTCTCCGCGAGGAGAGAGAGCAGGGCTGGAACTAGAGGAGCTTACATTTGATTTAAACGAATGGGCTGTTAAATGGAAAATAAAGCTGAACCCACTTAAAAAACGTAGGTCATGTTATTCTGCACTATTTGAGGTAGGCCACGTTGACCAGTCCTATCTGAGGTGGACCATGTTCAGCCCCACTTGAAGTAGGCCTTGTTGCCACTTCACCCTCGATATAGGTTTTCCAAGTCAAATTGGGAATTTTCCAAATCAAATTGAGAATTCTCCAAATCTAATTGAGAACTTTCCATTTCTAATGACGAAACTACGATCTGTGATTGTCCGTTAGTATTTATCAAAAAATTGATGGTAACCCATCAACCGAACGGCCCACTTACCTATCCTATATTGCACTTTGCCCATCTGCAGCCCGTTCCCTCACACTGTCGCTACCTACCCTCATCCAGAAGGCAGGAAACAATAAACAACATGTTCCTTTTTGGAGGATATTCACAAAAATCTTCGGTGTTTGACCCATTTACTAGTTTCGATCTGTTTTTCAACGATGGACGATCCGAGGACTGCAAGTGACAGAGAGCCTGTTTGAGAAAACCGATAATTTTAATATTAACTTAAACCTATGAATAAATCCTTTCCCATCATGCATTACTCATCTTTATTACTCATCTCTTCTACAAAATATAACTGTGTCAAAAAAAGTTCTGAGTTCTCAATTTGATTAGGGAAATTCTCAATCTGACTTGGAATACCTCTATATACACCCTTACTATGATTTTTGGTGTCTTTTGAATCCAGGATGGTCTGGAACGGATTTTGGTATAAAATGATTCGGAAATTCGAGTTTTAAACATTTTGGCCAACCCTTGAGTTTCAATTTCAATTTGTGCATAGGGCGCTGTCCGTAATAAATACTCAATCACAATTCTGCAAAACCGTCGGATACTCAAGTTAACTCGAGTGTTTGAATAAGTAACGAACGAATGTTGGAATCAACAAGACTGTTAAAACAACGGTTTAATACTGTATAACACTGTTCAATCCAAAACACCAAAAATATACAACCAAATATTTATTTTTATCTGAAACCAGATTGGCTTCTTACAAGAAACTATGTATCAATTAGATCACAATAATCGGATGAGACCCATTTTCACAAGGGACTGAATAAATAGGAAACACTTGGTTTATTATCTTTTTAAATAACATCAAAAATCAAAATATATAAATAATACATCTTCCGAGTTTCAATCAATCACTGTACTATAAAACTAGTAAGTAGAGAGAAGAGAAACTGTCTCACGCCAAGTCCTTTCATTGTGCATTCATTACAAAAACAAACGAAACGAAGGAAGGAAAGAATAGTAAGTCCATCGATATCTGAAGAAATTGGATTAAGAAGAAACGCCGAAACTCCCGAATTTAAAAGGAAAACGAAAAAATAGAGAACTGCTATTTTTGTAAGAAACATTGATGTGGAATGTGTTGGAGTTCTTCACAGCTCCGTGTGTTTTATCGAGTCGTCTGAAGCTCCTTCAGAGCCTTTTGGTTCTGTGAACACAACAGAAGTGATATTGAGATATTAGGGTAGGGGCTGTGGGAGGGATTGGTCATAAGGTCGTTTCAGGTAAGTCATAATACAGAAGGCCACGACGAGCTTCAATGAAAGAATATTTTTGGAATGACATAGAAAAGCTTAATGTAACGATTTATAGTTACAGTGGAAGTTAAATGTTTTGACCTTGTCGCCTTGAAGTTGATGGGGTAGGGTAAAGATTAGATATACTTTGAATAAGTAAGTATATCTAAATGAATCGGTTTTTTTATAAAGAGGTTATGTAACAATTTCCAAATTTTCGAGGAAACGCAAAAAACTTCCCCGGTTCCTCAAAACTTGTAAATTATTCCATTTTTGGCTATAGTCATTTACAAAACGTTTATTCTGACATTTCCTCGAATGTTCTGATTTTTAAAAAATTGTCAATGCTCCAATGAAAACCCCAAAACTACTAAAACATGAAAGTGGCCAAAAATGTTACATAACCCCTTTAAAAAAACAGATTCAAATGTACTTTGAATAAGTAAGTATATCTAAATGCACTTTGAATAAGTAAGTATATCTAAGTAACTATTTGTCCTAATTGTGGGTAAAGCTGCGTTCACATGGATGCGTAACATGCGTAACGCCACCTGATTGGCTAGAGCAAGGGTATCGAGTGGGGGGACTCCTTCCTCAGGTCGACTTACCATAAGTGCTAATCACCTCAATAACCTACTGGATGCTTCTAAACTCAACATCATTAGTTTGCAAACTAAACATGAGGACAGTTATGCCCACAGCGCTGCTATTTGTAGTCACAGAGTTAACGTAAACAAGAAAATGTTCGTTAACATTTTTGTGGGTCAAAAAGGGTAGGAGGTGATCAACAGACTCGTACGTGAAATTGATCGGAAAGTTTTCGTGACGGTTCCATGGGTCGTTTCTTGGCAAATAAAAACGTATTCTACGAATCGGCAATGATTTGTGTTGGGTGACAACTGGCGGGAATTACGTTCAACTAGATACAGTGGCAACATACGGCCACCCAGGTCTGGTATTACCATAAAATCATATTATGAGGAAACTGGAGAAACCAAATTCTCTGCAACGAGCGAATTTTGGACGTGCCAAAGTCCTCCCGACGTTGAAACCATACAATTCAGTTTTGAAGTTCTGTTCCAGTTCTATTCTCCTTTTTTTTTTTTTTTTTGGCGTTCATGTCAATTCATGTTTTTTAAAATTTAAAAAAAAATATGTCTCAATGTTCAGTCGTTTTTTTTTTTTTTTCGTAGTTTGAAGTTTGAAGAGTGTGACAACCATTAGAAAAGGCGACACTTTCAGACAACGCAGAGTTTTCACTAGTCACCAGTTTGAAGATTAGTTTCTGCAGCTAATAACGAACTAATGAAATCGGGAAATGCGTGAACGAGTCAATTCCGGAAATCCAAATGTGTGTCCTGAAGTTCGATTCTGATGGAAGGTTAGTAAAACGGAATCAAAAATGAATATAGTACAGTCTAGAGCTCCAATTTCAGCTCCAGCCGTATTCAAACCTCCGCCGCCACCGTTCGTTATACCACAGACTTGTGGTACCGGCAAGCGAAGTGGTGAGTGGCCAACGAAGTCAAAAATATCACAGCTCATTAAGTTGCCACCGCTTTGTGTTTCGGTAGTTCTGCTGATTTCTCTTTCCCAAACCTGTAGGTGCCATAGAAGATCATTATGAAAATCCTATTGCGGACAGACGATTTCGCAGTGAGGGGAAGGTCGGACGATTGCAATAATTATTGGTTTTACCTTCACTGGCGGTCGTTGCATTGCCGACGCTGGGTTCTTCGCTCGTTTCTATTGTAGGCATGTCAGCCTGAGCTGGAAGTTCGTCTTGGGCCGGTGTGTCGGTTTTGTTAGAATCGGTGGCATTAATTGTTTTTTCTGTGAAGACGAAAAGAAAAAATAATTATTTGATAATATCAAGGATACATATGAAGCCAACCAAGTTGGGATAGAAGCTCACACCCAAGCTCTATCACAGTGATCAGAGTTGGCACTTCTTAGTGATAAATCAATGTTAATCGTCCAAGTAACATATCGCTCCTTTGGTGCAAGAGTGTCATATCTCTAAATTAGATGCTTCGTGGTAATCGAAAAAAACCCAATTCAACGATTTTCACGGAGCCAGATTTTAAAGCTAGGAAATCAGAGCTTTAAAACCTTGCTTCGAGAAATTCGTAGCGGAATATTTCAAACTTCAAATGGTTTTTTTTCGACGTAGGTCTAAAGGGAGCCGTGGTATATAACTTTTTTGGAAACAAAAAAACATAAATTTTAGGCTAATATTGTCCACTTTACCCAGTGCCAATTAATATTGTGCAGTCTACATCGCGGGTACCAGGGCCTATTGAATTTTTGCACAGACTTTGAGTTATGACCCAGTGCCATTTGAAAGATTTAACCCATTATCTCAACCCAGGAAAATTTTAGGAACAAAAACCCTAAACTTATGCTAATTTTGGCCACTTTAACGGGTCCAAAGGCAATCAACTGGACATTTGATGTAGACCTTCGCTGAAAGTTTCAATTCGGTAGGTCTAAAGGGAGCCGAATTATATAACTTCATGTTAACATATTTTTTTTTTTCTAGTTCAGGACAGTGCCTTTTAAAATATTTAACCCATTATCTCAACCCAAACAATTTTTAGAAACGATCCCATTTGGGAGGAGGCTTTTTCCTCCATTTCAGTCCCTGAATGTGTATTTATAAACTACCTAAAACTTATGATTAGCTTGCTATGACTTCTGAGATATCGAACGGTCCAAACCTTTTCACATGGCCTTGACCACGCCACATCATTCACCAACACTTCCCAAACATACCTTCGCTCTCAGAATCATAAATTTCTTTTCAATGCCTAAATACGTACCTGCTTGAAGAGTTCGATAAATATTTGAGTGCTTCAATTTAGATTTTGTTCAGCTTTGCTTTTAATCGGCGAACAACCAAACATGTTAGAAATATTTTATAGGTGACTCACCTTTTGTTTTATCTTCGGATGTGGGAGGTGGAACTTTGGGCTTCCAAATTTTAGCTTTGTTGACGAGGTATTTCACCTAAGCGACAGAAGAAGAAGAAGATTACAATTCAAAAGACGAAACAGAATGAGCGTCAGGAAGTTCAATTTAAGCCAACTAGGATTATTAGGATTATTGAGTAGGTATGCGAATACGTGTAGTGTCTGTTAAGAGTGGGATTTATGGTGAAGAAAGAATAGTGAGCTGTTACTAGAAACATTATCTAACATAGTTTGGCAAACACAACCACATACGAAATTACTGTAATAAAACGAAGTTATCGACAAGTTCCACAGCGGTTTTCATAGAAATGGACAACTACTTCGATAACTCGGTCTAGTAATCTAGTGTTACAATGTTCAGGGGAAGAGTCTTATGTGATATTCAAGTTGACTCAGCAACACGAATTAATTAAATCAAGTAAATTACAATAACAACTACAGGAGAGTAAGAACAGACTAGGAACGACGTTATGTATTGTAATTGAATAGGAGGAAATGAAGAGGACATTTCGAAGTAGCAAGATATACAGAGCGAAACTAAGTGAATAGTCGGAAGGACTGAAGGTGAAGAGCGACTTCAATTTCCTTACTTCTCTGTCTAGAATAGCCATTTTCTCCATGATAACTTTGATGGTTAGTTTCGGAGACTGGTAGAGAGGCAGTTCGTTTTGCTCCGTCACGGCCTTCGTCTTCCAGTCCTGAAAAAAGAAAAGTTCGACAATTTATTGGGACACAGTCTTCAAATTAGAGGAATGTGGTAGTTCCTAAGGTCTTTCAAGGAAACAAGACTCAGTTTAGGGAGGCTCGGCAAGAGCCCATTGTCCAGACTTGTTCTCTCATCTCTATTCTCAGCAAGTTTGAACGAGTTTGACTTCATGGCTCACCACTTGATACAGTGAAAATTCCAAAGAAACAATAAGTGTTGTTAATTGTTGTTAATAAGCAATTATTGCTGTCAACAATCCAGTACAGTTCTATGGTGGTAGATAGTTGTGTATCAAGTCGTGTGATTTACAGAACTGGAAACTAACAAGTTAATTTTTTCAACCTCACAACCCAGGTAATGAGGTTGAGGTTTTGCCTTTGAAATAGGCGTGGCTAATACGGTTATTTCTTGGTAGTAGGTCATCGAGTAACAGCGACCGTCTGGTAATAGGTTGTGGTATTATTTTGGTAATAGGTTACCGGCGATTAACCAGTCCAAGGAACAATACGGTTACTGAAAACCCAGTCAGCGTTGGTTGCTGGAAAAGTCGAATTGCCGGTAACATATTACCAAAATGACCTAATATCACAACCTATTACCAGACGGTCGCTGTTACTCGGAACTAACTCAATACTCACTCAAATATCTTGTCGACAGTTATGATCGCACACCTTTCACGCATTCGTTTTCCGTAACCTATTACCTGGAATAGTCCCAGCCAACTTATTATCAACCCGAATGGCCGGCGACAAACAGGCCCTCAAAGGTCCCCAAGTTCTCAAAACAGTTATTCCAGTAATAGGGGTTTTCTGGTAATAGGTCATCTGGAATTAGGTTACTGGACAGTATTAGGTTATTTGAAGCGGTATGAAACCTTGAAACCCACCAAAACCGAATTTCGATAATAGACCATTGGAACCGACGAGAAATTCCAAGTTTCATCATAAGTAAGATCCAAAAACCGATTTTGAAAAAATCAGTCCGTCACTGTGAACCCATGAATTATAAAAGTACAAAATTTGTACTTATTTAATAAATTATGATTATTCTAGATCTTACAGGTTGGGTTAGAAAGAAGAATGATAAAGAAGGGCAAACCTCGGTTTCTTTGATGACTTTTTCTAGAGAGGCAATCTCGACCTCAGTGAAAATCGCTTGATCGGGTGATTCCGCGTTACTGGTGACGTTCTTGATGGTATTGAGGAAGGTCACACTTCCGTTTATAATCGAATTCAGCGCTGCTAGAGCATCAGGTCGCTCCCGGTGTTCTTTGACCCGCTCCCAAACCTTGTCCGTCAACTTCTTCAGGTCTTTCAACTTGTTTTCGAGCGTTTCGGCACTGGCTTCAAATCCATTTTCGTCCAACCATTCAGACATCTTTGAAATGAAAAAAATAAAATAAATAAAAACGTACCAATTAAATTGAATAGCTTAGTGGAATTCGAGAAAATTGTTTGATGAAAGTTCATCCACCGTTGACGGATACAAGCCCAAGGAACGGCTGGTTCCGAGTGACTTCGAGTATGATTCTAGAGCAGCTTCAGCACTCACAGCAGGACATTGAATCTAAAGGATTGAAGTAGAATTACCACACCCCCAGAGGAAACGCGTTAGTAAGTCGAGTTCTGGAAGCGAGCGTTTTCGATGTAATGACACCATCATCAGGCCATCAAGATAATACTCGAGTCAGATCGTCCCTATTTATATGGTCGCAGGAAATACTCCCAAACAAAGAAATATGGAAGAGCGGGAAAAGTTGACGTGTCGGTCACTATATACCTACTATATAGTAGTACTATAATAGTACATAGTATATACTCTGGAATTAGACAACTAATGAGCGTACAAGGATCGCGTTGGTCCCAAATTGTAGAAAATTTAGTCTAGTTCCAGAGTGATTACAGTGACCATACCCGTCAGACCCTCCCTTTATGAGATATTTAGCAAAAGCCGAAAAATGTGCGAATATTTAGTGGTTTTTTGGTCTTAGGTAGCTGTTTTTCTGGCTTCTTACTGTTCATTTGGGTCCCAACAACAAATGAAAAATTCCATAATGACGGGATCTTGTGCAAGCACGACCCCCTGTTTATGGCTAACTGGTGAGGACTATTAGACCCTTAAATCGTGGGTTGCAACCTGTATACAAACAGAACTGAGATCCATATGCAGAATCAAATGAAAGGGTGAGTTTAAAAAGGTTAAGATTCCAAAAATTGAAAAAAAAAACGAGGTAAATGCGCCATTATTTAGATATTGTCAAGCTCGATGCATGAGCGACAGGAGGGTAACAATCCAACAGCTCCCCAACGTTTGTCAGCAGTAACTGCTATTGGATTTCTACCTTTCTTTTGTTCATGCATCAAAATTGACAATGGCGCCTTTACCTCGTTTTTTTTTCTTTTTTTTTTCAATTTTTGGAAACTTAACCATTTTAAACTCGCCCAATCAAATTATACATGCGATCTTTATGGGGCAATGCAGCACCAAACATACTTGGCGAAAATGCCACATTTGTCAAAATACTCACTTCAGAACAAGAGTTAGCGATAGCATCAGCTTCTTCCTGAGTGGCAGCGGATTGGTACTCTTTCGATTGAAGTTTCAGTCTCGCATCAAAGACAAAGCTCTCTAATGCATTCAGCGCACCTTCGTGTCTTCTCTTCTGCTCATCATTCAGGTTGAATCGATCAATTCTGGATAAAAACAAAACAAGATAAGAATGATCAGATCCAGGAGAATCTCAAGTTATGTTGACAACTGAATATAATGTAGATGATTATACATTTCTTGTATCATTGCAGACAATCTTGGAGTCACTGTAAAGCTCAAAAAGGGGGTGTAGAGTGCGTTGAAGAGGAAAACCGCATTCCTTCGAAAATGTGTTTATTTAGACTAGGCATTGAACATACCAAAAGCTTTTAGGGTGACCCAAGGGTGGTGGGGTGGGGTAGTAATATAACATTTTGTTATATTATAACAAAAACGGTGCACTTTTTGATATACCATTCTAATTACAAAAAGAAAGCTGTTAAAATTATCTACAAATTTGATTCTGTACGTTTTGTAACTATTCCCAACCGTTTCCGAGATAGTCAGACTCAAAAGTCGATCATTATCAAAAATCGGCTTTTTACCCCTCTATATGCACTAAATACTAAATATTTAGCCGTAAATTGTAGGATTTTGGTCAAAAATGACGAGAGAAATGAAAGTGAAAATGAAAGTTTTTGACGGAATTCTTGAAATTGCTCTAACTTAGAACCTGTTCGAGATAAATTGACATTCAGCGATATATTCTTAAAGGTAATTTAACCCTTTACAACTTCTTCTCCCACCACTTTCTTCTCAGATGAACGGTTTTAAAGGGACAGAGCATTTGACAACAAACAAGGGGTAAAAAGCCGCTTTTTGATCATTATCGACTTTTGAGTCTGACTATCTTGGAAACGGTTGGGAATTCTTACGAAACGTACAGGATCAAATTTGTAGATTATTTCAACAGCTTTCATTTTGTAATTTGAATTGTATATCAAAAAGTACACCGTTTTCGTTGTATGTGAAAAACTGAAAAATGGGACCTTTAAGGACCCTCCAACCCCCTTTGGGTCACCCTAAAAGCCAGGACTTTTAGTATGTTCAATACTTAGTCTAAAGAAACACATTTTCGAAGGAATGCGGATTCTCCTCTTCAGCGCACTCTATACTTCTTTATTGACTGGACTACTGGTTGTGTTTATCATTAATTTCATGGCCAATATAGGCCAATATAAATCTGTTGGTTTACGTGAGGGGTGAAAGAAAAGCAAAAATCTGACCCCTTTCTCAACCACTGTACTGAACATCAAAGGAACCAACGTTTTTACAAGATAATATTCGAATGATTTTTACCACTAATCTCAATAAAGCCGGTTTCACATGGAGCGGAACACGGGCGGTAAACGGAACGACGGAAGGATGGAACGCAATCTGATTGGCTGTTGGCCACCCAACGGGACAGGGTGGCCGCCATGTTGGCGGAATGGACGGACAGCGGTCGACGGAAGAAATTTTCATACCGCCTTCCGTCGAGTCCGCTTTCCGTCGAGCTCCGCGCAAGCGCAGTGGATAGGAATGTTGATAACCGCTAGTAGAGGTTGCAATATTTTCGCGTCGTGTGTCGTCTTGTGAAGTCTTCGTTCAAAGTGTTGAATTTCGTCTTGTTCAAGTGTCATTTCGTCATTATTTAGTATAGACATCAATTGTAGTTGAGCGTTCATAGCAACTCGAATTAGTTACAAAAAAGTGGTTATAAAAAAAAGGTTATTTTTCAAGTGAAATAAGTTCGCGATTGCCGGTGGAATAAACCGTGATTCATTTATATAGTTCGTTTATTTATTTTCACGCAACCGATGCACTATAATCTGGTGACGCCGACGTATTTTCGCCGGCAATTATGGCATTTTCTGAGGAAAGTGACACGGAAAGTCCGGATGTCAAACCGGGAATGTCATCCAAATCCACAGGAAGTTTTAACGTATTATTTAAGGAAGTATTAAACAATAATTGACTGTTTTTCAATAACTTCTAGTTTTGAATAATTGGAATAAATAAACGTGTGAGCTTGCAAATGTTTTTTTATTTTTGAATTCAATTTTCACAATGGTCCTCGCAATATAGGCAGATGTTGCCACTGCCATTCCACTTCGCTGTTACTTAAGAAGTATAGAGCCTGTTGTATGTTCATGCCATCAATCATTTCACCACCCGAGCACATCAAATAATTACGCACACAAAATTTTAATTTGGGAAGAAAAGAAAAAAATCATAAACAAGATGAGAGAGCTTTCAGATTATGAAGGTTATGATTTAGGAAGGTTATGATTCCGTGACGGAATTTCCGTCCACCATGTGAACACTCTTCCCGATTCCGTCATCCCCTCCACTGGTTTTTCCTCGTTCCGTCGTTCCTCATTCCGTCCGTGTTCCGCTCCATGTGAAACCAGCTTAACTCAGGAAAACCGTACAATTAAAAAATACTTACATTGCTTGGGCTTGCACAATATGTTTTTCACTCATCGATTGAACGGCCAAGGGCTTTTCCTGCGACTGGATGGGTTCTTTGAGAGTGACGATTTTGGGTTTGTTGTCTTTAGGTTTCTTATCATCCTTATCGACGCCATCGCGGGTCTTGTTACCTTCAGAACCTTTGTCGTCTTTTTTGTCTCCTTCTTTACCCTCTTCCTTGTCTTCGGGCTGGTCCAAAGTCTCTTTGAGGGTTTCCTCAGGCCCTGAAATGTCAGTTTACGCTTCGGTCGCAACTCAAGATATCAACTACCAAGGCCCTTTCATTAACGTATGTTTTCAACAAGACAAAAAAATATTGGCGATACCCAAACAAAACTCCCAAGCTCAAGCATACAATGAATTTGAAGGACCTCAAGACATGGCTCACACCACTCATAACTAATGAGATGTCTTAAATAATGAGAGAATTATATTTTCATCAACATCTCATTAATATAATATCATGCATATCCAACACCTTTAACCCTTTCTTAACTCCCTTTAGGGGTTAACTCCCTTTCTCAAGAAATAGTAAAACCGCCGTTACTTAGTAGAAATCGTCTGTTAAGATCCCACAAGGTCTAACTCACTTTTCCCAACTTTATTTTACCAGCGCTATTAAAATATAGCATAATATGCTATATTATCTATAATAAACCGTTGTGTCGAGAATTTTCTTAATATCTACAAGAGCTATATTGTAATCGCGATGGTAAAATAACGCTGGGAAAAGCCCAATACAATTCACAATAATCATCACTGCCCAAGGTTATGCTTATATTCGACTTTTCAAAATTTCCACCGGAATGAATAACATCGATCAAGTATATGTATTACTCGTAACCACTACTTTTGACTGATATCATTGAGTTACGAGTGATTCAAGAACCTTTCTATAAACAAATGTTCGCCCTTGTCACACACCTTAGAAAAACCATCATTCAAAAGCCATATATCGACAGTGTCAGAGCAACACACCCTATAATCATTTTGGCCACTTTTCAGCAGTGCCAAAACTCTGGTCGCCAATGATTTTTTCGAACACCTGGGTTCCCGGGGAGATTAGGCAATTATGCCCACCCAGAGGGATATCCTGGTCTGCATTCACCGACCTGGGTATCCTCCACTGTGTGGTTGTATCAAAAACTCGGGAAGCAAGAAAAAGTCAGCAAACCATTACAAAGATCGGCATTCAAGACCCAATAAACAAGCTGTTCCTGCAGGAAAACTCTGTATTCTCGTTGTGGATAGGGTGTATTGCCGTCATCATGATGATAAGGTGTGTGGATAAGGTCTGAAATGCAACTTGTGCGCCATCTGTAAAGGTTTTGCTAGAACTGTGAATTTCATTGGATCCGCCGCGCGAAGATCTTTCCAACGATATACATAACTCGTTTTTGACCAAAATGACGATAGGGTGTGTTGCTCAGACATCATAGATTTCATATCCACCGTTTTTGCTGCACACTTATGGCACGCAGGAAAATGAGATGACATTGATCAATATTATCGAGGGAAGTTCAGAGGTTTGACACTTTAGCCAGGCCTTTGTATTCAGAGTACTTGTCGTTCTGAAGTTACAAGTGGTATATGGATGGTGTTTGTGATTTTCTTCATAGTTCTACTATTTAATTATATATGGCATGATTCTACTGTGGAACTGAATATCCTCATCATGACCACTATTTAGCTTTAAGATGTTGGCCACTACCAGCCGCATAAGAGGGGAGTATTTGTGTGTATCTGAAATCACATGCACGGTTCATACAACGGTAGCAGACAACATTTCAGTACCATTAGAGGGACAGTTAGTAGCGTACCAGTGAAAAGTTTGCTGATGGTGCTACCTAATTTGGACAGAGGAGACTCCTCTGGTTCCTCTTCGCTGGCAATGGTCTTCTCCACCACATGCTCGACGTTGACGAGATTGAGGATGCCGCTATCGTCCATCTGGAAATGGGCTTTGATCCCTTTCGATTCAACTCCTGGGCCCTGGTGCTTCCCTAGTGCCTCTGCCACTCCACGAAGAGACACTTTGGTGATGTTCAATATGCCAAGAGCCCTGAAAGATGATATTAATAATAATTCCATACAAGTATAATATGTATGATGATATTATGTAAGTATAATTCCATGTTGAATCATCTTTTCCAAGATCACACAGACTATAGAACACTGTGAATCCTCTGTATATCACTCATAAAACAAAACTCATTGTAACCTCTAAAACGAGGCAGAAAGTCCAAGAGTGTGGTTCTGCACTTCACTCAATCACGTTTGGTGTCACAATGTCACTCGTACTTTACAACATCGTATATATTTGGTTAAATATGGAGCAATGTGGAACAAGAGAGTAGAGGGAAGCCAAAAGTGATTGGCGGCCGATTGCCTCTCATCAGGCCACTATCAGAAGTATTACGAAGTGAACATCAACTTGATTTATTTAATAAAATATGCGCTGTTCGTGTCAATTAAATGATGAGACCAATGTGATCACTGATCAGCAAAAAAGATCAGTCACAGGGCCACACATACCTCCACACTTTCGAGGCAAACAGTACTCAACTCTATCAAGTTTCGTTGGCTTATACCTAACGAGAATATATTTATAAGATATAATGGTATAAGTAAGAAAAATGACCGTTTCCTTTGTGTTTGAACTTTGCATCGTAAGGATTGTCTGAATCATTTGGTAAACAGAATGCCCTCTATCCGGGCTCAGTACTTCTTTAGCTTTCCTTTATTCACAATGACAGTAAAGTACGGAATTCTCGTAATTTTGCTTCTGAAGCCACTCATTTAGTGGTTGAATTTGACGATGAAGACTCTTCAAATGAAAGGAGAGATGGTGGTTCCAAAAATTTAACGAAGGTGATTTGAGCCTTGGAAGGAAATCAGGGCGTATTTCAGTGGTCAACCAGTACGCTCTGCGCACTGCTATTGAAGCCGATCCTACGAAAAGCACTCGTGAGGTGTCAGTTGAACTTGGCCACTCACAATCTACTGTGACTCGACACCTGCGAGAGTTAGGAAAAGTAAAACGTGCATGCCGAGAGGTTCCTCATATGCTTACACCCCAGCAAGCCTAACGCCCATGTTGAAATTTGATAACTACGAAGGAGCCATACACTATGAATTCATACCTAGAGGTCTGTCTATAAATTCTGAGCTCTATTCAGAACAACTGCAGAGAATGTACGATGTTTTGGTTCAGCGGTATCCAGGTTTAGTCAAAAGGGAGCAAGTCTTGTTCCAACAAGATAATGGCAGACCCCACACCTTTAAAGTATACACGATAGTTGCTACTGAGTCCACCTGTGATGCGCTAAATATGTAATACGAATAATACGAAAGACAGTTTACCTGACTTCGTGAGGTGGAAGATAATCAATTTCTCCGTAGCCAACGTTGAAATCGAAATCAGTGAGGTTCTTGTTGAACGTCAGTATTTTCTTCTGAGGATAGGAATTCATCAAACCGAAAAGAGTGCGTTTCGTCAGACGAATGGCCCCTTCCACTTCCCTTTCGAAGGTGACCTAAGAATTCATAAAAGACTTGCTACAGTAGTGGTCGTATTAATTGAAACAAGGCGGTTTCTCAGGGTTCTTTCAAATTTCATTTCAAAAAGCGTTTCATCAATGAGAGAAAAAATTGATCTTCAAGCCAGGCATTCCAAGCTTGAAAGCTTGAAATTGGTGGGCAATTATGAAGCAGGAATTGGGGAAACAGGACTGCACCACGAAATGAAAAATGATCAGCGCCCTGATCAAAATTTGGTTCCACTCAGACAAAATTAAAGAAAACTGTAAATCTCTTATTGATTCCAGGCCAAAAAGAGTAAATTTAGTAATTGGAAACAAAGGAAGTCACATCCTTTGCTAATCATGTGTGTTTTATAAGGTTTCACTAATAAATGTTGTGTAAACTGAAAACTGTTGCTTCTCTGTGTGGTGATTTCACTTGGAATTTGACTTTGCTCCTACGGTTCTGCGCTGTGCTATTATTATAATTGCATCAGCTGGGCATAATATGATTTCATTAGGATTACTCTGTTCTTGATTATGGATCTCTCTTTAAACTCGATTAAAGTTCATTGCGATTAAACGTGTTGAACAATAATCTATTAACATAACACTGTCAATCTTGTTTCCATATGATCACTGGCACTGTAATTCCCAACAATCAAATTTCAAGATTGTAGAACCATTGCACGGTAATCGATCAAATTTACCTGAATGGGAAACAGAACTGTGTCCTTCGTGAGGAATTTCTTGACTTTGAAACCAGCAGAGAGGTCAGCGGCTTTGTAAACTGCGCCAAAAACAGCAGCTTCGTCAGTATTGAGATTTTTACTCAAGTCGATGCCAACGATTGAAGAGAGCTTCTCCTGCACAGCAGGAACTCGAGTGCCGGCCCCAACAAGTATCACCTGTAAACCGTTCATGAAGCGTACTTAGGTTTAAATTGGAATTATGTTCACTATATGAAACTAGTACTTGGGTTACGCGTGTTCAAGACAGTAAACATTCAAATGGACAAATATAAATTAAAAATATTTCGTGTACAGCTCAACTCTGATGTAAAAAGTTTTCAAAATATGGGCCAGGGGTAATCATACCTGACTGAGGACGTCCATAGAAAGCCCAGCGGTATTGAGGGCCTGTTGCACCGGAGCACCAACTCTGTCAAATAAGTCTGTGCACAGTTTCTCAAACTCTTCCCTCGTCACTTGCAATTTGAAGTCAACTTCGTCTATCAAACCTTCAACCTAGAACGCAATTTCATGTTAGCAGAAGTATCAAAATCGGTACAATGGTAATGGGACAGACTCGGACGAATTTGGTCAACTCAGAAGTAGAATTGGGCACTCCGGACAGAAGCAGGAACGCTCTTAAGAAGATAAGATCCCATTCGAGGTTTTCTATTACTCGTACATTCACAACAACTCCAGAGTGAATTTTTGAAAATCGGATTTCAACAGTTACTACATAGGTATACCAAGTAGGGGTTGTTCCTAAGACCGCAGAATTAAAATAATCAATATAATAATTGTTGGATTTCCTGGAGTTTTTCGATAGAAACGCATCTTTTTTTCAGTATAGGTAACCCTCCTACAACACGCAACCCCCTCCCTCCCCTACCGTTCGAGTGATTACCACCCTTGAGTTCACATCGTCTATTACCACCCATGGGTCCATTCGACCTACATGTTGAAAAATCGTCGTTTTCTCGACAATATTCGAAGGAATCAGGAATCAAATTAATAATCGTACGATAAAACCAAGTATGCATATATTTAGATAATTTTCAAAAGAAAATCAAGCTTTGCAAACCATAATTTCAGTTTGCCCGACGTGGCATCAATGGAATCAGCGTCATGAACAGTGGACAACAAAACAACTATATTGCTTTGCTTTCAGGTTTGTAAGAGAAGCAGGTCATATTTTCATTGAACAGGAACAAACTTGTTCCTACACCGCAGGCCAAAAATTTTGGGTTGGTGAACATAGTTGGGAGTTCTCTTTTTTTCTTACTGTCCCAATCAGAGTATTTCAGCCGTTTTTCTGCGAGTTGACTACTTGTAAACCAATTGTCACAAGTGCTGTTGTCACAACATAGACCAGAGTTAAGATATTGGCGCCAATTTGCTTCCAGATCTTCTTTCTTCTCTGGTAGCTCGATCGTCAAAACGAAGGCAGCAGAGCAAAAATTCTAATCGGGATCTTGAAAATACTGCATGATACTTTTCTCCCCACAAGTTTGTATTCATCATGCTTCGAATGCTAAGGAGGGTGTCCCGAAGACCAGCAGCCATGATGAGCACTCTAAGTATACAATTTAGTTCTGCAAACGTGCATCTTACAAAGATGGGCTGGTCTGTGTCTTGTAGTTGGATCGTTGCTTATGAATCTCTTCGTTGTTATGAGGTTTTCCAAGCATTTCATTTTCACATAAATTTTAAGATTCGGGTTTCAACAGAGCGTGAGCGGTTCTCCATAGTACGATTTGGTTGAGACTCATTTTCATTCTTTTTCCTTATAGTTCTTTAATATTTTCTTTATAATTCTATATAGGTATATAGAATGAGTGGTCGTTACTACCTGTAGGCCAAAAATATCTACACAGAATGAGCGGTCATTACCACCTGCAGGTAAAAAGAACTACACAGATTGAGCGGCCATTACCACCTGTAGGTCGATTGTCGATTAGACCTCCTATGTAATGGAAAATGAACCAGTACTTATTTGGAATATGAACTGCGCAATCTTCTTCCTCAACAGCACAAGCACGACTAACTGAAGAGTACATGAATCGGTGCCCGATCCCCAAACGCGCTCCAGACGGTTATTTCTGAAAGCTTGAAAATGTTTCTAGATAGAATCGACCTAATCCACGGTTAAATACTCTTAAACCCACACCAATCACTCACCTGCGCATAATGGTCAGCGTTTGCACTCAAGACGTTCTTCAGCCGCCCAGCTTCTTTGAAGAGCTTGGCCATGGATCTGGGGTTCTGGGTGACGTCATTTTTGGTTTTCTTCATCTCATTGAACTTAGCAGCGAGATAGTCTCTGAGCCTCAGTTGCATCTCGAGGCCTCCTAGTGTCCGATCATAACTGAAAATACCAGTGAGCATATTGTCAATAATTAGTAGGATGGTGCTCATAGCACTAACGAAAATCTTGTACAGCTCATCTGCCAGTGAATCATGAAACTATTCTATAAAATCTGACGATTCCAACGAGCGGTGAATGATTACCGTGGGATGCACACAGACGGAGTTACAATTACTTAGTTACTGATTGGTTGTACTTGTTAATCATGCTAAAACGCTTGCATACGAGTCTCCAACACATTGGGACATTTTTTGTATTTAGGTTTCACGTTAGAATCAGTTCGAGAAATCAACATAAATGCTAAGAAACGATAGGTTGTACGCTAAAATCATCAAAATATCGACTGTAACCCTTTTTTTTTTATAGCGCAACGCTTTTCGAGTCCATGTGCCAAAGTAAAGACATAAAATGTCAAAAACACCGATTCAAATCTTTGGCATTGAATGAAAATCAATTGAACCTTAGTGATCATATTGGATCAGTCTGGGCCCAGTGGATCTCAGCTGTTCTGAACACTGACTAGCAGCTCGTTTCAAAGCGTCAGCGTGTTATTATCTCGTCTTGGACGTGGGTGTCCAATCACCCTCTATCATTCTCCCGCCGGTCACTTCACGGTAAGTGTTGGAAAGAAATTTTATTCTTCGTTTTGGTTTGAGAGAGCTTATGGAATAGCTTCAATTTCACTTTAAACAATAGAGAATTTGTTGAAGTTACGTAAAGCTATACAGGAGAATCCATTTGTTCCCGTCATTCTCCGTCCAACCCTGTTTCAGGAATCAGGAAAATCAGGAATCAGGTTTTCCCAACTGGTGAGAAGGTCAGTTACAAACTTAGCTCCTTTAGCTTCTAATTTATTCGCCAGCGGTTTGGTGACAGATCATTTATGTGTTTTTAGTTTTAAACAGAAGTTATGTCAGGATAATTTAACGACAAAGAAACGCAAGATAACCTGGAACACCGAGTCATCCTCCGTCCTAGGCGTTGTCAATTTATTTTTCTTCAAAATAAATAGTATTCTTGAGTGGATACGCATGAATTATCATTACTTATGGTTAACTGAGTGTAACTATTTTTTCAAACAGTTTGGAGCCTTTTTATTTTTTTCAACTTTGAGATTTGAAAATGTCGCTTTCTGGGAGAATGACCTATATAAGGCAACTGAAAGAACCCAATGTAAGTTATAGCAACAACAATTTGATCAAAAACGAATTACCTGCAAAACATGTAAGGAAAACAGCCGTATCAACTACTTAGAGAAGGCAAAAACAGAAGTTTATAATTACCCAACTCCAAGAACAGAGAGCTGGGGGTTGGTTTCGGAGAAAACTTTGTCTTTGGTTTTGACGACTTGGTAACTGATGATGGAGGCGGATGTGCTGGAGGCCCCCATGTCGTATAACATGATGTATTGAGCAGTTTCATTGAAGTCTTTCCTTCTGAATATACCGTAGTTAAGAGCCACTAGAATAACGATGAAATTTATATTAGTGCTGTGGTACGTATCAATTTTTAGTGTGTACAAAAAAAAATTCTTGACATCTTAAAAACATGTAAGACAAGCCTGAAATTGGTAATACCTGCAGTGTAGTCATTGATAAGTTGAAGGACTTTGAGCCCGGCGAGTTCAGCAGATTGAATGAGCGCTTTGCGTTCAGCCTGGTTGAAGAATCCAGGGACTGTGATGACCACTTCGTTGATCGGTTGGTTAGCTGACAGAACAGCCATTTCTCGTGCTTTGAACATCATCATGGCCACCAGCTCTTCCACGCTGAACTGTGTTTCACTGGGGTAATAACGGAAGATTGCATTCAGAAATTGTAGAACTCAATAATGAGCATTAGTTCAGAAATGTATTCACTCCAACTAATGGTGGTACGTGGGTTGAGGGAAATACAGGCAGAATGATGAATTATTAGACAATGCAGAGATAAAAACTGTTCACAATAATGTTCATAGTCGTTTATAACGTGCTCTAGTACTGGGATTATTGGTATAGAAGTTGTTGGCAGCATGAAAATTGAAGGATCGGTATTAAGACTGCTTCATACAGAAACAATGGTAATACCCAACGGCGAATGTTGTGTTTGGGGTTCCCGAGAGGCTATTGGCCGAAGACAGCACAGTTGTGGATTCATATGTTTTACATGATCCACATTGATCGATCGGGTTTAGTTTAGTAATTAGTCACGTGAGCGCTAGTGTGCCAAGTGAGTCAAACTTAATTGGGATGATTATCAGATCCCCCTCCCTGTGATTGAGGTATGCAAATCGAGGGTCTCACGGCAACTTCCCACATCGTCATTTGGGCGACTTTTCAGCAGAGCCAAAAAAACCATCTGCCGATGACTATGTTTACTGAGTAATTGAGTAAAATAAATCGTGAGATTTAGTGTTACCTAACTTAGGTACCTAACTTATACTTAGTTAGATCTATCCGCCGGGGGAGACGCTTCGAATGGTATGCATAACTCATTTTGACCAAAAGTGACGATGTGGGATGTTGCCCTGAGACCCGCGAAATACAGCTGCAATGACTCACCGATATAATAATATTATACTATGCTCTATCTTTATCCTACTATGGTCAATCTTCTTACCATTATAACCATTAGTTTATAAGCTTCATAAAATGCTACCTACAAGCTATGCAGCACTTCTTGAGTCATATCTTGCTGATCGATACTTTTGAGTAAAATACGATGACGCTTTTTCAGAAACCAAAACGATCCAGGCAGGTGTGCCTCAAGGCAGCGTATTGGGACCCCTACTTTACCTGCTATATACCAGCGACTTGCCAGAAATTGAAGAAAACACAACTGCCACTTCTGCGGATGAAACTGCAGTCCTGGCAATCGGGGAAACCAATAACGAATCAGTAAATAAACTAAACCGATCCGTCTCTCGCATTCACACCTGGACAACCAAATGGAGAATCTGACTAAATGAGGCAAAATCAGTGCACGTTGACTTCAGTAATAAGAAATGCAACTATGTGCCTGCCTACCTCAATGGCCAGGCAATCCCACATGCTAACGAAGCAAAATATCTTGGAATGACACTTGATGCCAAACTGAGATGGAAAGAGCATGTAAAGAAGAAAAAACCCGAGCTAACCCCACAGTAAAATTCAGAAAATGTGGGTACTGGCTTATGGGTAGGCGGCCAAAAAATGTCTATTCATAACAAGCTCATTCTGTACAAACCAGTCCTGAGACCCGTATGGAGTTAAGGTGCAAAATTGTGGGGATGCACTGCACCTAGCAATCACAACATTATTCAGCGCTTCCAGAATAATGTTCTGCGTTCATGCACAGATGCATACAGATACTTTCGTAACGACCGATTACACTACGAGCTTCAAGTGGAATCGGTCAATGAGGTCATACCCAATCAAGCCATCAACCACATAATGAGGCTACAAGATCACCTCAACAAGGATCTTGTCCGACTCCTAGATACAGATGATCTACTCCGAAGATTGACGCGTACCCAACCGCATGAGCTTATCCAACTAATGTGAAAACGTCTGAACAATATAAGACTAAGTGATGTTCTTTAGTTTTAAACATTCAATTTAAAATTCAACATACAAATATTGCTTATAAGTTTACATGTATATACTTGGCACGATAAAATATATTTAAAAAAAATTATAACCATTGTTGTTAACCTGTTTTTCCTACTATGCCCTCTCTGATTCTAAGAATAAAACCTTATTAAAGATTTCATCAAAAACACCAGACATTCATACAAGCAGTGCTGAAACACTTACTCCATTAAACCTCAACAACTTCCCCAGACATCCTCTCAGGATGGACAAGGGCTACTACCTTCCTCTAGTGACGTGCGATACCAGAAAACTAAAGATACCAGTACTCGATACTGGTATTGAAAGGAATATTCGATACTACTCAAGTATCGAAAGAAAATATTCGAAGTACTCAAGTGAGTACTTTTTTGAATTTACAAGCATCTCAAGATACATTCTTCTACCTTCTGACTACCTCAAAAGTTATGTTTGACATCACCCTACTTACTCATCATGCTGGAAGACAACGGTGCCGCGTTCAGGATCCGGCACAATATTGTAGTGAGGGAACCTCTGCTGGTACAATTTGACAACTGGGTTGTCTACCTGCTTGCCGAGGAGATCGAGAAGGTAAAGGTAGCAATTTTTTGGAAACCTGACACAAACGGTCATTGCGTCCTCGCCAAATGTCCTTTCACCGTCGCGGAAAGCGATTGCGATTGGAGTCTTCCTCTTGGATTCTTTGTTCAAGGCGATTTCCATAGGAACACCTGGCTGGAAAAGGCGAGAAAAGATAATATAATTATTCCCATTACTAAGTGCTTTCTGATCATGACCATATTAAATAAATATTATAAATTGTATAATATTTATTTTGCTATCTGATCATGATCATAAACTATAAAATACTCCTGCGCCTGACATACGTATTGTACTAGTGTAGAAGTGATTGCAGATCAAATCAGTTAAATGGCATGACACGATTTTACGATTTTATCAAGTGATTCAGTTCATTGACTTGACGCTACAAACTAACGTCACGATTTATAAGCACAGCAGTCTTATCACGACAAGGAGATCACAATTGCGTTGAAATGTCCATTGTGAGCAATTGGTCAGATCAATCAATAGTACAATTTTTCTGATGAGAAGACTCCACGATTTCATGACTGGGGAAGCTATTGCCTGCGCTAACCATGGCATATTCCCAGCGGTTTGCTGAGTTTCCCCCCATAACCGGGTAGGTTAGGCGATATGCCCACCCAGAGAGATGTCCAGTCTGCATTCACAGACCTGGCTATCCTCCAAGCGGTCGAACCAAAACTCCGGGAACCAGGGACACTCAGCAAACCATTACAGTTTCCATAAGCCACACCACGCACACAATACTCGAAGTGCACGACTCCTTGCCAATCCACACTGCCCGAAATTCCATGGTGGTGCCAGAAATTTTTTAACGCCCTCCCAGTAAAGGTTAAAGACTTGAGCACCATGAATCTAAATTTATATTGCACTAAATGTAAGATTACCCTCACATAGTTTTAACAAATATTTCAACTCCATGACCAATAGATATAGTTATCAAATAAACAGTAAGTTAAATTAAGGAGAGGTCATTCATTATTTTCCTTGTGTTATCGTTTCATAGACAGGTCTATATTATGGTACCTACTAATCTATGTAGTGATCTGTACGTCCAACTAATCTATAATGTAGATTAGTTGGGCATATTGATCAAATGGGGCTGCTGAATAAAAATATCTCCCAGTCAACCTACTAGTACCATATAGAGTAGTTGGACTTATGGATCAAATGGACTGGTACAAAATCTATATCGTCTCTTAAGATGCAACACAGCCCGATTATTAAGGTAATGTAATCTTAGCGAGCATTAATTTAATTAATTAATTAATTGGTTGTTCTGCTTTACTTAAGATCGTAATAGTAACATACTAGATAAAAAAATCGGAGTTTTGTACGTTATACTACACTTTTACCGTTTGCAGAAAGGTTTGAAATTGTAACGGTACGAAGGTAATAGTGATTCAACGATGTTGGGATGCAACAATGAGTAGCAGGCGATATCTGATGACGACTTACCGAAACTATTGCGACTTTCATCCATTCAGTTCCAAAATCAACGCTCATGACGGCCACGCTGTACGCCGGAGAGCAGAAGCTGAGTACAAGAGCCAACGTCAAGAACGAAAAGACGTGACGTCTCATAGGGATTCTGAAAAATTAAGGATAACATCAAGAACAGTTGCTAGATGGTTGAGCTTCTGACGATAAGCCAGAGACTAACACAGTCTAAAACAGGCGCATAATCCTCATTTTTGCAATTTTACCTGATACCTACTAAAGAAAGTAGCAGGTTTGATACACGTCATCTTAGTAGCGCATGGTCGAAGAGAAGTACCATGACGCCATATTGCATAAAATTACATCATTCATCTACATAAATATACGAGGGGATATTGAAAAGTAAGGTCTCCTATTTTTTCCATCGAAAATGAAATTTATTCACAACTTTGTATAGGGTGAAGACTACAGGGTTTGACTCCTTAAGGAAATTTTTGACTTTGGCATATCATTAAAGCATCCCCCCCCCCCCCCCCTTGGATTTTTTCTTTCATTTTTTGTTGGCATCTCTAGGATGTTAAGAATCTTCCGAAAATTTAAAATGGAGGCTAATTCCTTGATTTTTACTATAGCAACATAAACATTTTACTAAGTCAGCTTTTTGCCCCAGTGTTTGACAGCTGTTTTTTGGGGCTCCCAGTAATTCACAGGATTTTGGACCAATAATTGACAAAAAAATAAGGTTTAATGAACAAGGTTCCACAGTCTCATAATGCACAATCAGTCTTTCATAACGTTTTCAGGCCTAGAAAAATGAACTAAAATAATATCGCTCCTTTGCTGCAATAGGGTCATATCTCCAAATTTCATGCTTCGGGGTAAGTAATCGAAAACAAGCCATTTCAACTTTGAAATATACCGCTATTATTTCACGAAGCAAGGTTTTAAAGCTCTAATTTCCGAGATTTAAAATCTGGCTTCGTGAAATTCGTTGAAATGGTTTTTTTTTCGATTACCCCGAAGCATCTAATTTGCAGCTTTCTTGCAGCAAAGGAGCGATATCACATCATGTTGACTACTGATGTTAAGTCACTAGGTACCTAGTTAAACATGTCAATTCATTGGGTCCAAGTGGATTACTGGTGCCTTCACCCTACACCGTTGGAGAGTTTGAAAAATTTGACATTTTTTCTACATAGTCACCCAGACGATCAATCAGTTTCTGCATCCTGATAATCGCTGCGCAGGAAGTACGACAGGTGGTCAGTCAATTTAAGGTTCCAGTGGTACCCATATTCCTACAGTTCATTCTATGTTCTCACCGTAATGTCCTGTACATGACACAAAGCACCATGATTGGACACTCAGGTACATATCTAACCATACTTGAAACATGAAGTAAACTGAAATGCCGCTGCCATAGGGAAAGTAAGTAGGTGCCTTCACTGTCCACAAAGAGAACCAAATGGAACTTATATGTTTGATACATACAAAAATGCATAATAGAATACCATACTGCTACAAGACGACAATGTCAACCTACATTCATACGCTGTATTTCATACGAGATTTCCAATGAGGTTCCATGAACAAAGCAAAACCGACGTGGAAACCACTTCGATTGCATTCTTAAAATATAAAAACGGTCATTAAGCGTGATTATACCATAAATATAATAATTTTGTGGAATAAACAGGGAAAACATGAATTCGTCAATGTGCTATCATGACGAACCGTGCGTGGTTCAGTGAGGTCAACCTACACAGGTAAAATCATATCATCCACGGCACGTTCATAGAAGGGAATGACCGGGAGCTGAGTCAATGATATATACAGTATACAGACGTTATACAGTTAAGTCGGGAAAATCGTTGTACATTCCAGTTTCTAAATAGGGCAGGCTTTCTCCGTGTCACTTACCGCTTGAGGAAGTCCATGTTGCGAGAGTGGATCTCTTATCGAGCCTACGACGGGAATTTGTGCGATAGCTCTAAGAGGAAATATACTAAAATTGATTTACAATCATCTGAACGCGAGGGGCGACTAGATAAAAGGAGAAGCTGGATGTAAAACGGACCAGCAAACCAAAACAGACCACGTAAGGCGATTGAAAAAAACGAGAAGGTTCCTCTGACCCTCTCGAACACGGGATTTGAAGCCGGCCACGAATCACCGGAGCATGGAGTCAGATGGAACTGGAGTAGTAGCGATGGTAAGGGGGAGTGAAGCAGGTGGCGGGTGTGAAGGTTGGGAACGTCCATAGGGGCGTGGTCTCTCCAGACATAGCTGTTCAGACCACGCCCTAGTGGTTCAGCTGAGAGGATTCTGCGCCTTTCGATTATTCTAATTTATAAATTAGAAGGTATATAGAATCGTGAAGGTATATAGAATTAGAATAATCATATAAATAATATTTATATGATTATTCTCATTCTATATACCTTCACGATGTTCACACAGAGCGACAACACTGGAGAAAGATGACCCTATTTAACAATAATAAAACCCATGGAATTGGTTTGCTCACAACAAACAAATTGGTGAAAAGCTGAACTTTCACCAGTTACAGTTATATTTGATTTAGACATTTGCATGTTGAAATGGATATGTCTTACCGCTAGGGGTCATGCACAATTTCGCTACACGGAAAAAACTCTGCAAATTCTTGACACAATGGTTTATTATCTTCTTTGTACAGATCTTCGGACAGATTTTGTCCGCGGGCCGTAGTTTGATCTAGACAGAAGGGTGATCTGTACAAAGAAGATAATAATAATAATAGTTTTCAAGTCTTGAAAACTCCTTTTAGAGAACAGATTTTTTATAGCAAATTAAATTTAGTTTACTGAAGAATTCTAATTTTATGTTGAATAATTATTAATATAACATCTACATTGATAATATCATATACATATTATAACATAACATCTACATATTATGGTCATGGGCTAACTACTCATAACATTGGCCTACCGGCAACGATGATAATATGGTTTTGGCCCTCGGAACTTCCTGGAGTATGGCCCTAAGGCTGGAAAGTTTAGAGACCCCTGGTCTAGTTTAATGAATGATAGATTAATTATTATTATGAAGTATCATTAATTATTAAAATTATTATCAAGTAAGTAGAGTAAATTATCAATACCTATTTATTGTTTGTAAGGCGCCACTCTCTTGTAATATTACAGCACAACACAAGGTTGACGTTTCAAAACAACCTTCTCAAATGGCGAATAATATAGTAATAGTATACCTACTATACTCAGGCCCCTAGAAGAGGGTGCGATGGCCTTTTGATCCCTCGATTCCCTCCTTGGGCTACGCTTGCACCCGTAGGTACCTCAGGTGGGCGGTTCTGGCTGGGGAAGTGGGTTCAAGAGGGAGGCGACTCAGAGCGACCATGAGGTGTGCGATTTGAGCAGACGCAAGCTGTTTGGCGGCTTACATGTTGGTTATTAATAATTTTCATGCTTCATTATTAATAATTATTTTTAAATATTATTTATTAACTTGATATTTGAAAACCATGTGCTGTTTGAATCAGCTGAGCCAGTTTGAAAATTGACTCAACAAGCCTCCCTACGATTCACTCTCATGTTGATGATTTTTGATCTGCTCCAACTTTGAGCCCTCATTGTGAACAAACGGCTGGTCGTACAAAGCTGCCGATGGTCTTGAAAAATTCTAAAAAATAAACTCATCAGTGTCATCAGAAACGGTTTGAAAACCAAAAACCGTATGATTTTATGTCCACACGTAACTATTCTTTGCAGTCGCTAATATTGAATATTATGTCTCTTACAAATTTTTTAAGTGACATAGTTTATACGTTTCCCAGTGCCTTACGATGCCGGCATCGATAAGCCTAGCAAAGTAGAAAAGTAGAAACAGGTAGGTACTACCCTGCAGGCATCTCCGTAAATGACGAAAACGAGTTACCTTCACTTCCTGAGGCAGGTCACCTTACTTTTATTCACCTACCGGAGTCTACTGCTATCAATTCAGTCACCGAAGTTGGAACCTATCAAAAAAAGAGTTGACCGTAATTGGGGCCCTTAGCAGCCCAATATGGATCCTCATGAACAAACCATTAACGCCGAAAACCTGGGCTTAGGTCTGGGACCTTTTATTCAAGATACCATTGGCTCAGTAGTGGCCCAGTTAATTACTGTGCTTAAAACCGAACTCAACAACGCCATAAAATCGATCAATTTTGCGAACATTCTATCATTATGAAGCCAATACTCGAATTACAATCGTGCCATGGAACTGTCGCTCATTACGTGGTAAAGCCCAAGAGCTACTACAGTATTCAGTAACACATAAAGTCGATATCTTAATGTTATCAGAAATTAAACTATCAATACAGCATGACTTCAACCTTCCTGGATATAAATCATACATTGCAAGAGAACCAAATGGAGCAAGCAGTGCAGGGGCTCTACTCTTAGTCCGTTCTCATTTCAATCAATCTCCTTTACTCCCAATAATAGAGGATGAAATTCAACTAGCAAGATGTATGATGCATGTTGAGGGACTGGATATTCAACTCGGCGCTGTCTACGTACCTCCTGAATGCAGACGAAGAAACAGGAAACTTAGTATGGCTACTCTACTTGGTGTCATCCATGAACGACATTCTTGATATGGGGATCTAAATGCCAAGCATCAAAGGTGGAACTCGGCTATGGCAGACTAATTGATGCGGCAAAATAATTGTGGGATCGAACATGCTGGAGTTCCCACCAGATACGACCCAAGGCAAGGTGTAAGACCAACTCATTTAGATTTATTTATCCATAAAGGACTATCTCGTAAGATTACAAATGTTCATGTCACGTATGACTTGAGCTCTGACCACCTGCCATCTATGGTACCTAAGTGTCTAGAATGGCTCATGATTTTTAGATCCGTAAACGGGCAGTGATCCTCCAGGATACATAGACGAACGGACAGAGTATCCAAATTCTGCCTTGCCCGTTAACGGTTAGCCAGAATAGGCCCGGGATCAGCTGAGTGGCTCCAGAAGCTAATTTCTATGCTATTCACTCTATGAAGCTGTAATTTGGCATGTAGCCTCCTTAGGACTTATACACTTAATTTGGTATTACTTGAGGCACAAACACATCCTGCATGTCAACCAATTTCTCATTGGTTTTGGATAGCTCTTGAATAACTGTTTGGCAAAAATACCCCCCTCCCCCCCCTCAATAGCTTACTAAGGGGGAATTATATTCTCTCTAGACTACTGAGGGCTCTAGTCACCCCAAGACGTTCATCTGTGATAACTGTTCTGCCCCTGTTCTTGATATTTTTGTTTGACCGCTCTGGGGATAGACGGTTCTGTGGAAGCACAGACCCGATATACTCTCTGGGACAGTCATGGAAGAAGGACTTCATTCTTCCATGGGTGGGCGTATTGCCTAACCCCTCAGGAACAGGGGCACTCAGCAGCCATTCATTTAACATCCAATGCTGCCTACTTACCGATCTATCTCAAGACCATTCCAAAATTAAATTCAAGCTCATCTGTATGTTCACGGGATTCATGATTGAGTTAAATAAATAACACGATCAGTATATTAAACACGTTGTAAGTGTATATTTATTCGTAATCACCACAATTACATAAAGAAATACATTTTCTTAATAATACCACCACAATCTAATATACAAATATCACCACCTAACACCTACTAGGTATATGTTAACAATCATCAATCATTCACTGAGAGCACGGAAAGGATTTCCATTTGTGTAATCTCCCGTTTAAGAGATGAACACAATGATCATATTGAAAATGCTTGAAATCAATCATTTACTCGGAATATTGGTATTTATTGTGTTTATAAACATGATTTATAAAATGGCGGCTATAATTTTCTTTTGGTGTAATTTCATGTTTTATATAAAATAATTTGACGAGTAATTAGCACCAAAAAACGTTCATCAACTGATTTGACACAAAATCAAGTATGCAGTCCTCATTTTGCAATGTAACGTACAGGCACTCTAATAGAAAGTTGAGGTTCACCATTATTACCTAATTCAAACTGTCTATTGATTCATCTAACGTTTCTAAAAAGGTTGTCTAAAAGCTATTCATTTCATGAATACTCGTGCACAATATGGAACAAAGTTTGGAGTAAAACGAATTTTCATGTCTAACGGGATATTTAACGGTGATGTCAATTTGAGGGTAACAATGAAATCTTTGCCTGTTGACTTAACGTTCGAATTTCTTAAGAACTTCTGTACCTACTCAGGTCTAGTAGTATTTGATGTGGTTTCGGTAGTAACTTGTTGTGCAAATTATAGGTGGACTTGATAAATATATTATAAGTCGGGGAGCAGATGGCAAAGAATATTTCTATTGTACGTCAGATCCTTTCATAGGGCGACCTCAACGTTGAAACCAGCGTGAAACGTGCAATTGAAAGACATGGAAATTCGTACCACTACCCAGCAATATTGAAGACTTTTACATCAATAATATGGTTTAGATCTTTGGTAGGTATCACTTTGAACAATACAGATCACTAGTTCAATACAGATAAAATCCAACTCAGATTCAAAATATGAGATTACTCGTAATTAATCATTTTCGTATTGTTCAGTGCATTATGCTCCTTGAAAAAAAAAAAAAAAAAAAAAAAATAGTTGTGAAACAACTTTAACAACTTGTAACATCACTTTGCATAATCAACATGTGAACAACAATAATTTGAATGGACGTCAGTACAATCATGAAACATTGTCTATTTATAAAATTGTGTAACATAATTACTATAAACAGTGCTAAATAAAATACAGTGTCTTCCAGGGTAAATATGATTGAGATTTTGAAATCAAGCTCTCCAGTTATGCTCGGAGAACAAAAAAAAAAAGGTTAAATATTGACAAGTTGATGTCATTACCACCTAAAAACTAAAACAATGATTAAGAATATACTTGAAATAAAATACAATCCGGGGGAACAAAAACATGAGATAAATGAGATTTTACGTTTACAATTTTTGGAAATTGTTGGACATGTGGGACTGGTGGTAGCTGAGCTCTCGGTAGTGCGAGAAGACGGTGAGGAAAGTGTAAATCCAGACAGCTGAAAATGAAAGAAAAAAAATAACATCAGTAAACCTGTATCACCAATCTCACTAGTAAAATAATATTTCATAATATATAATAATATATTCATATTATGAATGTTCACATTAAACATGAACTCCTTGATAACACTGCAAATTTTTTTAATTTTATTTTTTTTTATTTTTATTTTTTTGTAAGTAGGTAGGTACAAGTTAGGAGAATAACCTCGAGAATAACGAAAATGATGGTCAACTGCCTAAAAAGTATTCCCAAAACTTTAGGGAATTTAGAGAAGCTGGCCGCGTTTGAAAATGACCGCGGGAGCGTGAAGACCGTATGACGTCACTGGGACCCACCACCCCCCGCCCGCCGCAGACACCCGGAGATGACAGCGCCCCAACCGGAAGTTTCGTCCTGTTTGTGACGTCAAACGTTTGAGCTCGACGTTTACCGATGCGATATCTCATTCCGTTCTCAAACTGGAGCACTTTGGAAAAGAGGTTAATTGGTATGTTCTTCATGGTTAATCTGCTCTAATCTGACGACGGATAAGAGATATCGCAATTCTGACTTCACTGTCGTGTTTAGAACTGAAATGTCCAAAAGCTGAGTGGAGTTTTGGGGAGTTTTCGAGGGGGGGGGGGGGGGTCACCCAAAAAATGAAAATCTGTCAAGTGACACCTCATTTTGAAGGTTTTTACACTCTGAATAAGATGGTGAAGTCAGAATTGCAATGGCTTATTTTGTTCTCAAACTTGAGTAGGTACTTTGAAGAAGAAGAATACGTTCTTCACGGTTAGTCTTCTCTAATGTGATGACGGAATGCGATATCGCAATTCTGACTTCACCGTCGTGTTCAGCGTTGAAATGTCCAAAAGCTGAGGGGGTTTTGGGGAGTTTTTGGGTGAGGGGGGGAGGGTTCCACCTATAAATTCCGAAAATGAAACGGTCTGTCAAGTGACACCCCATTTTAAAGGTTCTTACACGCTGAATAAGATGATTGAGTCCAAATTGCTATATCTTATTCCGCCCTCAAACTGGAGCACTTTGAAGATGACGAAACGTGGTTGATGCTTGCGATGTCTTCATGGACATCATGTTCTTTAGTGGAGACATTTCACATAAACCCAATTATTTCTTCGAAAATTCGCTCTTATAGCCATGCTGCATATTATTGCATAATCGGGGGGGGGGGGGGATTATAATGCTGCATGTTTTTGGTGACGGGAAGAAAAGGAAATGAAGTTCCTAAGTAGGACCAAAATCAGACGGAGAGATTGATTTTGATCACTTGAGTAGGGTCACCAAGTGTTTAAAAAAGTCTTGGATTTGGTCAGAAATCCCCGCGTTTCTCACACCCCAGCCTTCATCAAAGCCCACTTTTCGTTCATACCAGTGACACTAACTAAAGGTTAAAGGAAGGTGGTGTTGAGTTGAGACAAAGTTTGGAGTTGATCGAGGAATGCTCCGCAAAAATGCAGGCAATTCCTGGTAGAAATGGGATAAAATCACAAGAGATTTACACTCTTGCAGAAAAGTAATGGTCTAGAATCATTAATGAACGTAAATAAGATTTTGGTGGGAGAGGACCCAGTACCCAGGACCTGTACCCAGTGAACTGACGGATAATGCTCCGTCTACAAACACATTCTCTCGGACCGTCGTCACAACTTCAATAAAAAAAAAACCTTGAAAATTTCATTTAATGTGTATTTGTATAAATATTAGTTACGAAAAATTAGCAAATCTGTAAGGAAGATGAAAAACTCTGCAAATTCTTGACACAACGGTTTATTATCTTCCTTGTGCAGATCACCCTTCTGTCTATACCAGACTGTGTTGCAAATCGGCACCATACCATATTCTCACCGTACTCATACCATACCATACGAATTTATTTTCTATCTTACCATACTGTACTAAATCATACATACAATAATATACCTTACCATACTCATACCATGTCATACAAACCGAGTGAATATTGAAATGTCATCCATTTCTGACCTATATTTAAAATTTCAAGTATCTAGCTCATCTTCAAAATTTAATTTGTTTAAACAAATAGGTATTATTTAAACAATTTTACAGACAAGAAACCGAGTGAATATTGCATTGTGATCCATTTCTGACCTATATTTAAAATTTCAAGTATCTAGCTCATCATCAAATTTAATTTGTTTAAACAAATAGGTATTATTTAAACAATTTTACAGATGAGAAACCGGGTGAATATTGCAATGTGGTCTATCCCCGACTCACGGTTAAAATTTCTAGACTGTAGTTTACCGGGAAGATGAAAATGTAGTTTTATTCTGGGCGTCTGAGGGTTGGGTCACATAACGGCCGTTTTCGACGCGAAAGATTAGTGTTTTTCCTAAACCTTTGCGCGCTCACTGTGAACGAACGGCTGGTCGCACAAAAATCCAATTGGTCTTAAAAGATTCGTAATTTTTCAGGTCATTCAAACGTGAACTGAAAATTACACGTTTCAGTTAAATATTTTGAGATATGACATTGTCGAAATTTTAAATTTCGTTTTGAACCCCTTCCCCTTGACCTAGGGTTATGAAAAGTTTCGAGGATCATTGTGGGGCTGGTCCAAACCCAGAAACCGAATTTCGTAATTTTAACTCAACGCTAACTGGGCAAAGTGGCGCGGACGGCGTACGGCGGACGGACGGATTTTTTTTTTATTCGATTTTCTGAATCTACGTATCTTGAAACGTAAACCGACAAATTTTGAGGGGGGGTTAAAATTTTTTTTTCTTTGGGCGATTCCAATGGTTCATTATCGAAGATAATAAACCAAAAGATAGAAAATTATTTTTTATTTCATTTGTAAGATGTACTTTTAGTTCTATGTCACGAAAATAAAAGAATTTGATTTAAATATTGATTGAAAGAAGAAATACTCATTTCCAACTGTGGATATTCATACTCGTGTTACTTCAAAATGATAATATGGTGAAAGTAACATGTGTAGTCATTGTCAGTGATTGTGAGATTTTGTTACCTACGAATAGTGTGACCGTTGCAAAAAGTTACAGCAATTACAAAATATTTTTACGAAATGAGAATTTCATCCAGATCATTGCTCATTGAAACTTGCTGGTAGAGTGGTCTTTTTCCAAGTACTGAATCTTAATTTCTCGAATTTTACAATATTTTTTTATGCATATTCGTCGCGTATTTAATTAGTTTTTATTGCATATTGTATGGCATATTCGGGGAATCTATGCTGCATAGAAATCCGGTCTTTAGTAATTAGTTAGGTATGGCTCTAAAGTTTCTCTGTTATGGGCGTCCACATTCAGTTGAGTAAATACATAGTCGTGAGGATTAGAGCGTTCAATTTCCCAACAGAGCAGTGTTCGCGGGCACGGCCGTCGCAAGCTATTCTGCTGCCCCTAGGCAAGATATTTAATATTTGTTGGTTTACGTTTCAAGATACGTAGATTCAGATAATCGAATTTAAAAAAACGCGGCAATTTGCCTAGTTAGCGTTGAGCTAAAATTACGAATTTTTTTTTCACAAATTCGAACCAACCCCACAATGATCCTCGAAGCTTTTCATAACCCTAGGTCAAGGAAGGGGTTCAAAACGAACTTTGAAATTTCAACAATGTTGTATTTCGAAAATTTCAACTGAACGGTGTCGTTTTTAGTTCATTTTTGAATGACCTGAAAAATTACAAATTCGTTAAGACTAATTGGATTTATGTACGACCAGCCGTTCGTTCACAGTGAGCGCGCAATGATTTAGTAGAAACACTAAAACTTCGCGTCTAAAACGGCCGTTAGGTGGGCCAACATCAAATACGACCCCCCAGCCGCCCAACATAAAACTTCATTTTTTTCATCTTTCCGGTGAATTAGAGACTGGAAATTTTAACCGTGGGTCGGGGATTGGCTACATTGCAACATTCACTTGGTTTCTTGTCCGTAACATTTTTTAAATAATACCTATGTGTTTAAATTAAATTTGGACATTGAGCTAGAGTTTCATCTATATTATTAGATTAGGGTGATCTGCTCAATGAAGATAATAAACCGTTGTGTCAAGAATTTGCAGAGTTTTGCTTTATTATCCATTTTCATACTAACAAGCTCTTTGGAACATCATATGG
Source organism: Stenodema calcarata (assembly GCA_963920205.1). Taxonomy (NCBI): domain Eukaryota; kingdom Metazoa; phylum Arthropoda; class Insecta; order Hemiptera; family Miridae; genus Stenodema; species Stenodema calcarata. Next base: position 4,569,314 of record OY986055.1, on the reverse strand, counting down.
CTTAAGTGATGTCGAGTTTGTTGTTCTGAGGTGCGTTTCGTGCTACGGAAATGAAGGTAATTTCGAATGTTTGTTGGTAGGTACCTACTTCTTTTATAGAAAAATAATTTTTATTACCGACGTAATTAAAAACCCCAGAATTTTATCGTATTAATTAATCATAATTAATAATAATTATTATTATTAATAAATACGAATTATTAATACCTAACAATAAATTATAATAATTTTCACTAGGTACTTGATAAAATTGTTAATAATTAGTGATAATTGATAATAATAATTAATCTAACATTTAGGATATAGACATTTAGACCTAGTGATCTAGACAGAAGGGTGATCTGTACAAAGAAGATAATGAACCGTTGTGTCAAGAATTTGCAGAGTTTTTTGTTTCCATTTTCCTCCTCAATTAAACCCCTTACCCGGAATCACCACTTCTTACTCATTTTCGTTTTGTTTTTGCACTTAACGAGACTTTCACATTAATCACAAATACAAACAGTATAAACCATGAATATGTGAGTTGACCTGTAAAACTTAAATAAAGCTAATATTCATACACTTTTGTTACGATTAAAATTGAGTTTTAAAGCAACACAAATCCGTTTATTGGGTTAAAACTTTTAAAAAATCAATTTTTAAAAATTTGTTCCTTTTTTGCCGCTCTCCCCATGTTGCCGCCCTAGTTTGCCAAGTGGAGGGGCGGAGGGGGTGGCCACTGTTCGGGGTGTAAGTTAGCAGAGCATTTTGCGAATAACCGCAAATCGGTTCAGACGTTCGCGATTTTGCACGCACTCATTATAAACCATGTCAATCAATCAATCAATCAATAACACGTTTATTGAACAACAAAACAAGCAATCAGTTATTTTACAAGACGTGATGCCGTTTTGGTATAAACCATGTTGAATCCGACATATTCTTATTCGAAATCACGTCGCCAATTTGACCTTCACTCCGAACAGCAAAAATCCAAGAGATTTATACCGGTTCTTCCCCCTCGCCACAAGGTCACAGTGACAAATACTGAATTTTTCATCAACTCCCACCTCAACCCCCTCAGAAAACGCTATTGACCTCCCAAGAGGAAAACGAGAGTCTGAAAGAGTCCAACAGTCGAGAGATCGGACCACCTTTTCCGGTCATTTGCCCTGCGGAAATGAATTAAGCGTCTCGCCCCGATTATACAAAACACAAAAAACCAATTTTTCTTTTCTCCTGGTTTTTCTCTCTTTTCTTGTTTGGCAAGTTTTTTAGTTTTCTCTTCCATCGGTTGAATCAACGGTCTTTTGAGTTTCCTCCCTTAAACCCCCTCTCAAGAGCTTTTCTCCAAAACATTCCCCTTTTCCCACTCTTTTCTTGGCTTCGTCAAAGTCCTCTTCGCATCGCCAAGATCAAAAGGCCGATTTGATCAGGGGGCTCTTCTGATCGACTGGGCCTCGCGGACAAAGGATGGAACAACAAACGGAGACCTTTTTGGATTTGAGAATAAACAACTACACGATTATCCAATTCTGAGGGAAAGTGTTTCGAAAACTCACTTCCATCTCGACCGTTTGCGTTTTCATGGGAAAATATCGTTTGAGTCAGAGTATTGTAATCCCCCGTTTCCTTCTAATTTGACATGAGCTTCGTTCGCAGTGTGCGTTTTGCCAGTTCGGAACGGTTCTGGGCAAGCGCAGAACGCCCAGTGTTTTGCGAACCCAGCTCCGAACAGTTCAGACAGTCCCCATTTGCCTCGGTTCGTTTTCCTGTTACTCTAAATTCTCTATAATTATTATAGAGTACATACCTATGTATTTCATTTCCCGGATTTCCATCTGTTTTGTTTTGAACCAAACACTTCAAGATATAGAAGATTGAAAAATAAACCATATTGTGGTAGACCGGATGCTTGGATTCTGTATGGGCGCAACTCCTCATTTCTCGACGACCATAGTACCGGAGGTGCCGGTAGGCGGCAGCATCGTCCACGGTCCTTCCTCAGCGAGGCGGGAAGCGTGCGGGTTGAGGAAAACTCCGATAAGTTGCGATTTGCCCCATAAGCAAGAATCCGGGCCGGCGGAGGGTTGCAACATCTGGGGCAACCGCCAGATGGGGAACACATGCATCAGCAAAAAACGTGACCCTCACCGGATACGTGGTGGAAAATCTGGTTCACTTCGGTTGAGAACGAGGAACGAGGCGGAGGTATTGGGAACGTTTCGGGTTTTGGGGTGATTTGGAAAAGAAGTGTTTTAACATAGAAGCCATCAGTGATTTGGAGAAGAACGATTTAATATCTAATCCATCGGTGCTTGGAAGAGAAGTGTTTTAACATAAAAGCCGTCGGTGATTTAGAGAAGAACGATTTAATATCTAATCCATCGGGGCGTGGAAGAGAAGTGTTTTAACATAAAAGTCATCGGTGATTTAGAGAAGAACGATTTAATATCTAATCCATCGGGGCGTGGAAACGAAGTGATCTAGCATTTAAACCCTCGGGAATTTGGACAAAGTGATCGAACGTTAGCACCGCGGGTGGCTTACAAACGGAACGAGCGGCCACGGACAATTCGGATAATCCGGTTCGCGGTCGGGCGACGATACGGATTCGGTAATCGGTTCGGGCGGAATTCCGAAAGCGCGCCGCTAGAGGGTTGGGCCCAGCACAAACTGTAAGTACCTTCTATCCCATTGTATCTTTGTAACCGGGGCTGCTTCTGCGTGGCTGTTCAGTGGAAAGGAAGGACTGGTGCAGTAGTTTTAAGGACAGTCGTTAGCAAGTAAGTACGGACTCCCGTCGTTGTAAGGAAATAGGTTTCAGACGTTGTGAACGTCGTGTCTGGCGTCCGTTAGGGAGCCTGGCGGTTAGCCAGTTGGTTAGTAAGTGGTTGCTGGTATTTGTTAGGGATTAAGCGTATAGTAGCTAAGTACGTGGTACCGAGTAATCAAGTGATTCAGTAGTAATAAGGAGTAGGTTCGTAGTTAACTGTTAGTGCTCATTGTTGGTTAAGTATTTATTAAGAGATTAAGTATTAAGAGATTAAGAGATTAAGTATTCAATTAAGAGATTAAGTATTCATTATAGACTAGTATTTAGATCGTTAGTGAGTAGTAATTGTGTAGAGGGTCGGTCGTTGTTCGTAGTTAGTTGGTTAGAGTTTGACTTATGAGTACGTAATTGTTTTAGCGAGTAGTTGTATTGGAAATAAATGATAAGTTAATTGTACGGCTCTGGCGTGTTATTTATCTTTCCCTTCTCCCAGCGAGTACAGCGGACTATCACACTGGTGTCAGGGTGTAGCGGTGGGGCGATTCACATTATTGGTTATTTTGTAAATTAGGAAGGAAAATTGAAGGTTGAATCGCCTCGGAATTCACGCTCGGTCGGAAGTAGTTCGCTGGCGCTGGAAGAGGGGAAGCGGAGGAGGGCGGAGCAGATTCGAGGGAGAGTGGGCGGGCGAGACGAAGAGGGGGTGAGGCGCCGAGAGCAGGGCTACCAACCAAAACGGGATTTCTCTCGCTCCTAGGGGGAAAATCAGCGGTCCACTAAGGAATTCCTACCAGGTTATTAGTTTCGTAACCCGCGCTGTGGGTTTTGCGGTTATAGGGGTAGTCGAGTGACAGACGTAATAAGGAATCGTAGGGTTGACCCGTATACATGTTTATTACACACATATAATACCTTTGGGTATTTGTTTATTACACACATATGATACCTTTGTTTGGTTGTCTTCCCGTATGCCTTTGTTGACTTGTCGCCCGTAAGATTAAATTAAATTAACTTAATGTGGAGTGAATGGAGTTATTCGATTTAGAGGGAATAAAATTGAATTGAATTGAAATTGACATTGAATTGATTACATGAATGAAACTTTGCTGAATTCAAGGGAACGTGAATTGAATTAAATTAATTTAAAATGCATGGGATGGGAATTCAATTAAATTAAATTGAATTAAAATAAATCCAAATTAAATTCAATTAAATAAAAAGGAACGCGAACTAAATTAAATTAAATCAAATCGAATAAAATTGAATCGAATTGAAATGGACATTACATTGATTACAGGAATTAGACTTTGCTGAATTCACAGGGAACGTGAATTAAATTAAATTAAATTGAAGTAAATAAAATTAAATTAAATCAAATTTAATTAAATTGAATTAAATTTTGATTACTTCTTATTGTAGTACTATAAACCGTGTCCCTGCACATTTCTCGGGATGTACGGCGACTCACCAGAAGGGATGGGGATGACGAGAAAGGAGGAGAAGGGGGAGAGGGAGGAGAAAAAGAAAAAAGGGAAGTGAGGAGTAAAGCATTTGGTTAGGTTGATAAGGAAAATAGTTAGATGTACCAGGATAATAGTTGGATATAGGCGGTTGGGAAAACCGGATTAGGAAAATAGTTAGATGGACCAGGATAATAGTGGGATATAGGCGGTTGGGAAAACCGGATTAGGAAAATAGTTAGATGGACCAGGATAATAGTGGGATATAGGCGGTTGGGAAAACCGGATTTTGATAGGCGTTTTAGGATAAGTTCGGATATAGGCAGCTCCAAAGATTTGGTTAGGTTAGTTTGGAAAATAGTTTGATGGACCAGGATAATAGTGTGGATAATAGTAAGATAATAGTTGGATATAGGCGGTTGGGACAAACGGAATAGGATATGGGCGGAACATAGGAACCGGAATAGGATATGGGCGACTTAAGGAAACTGGTTTAGGCAGTTGAGGACAATAATTAGGATAAGGATTAGGTGGATTAAGGCAACATAAGGATAAGTTTTGCATTATTTTTGCACTCGCTGTAATGGCTGTCACACAAAGGGAAGGAACTAGAACTAACTTTATAACTAGGAACTAGAACTAGAACATAACTTTATGTTTTGTGGGTTTCTTCCCATGCTTTGTATAGGTTTTAACACCTTAAACAGTAAAGGCCTTGTGATTTGATTTGAGGACAATAATTAGGAAAAGGGTTAGGTGGATTAAGGCAACAATTCGATGTCCTGCGCGGCAGCTGTATGCCTACTAGAAGTAGAGACCCTAAGAGTAAGAGAGGATGTGCGGGAACTTTCTTTAGCGATAGGCAAAGCAGCCCTAGGTAGGTTAAGCCCCCCCAAATCTCGCCCCGGGAACTAGTGCAGTTAGTGAAGATGGTGGCAACGGACCTACCCCACGAAGACATGGCATCGGTGCATGGGCACTACCAACCCGCGCGGGTGTCCGGATGGCACACGGGTCAAGCACTTCACGTAGCGCTCGCGTTCCCGTTAGAGCCCCGGGGCCCTCGGTACCAATTGATGCAAGTGGTGGAGCAATGCCACCTCCAGAACCGGACTGTTCCTGCCAGCGCCCCAACATGGAATTGGACGAGGACCAACGACTCAGGGGAGGGGCAACAGCTGGAGTCTCTGGTGGAACAGCTGTGGTCATCCTCCAGGGAGACGGCACCCACGTGGCGCGAAGGCGAGATGAGGATCGACCTTGCCTTGGAGGCTCCGGAATTGGAGGTGGAACCCTGCTGCAAGCGACCGGCGCCCCACCACAACAAAGATCGAGCTGGAGGTTCGAGCCATCCCCAGCACTAACTGGCTGCTTGCCAACACACCTTGAAGGACCCCGGAGGGAAGGAGCTAGGAAGGAACGACCCTAGTCGTCCCTTGGAAAAAAAGGGGGAGTGGTGTGGTAGACCGGATGCTTGGATTCTGTATGGGCGCAACTCCTCATTTCTCGACGACCATAGTACCGGAGGTGCCGGTAGGCGGCAGCATCGTCCACGGTCCTTCCTCAGCGAGGCGGGAAGCGTGCGGGTTGAGGAAAACTCCGATAAGTTGCGATTTGCCCCATAAGCAAGAATCCGGGCCGGCGGAGGGTTGCAACATCTGGGGCAACCGCCAGATGGGGAACACATGCATCAGCAAAAAACGTGACCCTCACCGGATACGTGGTGGAAAATCTGGTTCACTTCGGTTGAGAACGAGGAACGAGGCGGAGGTATTGGGAACGTTTCGGGTTTTGGGGTGATTTGGAAAAGAAGTGTTTTAACATAGAAGCCATCAGTGATTTGGAGAAGAACGATTTAATATCTAATCCATCGGTGCTTGGAAGAGAAGTGTTTTAACATAAAAGCCGTCGGTGATTTAGAGAAGAACGATTTAATATCTAATCCATCGGGGCGTGGAAGAGAAGTGTTTTAACATAAAAGTCATCGGTGATTTAGAGAAGAACGATTTAATATCTAATCCATCGGGGCGTGGAAACGAAGTGATCTAGCATTTAAACCCTCGGGAATTTGGACAAAGTGATCGAACGTTAGCACCGCGGGTGGCTTACAAACGGAACGAGCGGCCACGGACAATTCGGATAATCCGGTTCGCGGTCGGGCGACGATACGGATTCGGTAATCGGTTCGGGCGGAATTCCGAAAGCGCGCCGCTAGAGGGTTGGGCCCAGCACAAACTGTAAGTACCTTCTATCCCATTGTATCTTTGTAACCGGGGCTGCTTCTGCGTGGCTGTTCAGTGGAAAGGAAGGACTGGTGCAGTAGTTTTAAGGACAGTCGTTAGCAAGTAAGTACGGACTCCCGTCGTTGTAAGGAAATAGGTTTCAGACGTTGTGAACGTCGTGTCTGGCGTCCGTTAGGGAGCCTGGCGGTTAGCCAGTTGGTTAGTAAGTGGTTGCTGGTATTTGTTAGGGATTAAGCGTATAGTAGCTAAGTACGTGGTACCGAGTAATCAAGTGATTCAGTAGTAATAAGGAGTAGGTTCGTAGTTAACTGTTAGTGCTCATTGTTGGTTAAGTATTTATTAAGAGATTAAGTATTAAGAGATTAAGTATTCAATTAAGAGATTAAGTATTCATTATAGACTAGTATTTAGATCGTTAGTGAGTAGTAATTGTGTAGAGGGTCGGTCGTTGTTCGTAGTTAGTTGGTTAGAGTTTGACTTATGAGTACGTAATTGTTTTAGCGAGTAGTTGTATTGGAAATAAATGATAAGTTAATTGTACGGCTCTGGCGTGTTATTTATCTTTCCCTTCTCCCAGCGAGTACAGCGGACTATCACACATATTATTTGTAATCTCCAATGCCTTGTAAGCATTTGACTCCATCTTTCCAAAGTTCGCAGTAATCAATTATGAAAGTGGCTAAACGGTAACCCTTTTCGGATTCAGTACCGCCACCTTCAAACTCCCACTGAGAGAATAGGTACAGGAAACTCTGCAAATTCTGGTCACAACGGTTTACTATCTTCTTTTTGCAGATCACTCATCTGTATAGATCACTAAATGATAGATTAATTATTATTGAGAATTATCATGAAGTACCTAATTGTTAATAATACAGATCCGCAAATAATTGGGTTCTGGTTGTTGTTGAGCAGCTGGAGGTCATTTCCGAAGTAATTTTCTGCGTAGAATGTGAATCAGAGCTCAGAATTGTCCTACCACGTCTGAATTTTGAGATATTCGAGGTTATGTACACGAAAAATGGCTAATTTGGCTATTTTTGAGGTTGGCTACAGACTGTACAAAATTTTCATAATTTTTTCTACACATTCAAATGAGACTTTGAATGATACTGTAGGAAGTTTCTTTCAGAAGTTATGGCGATTAGGAGGTTTTCGAGGATCCTAATAATTATTATGAATCGGAGGTCAGATTCCCAAAATTTAAGATGGCGGCTCCAATATGACGGACGAGATTTTTGACGACAGACCGTTTTCTGCCAAATTCGGTATATGAAGGTATTCGATGTCGCTAACATAGAACCAAAACTAGCCAACGTAAATTCAAAGGACCTAAATTCGAATGTCGAAAATCTCGTCTGCCATATTGAATACCTAGTCATTTTGAAACTTTGAAATCTGACTTCAGATTCACATCGTGTCGTGTGACCCTCTACAGTTATTATTATATTATTGAACCCAGGTGTTTATCTTTGGCGTAGCAACAGATGTTGGACTAAATACACGTCATTCGTAACATGGCTACCGCCTGATATTCTTGCATTTTTATTTTTAGCATTACAAACTTAGATACATTACATGGTGTCAGGTTAAAATCTTTCAATAACGAGTAGATTCGATAGTTGCGATGTCGAAGAAGACAAGAGGGAAAAAGAAGGAGCAGTTCCTTGAAGATGAAGCTGGAGCCCAAGGCAACCAATTTCCAATGGGTATGTCATCCTTTCAAATTTCACCACCCGATCACTTTGATTTTCAAAACCCTCATGGCTGGGAACGTTGGATTAAAAAGTTTGAACGATTTAGAAACGCTTCCGAATTATATAGAAAACCGCAGGCCCAACAAATTAGTATGTTGATCTATTGTCTCGGAGAGGAAGGTGAGGATTTATTCCATACGTTCGAGCTGGATGAGGATGAAGAAACTAGTTATGAGGCAGTCAAAGGACATTTTGATAAATATTTAGGGCTGAAGAAGAATATTGTTTATGAGAGAGCTAAATTCCTGAAACGACGACAGCAGCAAGGAGAAACGGTTGACAGCTTCATCAACGATTTGAGAAAGCTAGCTGAATCTTGTGATTTCGGGACTCTAAAATCTAGCTTGATCAGGGACCTGATAGTCATAGGAGTTATAGATTCAAAACTTTCGGAAAATCTCCAATTAGACGAATTTTTGACACTGGAGAAAGCCATAGTGAAAGTGCGTCAATCCGAATCTGTGAAAAAACAACAAACCGAAATCCGTGGGGAAAATTCCGACGTTTCCATGGTAGCACGAAAATCTAGATACTCTTTCTCTAAACCGACAATAAAATGCGAACGATGTGGACTTTTTATCGTTCATGAGTCAAGTAGGCCTTGTCCTGCAATTAAAGGCACTTGCCACATTTGTGGGACTCGTGGTCATTTTAGCCGATGTTGTAAGCAAAAAGGAAATCTCAATAAAGGGGTTAAAGAAGTTGAGTGTGAGGAATTACCCGCGATTTCATCAATAACTAGAGATGAATATTTAGGTGAAGTGACCATCTCGGAGCTAAGAAAAGACAGTTCCTTGATGCGCTTTAAAACCTTTCAACTAAACGATCATGCCGTGACATTCAAGATAGACACTGGTGCTGATGTCACAGTTATTGGATTGCAGGCGTGCAAAAAGTTTGGGTTACAAATAGAATCTTTTCCTCGAACTCTCTATGGACCTGATAGCACGAAACTTGAAGTTTTGGGTAGAGTCACGTTGCACTTGATTCATAAAACAACGTCAATTCACGAAGTTGCTTATGTACTGCGAGATCAGAAGACTCCGCTGCTTAGTTTTTCAGCCTCTGTCGCTCTAGGCCTCGTGAAGTTTTATATAAATTGCATTGATGCACCTCAAGCCGAAGTAGAATATCCTGAGTTATTCCGTGATAAGATGGGAAAACTCAATCACCCTTATAGAATTGTCTTGACAGAAGACGCCCAGCCGTATGCAGTAGTTAGCCCTAGGAGAATAGCGTTGCCACTATTAGATGCTCTGAAAACAGAATTGCAGCGGATGGTAAACGAGGGAGTCATCAAACCAGTTACCGAGCCAACTGATTGGTGTGCACCGATCGTCGTGGTGCCTCGAAAGGATGGAAGGGTCCGTGTGTGTTTGATTACACAAAACTCAACAAATTTGTTAAGAGAGAGAAGCTGCAGCTACCTTCAGTAGAGGAATGTTTAGCGAAATTGGACGGTGCCAAAATTTTTACAAAACTTGATGCTGCCAATGGGTTTTGGCAGGTTCCTCTCACTGACGATTCTCTTGAGTTTACGACTTTCCTGTCGCCCTTTGGAAGGTTCCAGTTTTTAAGGCTCCCCTTTGGAATAAGTTCGGGACCCGAAGTCTTCCAAAGAAGATTGGCTCAGATTTTAGATGGATTGCCTGGTGTGATAAATTTGGCCGATGACGTATTGATAACAGGCAGAACTAGTGATGAGCATGATAACAATGTGAGAGCCACTCTGGACCGATTGCGTCAACATGGGGTGTCCTTAAATAAAAACAAATGTGTTTTTGGAATGAGACAGGTGAAATTTTTAGGTAATGTCATCTGCGAATCAGGGATCATGGCCGATCCTGATAAGGTATCAGCGATATCTAATATTCAAATCCCTAATAATGTTACTGAACTGCGTTCACTTTTAGGGATGGTAAACTATCAGGCAAAATTTATAGCAAATTGCGAAGAGCTTACTTATCCCCTGCATCGGCTTCTCAAAAAAGGAATGACTTGGTCGTGGAAAGAAGAGCACACTGACGCATTCGAGAAAATAAAACTAGCCATTTCTAAAGCACCAGTACTCGCTCCATTTAAGAGGAATACGCAGACAAGAGTTACAGCCGACGCTTGTAATTATGGCCTAGGTGGTGTTCTGGAACAGTTTCAAGATGGTGAGTGGAGGGCTGTGTTTTATGCTTCGAAAAGATTTTCCCCGGCTCAGTCGAAATATGCTATGATAGAAAAGGAGGCTTTAGCAATAACCTGGATATGTGAACGATTCAAACAGTTTTTGATAGGCAGTGAATTTTTGATTTTTACTGACCATAAACCATTGGTTCAAATTTTTTGTGAAAAGCCCCTAGACTCGCTTTCTGGTAGATTGCAACGTTTTCGAATGCGTTTGCAGTCATTTGATTTCAAAGTAGATTATTTGCCCGGAAAACAAAATTTTGTAGCCGACGTTCTTTCGAGAAACCCTCCAAAGACCCAGGTAGCTCAAGACGAAGAAGATGTGCTGGAGGAGGATTTATTTATCGGAAGTTTAGTTCAAACATTACCATGTTCTGATTGTCGTTTGAAGGAGATCAAAGAATGCCAAGAGAGGGATCCTGAGTCGTCGAGTTTGAAGGAATGTATTTTGAACGGTCAATGGGAGAAACAATCTCAATTTAGAAAACACAAAGACGAATTAGTGATAGAAAGCGGTATTGTCATGAGAGGAAGACGCTTATTCATTCCCGTAATTCTTAGAAAAGAAATTCTTAATCGCATACATGAAGGTCACATGGGAATAGCAAAATGTCGTAGACGTGCGAAAGAATCTGTTTGGTGGCCTGGTTGTTCAAAGGATATTGAACAGTTGATATCTAATTGTAATATTTGTAGACAACACAAGCGAAATATGTCCGAACCTCTCATTGTCACTGATCTCCCTAATAAACCTTGGGAACTACTCGGCATTGACTTGTTCAAGTTATCCAACCAATGGTATATGGTAGTAGAAGATTACTACTCAAGATTTATAGAAATCATCACATTGACATCACTTACCTCAAATGCTGTGATTCAGCGTCTGAAAAACATTTTCGCAAGACATGGAGTACCTCTGAAAGTGAGGACCGATGGAGGAGCTCAGTTCACCTCAAGTGAATTTAGAGAATTTTCTCGAAACTTTGGATTCGAGATAGCCACCAGCAGTCCCTACTTCGCTCAATCCAATGGTGCAGCGGAAAGGGCAGTACAAACTGCGAAGAGGATTTTGACGATGAATAAAGATTGGAACCTTGGACTGCTGGCGTACAGAACAAGCCCTTTGGAATCAGGTTTATCGCCGGCGGAACTTTTGTACGGAAGGAAGATTCGATCTACCTTACCATCCTCGCAAGATTTTGAGAAAACATCAGAAGAGATGAAGGCAACTTTCCAACGCAAGGATTTTTACATCAAATCGCGTATCAAGAGGAACTATGATGGTCGGAGAGGAACAAGAGAACTTCCCGATTTGGTGGAGGGCGACATGGTGTGGATCACGGACCTCAATGATAAAGGGACAATAAAATCAAAACTTGACGACTTTCCTAGGTCGTACATTATCGTCCTCAACCGAGGTGGTGAAATACGAAGAAACCGGAAACATTTAAATAAACTGACTATGTGTACATAAAATTCTAACATTCAGATTTGAAATTTAAAATTTAATTTGTTTTGGAAAAAAAATATGATGTCGTGTGACCCTCTACAGTTATTATTATATTATTGAACCCAGGTGTTTATCTTTGGCGTAGCAACAGATGTTGGACTAAATACACGTCATTCGTAACATGGCTACCGCCTGATATTCTTGCATTTTTATTTTTAGCATTACAAACTTAGATACATTACACATCGCCCCTCGTGAGTGTCCTTTTTTTCAGATCTGTACTTTTCTGTTAAGAACGAAAGAATAATTCGTCATCAACTGCTGCTTACAAGCCTTGACTTACAGGAATTGAGGATCATGAAGAAGGTGTATCCAACGACGACGTAGAACTCGTTGACGAGGTTGACGGTGTGAGCGTGGCCGCCGAATAGAAGGACTGGGATGTACAGGAACCAGATGATGAGGGAGATCAGGGCGAAGATCACGTTCTTAGCTGCCAAGATCAACCAGGGGATGTGGCACATACGCATGCGCTGTAACATCAAGCACAGATCACAACATGGTTTACAGAGGTATCACGATGTCCTTATTCCATAGGAGAAAGTGATTCAGCAAAATATTACAGCAATTTGAAATTATCATTTACTTATATGAACCAAAATATAGATATGACTGTGTAAATTTGATACCAAAAGTTTGTGGAAAACATAACAAGTAGATGTCTATTTCGTTGCCAAGGTAGGTAACTTAGTTATCTAACCTACTTCGTTTTTTCCTTGTTCCTATCATTTCTCCTTATAGTTATATATCGCACAGTGAGAATTACAGGGGCACATCTCAAAAACACTGTTTTCTGGGAAGCGCCGATTAAAGTTTTGGCTTTCTCTTGGACCCTCAAAAGAGACCCTAAACAATTAATTTTTCTCTCTCACCACAGTACGATGACTCATAAACAACCTCCCGTTTCTGCTTTATCCGATTTTAGATTGCCAATAACGAAACATTCGATTTTCCAAAATTTTCCGTTTGTGGCCCTGTACTCAGTTCTTTGAGTTTTGACTAATTTCTTGCACTGATCTTATCACTCCTTCGGTGATGTCCTTTATAACAAGCTATTTCTAATTATGAATTTTTAATGCCACGAAAAAGAAGGAATAAAGACAGTATAAATCAATGAACTTTAGCATAACGTATAATATAGTTTATTTTACTCCGTTTTTTTTTAAAGACCGAGTTATGAGGGTTCATTAAAAATATTGGCCAATATGGAGTTCACTCTAATAGACTCTCAGTCTTGACTGATCCATCATCAGCCTTAGAAGGCCTACAATACTACAATTATCTCATCAGATCATAATAACTTGAAACTAATACCAATCTCAGATGAGGTTTCATCACAAAGATAAACTTTTATCACAAACACAATAATTGCGTTATTACTATTATTATCTATTACTATAATTATTATAGTAATAATATTCTAGCTTTTTGTTTCATTGTTTATTCATGAGTAAATTATTAAGTGACGGATCCCTCCACTACAAGTAGGTACCTATAAAGAAGATTTCAAATCTTCAAATCACAAGAGAAATTATGAACTCAAATACGTCGAGAAACTCGAAAAAAGTAGACTTCATATCGAATCGACGTGTTTATTTGAAATCGAATGGACCTTCAAGAAGAGCAATTCGCTTCAAATACGTCGAAAAACCCGAAAAAAGTCTGTTTCAAAACAGTAGGTAAATTACTATGCAAAAATCGTTTGAGTTGTGCCAATATTTTCACTTACCCCTCCTCAAGTGTACAATAGGCTTATCGTGTTCTCTAGCGGCCTAGGAGGCAGTTAGAAAAAATCCTGTTGTAGCCACGTGAAAGTCCCACCTATGCGCATAGATCTATGGACCTAACTCAAAATCCCACTTTTTCGAGATGCGCCCTGCAATTCTCACCATGCGACGTCTGTTACAGTTAAAAGCCTATGTATAGATATAATATAATATATTAGATATTATCTAATCTTATTAATTGAATGTACTCGTACTGTTCAAGTGGAAGTTTAGGGTTGAACAGTTTGAAAGCACTTGTCGAGGGTTCTTCGTATGTACAATCTCGAGTAGGAAAGTTCTACGTACCTATTCGTATAAAAACACCTTTATACAAAAATTACAAAAACCAACTTGGTAGATCGAAAATTGAAGAAGCACTTATGGTTATCCCACAGGTTTGACCTTGGGCCATCGTGTTTTTGTTTTCTCTTCAAATTGGACCTAAGTCAATACCTTTACACGCCTCAGATGGAAAAACAAGGTTGGGAACACTACATCACATCCCGTCGTTATCCTCACCTTGTCGCAGGTCAATACTTGTTCCAAATAGATTAGACAAACCTCCCTCGGACCCAAGTTTGGCAATGTGCATGAACTAACCTCCACCACGTTGTTGTAATGGTTTGTTGTTCAAATAAATGCAAGGGGAACAACAAACAACTAAGCTTCGGAAAACTGTTCTATCATAGAAACGTCGAGACAAAAACAGGGGACTACAGTATGTTGGAAGGTTCTTTTAACGTGTAGGAGCCTATATAGAAATGGGCTGTATAAATAAGAAGCGAGGACGGAAAATATATTCTGTAAATAGAAATCCTCCATCTCACACCACGGTAGAAATTGAATTTCGTCATGTTAACAAAGTTGGAACGTTGAAAAATTTTTGTCTCTGTCCAAAATTTTTGAAACTCGAATTTCCGAAAAATGTTTATACCTAAATCGGTTTCACACCATACTGACTAGACTGCCAAAAGACACCAAATTATATTTATATAGGTATAATGTATAATACCTATATATAGGTTTATTCATGTGTCATTCCAGACGATAATAATCATCAAGAATTATTCTTGATAGAATTGAGGTAAAAAGTTCAGATTTGCACAAATAATCTGTCTTGGAAATCAAAAGGTGTTCGTAGATGCGCAGAATCGGGGCGTTTTGGGGAGGTTTAGGGGGGAGAAATTACCCATAAATTCCCAAAATAAAACAGTCTCACAAGTGATAGCTCATTTTAAAGGGGTTTTTAATGCTGAACACGATGGTGAAGTCAGAATTGCGATATCTTATCCCGTTCTCAAAAGGAGCAATTTAAAGATGATGAAACGTGGTTGTTTTTTAGATGTTCTTCACGTTTCAACTGCTCCCATCTGATAACGGACTGAGATATCGCAATTCTGACTTCACCATCGTGTTCAGTTGAAAAACATATAAACTGAGGAGGCAAAAAAGTAGACAATTTGTTATAAAACCAGTAAAATTGAGATTTTTTACATAAAACCAGCTATTTCTTCAAAATTGGCTCTTATAGCCATGCTGCATGTCAGTTGATTAATATAATTGACAGTAAAGGCAGGTTTATAAAACGAGGGGGATTGCAAATACTCCTTTCTTCGTTTATTCCAAAGGTTCAATCTTTCGGTTTCTCCATGGATGGGCATGACCGAAATATCAAGTCGACCTCAATGTAGGAAGGGCGAGATCAGTTTTGGCCCTGATATATGAAATTCCCCTTTGGTGTGACCAAATATGACTCAACCCTTTAGACCCCTGAGGGAAATCCTTTGCCAGCGCAAAATTCATAACAGATGGATCTACCGAGTAGATGAACGTATACGAGAATAAACCAGACTACAGTCCAATTGTACAAATATTTTCTATTAACGCTCACTCAAAATTTGACGTTTAACGATTAAAGCCGTTCACAAGGCACACAAGTAGGAGGAGAATTAGGTTCATGATTCGAGACAATAAGTCACTTTCAGATCAATGGCGCAGTTGCGTTGGTTCAGGGGGGGGGGGGGGGGGAGAAACCTCAATTTCCCCAACTGCTTATCATAGATTTCCCAACTATTTTTTATTTTAAGAAATCAATATCTATACCATTTAAAAAAATCTACTAATTATTTTACTACACTGAACTCACACTCAATTCAGTATGTATTTATTAACTTATACCAACAAATATCTTGTTTAACATGTAGTATACAAAATTATTCAATTTAAAAAACATCTAAAAGTTCTACCAAGTCATTCACTAGGTAAGAATTGGTAGAACTTTTAGATGTTTTTTGAATTGATTAACTGAATAAATTCCATAATGATTGAATAAATTCAACTGAAGAGCTAAATCGCTTGCACTTTCAAACTCGCAGTCTCGCTCTCGAATCAGGGTTGTTAACAGTTGCAGTTGTTGCATCAGGAGATTGATTGATTGATTGAAGCGTTTATTTACTAAACCTGGGATAACAGTAGGGCTCTTCCCTGTTCCCAGGAAACAATGTAGTACATGTTTTTAATGCCTCTATCAGCTTTTGATAATCAATATAATAGGAGAGAGAAAAAAAACGATTTTTTCGTCCATCAAGGCCTAATTGACTTTAGTTTTATCTCGATATCCATGATGAATGATAAGTATCTATTCATCATAGATATCGAGATAAAACTTCAGTCAATTAGGCCTTGATGGACGAAAAAATTGGGGTTTTCTCTCTCCTGAAAAGTTGTGAAAAACGAGCTTGGTGGTGTTGCTGATTCCTCGACGATATGGCGTTGATTCTTTTGCATTCAGCTTCAGGAGTCGTTTTCACCCGCTTCATGGGCTTAGCCCAGCGCATTCCCTTGCACCGAGAAAATCTCACTGGGTAACGACCGGCATTCATCTAATAAGCAATTAAACATTCAAGTCAGATGCCGGTCACGGTGGAAAAAGCATAACACGGCCTTAGTGCAAGGCCCTTTGCCTTTCCCTTCGTCTCCGTCTCACTTTATGGGTTCATTTGAGCGTTTCGGTTTCTCAAACTGAATTCGTCCTTAACGAGCCGTCAACGGGTAGCTCTTCTTTGCCCGGTGAACCGTTTAAAATGCTCCGGAAAATCGCTCGAGAGAGGATGACGATGAAGGCAAGATAACTAGGCCCCTTCTTTCCAGAGTACACTTCCCTCGTCCACCGGATGAATCGAGACAAAAGTTCTACTTCTTTGAGAGAGTTACACCTACATCATTAAAACCTGAGTGCATCATTACGTTACTGAGGTATATGTGAATCACGACCGCGACCAAGTAAAAATGCCTGACGAGCTCCTGGGGACTAATAAATTGCATTACTACACAGAGAGCTGAGTATCAAATACTCCCCACTAAGGGTGAAATTGACAAAAACATTCCATATTGCCAACCTTTTCATTACAAAATCAGTCATTTTGATCAGGCTACTGAGAAAATATGAGACGTCGAATGCCTCGAAACCTCTGCCCGTCATCAAGCCCAACAGTTCGACAACTTTCAGAAGAAAGTGACTTGTACAGAGACGAAGACATGGATAGATTATCATCGTCTACTGAACATTGAAGAGCACGTCAGGGGATTTGAAAAGTTAGGACGTCCAACTTGACGTCCTATTGACGTCCAACCGACAGATTTATTCCAACACCGGCGTAGGTACTACATTTTAGCGAATTTTTGAGGAAAATGAAGCTATTGTTCTCTCTTCAAAATTAGACTAGAATTAGAATTCCACTATGAAGCACCAAGACATCCAATAAGAAGAATGTTACGAGAAATTGATCGAAAAATCGAAATTTATTTGAGATCCTGCTCGCTCATTTTACTTGTTTTAACTGCGATGTTTTTTATTAGCCTTCCAATAAGGGCCCATTGTCTCATTTTTTTAATAGAAAAAGTTAGCCAGAAATAAATTTTTTTTAAGAATTTCAAAAATCGGGACGACGCAGGAGTTTTTCCTAATAGGGAATTTGAACATTTATTTCAAAACCATAAGTCAATCACGGCCAGAGATATCCTTCAAAACCCATCCAACCGAGATCCCGCAGGCCCGTAAATTCTAGCGGGAACATAATATAAATATGTTTATATCATAAGAAGTTCTGTAATTTATCGATACATCGATACCTCCATATATCGAGTATATTGATACATTTCTTTCGATATAATATATTTCCACATCTCGCTAACAATAGTGCCGACTAAAAACTACAGACCCTAAGGAACACAAAGATCCCGACACAGAAAACAGACGTCTACTAGACATCCAATAGACACCTATTGTTAGTGGTAAACACGTGTACTAGACGTCCAATAGACACCTATTGGTAAACGTAAACAGGTCTACTAGACGTCCAATACACACCTATTATTAGACAATCTGCTAGACGTCTACGGTAAATGATCTGCTAGACGTCTATGGTAGATGATCTGCTAGACGTCTGAAAGGTCACTTTTGATCGGTCTAATAGACGTATATTCATCTAACTATGTAGACATATCAACAGGCGTAGATGAACTTACGACTTCTAGTCAGCGTCTATCAACGTCTATCGAAGTCTACCCGGCGTCGATCGATGTCTACACGGCGTCTAACGATGTCTTGACGGCGTCTACTGATGTCTTGACGGCGTCTACTAATGTCTATACGGCATCTATCAATGTCTTGACGGCGTCATGACCGCCTCTCGGCGTCTAGGTGGCCCCTATCGACGTCTATCGCTTGACGCCATCCAGACGTCGATAGACGCCGTGCAGACATCGGTAGACGTCTACACGGCGTATATCGACGTCGAATATGAAGTTTAGACCAAAAATAGTCGTCTATATTGGTCCTAATCATGTCTATTGACGAATGAAGATCACGTAGATCACAGTCAGATGATCTACAAGATCTAGTTCCTCACCTACCTGCATCCACCTCAGCCTGAGAAATCAGCCCAACTCGCCAATCGGCTCGGCAGCCCCCTGTATACGCCCGGGTTACAGGGGCAACTCAGCAAACCATTCATTACATGGTAGCAGAGCGTGGTTGGTAGGTATGTGCTGGCTATGCCTCGGTACCTCCTCAACTAATTTTTTAAGAGCTTTAAGTAGCTCTAAGGAGCTCTTCCAGAAGGGACTCCCATAGTAGGGATCAAACCCATTTGCGTATTTATACGCAAATTTATTTATATACATGCTTATAAGCATTGATATTGGCATCATTAAATTTCTTTCACTTTTCCAACTTTCTACATTCTAATTTTCTATGCCTCTATAATTCATTTGCGTAATCTTCAATTTTCAATTTTCTTTATTTCTATCTATCCCCTGCCAATATCCATGCTTGTAGGAGCATAGTTCTCCACAAGTAATAAATTTGCACTAGTACAATTACGATGGAAGTTAACTACACCTGGGAGTTTTCCAGTTGATATTCCTGGATAGGAACTCCATACAACTTTTCAGTCCCCCTTTTTTCTATCAACAACAACCTGGCACACCAGGTGTTGTTGGAAGGTGGGAGTGTAATGGTTTGCTAAGGTGTTTCCCTTGCTTCTCGTGTTTTTGGTTTGGCCGCTCTGGGGAATAGGTAAGTCTGTGGATAGGCAGACCAGGGTATCCCTCTGGGTGGGGCGTAATTGCCTCCCCCCCCCCCCAGGTTACAGGGGAAACTGAGCAAACGATTCATCATAACCTATTGCACTAATTCCACTGCAAGTGGTCACACTGAAATTACCTTTGAATAAAATTCGCCCTCGCGCCCGTGCCTCGTCTCTTTGCTGTCTCTCGTGTGAACTGGCGGCTGTATTAGGTTCAAACATTGGATCTCGTCTGTAATCCTTAGCTTATCTGTTTGTTTATTTCAAACTCCTATAAATTACATGTTACATCTTTTTATATTCTCAGAAATTTCCCGTTTTATCCAGTGTAAGTTTAGCCCCTCGGGGGGGGGGGGGGGGCTGTAGCCCCCTTAGCCCCCCGCCTCCCCCCATAGATCCGCCACTGCTTTGTACTAGCCACCAATTAACTTTTTCGTACCAATTCTCCATTAACCACTTGAGTAACAGTACCAGGCAAAGTCCTGCTCTTGACTCCTCTTCCGTTGAGCGCACTCCTGAACGACTTGACCCACTTCCATCTCACAGAAGCCTTCGGGCAACCTGTTGTTGCACAGTTTTCAATTCTCCTCCACCCCTTGAATCAACTTCTCGTGAATGAGCCTGAACCAAAACATCAAGTAGAAACAGCATTATCAAAACAGCGTTAATTTATTATCAACAAGATAAGTAATAATTATTCCCCCTGCCCCGCCCCGCCCCCCTAGAAAAAAGGGAAGACTTGAGTTCACGCCGCGGGGAGGGAAATGGCGCACACAATGGACGCCCGGCCGTCAATTAACATCAACAAAAGGGTCCAGAACGAGCTACGGGTTGTTACAATTAGAAGAGGGAAACAATGAGGGCGAGAAGGAGTTGCTACGGTCTTGAAATGATGAAAGGAATATAAAGACGCTCAACCTAAAATCCGACCTCGGAGTTTCTCGAAAACAAAATAAACACTTGAGCGTTTTCGAGACATTTCGCCCGTCTCACTCCCTTCAGAATGGATAAGTTTTGCCTGGTTGTTTTTGTGCTTGTCGGAGGGAGAAAGTTGAGTCATCAAGTGATAAATTAACTCTTCGGAGGAAGATGCCGTCTTTTCAGTGATTATCCGATTTCAGTTCGGAGGATGTAAACATTATGTTGGCTCGTTCTCCAACAAGCAATTCAACAGAGTGTGATCATAACAATTCACATGTTTTTATGATTTTTGGATTAGGGAATTCGAGGGTTTGAAATGTCCAGATGTTGTTTAGTAGGTTAGTCATGAGACGGTAGATATTTTGCTGCTCAAGGCGACTGTAGAAATAAGCGGAATCTAAAAATCCGCAGTCATGCAGCATGGCTATAAGAGCAAATTTTCGAAGAAATAACTGGTTTTATGTCAACTATCTCCATTGAAGGACTTGTGTCCATGCAGAACACCTGAGGCGTTTAGAATCAAAACCGCAAAATATTTATATTTATATAACTTCAAAAACTGATGCTGAACTCTTTCTATCTTCTGAATACGATCATTATCAAAAGGGCAAGATGCAAACTCACGTCGACTCCTAACCAATGATACATACAAAATGTTTTAGTGTTGCGTATTAGGAAACCAACCTGCCAAAGTGCACCAGACACCATCATGCGGCAATGATCCTCTAGCGAGAGCTCACAATCAAGCATAATAATAATAATAATTAATTATAATAATATCCGGCTGTTCGAAGCCGAATCACAACCTGAAGCTCACTTTGGCGTCTGTGTGTCTATGGACTCACCTACTGATAAGACCCAATGTTGTAAACTGAGCCTTAGATTTATAATAATGATTGGTTGTCAACGAGATTCCGCTGTACCAAATACTCGTACACACCTTGTAAACTCCAACGAGCAAAGATACGTTAGCAGCAAAGTTGATGTAAGCGAAGACGATGACAATGAGCCACAGGGATTTGACGATCAGGATAACTGTAATGAAAATGAACAAGAGTATAAACAGTCTGATGTATACATACTTATAATACCTTGCTTGATTATACATTTCAATATCAATGTAAAAATCAATGTAAAGTAATAAAGTCAACCAAACAATGAAGCAGAAGATATGTTGAGTATCTGACAATGTAATTTGCCTTGAAGCGACCAATTAGAAAGCTTCATATGTACGAGTAGAAACATCTCAGAGATTAATAATTTAAGGTAAATAACTGCGTAAAAATTGCTATGGTATGTCCAAGGGAAGGCTATGCTCAGTCTGAGTCAGCGTTTCAAAGGATTGGTCTCCCAAACTGGGCTTTGCCAGCATTATTTTAATAGCACTATTTTAATTATGAATAGCTTCATAACATGAAGCTACATATTATGCTGAACTAACTCACAGATTATTTATTTAAGGTAAATAGCTACGTAAAAATTGCAATGGTACGTCCAAGGGAAGGCCATGCTATAGCATAAATATAATTCCGAGTCATACGATTCAGAGCACTGTTCTCCCAAACTGGGCTTCGCCAGCATTACTTTACATCAAAATCCTCCAAAGGAACAATCACTGTCCCAAAAACCAACCCCAGAAGGGATGATATTATGAATACATTGATAGATTATTCATGTTATACCAGAGCGGTAGCGTAAAAACGAAATATTTCGTAGGGTGTAAATATATTACTGGCGTCAACTTCCTGGTCGAGAGTGGCCTCGGGGATGGTCGCGTTGGGGTACTCGGTCTGATTCCAAAACTGCTCGATGTAGTCCTTGAGGTTCTCTCGGGTTTCGTTGAGACCGAGGCGAGGAATCATCATGACGCCGAAGCATGTTGAGGCCAAGACAGCGAACAGCGAAGACACCTGTAGACAAACAGACATCCATTGAAGATTGAACAGGAAGGATTTCTGCGATTACACTACCTATTCCTAACGAGACTCAACTACGAAAAAATAAAAATGAAACAACGGTTCATTATCTTCTTTGTACAGATCACCCTTCTGTCTAGATCACTAGGTCTAAATGTCTAGATCCTAAATGTTAGATTAATTATTATTATCAATAATCACTAATTATTAACAATTTTATCAAGTACCTAGTGAAAATTATTATAATTTATTGTTAGGTATTAATAATTCGTATTTATTAATAATTGTAATTATTATTAATTAATACGATATAATTCTGGGGTTTTTAATACTACGTCGGTAATAATTTTTCTATAAAAGAAGTACCTACCAACAAACATTCGAAATTACCTTCATTTCAGTAGCACGAAACGCACCTCAGAACAACAAACTCGACATCACTTAAGCCATATGATGTTCCAAAGAGCTTGTTAGTATGAAAATGGACCTGTATTTCAAAAGTTTGATTCATGATCGTGTTGTGAGGCACAATCTTTGAGCCGTCATTGTGAACGAACGGCTGGTCGTACAAAGCTGCGGATGGTCTTAAAAAATTCTACGGAACAAACTCTATCTAAATATGAAATAAAAAACATACCGTTCTATATGAATTTTTCGAGATATGAAATTTTCAAAATTTCAAAATTCGTTTTGAACCCCTTCCCCTTGACCTAGGGTTATGAAAAGTTTCGAGGATCATTGTGGGGCTGGTCCAAACCCAGAAACCAAATTTCGTAATTTTAGCTCAACGTTAACTGGGCAAAGTGGCGCGGACGGCGGACGGCGGACGGCGGACGGCGTACGGCGTACGGCGTACGGCGGACGGACGGATTTTTTTTTATTCGATTTTCTGAATCTACGTATCTTGAAACGTAAACCAACAAATTTTGAGGGGGGGTTAAAAAATTTTTTTCTTTGGGCGATTCCAATGGTTCATTATCGAAGATAATAAACCAAAAAACTCTGCAAATTCTTGACACAACGGTTCATTATCTTCTTTGTACAGATCACCCTTCTGTCTAGATCACTAGGTCTAAATTTCTAGATCCTAAATGTTAGATTAATTATTATTATCAATTATCACTACCTAATTATTAACAATTTTATCAAGTACCTAGTGAAAATTATTATAATTTATTGTTAGGTATTAATAATTCGTATTTACTATTAATAATAATTATTATTAATTATGATTAATTAATACGATATAATTCTGGGGTTTTTAATACTACGTCGGTAATAATTTTTCTATAAAAGAAGTACCTACCAACAAACATTCGAAATTACCTTCATTTCCGTAGCACGAAACGCACCTCAGAACAACAAACTCGACATCACTTAAGCCATATGATGTTCCAAAGAGCTTGTTAGTATGAAAATGGACCTGTATTTCAACAGTTTGATTCACGATCGGGTTGTGAGGCACAATCTTTGAGCCGTCATTGTGAACGAACGGCTGGTCGTACAAAGCTGCGGATGGTCTTAAAAAATTCTACGGAACAAACTCTATCTAAATATGAAATAAAAAACATACCGTTTGATGGGAATTTTTCGAGATATGGAATTTTCAAAATTTCAAAATTCGTTTTGAACCCCTTCCCCTTGACCTAGGGTTATGAAAAGTTTCGTGGATCATTGTGGGGCTGGTCCAAACCCAGAAACCAAATTTCGTAATTTTAACTCAACGCTAACTGGCCAAAGTGCCTCGGACGGCGGACGGCGGACGGCGGACGGCGTACGGCGGACGGCGTACGGCGGACGGCGTACGGCGTACGGCGGACGGACGGATTTTTTTTTATTCGATTTTCTGAATCTACGTATCTTGAAACGTAAACCAACAAATTTTGAGGGGGGGTTAAAATTTTTTTTTCTTTGGGCGATTCCAATGGTTCATTATCGAAGATAATAAACCAAAATGGTTCATTTCAAAAAATAAACTTTATACAAAAAATCTTCAAATAACCCAGTCTGAAATGAATCCCCTATAAGGGCAAAGCCCACTCTTGAATGCTGTACATATTATATTAATATTCTAGGTACCTACATCGCAACGTAATAGTTGCTACGACACAAAGTTGCTGATGCTCATGTACAAAAGACCTTGGAAGAATCCTTAGATTTTCAAAAATTGGTTTTGTGTGAGCTAGAAAATTACTTCTAAATATTAATCGTATCAGGATTTTTTGCACTAAAACAATGAAATGAAATTAAATGAAAAGTAGATGTATTCCACAATAAATGACACAGTGTGAATAACATTCTTATAAAAAGTCGAGAGAAAAATCAAAATTGAATTTTAAAGTCAACCAGTGCTGATCCAGATATACAACCCAACATATGATTCAGCTATTTAGCAGACAAGCTGGAGAACATATTCTCGCAACTTGCGTACCTTTAGTGATTAGCCATGTAGGGATTAACTTCACGGAAGAAGGAAGTTCAAGAAGTTCATTCTTCCATGGATTAACTTCTTATATTGATCTCGAGGTAGAGCAGAAGGGTGCGTCAAGGCAAACTGGACGAATTGATTTGAGGTCCGGAGGAGAACTATTAAAAACTATCATACCTTGATACAGGAAGAAGTTTTTAGCAGCTGTGCTTTTAATTATTGGTGTTTCTAGGTTATTATTGTCCGAAAAACGGGTGAAAAATGCACGGTGAGGTCTGGTGATCTCCTTACTTTTTAGCAACTGCAATACAGCAATTCTTTTATGTATAAAGCTGATCAACATTTAGTAGTCAACGTTTCTGGAATAATGGAGTTGTGTGGTCTCTATAATTTGATTTCGATACTGCTCTAATAAATTACTTTTGAAGGATAACAATGCTTTGAAGTGACGTCCGGTATGCACTGCACCTCAAAGGTAACATCACATTTTTTCTTCCTACCAGCAATTTCGTTTATAAGAAGAAGCCTTTCTAGAATCCCCTTCAACCTTCTGCAGTTTGCTCTCATAGTACTTACCCACCTAATTCTCTCTGGAGTCTCTAATGAAAGATTTTAATTCAAGTTGATAGCTGGTCATATATTCTTTGAGGCTTATATTAAAATGTTGCTTCAAAGATAGGTACTTCATATAAAATTCCCTTCGGCGAATAGGAGTGAGAAGTGCCCTGGTTATCAATGGTCTCAGTGGTTTATACTTAGCTCCGACATCCTTCACAGACTTGACTACTATTGCTTAACGAATCTGCTCACGAATCTGTTCTTGCAGCGATCAGATGAACAATAACGTGAATTTTTTAGAGCTATCTTTCTATCTATCTATCTTTCCCAAAATATTTTCCACCTTAGGCACCAGTTTTATTTCTTCGGTGCTACATTTAAGTTTAAGCGTTATGGCATAGTGATTAGTAATTTCAGATTTTATTACGGATTAGTAGGAAAAAAGTGAAGGAACGATAAGTTGTAATTCCACATTCAACTTGAATGAGTTACTCACCCGGTACATACTCCAAAGTTTTCTGTTCAGATTAGGCGTTATCCCCCCCAAAAAACATAGCAAACATCGATTGAAAATACACCAATTATTTGGGGAATTAATCGATTATTGAGATTAATCGATACTCGTCCCGAGTTTGAAGATGGACCACCCATGATGTTGGCGATGTTTTATTTATTAAAAAAAAAAAAATCTAGTTTCATCGAATTTTCTGTATGATGAATAACATCAGCTTCTCGTTTTCACAAGAATTTCTTCTTCTCAGGAAAAGGACGCGGAGCATCAATCTTCCGCCGCTGGGTGTTTCTTGACCCATTCATCATTCGCCCATCATTAGCACTGTTCCGTTCATAAAGCTACTTGACCGTAAACTTTGAGTTTTCCAACTCTTTCCTCCGTGTCCGGCGCAGGGGTCTGTCAAAAACTCGAGTTTTCAATGGTTTCGCTCGTCAGTTCCATTAATCCTTCCCTGCACACGACCGACAACTTGAGGGTAAAAGCAGCTGTCGTTGTCAAACTGTTCATCGTCAATCTTCACTCGGTACTTACACCATCTCATATATACCCGTACCTGGTCTCATGAAGGGAAATCGACCGAAACCACAACAAACGAATTGGGCGGTCCGACCAAATTGTTAACCGTCCGACACCCCCTACAACGGCCCCCTTGAATTTTCACGCTGAACGGATTTGGTTCATTACTGAAAAAGGTCCCTTTCCAACTTGCTAATCGGAGCGAATAACGGAGGCATCAAAACATCGTTGAAAGTAATGACTTTAATCGGTCCACTTCAAGGGAATCACCTCTAGATCGGTCGTTCGAACTTGACCTTAGCTCTCAAGTAATTATACCTCAATGAAATACCAATTAGGCTTATTGGTTTTACTTAGCTTTAATAAAAAATTAATCCCTATTCTATTCAGTTACATTCAGTTAGGTTTACAAAAAAAAACTGTACATTTCCGAAATTTTCGAGACTTTCCTATTCGGGCTCATTTTTCAATATCTGAATCTTCTCCAAAAAGTTTTACGTTGCACTAGGGAGATAGAGAATTTAACGCTTTTTCAACAGTTTAATCACATTTGAATTTTGACTGAAAAATACGGGTGTTATGGCCATCTTAGTGATTTAATGTCGAAAACCAGAAAAAAATCTTAAAAGTGAAAAAAAGTCGGATTTCACACGGTGTAGGACACTTTTCACCAGAAATTAGTCGTAGAATCGATCCCTGGCCGGTGGTACGACCTTAAGGGTTACACCCTGTATATTTTAGTATATTGTACAATGAGTGATTAGGATGTACCGTCAATTTATTGTGCAGCTTGTGGCCCGTAATACTTCTCATGAGTTATGGGCGGTTGCAGGTCTACCACTTGAAGTCCATCATTTCCGGGGTATATTCGGCATGGCCAATGGCAAGGCGAGGCAGTTAAACCTAGTGATTGGGCATTGCAATATGGAGAAGACCGTAGTCGTAAAAAACGGGAGTGAAAGAAACGAAACAGTGGTTAATAATTTCAATCGAAAATTTACTTTTCAAAAAGAACTGGCAGGGGGGGGGGGGGGGATTTAGAAGTGGTCGTGTGCAGCTAAGTGGAAGTACAAGTGCAAGGCATACCTCAAAACCGTCGGTGCAACAGTGGTGGAATCCCGTAATGTACACAATCATCTTGGTACATAGATTATTTACCAAGTATTTGCATAACGCGGTCCAATTGTGGTCAACTCAACATCAACATTAGCGTTGCTCTCTTTGAAGCTTCAGTTCGTTTGCTCAGCTCTTCTAAACAAAAGCCGCTCCCCCGTTAGGAAGTGGGTTAGTTATAGTGGGTTGTTCCTGTACACTCTCAGAATTTACCGATATCTGGAAACCTGCACTCGCTCGTCCTTATCTTTCTAAATGCGGTTAGGAGCGGCAACCGCCTTTATCGTTGCCGTGCAGACAGCTTTTCCTCAGGAGACCACTTTCAATTGACTTCCCTCTGTTTCGTTCGGCAACCTCAAACTAAACCGGAGTTGTTCCTCAGTTTTCTTCTCGCAGGTGCCCCTTGTACAGAATTTAGCACATTCATAAATCTAAAGAACGATTTTTTATTTTCAACGATCTTCAATTTAAGAATGCAAGTTTTGATTTACACAGTTTACCACACTATTATATTGCTTGTGTTGATAATAAATCTGTGCAAAGATGGCAAAAGGTGATATGAAATTAAAAAAAAAAATTTATCGGTATTTTTGCTTCCTCTATTATGTTATAGTGCATTTAAGACATTTCTACATCGATCAAGCGACTAAACCTTCATAGTAGTTATGAAAAATAATTACTTAGGTCTCTACAACTCCGAAAACCTGTTTACTCAGAGAGGGTTACTCAGAGGCGATTTGAACAATACCAAAAAACAAAACCACAATGGTCTTCACCTTGGATTCCAGTTTGCCATCAAGTTATTGTTGTCAACGCCTTCTCCTTTATTATTATTATTATTTTTTACAATTCACTTTATAAACTGCAAGATTTTGTGAGTCCCATAGAATTCTATACGAAATCGGAATAATGAGCTTGTGTGTGCATTCAAGAAGGAGATCAGATGGTTATTTCTCGATTTCTAAGGGCTAGGAAACTTTAAAATTGTTGCCCTGAAAATGTTTAACAATTGCTAAAAAAAAGAGTGCTAAAATTACGAATTTTGGTTTACGGGTTCTTCGAAACTCCACATGATCCTTGAAACTTTTCAAAACCCTAGGTCAAGGGGTCCAAAACGAATTTTGAAATTTTGAAAAATTCATACCTCGAAAAATTCGGAAGGAGCGGTATAGTTTTTAGTTCACATTTAGATTGAGTTTATTTTTTAGAATTTTCCAAGACCATCCGCAGCTTTGTACGACCAGCCATTCATTCACAATGAGGGCTCAAAAATGAAGCATATCAGCCTGTTGGGTCAATGTTCATACTGGCCCAGCTGATTCGGGTTCAAAAAACAGTAATGTTTCAAATATCCTCGTCAACAACTTTAAATTGATCCTGTAGATTATAATCGTAAAATCTAGACCCCCTCGCCTATGGTACTTTAAGACCTGTTTCTTTACCTACCTAACATACATACAAAATTAGCGTACTTTAAATAATAATAATCAATCTGCCATTTAGTTTTCCAGACAGAAGGGCAATCTGCACAATGAAGATAATAAACCGTTGAGTCAAGAATTTGCAGAGATTTTTGTGTCTGTGCAGTGGTAGCACTGACTTTAATTGCGCCCCGACCAATCAGATGCACTTTTTATCAACATGATTATAATGTAATATTATTCATCCACCTATAAAATAAAGGTAAACTAAGTTTGACGAATGTTTCTCATTTTCACGTTTTTGAAGCGATTTTCTACCAATAAAAATTCTAAACAAAAATCATGCGCAGACCTCATTGTAACATTCAAAGTTATTCCCGCCAGGTATTCAATTGTAAAATAGATTCATGAAGAGTGTAGGAGTCATTGGTCTCCAGCAGTCCAATAAAATCATTATCTTTTTCAACACCACCTCCCACGAATGGCCTATCATTCTCACGCTAATCGGATTGGATTCATTACTCTGAAAGCCCCCTTTTCCAACTTGCTAGTCGGAGCGAATAACGAAGGCATCAAAACGTCATTGAAAACGATTAAATTAATCGGATCACTTTCCGAGAATCACATCTTTAAACGGGTCGTTGGGAAATGACCAGCAGTAATAGTCCCTCATCAACGGCTCAATACCAATTAAGATAACAAGTTCGTTATGAAGATCTAATAAAAAAAAACTCTGCTAATTCTTGACACAACGGTTCATTATCTTCTTTGTACAGATCACCCTTCTGTCTAGATCACTAGGTCTAAATGTCTAGATCCTAAATGTTAGATTAATTATTATTATCAATTATCACTAATTATTAACAATTTAATGAAGTACCTAGTGAAAATTAGTATAATTTATTGTTAGGTATTAATAATTCGTATTTACTATTAATAATAATTATTATTAATTATGATTAATTAATACGATATAATTCTGGGGTTTTTAATAATTTGTATTTATTATTAATAATTATTAGGTATTAATAATAATACGGCTGGCAGGAGGCCAACAAGTACGTCAGAGCCTATGACGCACGAGCATATGACGTAAGACGGCTGGCAGGAGGCCAACAAGTACGTCAGAGCCTATGACGCACGAGCGTATGACGTAAGACGGCTGGCAGAAGGCCAACTATTACGTCAGAGCCTATGACGCACGAGCGTATGACGTAAGACGGCTGGCAGGATAACTAGTGCGTCCGGGCCTATGACGCACGAGCTTATGACGTAAGACGGCTGGCAGGTGGCCAACAAGTACGTCAGAGCCTATGACGCACGAGCGTATGACGTAAGACGGCTGGCAGGAGACCAACAAGTGCGTCAGAGCCTATGACGCACGAGCGTATGACGTAAAACGGCTAGCAGGAGGCCAACAAGTACGTCAGAGCCTATGACGCACGAGCGTATGACGTAATACGGCTGGCAGGAGGCCAACTAGTGCGTCATATGACGAGACCTTTTATGTCTCTGCGCCCCCTCCCACACCTATGAATCTACGTATCTTGAAACGTAAACCAACAAATTTTGAGGGGGGGTTAAAAAATTGTTTTCTTTGGGCGATTCCAATGGTTCATTATCGAAGATAATAAACCAAAACGTTCTTAACCAAACATTTATCTGAGTCACCGTAAAGCACGTTTTAGTTTGGAAACTTTGTATATGCGTAGGTTTGCGGTACTGTGATAATAGTTTCCAATCCTTGAACTTTATTAATAGAAATGTAGTGTCACGCTCTCATAACTAAGTACGTTCCCAACAAAAAGGAATCTAGTTACGCCTGAATTCTCGTACAGCACTTGGTAAAAGGAAGTGAAGATAATCGTAATTTCCACCAAGTTTCCCCCGCAACTTTGCTACTTCACACCGCCCTCGTTCGAGCGTGAATAGCAAGTTTCCTACGGTACAGTGGGTACAGTTGAGACGGGGGTTACTTCGAAAAACTAAGGGAGCACTCGAGTATTGGTTGTGAGAGCCGGTGAATTGAACTACTTTTTGCATATTAGACCTGCTAAAAAAATACACCAATAGAACCTGACGTTTACTGATTGCCGTTAAGTATGAACTGTTATGCTATTTGAAGGCAATTGGCACCATTTCATTCCATCAACTTTTCTTGCCCGCCGGTCAGTATGTAGCTGAGTTCAGAGCAAGTTTGAAATGGCAGGTGCTGGAGCGGGGGCAGCTCTTTTGCAGAAGACAACTTTTTATCGTAGCGTTGTTTTGGTTGTTGTAGCGAATTTTCGAAGAAAGGGGAAGCTACTGTTTTCAATCCAACATTTTTAAAATTAGAATTTTATTTAATTTCGATTTATAGCAAAATCCGTTCCAGAACATCCTGAATTAACTACCAAAAATCACATATATTTACGTGTCATTTCAGATGATAAATCTCGAGAGTCTTGGCTAAATCTTGGCGAAAGGCTAAATTGGATGGGCAGAAAGAAGAATAGGGGGTTCACGGGAGTTTTAACCCTGAAGGGACCTATACGTCGTTTCGACGTGCTTTCAATTTCATTTGGGTGTGTTGACCACTAGGTAACGTGGCAGGCAGGTTGGGCAAAATCGTATTCGCAAATACGAATACGAATATATTCTCTCAAATTAGTTTCGGCGATTACGAATACAAATACATTCGTATTCACTAAAGCGAATACAAATGTATTCGGGAAATTTTTTTAGCGAATACAAATACGAATATAATCGTAATCGCCGGACGAATACGAATATAATCGTATTTGCCTGGCCGAATACGATTATAATCGTATTTGTATGTATTCGCGATATATTCTGGGGGAGTAATACGAATTCAGATAATTATTTACATTCCAGAGTTGCCATTTGAACGGCAAATACAACCGTATTAGCACTTGAAATTTATGTATGCTGGCTTTCTGACGATACTAACTTACAAAATCATCGTACTCGTGTTTGTCCAAGAATATGGAGGGGTTGCACCCAAGACGAAGGCTGTGCTATACACCTAACCCTAGGTATCCCGCACCCCATTATCCTTAGAAAATCCCCTTGAAATTCCCCATTGAGCGTTAAAATCCGTTGTTTTAAGAGCTCAGAGTCTCGTGAAAACCCAGTTTATACAAAAGATTTAGTCTTAGCATATAATGTTAACTTTTTGGGAAATGAAATTTCACGAAGACCTCTTCAGAAAAATTTTATTCTTTTATTCACAAATCATTGACAAAATAAGGGCATTCTAACTGTATGAAACCAAATTAACTTGAGGTAGGTTAGGTACCTTTGCATTTTGGTAATGGCGTATTGAACCGGTTGAATATGTCGCGTATGGTTGGGTATTTTCGAAGGATTTCGCACTCCTGGCTTCGGTCACTGAAATTCTGGGCAGTGATCGATGCCGTTTGAGCAGCGGGATGATCGTCGGAATACTCCAGATCATCACTGCTGTCATCGAAGCAACCTTCGAAGAATTCGTCTTCGTCTTGATGTTGGGATGGTTCTGTCACCGATGGCTGGCTGTTGCTGATTTCGTCCGAGGTGTTCTGGAGGTTCTCACAGATCAGATTCTTGAACCGAGATAGCAATATCTGCTGAACGACCTCACCAATACAACCGAGCCAGTTCTTTCTGTATTTTCGGCCAGGCAAATACGATTATATTCGTATTTGTATTCGCTAAAAAAAAAAAAAATTCCCGAATACATTTGTATTTGCTTTAGTGAATACGAATGTATTCATATTCGTAATCGCCGAAACTAATTTGAGATAATATATTCGTATTCGTATTTGCGAATACGATTTTGCCCAACTCTGCGTGGCAGTAGTTTGTAGGCGGGCTGGAAGTGCCTCTGCCTGACAGTATGGAACGAGCAACGGTGATGGTCAGCTGTCGCTCCCCCCTTCTAAGGTGAGTGTCACATTCCTAGTAGGTACGACAAAATGACATATGAGTAGCACTAAGCGCCTGATCTATGTTCGTAGAAACGACGTGGGAGTAGCACTAATCGCCTGATCTCTATACGTCACAATGACGTGGGAGTAGAACTAAGAGCCTGATCAATTTACGTCACAATGACGTGGGAGTAGCACTAAGAGCCTGATCTATTTACGTCACAATGACGTGGGAGTAGCACTGAGAGCCTGATCTATTTACGTCACAATGATGTGGGAGTAGCACTAAGCGCCTGATCTATTTACATCACAACGACGTGTGAGTAGCTCTAAGTGCCTGATCTATTTACGTCACAATGACATGGGAGTAGCACTAGGCGCCTGATCTATTTACGTCACAATGACGTGGGAGTAGCACTAAGCACCTGATCTATTTACGTCACAATGACGTTGGAGTAGCACTAAGCGCCTGATCGCGCCAGATCTATTTACGTCACAATGACGTGGGAGTAGCACTAAGCGCCTGATCTATTTACGTCACAATGACGTGAGTAGCTCTAAGCGCCAGATCTATTTACGTCACAATGACGTGGGAGTAGCACTAAGCGCCTGATCTATTTACGTCACAATGACGTGGGAGTAGCTCTAAGCGCCTGATCTATTAACGTCACAATGACGTGGGAGTAGCACTAAGCGCCTGATCTATTTACGTCACAATGACGTGTGAGTAGCTCTAAGCGTTAGATCTATTTACGTCACAATGACGTGGGAGTAGCACTAAGCGCCTGATCTATTTACGTCACAATGACGTGGGAGTAGCTCTAAGCGCCTGATCTATTTACGTCACAATGACGTGGGAGTAGCACTAAGCGCCTGATCTATTTACGTCACAATGACGTGGGAGTAGAACTAGGCGCCTGATCTATTTACGTCACAATGACGTGAGAGTAGCACTATGCGCCTGATATATTTACGTCACAGTGACGTGGGAGTAGCACTAAGCGCCTGATCTATTTACGTCAGAATGACGTGGGAGTAGCACTAAGCGCCTGTTCTATTTACGTCACAATGACGTGGGAGTAGCACTAAGCGCCTGTTCTATTTACGTCACAATGACGTGGGAGTAGCACTAAGCGCCTGTTCTATTTACGTCACAATGACGTGTGAGTAGCTCTATGCGCCTGATCTATTTACGTCACAATGACGTGGGAGTAGCACTAAGCGCCTGATCTATTTACGTCACAATGACGTGGGAGTAGCACTGAGCGCCTGATCTATTTACGTCACAATGACGTGGGAGTAGCACTAAGCGCCATTCTATTTACGTCACAATGACGTGTGAGTAGCACTAAGCGCCTAATCTATTTACGTCACAATGACGTGGGAGTAGCACTAAGCGCCTGTTCTATTTACGTCCCAATGACGTGTGAGTAGCTCTAAGCGCCTGATCTATGTACGTCGAAACGACGTGTGAGTAGCTGTAAGAGGCCGATCTATTTAAGTCGGAAATAGATCGGAAATAGATCAGAAACAAAAAATAATGTTCGACGAGGAAATTCTGGACCAATTTTGACTTTGTCCATCGGAAATTGATGCTGAAGGGGAGATAGAAGTGACGACGACTCACTTGCAGTTGACTAAGAAGAAGATCACATCGAGTTACCAAACTTTGAAGATGATTTAGACGCAGATCCAGATTATTAACTAGTAAAATTTATTTAATATACTATAAGAGATAAGTGTGTGTGATTTTTTGACCGTCAGTAAGAATGATGTTGAGGGATGTCGACATCCCTCAACATCACTATGAGAGATATTTAATATACTGTGATTCATCATCACCTAATAATTATTATCAAAGGGGAGTAGCATTGTATACCTACGTTGCTCGTTATTTGTGCATTCTCGAAAATTACCACTCAAGGTTAATAAATAAATAAATAGCGATCAATAGTAGGTAACGTTATTTTTTGAGACCAAAAGCGACTCTCTATGATTTTCTTTTGATGCATATCTACTGAGAAAGAAAGCGAATCAATAAGAAAGTACGTAAGTACGCAACTATCGACTCCAGTTACGATGTCAGATTTGAGTCTTCAATGCTCAGTTAGCACCCACCACTTCTCTCCCCACATTATGAATTCCAACCATTGTTTCGTATGTAATTCCTCTGGATCAATTCATGATCATTCCGTGGGTGAGCAGCGAAGCAAGATTTGATTCAACAACTTCGTTCATTATCCATCTTGTCAATGACCTTTGATGTCGATTCAATCCACGTGAACTCGTGCAGTAAGGTACGAATGGAATGGCCTTTATATGGCTCATCTTCAGTGAAGAGTCACTGCGATATTGAACAAGGAAATGACGTAACTGTAGGGTTATTTCGTTACTGGAATAACAAAAATGCCCACTATTTTTCTAACCCCATTAAATATAAACTTAACATAATTTCACTCGTTGAGGTTCAATTAGGTTCAATTTAGTTCAATTGGATGTAGACGAAGGAAAAAGGGTTCGTATCGTTTGTCACGAATTCAATCTAATAATTAATAGAAATTCTAAATCATCATTAAATTCTATCCTATATTTATACAGTGGAAAAGGAGCATCTATCACAAAGGGAACCAAAAGTTAAGGTAGGAGATCATCTTAGTGACCCCTGTACAACTAGGAACAGGAACAAGGAACAGTTTTTGTGCCGCTATACTATATAATTTATTGTAATGGTGTCTTTTCTGTGGATATTAATCGGGATGTACTGTGCTTTGCAGATTAGTCAGCGATGATAGTCAGAGGCAAATCTTGGAAGGGTGTAAAACAAAGAGCATCTGAAAATTTGACACGACTGAACCGGTGGCTAAAATTGAATAATTTGATACTGAATTTTAGTAAGATCCAATTTATAGCTTTCAAAGAGGCGGAGTTCATCGATTCTGAACTTGGGAAGTCTGATAGTTCATGATGGAAGGGAATGTAAAGGAAATTGTGTGTGTCGCGACATAACACAAGTTAAACAGACTAAATATTTAGGGGTCCAGAAAGTATGGTTATAAGGGCTGTCAAGGACGAAGGGAATTTTGTTTTTCTGAGTTGTCATCACTGGTAGGTGGAGAGGTTCCCGTACATGAAGCTCCAGTGCCCAGCTCAAGAGTTTCTAGGGAGAACTGTAGCATTGAACATCTAATACTAAATTTTCATTCTATGTTCTATACAGTCAATAAAAATGCTTAAAAATTGATCAGTTATCATAATAATTTGGAATTTATTCGTATCAGGAAGAAAAAACGTTATTCATAATAATTATGATATTGAAAAATTGTTGGTAACAGCTTCATATTCATTTGGATGAAAAACTGGACAGGTACCAACAGCCAGCCATAAGACAATTCGTCTTATCTTCATCGCAAGAGTAGTGGAATTTTGATGGAGTAGGTACTTGTCAAGAACTCAGTACATGTAGTTAGTTGTAAATTATGAGCGTTCAAGATGTGCACAGGAGCTTCAAGTGCTTCAGGCAGATTGAACGAAGCAATAAACTCAAACGCTACCAACTAATTGAAATTCATGCAGGACTTGTTCCTACCTCGATCTTCAGGAGAAATAAAAAGTTTCTTGCATAAGGAGGTGAATTCGGGGTATGGGCCTCCAGAGCCACTGAGTTGGAGAATGTACACGTATTATATACGAGAAGCAGAAGGGGAAAAAACAACAAAAAACTCTTAGCTCCGGCGAAAGACGCGGAAAACATTCTGGCAAAGCGGGAAAGACGTGAGACGGTCTTTTTTTCTCTTTTTTTCCCCGTTCGGAATGAGAATTGAAGGAGGGAAATATTTCCGGTGACGGAAAGCAGCGGCGCCGAACTGGTGGCTTTGCTTCGGTGTAATGTACCACAACTGTTTTCCTGCGTCTTTTTGAATAAACTCAACACAAATCCTGAGGAAACGCGTCGGAGGTTTTCACGGGCAATTTACCCGAGGAAGCATCTGCGCCGTGGATTTCTTTCAGACAATTTGATGTGAGTCATCGCTGATCTCGGAGGTTTCACTTCGTTTGTCTGTATCAACAAGGAAAATCGGTCATTTGTCGGGTTATTGACGGATAATGGAGCACCCTAAGCGATCTCCTACGGCATTAGAGGGTATTGGATTTCATACCAAGTTCATGACATATTTTCACAGACAGATTCAGGCATCTTAAACGCACGAGTAGGTACGTAGGGACGATTCTTAAAAAGTCGTTTATTCGTTTTTCTGACGTTTTGAAATTTGCTTTCTTGGTCGAATTCAATCGGTAATAATTACAAATTATTAAACAAAATAAGTATCCTTCCTTCCTTTCAACGTCGTATTTTCTTCCCTTTAACTGTCCCTATAGTTTGTTGAATAGAACTTTCCCAACAAAGGGCAACAAACTTTAATTATATTCTCAGTAAAAGTTGCTAAGGTAAGTTGGTAGGTGGAGAACTCAGTGAAGAACTTGACGTAAGTCTTTTCTGGATCGACTGGGCGAAGACTTGGTTCTTGGTACGTTTATTAACAACAAAGGCCTCAAAGGAGTCAGAAGTTTAGACGGGATCCAGAGGAGATAACCAGACAGTCACGAATCAGACATGCTAATGGAGGCCTGGAAGGGAGGACCTTCCGTTAAGACTTCTAAGAATCTTTCTTAGTATGCAACATGTCTACAGTATTGTTGTCGAAATACCGTCAAACGGAAGGTACAGTTGAATTTAGAATCCAGGAACGAGGTAGAGAGAAGGGGTTGAAAATGAATTTTGAAACTTTGAAAACGTCAAATCTCGAATTTGTTACGCATTTAGATAGAGTTCAATTCAGAGAATTTTTATATCGATAGTGCAAAGTTCAGTAGTATTGAGTATCGGGTGTTGATTTCGATAAGGGTGAGTGTAGATGTCTGTGTCGTACCTAATTTAAGTTTAATTTGTCTGTGTCGTAAACAAGTAACTATGTTTGAATGAGTATGAAAACTATAGTCAAAAATCATTGCCAGGAAATTGGCATTACAGTTGGGCTTAGGTATTTATTTATATAGGTAACTAGTTTTTTGAAAGGCAGCGGGAGACATATTGCCGAACTTAGCGAGCTATCTGCCCATTTAATTACACTACAATAATAGTCGAGCCGGACACCTACGCGAAAGTGAACTGTTTTTTTAATACAATTGGGTATGATGTTTAGTTGATAAGATGTAACTCATGTATATACGTTTAATGGCTGTATGGAGCAATCTTATGGCAAATAAAAATATAAAAAAAAAAAAAACTAGTTTTTTGATTGAATGTTTTTTTTTTTTTTTTCAACCAATATTTTAGTAAATATCGATATTTTTGATCGATACTATCGGCTGCAAAAACTATCGATACTGAGCTATACGATACACATCGTCATCGATACCTTACCTCCGATACTATCGAAATATCGATAGGTATGTTGGCTACCGATGGGCATCCCTACCATCCGTGGCTTTCTACGACAAGCCCTCAAAGTTTGAGCCAATGAAATGCCGTCAAAATAGCGTGTATCAAACTAGGGATGAAACATTGGAACAAAATAATCGATTATAACCTCCAATGATTAACCAAAAGCAAATAATCGATTTTATAAAGTACCTACTCATTTCAAACTCATAATTATTTGTTTTTTCTGGTTATTGGCATTACATTGCTGCAGAGCCACAAAATAATTATTTGCTTCTCAATATATAAAAATCCGATGGATGTCTTCATTTGTAGGTGACTATTGTTAAATTTTATGGCTAATGAACATAAGGGAATGCCAAAACGGATAAGATTGCATGAAATATTTGGCGTTATAAAAATTTGCGTGATATAAAAACATGACATTTTTTGGCGCAGAGACTTTAAATTTGGCATGTGGCCTCCTTAGGACTTACACCTTGAGTAGAATATACCCAGGAGCAGCTGAGAGGCAGCCATATCCACACATAACAGACATATCCATGATCAGATGTTTTTCCCAGTAAGGGAGACATTTTATTGTAAATTGGAAATATAAGTAGAACCGATACAAATATGAAGTATGAAAGTAGAAGACCAATGACAAAGACATGGTTGAAGACAAATCGTCGTTGTTATAATAATTGGTAGCGATACAACGATTAACATTAATCGATTAGTCGGCGTCAAATTATCGATTATCCTAGGCGGCAAGTGGGGTCAACGGTCTTTCTGAGGAACTGCCGATTCAAACAACATTGTTTTGTACCATCGAGTTGCTTGTTTCGCGATACTTCTAATATCTACGGAATCAAGGATATTTCGAATATTTCGTGGTAGGTACTCGTACAGTACGAGTCGTACTTAATGTTATTATTTATTGCCGGCATCGATAGGTGCGTGTAGAATCCCCAGTATTATACCAATACAAGCTAATTCCAAATAATGTACCATCATAGGTAAATTGGCAATTTATCATTTATATACCTAAATAATTTATTAACCATCACTGAGCTAGTGCCCCCTCCCCACCAACACCGCTAATTTGTCACCTCGTATTTGAACAACTACTTTAGCGCATTACTCAACTTTTTCCGTGTAGTTATAGGTCTCACAAGATGATTATATACAGAGCAGTGATCTAGATAGAAGGGAGTCATCAGTTCAGAAGATAATAAATAAGAAGAAGATTTGTTCTTATTTATTGCTTCTTATTTAATAAGACTTTCTCTTGGTATTTCAAATGCCCTTATGTTTACAGCTCAGCTGTTGCTATTTCAATCACGCTACGCTACAAAGTGTGTTTATCGGCGCGCGCACCAAATTCTATATAAAGCCCTTTATACCTCCGATAATTCTACCCTAAAAGGATCCGGGCCAAAGAGGCCCCCCTTGACCTGTGTTGTGGATGAAACGAGGCCAAAGAGGGCGTTCACGAATTGATATTTCGGATAAGGAGATGATCCTTAACGACATTTCCCCTTCCTGCAAGTCTTACGTCTCGGGGAAATACTTCGACTCTCTGGGGAAATACGGAGGCCATTTGAGCGTACCCGCCGCTACCCCCTCATAATATCGTTACAATGATCGCATTTTGAAGAAATACGGATATTACCTCGACCGAAAGATATAAGTTGAGTTGGAGACCACAAGAGAGTACCTACCTATGCAGAACCTTCTGAAACACCCAATCTCAACTTTTCGGAAAAATCATAATTCTTTGGCAAAAAAATAAAACTGAAAACTTTTGAGGAAAACAAGTTTTAGTCATGCAGCATGATTGTATTAGCGAATTTTCGAAGCAAAATTTTTTGAATACATACGTAACAAATGTTGTCTCAATTTTTTGCCTAGTAACACCTCAGTTTATAGATATTTCAACGCTAAACACGATGGTGAAGTCATAATTTCGATATCTCATTCCGTTATCAGATTAGAGCAGCTAAACATTGGAGAGAACATCTGAAGTTAGGTACTTCAGATGTTTCTTCATCTTCAAAGTTCTCCAGTTTAGGGACGGAATAAGATATCGCAATTACGACTTCACCATCGTCTTCAGCTTTGAAAAATCTATAAACTGAGGTGAAACTTGTCAACTTGTCATTTATGGGTAAGATTTCTCCTCTCTACAACTTCACAAAACCCCCCCTTATCGTGGCCCGATTCTGCCCATCAACGAACTTTCCCTTTTGATTCGATTTCCAAGGTAGACTTTTCGTCCAAATTTGAACTTTTTATATCAATTGAAATAAAATATCAAATTCGTCACACATTTGAGATCAATTGAGTGGCAACTCAAAAAAGCAGATTTATAGACAATCGAGTTTTCACTTTATTTAGGTAAGTAAGTATAATAACTTTATCTAGTGAACTTTATTCCTCCCGAAAGTTCAACTTTTAGGAAAACCTTGGAAGTATTCCAAGGCATGTAGCAGACTGGTGACAAGCCGAAATGACTTGCACTCTCTGCCTGCCACCGACATAACGTAACTGGCGCAGCCCCGCCGTTGGTATTGTACTTAGAAAAGTCAAGCTTATCGAGATACTATCTCGACATATTATGTAGTGCTTATCTATGTAGTACACGGTCGCAGTAGGAAACCTTCCAAGATTTCACATCCTTTAATTATTCCTATAGGTAATTAATTATTGCTGATTAAAACTTGCAAAAATCCGTCTTTGAAACAGAATTTGCGCATAGCCGCTTTCGAAGCTCAGTCGAACTGTTCCAACAAAACTTGAACGAATGAAAACATCATATTTTTAAACTTTCTTTTGAATCTCATTTCTAACGTTTCAGAAACTGTTACCGGATTTTGAATGATAATTCTTCACGATTATTTGCCCTGAAAAGGTTTTTACTAACAAAAATCCGATGCCTCTCCTTCGTGTTCTAAATTTATTTTCCAACCAAAAGTGCATCGTGGACTTTTTTGAAATCCATTCGAAATCCGACTTTTTCCACTTTCAAGATTTTTTTCTCGTGTTTTCGACCTTACTTCACACGTAAGGTTATACACCCTGTATAAAAAATATTCAAAATTAATTAAAATATCTTAAGGATAGTAAAATATTGTCCCGAAGTCATAATGATATATTATGATTTTTGGTGTCATTTGGCAGTGAATGCAGGGTGGTCTGGAACGGATTTTGGTATAAAATGATTTCGGAAATTCGAGTTATAAAATTTTTGGACCGAGAACAATACCTAACGAGCTATTGTAATTAAGGTGGTCCAATGAGGATCAGAATTTGGTCAGAGATTTCTGTCCTTGGTTGACATGAAATGAGATGAGAGATGCGGCTGGGATTCAAAACGCCACCCAGCGCCTGATTGTGGTGACATTCATTGATTAATGAGACAAAGATGTTTATAAGACGGTATTTGAGAGATCGCGCGCGCGCGCGGGAAAAAGTTAGTTTCGATGGTTCAGGATTCACTACTTCAAAGTGACCGTGGTAAATCGCTATCTATGAATATCAGCTCCCTCAAAGCCTACGAAAGGATTCTCGAGGAGATCAAGACGTGGAATGGCATAAGCCCCGAGAGTCTAATGTAACGACAAAAGGTGAATCGATACGAGAGGACGAGGGGGCGTCCATCACGCCGGACGCTTTCTCCCGATGAAGTGGTTCGTCGTCTGATGGGCGGGCCATTTCCTCGTCCTGACGCTCTCATCCGCCTCACAGACGGGGCGGATCTCTCAGACGGGGGCGAGCCCTTACGGTCTGTAAAAGCCGCCTCTGAAGGTCCGAATGGAAGAAATCGAGGTTTCGTCTTTGTGTCAGAAGGGGGATTGATTGCCTTCCACAGACCACGCTGGTTTCACTGTTTCACTGAATTTGTTGGTTGATGGATAAAATTTATTTAATATTAATATTTAATATTAAGAAGTGTTGCCAGATATTGTCAATGGTTACCAAGCAGTCTCAGGCCGAGTTTTTACAACTAACAACAACCGGACATTTCAGAAGCTAATCAACATACCTAATATCAACATAATATTATTCTGGGCAATACTACAGGGCATGGGCAGCGGACTTGATACGACGGAATTCATACTCAAATCCAACTGCCGAATTTGACCCATTCTTGCTGCGTATAACAGTTTTGAGAACAAAAACCTATTGTAAATTTCAGTCCATGCGTCATGATGGTGACTCAGTTTAGGACCCTTGAAGTTTCTATAAACTTCACCTAACTCATAAACTACCCGTCGATAAGAAACTTGATTAAACTGGATTAACCAGGATCTTCCTCACAAATGAGCAATCAATCAAATTAACCAGGAGCCGTCAAAGTTTATATAGGATAGATACAACACGCAGCTATCGAACTGGATGTATGGGTTTGTATGAATGATTGATGCCGGCCACACGAAACGTCCAGAGTCAGGTCAGGCAACCACGGATGATTTACCAGTACACAAGTCCTAGTTACTAGTTATGTAT
This sequence comes from Stenodema calcarata, assembly GCA_963920205.1. Classification (NCBI taxonomy): domain Eukaryota; kingdom Metazoa; phylum Arthropoda; class Insecta; order Hemiptera; family Miridae; genus Stenodema; species Stenodema calcarata. Next base: position 4,526,828 of record OY986055.1, on the reverse strand, counting down.
AGTAAGGCATTTCCGGTTATCAATAATTCCATAACAATCTAAATCTATTTGTCCTATATTTAGTTCTTCTGTAGAGGAGTTTTTGATTTTTTTATGGAATAATTACGAAATTTAGATCACTCATCTACAGAACAAATATGCGAGTGATCCAAGCTAGACTCTTCGTAACAAGAAACTAGGAAGTTGGTGTGTAGTGCCAACAAAATTTACAATCCATCTATGTAACTTGATCGGTTTTTACATGGATATGTCTGGATGTGGTGTCAGCCGAGTTTTCCGTCACGCTATACATGTAACGGTCTCTCAGATTTATAGAGGGGGAAATTGGCAGTTTGAGATGCAGTGATGTGTCAAATAAATCAAGAGCTTTTTGTGGGATGTCAAATTTCGAAGATAATGTAAAACGTAGCAACGATGTGGATGTAAGCGAAAATCATTAGAAATCAGCGAAAAACTTGAACATTTTGGGTGTTACAACGACTTCTACTAATTGTGCGAAACGTCTTCGTCAACGTCAAAGTGAAGCGATAAGCTTACAAGAGTTTAATGAATTTGTAATCCAGACTCTCCAAAACTCTGCAAATTCTTGATACAGCGGTTTATTATCTTCTTTCTACAGATCAAGCTTATGTCTAGACAACGAAATGGTAAGTATATTAATTGTTATTATGAATTATGAACTGACAGGAAACCGAGTGAATCCGTCCTCACCCCATGTTTAAAATTTCAAGTCTCTAGCTCATCATCCAAATTTAATTTGTTTTAACAAATAAGTAGGTATTGTTTAAACAATTTTACAGACAAGAAACCGGGTGAATATTGCAGTGTCATCATCTGCGACCCATGTTTAAAATTTCAAGACATATAGCTCATCATCCAAATTCAATTTGTTTAAAGAAGAAAGGTTCTCAAGAACGAAATATTCTTATGGACGAAAGATTCTAGAGGACTAAAGATAAGGACTTGAGAGTTTCTAGGAGTAAAGATGCTTGAGGACAAAAGATTGTTAAGGAAGAAAGAATCTTAAGAACGAAATATTCTCAAGGACGAAAGATTTTCAAAGACGAAAGATACTTAGGAACAAAAGATTCCTAAGGACTAAAGATTTTCTAGGACGAAAGATTCTGAAGGACAAAAGATTTTCAGGTCGAACTATATTAAATATATATCCTCATAAATTTTATGAGGATTGGATCACACTAACGCTGCAACGCTCTGGCTGGTCTTCCGAAGTACTCAAAATCGGCGTACGAACGGATCTGGGTTTATCATTTTCAATGTGAGGCAATACATTAGCACGTATACATTAGCAGATGTCCCTGTCCATACTCTTTTCTAGTTCTCAGTAGCTACTACTGGAGTTAGGGTTTCGCTCTATATCCACTTCGAATAACATGACAGGTTGAATAACCCTCACTAATTCAATTTCAAAAACCGCCTGCCGCCGAGTCACTCTCCTGAGGCGATGTTGAACAATACCAAGAACAAACCCAAGCATTGTTTTCAGTCTAACATCCCCTTTACTACATTGGGTTCGCCACATGCATGGGCCGTTATTCCTTTGAACAGAATTAGCAAGTACAAACTTGTCTGAAGCAATACCCACTTCGAAAGGTAGTTACGAAGAACACCGAAGAAGTTCGGGGAATTTTCTTTTGTTTCGGAATTCGCCAATGTCTCTTTCTTCATCACAAGTTCGCTCAAACAACATTATAAAAGTCACTTTATGAACTCATTCTCATGCGATATCTCAATCCGTAACAACCACGTTTCTTCATCTTCAAAGCACTCCAGTTTGAGAGCGGATATATTAGGTCCGGGCCACTCTAGGGGGGGGGGGGCTGTTCCGAACCCCAATTTCACAATTTTCGGATAATGGATTTCGATTTTGGGCAAAGTGGCGCGGACAGATTTTGTTTTAAATTCGATTTTCTGAATCTACGTATCCTGAAACGTAAACCATAAAATTTTGAGGGAGTTGAATTTTTTTCCTTGGTCGATTCCAATGGTTCATTATTGAAGTTGATAAATCAAAATTATTTACAGCCATCCGCTCGATATACTTTTATTAAGCTCTAAATTCGATTGATGAGATTGAACGATTAACGGTCAAGATTTAACGGCTTGCGCTATGTGAAAATTTGTCATGATGGCTTGACCCACATCATATCGCAAATTGCTTTTGCCCTCATACATTCTGGGGGAAACGTCCTCGAGTATAATTTTACCTCGTAAAGCCGACGTTGAAAGGAGCTTTCCGGCTGTATATCTTCCTAATGGAGCTCAAGGAGTTCCAGTATATCAGTGGCCGGACTACTAAGACCTAACACTATTTACGGGGTCAAACGTAAATCTGGGTCGGAATGTAACGGGTTCTACGTCGTTTAACACGACTGAAACGACGGAATTTCAGCGAATTTTCACTTGAATACTTTTAAGAATTAAATGGTAGGTGTGGTGTTATGGCATATATTTAGGGCATTCCTCGGGTTGGTACGGGGAACGGGTGGGGGGGTTCGTCCGCCATTATAAAAGCGCCAAGAGATCCAACAAGAAGAAGGTTACGAACAGGTTATCAAAATTTATTTGAGATCCTGTTCGCTCATTTTACATGTTTTAACTGCCGTGCGTCACATTTATTTAATAAAATAATTTAGCAACAAATCATAAACAATTTATTAAAAAATTTATTTTAATAATTTCGGAAATCGGACGACACAGGGGCCTTTTCTCATTAATATAGTGACTTTAGAACGTCAATCACAGCCTGATACATCCTTCAAAAACCTTCCAACATAATATGAAGGATATATTGTATCCTTCAGGCCTTTGAAGGCAAATATCCATAGACCAAACGGCAAATATCCCTAGTATCTACCTGGTATTACTAAACCAGAGTTTATGATGAGCCACTCAAAATGAATTAGCTCTTTACAAGGGAAGATGAAAAGATGTTGACTAGTTGAAACTTCTTGCACCACCCGGCTTTGAATTATCTTGACTTTCTGCTCTAAGTCATAAAGAACGCACAAAAAGTATAACAAGGAGGGAAGTATCAACATCATCTCCAACTTCCGGAAATGTTCATCTCTTAAAACTGGTTTGTTCGTTAAAGTCGTTTAATTAGGCAAGAGACTCCCTCTTGTTTCATGCCTTCAAGTCTACTTGGAAAGTAGGCTGCAAATTCCTTAACTGAAGAATTGGGACATAAGTACTACAACTTTTTTTTCTTCGATCAATCCTGGATTTCCCTCATTATTGGTGAGTTTATAGGTCCGTAGGTAGGTCTATAGTAAAGTCTGCTTGTAAAGTTAGTTGATGGTATGGGAAATCGTTTGAGTCGATCGTTACATGGGTCCCGAGAAGATCCTGTACAATAATGAGGACAGCTCCAAGTGATAGAAATACAAGTGCTCTTCACTCCCCATACTACTGCGCTAGGCCAATGGATTATTTCTAGGTCAGAACTGGATGGCAATGCAATATTCAGTCGGCTTCTAGTCTGTGAAATTGTTTAAACAATACCTTTGTTTAAACAAATTAAATTTGGATGATGAGCTAGAGTCTTGAAATTTTAAATATAGATCAAAGATGGATGACAATGCGATATTCACTCCGTTTCTTGTCCGTGAAATTGTTTAACCCTTAAATTACCACCCTGCAAGATTTCCTAGAATTCATCCAGTTTTCTATTTGGGCGCACTCTAATGGCTGCTCATAACATCAAGGAACAGTTTTTAACAGAAATTATGTTGTCCGTAAGAAGCTTTCTAATATTTCCAATCTTTTGTCTGTAAGAAGCTTTCAAATATTTCCAATCTTTTGTCTGTAAGAAGCTTTCCTTCTTGAAAATCTCTAGTCCTTAAGAATTTTTCGTCCTTGAAAATCTGTTGTCGTTAGATATTAGAATGATGTCTAGTGTGTTCCGGCTGCATTGGTCTACCTTTGAGTTCCATTGAGAACGAACATATTGAAAATAATAATAATCTACCATTACAGCACGGCACGGTCAGTGATCCAGTTCTCATAAATATCGATCGTCCTTGATAATCTTCAGTCCTTAAGAATATTTCAATCTTTCATCCATGAAAATCTTTAGACCTTAAGAATCTTTCTTCCTTAACGATCTTTTGTTCTTAAAAATCTTTCGTCCTTGAAAATCGTTTGTCAGAAAATGATGTCTAGTGTGTATCAGCCGAATTTTTCTAACACATATTGAAAATAATAATAATCTACCCTTACAGCACGGCAAGGGAAAGAATAATAATCTGCCCTTACAGTTCCATACGTATGAATTTTCAGGTTTCACTGAAACTACCTGTACCTACACAGCGACCTAAATTCTGTCTCCTGTCCCTAAGTCTGCCTTCCTCCAAGCTAACAGAGTTCCCGCTCGTATAATTCAATTGGTACACTCGATTTTCCATCGAATTTGACTCAACGCTCAAATTAAGCGCTCGTCCTTCCTTGCTCTCAAAGGACGAATAAATGGACATTTTAAATATGCAATGGCCACTAGAAAAAAAATACCGTCATTTCTCGTATAATGAAAATAAGCTGAACGGGTCGCCCTATTCCATTATAAATTCAACGTTTTTCGGTGTTGGTTGGCGTTATTTTAAAATGCTTCGACCCTGGTCTCGCCTGGAGGAGTTCTCTCCTTTAGTTTGCATAATTTAACAATAAAAGGGTGTTTGCACCGCTGGGTCGGCCGGCCGGTAGTTAGCTCTTTTTGCCTAATAGTTTGCAGAGTACTTACTTTTGTTCTCAGAAGAAGGTGGTAGACATGAGCGCAATTACAATGATACTGGGCAGCTAATAAGAACAAAACTCAGCGGTGTACTACGCTTGGAGGGCCTGCGAAAAAAGTTGGACGTAACACAGAGAATTTCAAAATTTTTGTTTGTTCACAACGGAATGGAATTCATAAGGACCAATAGGACTGGAGGAAATGTCATTAGGATTATTTAACCCCGAATTTGATATTCGACGGACTGAAAAGGGGTTTTATGAGTTCATTCTTTAGAGCGGTAAAAAAGTATTTTGGAGCAGCTTTCGACAGACCCTTTCGTTGCCCATTGATTATCTTTAGATGAGATGGATAAAAACTAGAATAATCAGCAAGTATCCCAACCTAAATGAGCATAATATGATATTACGAGGTACGACTGAAACAACGTCGATCTCATAAGTAAGATGGAGATGTAATCTTGCATGGATCAACGGTTTTCAGCGATTTTGGATGTTTGTGATCACTCGAGTTCCCTCGCGCATCGGTACGACTAACTATGTAGTTAGGTGATGGCATCAAAACGGGTTACTCAACCTTCGGATCATTTGTCGGCGTCGAAATAAGTTGATTTTGACGTTGAGTAATGATGAACATAGCCGCACCTCGTGGACGCCATGGAGATCGAAGGTTTAATCAAGTTCACGTCCCTGCTCCAAGTGAGGGGTCCGCAGTTGGAAAATCGAGTTATTAATGGGTAAAAGTTGAGATGGATAAGTGTTATCCCCCAACTGTAGACGGGCTCTATCAATAAGCCCCGCCTGCAGATGGTTAGGTATACCTCAGACGTCATAGTCTTTGGCGTCTCCTAGCCAAGCTTCACCACATCTCGGGTAAATGAAATATTTTGTACGTAATACAATCAGTAACCAATCGGAAAAAAATTACAAAATCAAGAACACCGGTTGAATGGTACCAATGAATAGGTAGGTATGTTGTGAATACCTAAGTCTAGCTATCATACCGGTTAATACTTAATGGTAATATATTAATATTAAACCCTTTATTGTTTACAAGTCAACACATAATTATTACATTTTATATTCAGACTTAGTTCTTTCTGTTATAACCAACAGTTTTACTTTGTATATTCATGGTACCGTAACTCGTATTTGGAGTACGGTTAGGCATAGTGACTATAGTTTGTCCAGTAGGTTACGGGTGGTGTAAACTACCATGCGAAAACAGTAGGAAACAATACTTTTGTCAACTGGTTACTATCTTCAACTACGCACGGTTTTGTACAGGTAATTTTGGATGATTAGCTACTTGAATACGAGGTATTCCTAACAACACTTGACTATCACACAGAGATCACTCTTAAATCCTTCGGAGATCATAGCAGTCATGTTTACCATCATGTTGATCATGAGCTATGATCTCCTAACCTTACATGATCAATGGGAATTCATACTAGATGTCGATTCAACTGTAAAATATGCTGAATACTCTTGTTGAACCTCAGTGTAATATGAGTCTCAGTATAATATGAACCTCATCATGAGTGTGATACGCGAATACAAACCCCCCCCCCCCCCACAATGGGAATTCAACTTTAAATATTAAAGTTGAATCCTTATTTCATAATGGAAGCATGGATATTCCTGGAGCTGTAGGATTAGTTAGTGAAGTGACAGCACAATTTTCTAATTTCATATTCTCGTAATGTTCATTCCAACTTGGAGTAGGTACACAAGTTATAACTTATAACAGTTTGACTTTGTATATTCATGATATCTTAACTGGTAATTGGAGTACTGTCAGGCGTTGTGACTACAGTAACTGTACAAACAAGCTGTTTGTCCAATGAATTTGTAATCTCCTACCGGTAATGGGTGATGTAAACTATCATGCGAAAACAATTTCCACTCTTTGGTTTGTATGACAGATAAAAACACGGGACCATTAAGTTAGATTGATATAAATGTGGCTCTGCAATATGGTTAATAAGAGAGGAAGTACTAGTGTTATCTGATTTAGTATCACGCAAAGGATATATTATTCATAAAGGGCTATCAAAAGCCCTATGCACGCTTGTGCTGATAATTTGTCAAAATCTACGTTAGGTGCGTCTTGTTCTTGTATTGAATAAATATCTTTACCTATCACTTTCTAGCTTTATAGCTTGACGTCAAACAGAAGGATATTAAATTTTAATATCCTTCTGTTAGACGTCAAGCTGAAGCTCTGATTACTCTCACCTAATGTTCTGGTTACTTCAACCTGACGTTCAGGTTTCTACAAGTATCGATTAAATGTATCGATCCGAGGCACCTAATTTCGATTATTCCTTCAGGTTGGCGCCGACCTGAAGCTCTTCTTGACAACAAACCGAAGTTCGATTACCTGCCTGGTTCACCTCGAACGTCGGTTGAATGTCAAGAAAAGCTGCTGTTTGAAAATGGCTCTTCGGGTCCGTGTTTCTTTCTCAAGGAGGAAACCTGTCTCGTTTTACAACTAGTGTCAGAAGTGACAGAAGTCCACGATCTAATGAATAACAGATTACAGGCATCACGACGGTAAAATAATCTTGAAGCCCCATGCTGTATTTTTCAAATATGTTGTTACGAGATATTTTAGGCCCCATTCAGGTGAGACAGGTCGAATTCGAGATGTCGAGTATTAGGACTTGAGAGGTAGGTAAATTATGATGATCAGTAGGGTTTGTAGTTAGTTGTAGCATCTTTTTACTTACTAAATGAAACCAGCCGATGATCAAAGACCCAGAGCGGATGCTACATCCGCAAAGGAAGGATTTCAGCATCGGAATCCTCATCTTGTTTTTTAACCGTTCTGAAAAATTAAGAAAAACATCACATGAGCCAATCTGTCGCTACGTTTTCTAAAATTACAGTAGGTACACAAGAAGGTATCACTGGATCGTTACCTCAAAGCTTGTGAGTGTAAATTATTTTAAGGCAACTACCTTCAATTAGCCTTCAAGGCAACTTTAAGGTAACAATACCTCCTGTTGACTTTTCGAATTCGTATACTAAGTATACCTACATATCTATAGGTAGTAGGTACTATATATAGTACCTACTACCTATAGATATGTATGAATACATATTATGGTATTTGGGATTGACCGTTGTGTTTTGTTTTGTATAGTTTCACTCATTATTTTGATAGTTCATCAGGCAAGGACTATCCATTAAGTCTTCAAAACAGCCAGAGAAGAAACAACATGAACGTCCTGTCAACATCAAGATTCCATTCTTTCGACGCTAAAATAAGCGCTGAACTCACGAGTAAATTGAATAGCAACTCCGAGGCCAAGTAAATCAGTATTTGTTAATAGAAAAGGAAAAAATGTTGAATTATTCATATATAAACATCAATTCAAGTAAGGAACTACAATTTGATTCCAGATTTCAAACAGGTTGATTCAAAGAAATTGGTTAATGTTAGTGATCATATCTTATTTACAGTAAACATTGAATAAAGTTTACGATCACAGCTTCATCACACACGTGTTTTTCAGCTACTTCTGACCGTCACGTGGTCGGAATGATATTAATTAATTAATTTGCAGGAAGCGAAAACAATTAGTCAGAGAAATTAGCGTGAATTCTAATCATAGAATGGTAATACAAACGGGGAAAAACAAGGAAAACGGGTCTGACGAGATGAATTGACGTATGGATTCAGGTTCCTCTGTCATTTTTTTTTTTAATATAGTTTATTTGGCTTTACATTTTTGTTTACAGCCATGTTATCATTTGATGAATATAAGTACCTACTAACATTCATACTTTGATATCGCAATCTTTTAAATATGTATACAACTTTTGATAAAAAAGGTAGGTAATTTCTTTGATGCTAAAATATTACATTAGTTCAAAATTATATTTGTTCCTCTTTGAACTAAACTAAAAAACTCCGACCGGTTCCTTATTACGCCTGGTTCGTTGCATTCCATATTCAAGTGCTTTCGAGTTCCATTTGGATGTCCAGTTGTCAAATATGGTGCAAATATTCCTCACAAACTCCACAATTGGCCCTCAATCGGAATAATTTCCTTCCTAGGCTTTCATGAACCTATTTTTTGTGAAACCGTGGCTTTTGAGGAGGGAAGGGTAGGAATTGCTTATAGAACTCGTTATTATTCGAATGACTGTATTAAATACAAATTTTGTTCTTCCATTTCTCTTTGTGTTCTGTATTTCTACCTGGTATCAGCTCTTCAGCCATGACAGGGTTATCCAACTGCACTCCTCTGCTAGATCCCTGCTTTGCCAATCGATCATTAGGATTTAGGAACCAGTCCTATATGCATTCATTATTCATTAGCATTGCATTATTCATTCTATGTCTATGTATCCATATTTTATTAAAATGCATTAGGGAGGGGAGAGGGCTGGGGAGCTATGAAAGCCTTTCGCCGAGTGTCGGCCGGAACCGGACCCACCCACCCTGACGGCACCCAGGACTGTTTTCCTATTTCTGGGCTATAGTCCATTGAATCGTAAGATACTTGAGTAAAACGCCGAGGGTGCCGCCCATCTTCGTCATCTTGGGGATGTGACTTAACTTGGGGATGGTCCGTTGTGGAAGTTCATCGCTCGGTAAAACACGGCTGTCCCTCCTCAGTCCTGCAGATCACGAGTGGAATGGAGCATTGACCAATAGAACGCTGGTCTAGCGTCACGTGCTGTGTAGCTCAATCTTGCAACGTCGAGTTGTCACGTAGAACTCGCCTCTTCAACCTACGACCATCGTAAGGAGCATGTCTAGCAATTGCAGCCACTTCTGGATTCACGTGGTGGGGGTGCGCAGTCTAACGTAACGTCTCCTGATGGCACCTTGCACTGTCTCCAAGCACAGGTCAGAGTAGAGGGTGACGTTTCTCACGAACCAGGGAGAGGTCAGTGAGAATCAGGATCTTGTTCTGCTCCACCTGAACCTTATTCACTGTTGAATCGCACGCTGATCCCCAAATTTCGCAACCATAAGACCAAACTGGCTTGATCAAAGTGGTATATGATAACCTCTTATTTTCAAGGTTCAGTTTGGACTTACCATTGATCATAGGCCACAGCACGTGAACCCGACGTTTCATCTCCTGTGTGATTCATTATTCATTAGCATTGCATTGTTCATTAGCATGTATTATTCATTAGCATTGCATTATTCATTAGCATTGCATTATTTATTTGCATGAATTATGCATGCATTTATTAGGAACCAGCGCTGCAGTCAGTTCTGTCATGTTTCAAAACGCTGGCTGACCTCACGTCAGAAACACTTCCAACTCTTTTAAAACGAAACTAGAGAGAACTGTAAAAGTTCAGTATCAGGTTGCGGGTATCGTAAAAACCGGGCGAAAGGGAGATTTCAGTGGAAAATAAAACTGACGGCGGCCAACAGGAGTTTGAAGGGGATGATGCGATTTTGAAGAGCACGTAACATAACAGTAAAAGAAGGGGCGGTATCCGCAGGGCGTGCAGAACTAGGGAACTGACTATCGGACAGGCCTTGATAAGATTATTTGCGTTCGGTTATCAATTGGAGGAAAAGAACAATACCTAGTTGCTTTATCCACGGCTTATCTGTTCTCGGCATTTCTCTCTCGTAAAAAAAAAGAATTAACAACAACAACGAGTTATTTACTGTTCAATAGTCTCGAACTTTGCATAACACAGATCTACGTAGATATAAAAAATAGCTAGTGTGGCCTAATTACAAATCTCAATTACGATGTTGATTTGAATTCAACAATAACTAAGAGAAAAAAAAACCAATCGTTTAATAATTAATATTAAACGATAATATCCATATTATGTTTTTTTTTTTTTTTTTTTTCAATTTTCAATACAATTTGTATTCAAGAAAGCAGTACACAGTTCAAGTTTGAACACGTCTGCGCCATTTTGGCCAGTTAGCGTTGGGCTAAAATGATGAAATTGGGTTACAGGTTCGAACCATAAGAATCTTACCCTCGATGATCCTTGAAACGTTTCATAACCTTAGATCAAGAGGAAGGGGTTCAAAACGAATTTTGAAATATTAATTCAAGTTTGAACATGAGGTTTTGACATGAAAATGTCTGCTCTCCCCCCACCCCACCCCGCCGATTTTGTGACATCCTCCTTTTAGCATGATTCTCAACCATTTCGTAACTAAATAATTGTAACTCCGTCTGTATGCATCCCACGGTAATCATTCACTGCTGGTTGGAATCGTCAGATTTTGACGTACCTTCAGTGGCAGATGAGCTGTACAGGACGAAAAAAGAGGGTGGAAAATGAAGTCAGCAAAACAACTACGAGCGGTTCAAGTTATCTACAAAACTATAAAATCTTGCAACAAAAAGAAGCCGAAAACTTGAAAAATTACACAGATTTAGCGTGTCAAGCAATGAAATTTTCATGTCAACGTTCTAGACTCTCACGAGGGTCTCTCTTTTTTCAACTTCCCGATGAGCTCGAAGCTTGAAATTTAAACATAGTTCAGAACTGGACGACGGTCTCTTGTCTGTAAAATTGTTTGAACAATAGGTAGGTACCTATTTGTATAACCGTATTTTATTTTTTTAAATACTCAATTATAGATGAGCACGACTACAAGTAAGTGGGTACAATATTTTCGGTACTGGATCTATTTCCGACGGTCATCAGTAAGAATACCTAATTATATACTTATAACTAATAATTAGTATAATTATTATACTTATACTTATACCTAATCATCACCAGGCCGAGGTTGAAGTGGTAACATGACAACTCATGTTTTTGGACAAATTGAATAAGAGGTGGTTCTATAAAGCAAATTTCTCGCCTAATCGATTGACGAAGTTAGTTTTAGCGTTTTCTCACCAGAAAAAAAAACAAGGAAACGAGTTGTTCACTGTTTCATACCGTAAATTGCAACCTGCCGCAGCGTCTCGCAAAAACGAGAAATGTTTTGTGTCTCTTGTAAAATCCGGGAAAATTAGTTAGGTTTTGTTGCCACTTCACACTCGATATGTGAATACAAATTTCAGTTCCTTATGTAATTTCAATCTTCCACTAATTGAGATTTTGCTGAGCAAATTCATGGCTCTCACAATTCCAAGTGTCGTCAATCTTATTAGGAATACAAAGTTAACTGAATGAATCGAATGCAATGTTTTGTCTAATAACTGTAATATTTTCATTCTCAACGTCTTCCTCCAACCATTAATCCTAACTCCATCTCATAAAACATAGCAGGGAGATATAACTCAAATGACTACATCTGCACTGGGACATGATCCATTTGCTGCAATCCTTTGCAGCAAGAGCAATGACTCAGTTCTTTTCATCACCCTTCATTTAGCTTGATAAATACCGAAAAAGAGCGCGTCGCGAGAAAAATATGAGCAACCCTGAAAAATATGGTTCGCCCTCCGGCCGCCTTCCTGAACGCTAATGATGGCTATTACCGAAGGAAAGAGAAAAAAAGCTGTGAGAAACCTCGAAGAAGCCGAGGAAACGCAAGTTTTTTTGTTGGTTCGCACCTCGATTTCTTTACTTAATCCACCGAAGTGACTAAGCAACTTGACGCTGGTTTGCTCACTAAGGAATAGGATTATTTTTCTTCCTTTGGTTTTCGTATGATAACAGTAGCTTTAGGAGTCGGAAAAGTCGTACTTTTGAAACTAGAGCGGTTTCTCGTCACGTATTCAAAACGTCCGAAGACACGTTACGTGTTGTAGCTCCATGCATTATAATGTTATAATAATTATTATAACATATTATGTTCTACATTGTTCCAAGGAATGATTCTATTCTTACTTTCATTTGAATTTATTCAGCATAAAACATTACACAACATACATTACAAACGGTCTCTTTGGCATGCCTTCTTACATCCACTCCGATCGAGGAGCAGCGTTCTCGTCTGCCAAGTCTACCACCAGCAGGACCACTGCTTGAACCATTGAACCTCCCTATTTGACCGTTGCCCCTGGGTAAATGAAGTGGTTCAATAGTACCATATGGAAAACAGTACAAATGGCACTTTGGGCTGCGGGATTGAGAACAGAACAATGGGAAACGGTGCTGACACAAGCGCTTCATTCCCTCAGATCACTATTATGTACTGCAACTAACGCACGAGAGAATGTTTGCACACACCCAAAAGTCTATCAACGATCCTTCCCTACCCTCTTGGCTTTCAAACCCCTGGAAAGTTACTCATGAGGTCCCTACCTCTTTCAAGTAGTAAGTAGGATCCTGCTGTCATGGAAGTTGATCTTCTGGAGGCGAACCCAGAATACTCACACTTGAGGCTCCCAGATGGCAGGGAAACTACGGTGTCTAATCGGCATTTAGCTCCAAAGGGGTGATTCTGAACCAACCACCAAAAAACCATGAAGAACCACCGGCAACCCTAAATCGGCTCTCCCAGCCTGTTGTGGTAGCTGACCCTTGCGAATCCTATCCTGTACAGCAACCAGACACCATCGATATGTATACACGCATATCGTGTGTACATATCGATGCCAGACACCAGTTCCATCGACCAAGACGTGAGGCGATCTCATAGAATCCGCCAACCGCCAAAACATTTGGAAGACTACCTGTTTTGTAAACAGATGGGGAGGGTGTTGTAGGTCGATGCATTATAATGTTATAATAATAATTATAACATGTGTTCTACATTGTTCCAACCTAATTTCTCGTCATTCGTTCTGCTCCATTCTTATGCAAAGTTTGATGCTGAATAAAGCCTTTGATTCTAAGGCTTACTTTCATTACAACGTGTTTAATCGCGTTAATGTGCCCAAAACTTCAACATTGAAACGCCTGTGATTGTTTCTCATCGACGTCGGAACCGAAGTTTACATGATTGTTATCACCCGCTGAATTTATCGAAGTTTCAGATAATCAGTCTACGGGCGTACGGAGGCGAAACACTGTGATTCCTTGTGTTTGAACCATTGAAACTTACTAATACCGTTTGTACTCGTAAAATCAGGAGCGGAACGATTCGGTTCACGCCACGCCTCACTAAATATCGCCTCTCCAGAGTTCCACCGATCACATTGCCGGCTCCGTCCTGATTAGTAATGGATAGTCGATATCTGCCCCCGTTCAATTATGATGCGGTTAGGTTTGTAGTTCCTGTTGGCCGTCCCGCATAATGCATCTTGACCCGATCATGAGCAACCAACCAACGTACAACAGTTACTGTGAAGGTATCAATACTCTGGGAAGAAACATAGAAAATCCACATTCATGCAGCATGGCTATAAGAGCGAATTTTCGAAGATAACGTTTTATATAAATTGTTTCCATTTTACTGGTTTTATAACAAATTGTTTGCCGAGTAACACCTCAGTTTGTAGATTTTCCAACGCTGAACTCAATGGTGTAGTCGAAATTCCGTTATTAGATTAGAGCAGATTAAACATGAAGAACATCTCAAGTGTCAACCACGTTTCATCATCTTCAAAGTGCCCCAGTTTGAGAATAACTTAAGATATCGCATGACTTCTCCATCGCGTTAAGTGTAAAAAAAAACCTTTAGAATGAGTGGTCATACTGTTTCATTTTTGGAATTTATGGGTAATAACACCCCCTTAGGCCCGGTTCTGTCCATCTACGAACTTAGCCTTTCGATTGCATCGAATCAAAAACCAAAATCTATGCCAACACGCCCCAGTCTCCCCTACGGCAATTTTGAATTCTTCAGAGATTTGCTAACCCATTGTTTCCGTTACACAGTTATTATGCGGTTCCATGAATAGGTACATGTGTCAGCAACAGGGGTTTGACAGTGCCAGCTGAAATGTGTCATCCTGACCTGTAAAAATTGTCATTTGACGTAAAAAATTCAATATTTGTATTCTCCCCCTCATTCAACGTCACCTTTGCAGTATGTGAAGTGAAACTAAGATGGATTCCAGATTGTACGAGTGATATCCATCTACCAGTGAGAAATTGCAATCAACATCGTTAAGGTTGACAATCTGAATCAAGACATCACTCACTGCACTGACTTCATCAAACGACGAAACCGGCGCAATCTGCGGAAAGTCCACATAATTGGCTCAATGTTACTGAGATAGAACACAATCGATCACAGAAGGGTCTCCGATTCCCTTTCTCCTTCTTTCTGTTTGTTTCTTCTTTTTTTTTCCTTCCTTCTGTATCTCTCTTCTCACTCCCTCTACTTCAGGGCCCTAATAGGCTCCGACAGAAGATTCTCCTTGAGGAAATTGCGTTGCCGGCCTCTAAAAGGAAATCACTAATTGTTTTGAGAACCGTCACCTCCCGTTACTGCCGTTATCCTCGGCTGAACGGTTCATACCCATTTATAGTGAACCCTCTTTTAACAGCCACCTTTGATCACCACAATGAAAGTAACCTGTAATTAATTTTTATTGATAACATAAAAATAAAATAATAAAATTAATAGATAAACTTTATTATACTAACTATATCTATTTGGATAGCTGATTCATCGAAAACATAGATTCAGCCTAGCGGAGACGTTAAGATTATGCGGCATTTTTGGATTTTGAAAGGGACATAACGATGTAGTTTTCTTAACCAAAATGATCAACTTGAAACATAATATGTTTCAATATTTCTGATATGAGCGGCAAATTAGGACGATATGGGCGACTTACAATTTGATACAAAATATTATTTTGTATCAAATTGTAAGTCGCCCATATCGTCCTAATTTGCCGCTCATATCAGAAATCCTTGAGGGACATCGCTAGTGGCTATGGATATATTTGGAATACTTGGAGAGAAAATAGCTAATTTTAGTGAATTGGAAATAGGATATGATAGTGATTATACCAGTACATTTTTAAAACTATTTATTTTGATTTATTCAATGAGTACTTACAGTCTGCATCTATACGGGATGCTGATGCTGATTTCATTCGATCTTAGGTGAGAAATTATTGGTTGTATGGTGACTGGAAAATCTTATAAGATGATCGCACGATAAATTCGATTCAAACAGGCAATTGAAACAATCGGAATTTGAATTTCAGCTTCCGAATTCGTCAAAATTTGTAAAAAATCGATAAACAACTTATCTTGTGTGGTTTCCATTTAATTTGGAGGTAGAACAACTCATCTGTGGTAGTTTGCAAGCAAACCACTTGTGTTTGTCAATTTCAGCCACTTATCGAAAATTTTACGTCATCCAATTTGCAAGGCAAAACCACTTATCAACCGAAAACTGGTGACAAGTGGTTTTGCCTCGAAACGCATAGGCGTTTTCCATAGTAAGTGATTTTTCGCTTCACACCCAAGCGGTTTCTCCCGCAAATTACTTAACTCGAAACTCGGTACCAGCTGTTTTGTAAACAGATTTTGACTCAATGATATCCAGCTGTGATATCCAGTTTGACTCAAGTGGTTTTTCCAAAAAACGATGCGTCAGAAATGGCGAGTGTTTGCAGACAAAACAGCTCAAGTGGTTTTGCCTCCAAACTGAGTGCTCGAGTTTACATTATCGAATGGGAAGAACAGCTCAAGTACGATGAATCGAAGCGAATCGATATTTAATCGAGATCAGCATCGATAGGACCTAACGTTAACAACGAGCGGCATAGCGGATTCGTACCTAACTCTAAAATGGATGCGAGCAATGAAGTGGCCAGCTGAAAAACCTAGAGGCATTTTTTGGACGTCGAAAATTTGCAGATAAGTATTTTTTTTCTTGAAACGGCAGTAATTTATCTAAAGATCGTAGCAAATACCTACTTGCAAAATGAATACTGCAAGTAACTTGGCACAGAAGTTCAATGTTTTCGCCCGAGGCAGTGGCTCTGGTGGAAACCTAGAAATTCGTCGTTGCCAAGTTTCAACCGTCACACCAGATGATAACATCCTCGACATCCTCCGGACCGGTGGAAAATACCGGGCTCCCTCATTAACATTGCTGGCCTCACCCGAGCCTTGAAATGTTCAACAAAAGCGGCTGTTAGATTCGAGATTAACCCCTTTTAATCTTAATCCACTTTGAATTCAGGGGCGAAAGGTCTCCCCCGTATTCATTCAAGATTACCAAACGTGATCAGAAAACGAGACGATTCATGAGGTATACGTATTATATCAGTGGAAATTCACATCTCGACCTCACGAACGAGTGCTTTTCAACAGGTTCCGGGAAAACTAATACAGTTGGAGCTGATTTGAGAAGTTCGAATAAAGTTCTTCGTACATCGGATATTTCGAGCTTTCGTGAATTGATACGCCAACGTACGTAATGGTTCCCTTTAACCCTGTACCTTTTACGTCATATGGTAACTTTTTCCTATGTCAAAGATGAAATGTCAACTACCAAGCATTTATACGAATCCATCGATAAGGGCCACCACTATTTATAGCAATGATCGATTAGTTAGGTATTCAAAATACATATTATGTTCAATCTGTTCAAAACAATCTCATTACCGGGTTGATCAAAGAGAGGTTAACTTTGATGATAAAACAATTCCACGATGTAGTATTCGTTCAAGTCGATCACTTAGGCCCCAAATTTTGCTTTGCGTAAAACTACTCCTGTTTTACTTAATCGTACGAATACTTACTGCCTCGAAAATTCGCTCATACGATCATGCTGCATGATTGGAACTGTTTTTCCTTTTTTATTCAAAGAAGCGAAATGAGCACTTTTGATGAGCTTAAGTATAAGTAGATATTCTATTTGAGATGAGCTCTACAGGGTGAGCAAACAGCGATCCTCCACAGCAACACAAGGACACTCTTGTCTAGCGCTGCGTAGTAAATTGACTGTAGTGGTTGCCGCAGCCGGCGGATTGATGGATACTTTTCTCATTCCATAATCTGGTTCTACGCCACTATTAATGAAGCAAAACTGTTTTAGTGTTAAGGCGAACAAAATTGATGGGGTGCTTCCTCGAGTTTCAGCGCTCTCAGTGGATTATGCGATATCTTTATTAATCCAGATTCACACAGAGAACCCAGTCATTAAAAAAACTCTCAATGACTAAGGGCTGACCGCCTCTCATTAAATTAAAATTAAAAATTTGTCTCACGAGAAAAATTAATTTATGAACTCTCCACTCTTCATTCAAGGGAGCTATTGTAAGGCTGCAGAGGAGGCGTCTAGTCCACCACCCTCCTCCCTTACAGCGCTCATTTAACCCTGGCGAAGCCTTTTTGAATAAACAACGCGAAGCAGCCGGTAATGAGAGCTTCACGCCATCGAAAGGGGGTTTCGACTCTCGGCAAAGGACGGCATCTTTGAACTTGTAAATACATAACTCATTTTCCTCGCCTACGCATACGCGATGTAGAGTAAGATTACAAATTCACTTGCTGGAATTCATAACAGCTTGGGACCTCACCAGGATACAAAGCGGAGTAGAGTGAAACACTGTAAATTACCGCGGAACAGATAATTATAATGATCATAACGAACCGACGCGTAGCGTAGTGCAAGGCCTTGTGACAACGGTATTGTCGAGGGAACACTCTGAAGAAGTTTAATCGTTAGTAGAGCGTTATTTCCCCCTGGACCATAAGCTCTCATTTGGTGTACGGACCATACATTCCTTACTAATATACGGTCACGATATTTGATCTGTGAATTGAAAATGCCCGATTGGAAGTTAGAAGTGACGAAGGGGTCCCGCAACGCACTTGTAGTTGTGCCCTTTGGACCTGACGGTACTTAATTGATTACGCGGTAAGTATCCACTTTAGAGACTTTTTGCATTGAACAAAAGTAGTCGGGAATGGTCCATTTAGTCTTAGAAAAATTGTGGAGCAGTCAAAATCTGAAATTTTGAAAAATATTGCCTACCTCCCAGGGCAATAGTAACATGAGAATAGTAACTACAGTACTTTTAGTCAATGTATGATTACACTGATTTTGTTAAAATAATCTGTTTTGTTAAAATTACAGGGGTTTCTTTTAAAATTACAGGGTTTTCTTTCAAATTGCAGGTTTTGCTATCAAAAACAGGTTTTTCTTTAAAATTTCGTTAACATTTCTGTACATATTACAAGGATTTCATCTTGTACAGAACTTTTTCAACTAGCGTAACTTATTCCTCAGCTACAACTAACATAAGTAACTAACTGCCGCTGTTACTTAAGTTCGGAAAGTATTGTTTTGTCGCTGACGATGGTTTAATCACCGAAACCAGTCTAACAGTTTACTCAAATTTCAGTGGAAATAGGCGATTTTTTCAAATACTCTTGTTTTCCTTCGGGAATGAGCTCTAGCTTCTGTGTGGACGCCGCCGTGTGGTATTTAGCTGAGCGAAACAGATATGTTAGTCCTCGCCTCAATCCAATACCTATCTTAGTTTTCATAACTGAAGCGATTAAGATTTCAGTGCATCAACATTTCGAACGTTGGGGAAAAAACACCTCTATTAGAAGAACGTGTTGCTGGATTGTAATTTTGAGTGAATTCCGTCCATTTGAATTGAGATTTGGCTGGAAATACAAGCTGACGCTGAAAAGTTGGTAGTTTTCAACAATTCACGTTTTTTTCGCAGTCCACACGAGCAAGGCGCATCAATTTTTGATGAATGTACAGTCGCGTAAGCAACGGGTTTTCTCCGCTGTGGAGACGGAGATAAATGGTTCATCATTCCCCACTAGAGGTTCTACGACTGTAATGGTTGCGTTCCCTCTAATAATTCCTGCAGGAGAAATCTAAAAATCCTCACTCATGCAGCATGGCTTTAAGAGAGTATTTTCGAAGAAATATCTGGTTTTCTAACAAATTTTGTATCCATATTTTGCCGAATAACAATCTTTATACATTTTGAACCGAGAACAATAGCTTCATTTTTTTTCGAAAATTCGGTAAAAACGGCAATAAATGTAGACAAATGTAGATGTCTCAAACAAAGAAAAGCTAACCTAATATAAAAGTATAATACTATTTATCAGATCATCATTCCAAAAAAACACCGATGATCAAAATCCGATTTTTATTTGATTCTAATGGATGAATTGACTCCTATACCAACTGAAGTACGTCTAAATAACTAGATTTATAATGTTGAGGGATGTCGAGGGTCGGTCAAATGAAAATTGATTTATGTGCCAACGTTTCGAAGAATATATTTCTTCATCTTCAGGGCAGGTTATGAAATGGAGTTAGACTCCAACAGGGAAGCTCCTTCCTCCAGTGATCTGGAGTGATCTGGAGTGATCTGGAGTGATCTGGAGGAAGGAGCTTCCCTGTTGGAGTCTAACTCCATTTCATAACCTGCCCTGAAGATGAAGAAATATATTCTTCGAAACGTTGGCACATAAATCAATTTTCATTTGACCGACCCTCGACATCCCTCAACATCATTCTTACTGACGGTCAACCTAAACCACACACACTCACTAGATTTATATTACAAGACCTTTGAACTAGATTCCACCCATAAAATTAACTTTCAGGAATGAAAACCCCTGTGAATCACGGCCAGTCTCAAGATTGTTTTGAAGGTGTTGAATCCAAATTGGTCGGGGACGGAGAACCAGATAAATTTAAGGGGATGATAAAACTACAGACAGTTTTTCGGTGTAAAGACCCGAAAGAAAGCAATTCAGCCAAGTTCGCAATGGTTATTTTCATACTGAAGAGCGAAAGTGGCCCATAATCTCACAGAACCCTCCAACGAGCCTAATCCATGTCGCATAAAAAGATAAGGCCGTATTTTATCCCGAGGGAAAGAACTTTTCGCATAATATACCTATCTATTGCTCGGTGAACTCATTTTAGTACAGGTTTCATGGGAGAGCTCACGAAAAAGTACCAACCGACCATGAAGAATAGGTGGACTGAAGTTTTCCAAGTGTTGAATATGTTGCCACTTATACGGCCTCTTTTTTACAAACTTGAGTAATTCACGAGTTCCACTCAGTCGCATAAAAAATTGTATAAGAACTCCTTTTCGAATCAAACATACAATAATAGCTGTGTGGCCGAAATGATGCATAAATGTTTATTTTCATCCCCAAATTCCATCCACTGAATTGCTCTTTTCTTTTTTGAATTGAATTTTTCAAACGCTTTCTGTTGTTCGCTAGTGTTGTTATCTAGTCTTATGTTTGTTAGGTTTGTTTTGAGTTTATTTATTTTTCTTAAAATGGAAGAGCGTGTGAGGATGCCCGCATTCGCAGTCGAAGGGACTGATTTCTTAAAATCATTCATCACCCATTATAAACAATCAGTTGATGATCGCTGGAACACTCACGCAGTCGTCGTAGAGAAGGTAGTTTCGTGGAAAGCGATAGCGGAAGTTAGCTCATTTTGCTGAAAAATAGGAATTAACTCGTTCTTGCTGCAAATTCACAAATTATTTGTGACTCACTATTGTTAGCACACCAAAATGTCACCTACTTTCTGATTCTTACAATCCGTTATGCATCTATTGTGGGAATGCATCAATTCGATTCATCCATAATGAACCACTCTATTGATCTCCGAATTCATTTATTTATTAATTCATCAAATATAATATAATATGAAAAGGAATATGAACTGAAATAAACTGAATAAATATAAACTGAAATGAATAAACTGGAATACTATGTGGAAATGTCAGGCACCGTGTTGGGAGCTGCACTAAGATCGGCTAAAGTCAGGTAAAAGTCACACTTAATACAAAGTGTCACTTTAGCGAAAGTTCAACTTTGATTAAAGTGGAACTTAAGTAAAAGTGTGGTTCCTGAAAGCGATTTTTTTTCAAAGTACGGCTCAAAGCTGTACTTAGCCAAAGGTTATTCTTCGTGTGGTTTGTGAATAAGTCCCTAGGTTACTAAGTATATTAAAAGCGTTGAATGAAGTGCACTACATCGAGCAGAAAAATGTTAACTCGAAGTAACAACTAACGAACTGACTGCCTGGCAAAACTAGCGCGACGTGAAAGAATGCAATGTTTTATCTGAACAACAGTTTAATCTCATAGCGATAACTGCTAATTATTAGCACGACCGACTACAGTTTGTTATTTTTCTTATTCTCAAACGTTTGCATCAACTTAGTGAACACCCAGCAGTTTACAGTAGTTTTGTGATGAGTTCACTTTCATCTACACGGCGCAGTGGAAAATACTCAAATCATGAGAATCGATACCAAAAATACTTGGTATCGATAGGAAACATTCGATACATTACTGGTATCGATCGATATCGAACGTCCCTAGTGTTGCACAAACACAGACGCTGGTCCGATTGGCGTCCACGAACGTATAGTACTGCGCTCCCCTTTGTGATGATGAGACAAGCAAACAGACAGACAGACAGGATTTTATTATATACTCGTAGTATAGATATACTCAATAATATTATATTATATTATAATATATTGAGTATATTATATTGAGTCTGATGTTCTAACTTGTCATAATTCTTTCTACAATGAAAATATATTATCCCCCTCCTATAAAAAATCGATGTATCAAAACATCGATGTTTTTTGGACATCGATGTATTTGGAAGAAAAAACATCGATGGTTTGTTCATCGATACCCATCCCTACTAAACACTAAACACATGTCTAGTTTGAAAGGTGACCTTCCACATCTCGCAGGAAGCGGGAGGGAAGAGCGGAATGGGGCGGAGGGAGGAGGGAAGACATCGCGATACCACCCTCCGCCCACTGCCCGCCATCCATCGCACTCCTACCGCCACCCATCGCACTCCTACCGCCACCCACCGCACTCCTACGGCCACCCACCGCCCTCCACTCCTCCGAGACCCACCACTCATATCCCACGTAAGATCCGCAGATCATGATCTGTCCGGCGTGTCGGACGGTTCAGGGGGTCATACGGCAGATTTACCACTCAGTGTCGTCTTGAAAATGCACAAGTACAAAACGTTGGCTATGTGTAGTTGGGATGTGTTGATTAAATCAAATTTACATTTCCTTTTTAGCGAGGTATTGTTCTCGGTCCAAAATTTCAAAATTTGAATTTCCGAAACGTTTTATACCAAAATCCGTTCGCCAAATTCCCAAATGAAACAGTGTGACAAGTGACACCTCATTTAAAAGGTTGTTTAAAGCCGAACACGGTGGCGAAATCCGGAATACGATATCTTATTCCGTTCTCAAACTGTAGCACTTTGAAGATGAAGAAACGAGGTTGTTACTTGAGATGTTCTTCATGGTTCAACTGCTCTAATCTGATAATCGATTCGAGGTACAAATAAGGTTTTATTTGAAATCGAATGGACCTTCAAGAAGAGCAATTGTCGATTAGAATAGGTTGTGAAACTCAAATTAGGTCGACTTCAAATCGACTCGACGTGTTTATTTGAGTTCGAATGGACCTTCAAGAAGAGCAATTGTCGATTCAAATAGGTTGTGAAACTCAAATTAGGTCGACTTCGAATCGACTCGAGGTGTTTATTCGAAATCGAATGGACCTTCAAGAAGAGCAATTGTCGATTCAAATAAGTCGTGAGACTCGAACGAAGTCGACTTCAAAACTCGAATTAAGTCGACTTCAAATCGACTCGATGTGTTTATTTGAAATCGAATGGACCTTCAAGAAGAGCAATTGTCGATTCAAATACGTCGTGAGACTCGAACGAAGTCGACTTCAAATCGACTCGAGGTGTTTATTTGAAATCGAATGAACCTTCAAGAAGAGCAATAATTGCTCGACAATTATTGTCGATTCAAATACGTCGTGAAACTCGGAAGAAGTCGACTTCAAATCGACTCGAGGTGTTAATTTGAAATCGAATGGACCATCAGAGAAGACAATTGTCGATTCAAATACGCCGTAAAACTAGAAAGAAGTCGACTTCAAATTGACTCGACGTGTTTATTTGAGTTCGAATGGACCTTCAAGAAGAGCAATTGTCGACTCAAATACTTCGTGCAAACGAAAAAAAGTTGACTTCATATCGACTCGAGGTGTTTATTTGAGTTCGAATGGACCTTCAAGAAGAGCAATTGTCGACTCAAATACTTCGTGCAAACGAAATAAAGTTGACTTCATTTCGACTCGAGGTGTTTATTTGAGTTCGAATGGACCTTCAAGAAGAGCAATTGTCGACTCAAATACTTCGTGAAAACGAAAAAAAGTTGACTTCATATCGACTCGAGGTGTTTATTTGAGTTCGAATGGACCTTCAAGAAGAGCAATTGTCGACTGAAATACTTCGTGAAACCGAAAAAAAGTTGACTTCATATCGACTCGAGGTGTTTATTTGAGTTCGAATGGACCTTCAAGAAGAGCAATTGTCGACTGAAATACTTCGTGAAAACGAAAAAAAGTTGACTTCATATCGACTCGACGTGTTTATTTGAGTTCGAATGGACCTTCAAGAAGAGCAATAATTGTCGATTATTGTCGACTCAAATACTTCGTGAAAACGAAAAAAAGTTGACTTCATATCGACTCGACGTGTTTATTTGAGTTCGAATGGACCTTCGAGAAGAGCAATTGTCGACTCAAATACTTCGTGTAAACGAAAAAAAGTTGACTTCATATCGACTCGACTTGTTTATTTGAGTTCGAATGGACCTTCAAGAAGAGCAATTGTCGACTCAAATACTTCGTGAAAACGAAAAAAAGTTGACTTCATATCGACTCGACGTGTTTATTTGAGTTCGAATGGACCTTCAAGAAGAGCGATTGTCGACTCAAATACTTCGTGAAAACGAAAAAAAGTTGACTTCATATCGACTCGACGTGTTTATTTGAGTTCGAATGGACCTTCAAGAAGAGCAATTGTCGACTCAAATACTTCGTGAAAACGAAAAAAAGTTGACTTCATATCGACTCGAGGTGTTTATTTG
This sequence comes from Stenodema calcarata, assembly GCA_963920205.1. Classification (NCBI taxonomy): domain Eukaryota; kingdom Metazoa; phylum Arthropoda; class Insecta; order Hemiptera; family Miridae; genus Stenodema; species Stenodema calcarata. Next base: position 4,502,308 of record OY986055.1, on the reverse strand, counting down.
AGTTCGAATGGACCTTGAAGAATAGCGATTGTCGACTCAAATACTTCGTGAAAACGAAAAAAAGTTGACTTCATATCGACTCGAGGTGTTGATTTGAGTTCGAATGGACCTTCAAGAAGAGCAATTGTCGACTCAAATACTTCGTTAAAACGAAAAAAAGTTGACTTCATATCGACTCGACGTGTTTATTTGAGTTCGAATGGACCTTCAAGAAGAGCAATCGTCGACTCAAATACTTCGTGTAAACGAAAAAAAGTTGACTTCATATCGACTCGACTTGTTTATTTGAGTTCGAATGGACCTTCAAGAAGAGCAATTGTCAACTCAAATACTTCGTGAAAACGAAAAAAACATGACTTCATATCGACTCGAGGTGTTTATTTGAGTTCGAATGGACCTTCAAGAAGAGCGATTGTCGACTCAAATACTTCGTGAAAACGAAAAAAAGTTGACTTCATATCGACTCGACGTGTTTATTTGAGTTCGAATGGACCTTCAAGAAGAGCAATTGTCGACTCAAATACTTCGTGAAAACGAAAAAAAGTTGACTTCATATCGACTCGACGTGTTTATTTGAGTTCGAATGGACCTTCAAGAAGAGCGATTGTCGACTCAAATATTTCGTGAAAACGAAAAAAAGTTGCCTTCATATCGACTCGAGGTGTTTATTTGAGTTCGAATGAACCTTCAAGAAGAGCAATCGTCGACTCAAATACTTCGTGAAAACGAAAAAAACTTGACTTCATATCGACTCGACGTGTTTATTTGAGTTCGAATGGACCTTCAAGAAGAGCAATTGTCGACTCAAATACTTCGTGAAAACGAAAAAAAGTTGACTTCATATCGACTCGACGTGTTTATTTGAGTTCGAATGGACCTTCAAGAAGAGCAATTGTCGACTCAAATACTTCGTTAAAACTAAAAAAAAGTTGACTTCATATCGACTCGACGTGTTTATTTGAGTTCGAATGGACCTTCAAGAAGAGCAATCGTCGACTCAAATACTTCGTGTAAACGAAAAAAAGTTGACTTCATATCGACTCGACTTGTTTATTTGAGTTCGAATGGACCTTCAAGAAGAGCAATTGTCGACTCAAATACTTCGTGAAAACGAAAAAAAGTTGACTTCATATCGACTCGAGGTGTTTATTTGAGTTCGAATGGACCTTCAAGAAGAGCAATTGTCGACTCAAATACTTCGTGAAAACGAAAAAAAGTTGACTTCATATCGACTCGACGTGTTTATTTGAGTTCGAATGGACCTTCAAGAAGAGCAATCGTCGACTCAAATACTTCGTGAAAACGAAAAAAACTTGACTTCATATCGACTCGAGGTGTTTATTTGAGTTCGAATGGACCTTCAAGAAGAGCGATTGTCGACTCAAATACTTCGTGAAAACGAAAAAAAGTTGACTTCATATCGACTCGACGTGTTTATTTGAGTTCGAATGGACCTTCAAGAAGAGCAATTGTCGACTCAAATACTTCGTGCAAACAAAATAAAGTTGCCTTCATATCGACTCGAGGTGTTTATTTGAGTTCGAATGAACCTTCAAGAAGAGCAATCGTCGACTCAAATACTTCGTGAAAACGAAAAAAACTTGACTTCATATCGACTCGACGTGTTTATTTGAGTTCGAATGGACCTTCAAGAAGAGCAATTGTCGACTCAAATACTTCGTGAAAACGAAAAAAAAGTTGACTTCATATCGACTCGAGGTGTTTATTTGAGTTCTAATGGACCTTCAAGAAGAGCAATTGTCGACTCAAATACTTCGTGAAAACGAAAAAAAGTTGACTTCATATCGACTCGAGGTGTTTATTTGAGTTCGAATGGACCTTCAAGAAGAGCAATTGTCAACTCAAATACTTCGTGAAAACGAAAAAAACTTGACTTCATATCGACTCGAGGTGTTTATTTGAGTTCGAATGGACCTTCAAGAAGAGCAATTGTCGACTCAAATACTTCGTGAAAACGAAAAAAAGTTGACTTCATATCGACTCGACGTGTTTATTTGAGTTCGAATGGACCTTCAAGAAGAGCAATTGTCGACTCAAATACTTCGTGAAAACGAAAAAAAGTTGACTTCATATCGACTCGACGTGTTTATTTGAGTTCGAATGGACCTTCAAGAAGAGCAATTGTCGACTCAAATACTTCGTGAAAACGAAAAAAAGTTGACTTCATATCGACTCGAGGTGTTTATTTGAGTTCGAATGGACCTTCAAGAAGAGCAATTGTCGACTCAAATACTTCGTGAAAACGAAAAAAAGTTGACTTCATATCGACTCGACGTGTTTATTTGAGTTCGAATGGACCTTCAAGAAGAGCAATTGTCGACTCAAATACTTCGTGAAAACGAAAAAAACTTGACTTCATATCGACTCGACGTGTTTATTTGAGTTCGAATGGACCTTCAAGAAGAGCAATTGTCGACTCAAATACTTCGTGAAAACGAAAAAAAGTTGACTTCATATCGACTCGACGTGTTTATTTGAGTTCGAATGGACCTTCAAGAAGAGCAATTGTCGACTCAAATACTTCGTGAAAACGAAAAAAAGTTGACTTCATATCGACTCGACGTGTTTATTTGAGTTCGAATGGACCTTCAAGAAGAGCAATTGTCGACTCAAATACTTCGTGTAAACGAAAAAAAGTTGACTTCATATCGACTCGACTTGTTTATTTGAGTTCGAATGGACCTTCAAGAAGAGCAATTGTCGACTTAAATACTTCGTGAAAACGAAAAAAAGTTGACTTCATATCGACTCGACGTGTTTATTTGAGTTCGAATGGACCTTCAAGAAGAGCAATTGTCGACTCAAATACTTCGTGAAAACGAAAAAAAGTTGACTTCATATCGACTCGAGGTGTTTATTTGAGTTCGAATGGACCTTCAAGAAGAGCAATTGTCGACTCAAATACTTCGAACAACGAAATAAAGTTGCCTTCATATCGACTCGAGGTGTTTATTTGAGTTCGAATGAACCTTCAAGAAGAGCAATCGTCGACTCAAATACTTCGTGAAAACGAAAAAAAGTTGACTTCATATCGACTCGAGGTGTTTATTTGAGTTCGAATGGACCTTCAAGAAGAGCGATTGTCGACTCAAATACTTCGTGAAAACGAAAAAAAGTTGACTTCATATCGACTCGAGGTGTTTATTTGAGTTCGAATGGACCTTCAAGAAGAGCAATTGTCGACTCAAATACTTCGTGCAAACAAAATAAAGTTGCCTTCATATCGACTCGAGGTGTTTATTTGAGTTCGAATGAACCTTCAAGAAGAGCAATCGTCGACTCAAATACTTCGTGAAAACGAAAAAAACTTGACTTCATATCGACTCGACGTGTTTATTTGAGTTCGAATGGACCTTCAAGAAGAGCAATTGTCGACTCAAATACTTCGTGAAAACGAAAAAAAGTTGACTTCATATCGACTCGAGGTGTTTATTTGAGTTCTAATGGACCTTCAAGAAGAGCAATTGTCGACTCAAATACTTCGTGAAAACGAAAAAAAGTTGACTTCATACCGACTCGAGGTGTTTATTTGAGTTCGAATGGACCTTCAAGAAGAGCAATTGTCAACTCAAATACTTCGTGAAAACGAAAAAAAGTTGACTTCATATCGACTCGAGGTGTTTATTTGAGTTCGAATGGACCTTCAAGAAGAGCAATTGTCGACTCAAATACTTCGTGAAAACGAAAAAAAGTTGACTTCATATCGACTCGAGGTGTTTATTTGAGTTCGAATGGACCTTCAAGAAGAGCAATTGTCGACTCAAATACTTCGTGAAAACGAAAAAAAGTTGACTTCATATCGACTCGACGTGTTTATTTGAGTTCGAATGGACCTTCAAGAAGAGCAATTGTCGACTCAAATACTTCGTGAAAACGAAAAAAAGTTGACTTCATATCGACTCGACGTGTTTATTTGAGTTCGAATGGACCTTCAAGAAGAGCAATTGTCGACTCAAATACTTCGTGAAAACGAAAAAAAGTTGACTTCATATCGACTCGAGGTGTTTATTTGAGTTCGAATGGACCTTCAAGAAGAGCAATTGTCGACTCAAATACTTCGTGAAAACGAAAAAAAGTTGACTTCATATCGACTCGACGTGTTTATTTGAGTTCGAATGGACCTTCAAGAAGAGCAATTGTCGACTCAAATACTTCGTGAAAACGAAAAAAAGTTGACTTCATATCGACTCGAGGTGTTTATTTGAGTTCGAATGGACCTTCAAGAAGAGCAATTGTCGACTCAAATACTTCGTGAAAACGAAAAAACGTTGACTTCATATCGACTCGAGGTGTTTATTTGAGTTCGAATGGACCTACAAGAAGAGCAATTGTCAACTCAAATACTTCGTGAAAACGAAAAAAACTTGACTTCATATCGACTCGAGGTGTTTTTTTGAGTTCGAATGGACCTTCAAGAAGAGCGATTGTCGACTCAAATACTTCGTGAAAACGAAAAAAAGTTGCCTTCATATCGACTCGAGGTGTTTATTTGAGTTCGAATGAACCTTCAAGAAGAGCAATCGTCGACTCAAATACTTCGTGAAAACGAAAAAAACTTGACTTCATATCGACTCGACGTGTTTTTTTGAGTTCGAATGGACCTTCAAGAAGAGCAATTGTCGACTCAAATACTTCGTGAAAACGAAAAAAAGTTGACTTCATATCGACTCGAGGTGTTTATTTGAGTTCGAATGGACCTTCAAGAAGAGCAATTGTCGACTCAAATACTTCGTGAAAACGAAAAAAAGTTGACTTCATATCGACTCGACGTGTTTATTTGAGTTCGAATGGACCTTCAAGAAGAGCTATTGTCGACTCAAATACTTCGTGAAAACGAAAAAAAGTTGACTTCATATCGACTCGAGGTGTTTATTTGAATTCGAATGGACCTTCAAGAAGAGCGATTGTCGACTCAAATAATTCGTGAAAACGAAAAAAAGTTGACTTCATATCGACTCGACGTGTTTATTTGAGTTCGAATGGACCTTCAAGAAGAGCAATTGTCGACTCAAATACTTCGTGAAAACGAAAAAAAGTTGACTTCATATCGACTCGACGTGTTTATTTGAGTTCGAATGGACCTTCAAGAAGAGCAATTGTCGACTCAAATACTTCGTGAAAACGAAAAAAAGTTGACTTCATATCGACTCGAGGTGTTTATTTGAGTTCGAATGGACCTTCAAGAAGAGCAATTGTCGACTCAAATACTTCGTGAAAACGAAAAAAAGTTGACTTCATATCGACTCGAGGTGTTTATTTGAGTTCGAATGGACCTTCAAGAAGAGCAATTGTCGACTCAAATACTTCGTGAAAACGAAAAAAAGTTGACTTCATATCGACTCGACGTGTTTATTTGAGTTCGAATGGACCTTCAAGAAGAGCTATTGTCGACTCAAATACTTCGTGAAAACGAAAAAAAGTTGACTTCATATCGACTCGAGGTGTTTATTTGAATTCGAATGGACCTTCAAGAAGAGCGATTGTCGACTCAAATAATTCGTGAAAACGAAAAAAAGTTGACTTCATATCGACTCGACGTGTTTATTTGAGTTCGAATGGACCTTCAAGAAGAGCAATTGTCGACTCAAATACTTCGTGAAAACGAAAAAAAGTTGACTTCATATCGACTCGACGTGTTTATTTGAGTTCGAATGGACCTTCAAGAAGAGCAATTGTCGACTCAAATACTTCGTGAAAACGAAAAAAAGTTGACTTCATATCGAATCGACGTGTTTATTTGAGTTCGAATGGACCTTCAAGAAGAGCGATTGTCGACTCAAATACTTCGTGAAAACGAAAAAAAGTTGACTTCATATTGACTCGAGGTGTTGATTTGAGTTCGAATGGACCTTCAAGAAGAGCAATTGTCGACTCAAATACTTCGTGAGAACGAAAAAAAGTTGACTTCATATCGACTCGACGTGTTTATTTGAGTTCGAATGGACCTTGAAGAAGAGCAATTGTCGACTCAAATACTTCGTGAAAACGAAAAAAAGTTGACTTCATATCGACTCGACGTGTTTATTTGAGTTCGAATGGACCTTCAAGAAGAGCGATTGTCGACTCAAATACTTCGTGAAAACGAAAAAAAGTTGACTTCATATCGACTCGAGGTGTTGATTTGAGTTCGAATGGACCTTCAAGAAGAGCAATTGTCGACTCAAATACTTCGTGAAAACGAAAAAAAGTTGACTTCATATCGACTCGACGTGTTTATTTGAGTTCGAATGGACCTTCAAGAAGAGCAATTGTCGACTCAAATACTTCGTGAAAACGAAAAAAAGTTGACTTCATATCGACTCGACGTGTTTATTTGAGTTCGAATGGACCTTCAAGAAGAGCAATTGTCGACTCAAATACTTCGTGAAAACGAAAAAAAGTTGACTTCATATCGACTCGAGGTGTTTATTTGAGTTCGAATGGACCTTCAAGAAGAGCAATTGTCGACTCAAATACTTCGTGAAAACGAAAAAAAGTTGACTTCATATCGACTCGACGTGTTTATTTGAGTTCGAATGGACCTTCAAGAAGAGCAATTGTCGACTCAAATACTTCGTGAAAACGAAAAAAAGTTGACTTCATATCGACTCGAGGTGTTTATTTGAGTTCGAATGGACCTTCAAGAAGAGCAATTGTCGACTCAAATACTTCGTGAAAACGAAAAAAAGTTGACTTCATATCGACTCGACGTGTTTATTTGAGTTCGAATGGACCTTCAAGAAGAGCAATTGTCGACTCAAATACTTCGTGAAAACGAAAAAAAGTTGACTTCATATCGACTCGACGTGTTTATTTGAGTTCGAATGGACCTTCAAGAAGAGCAATTGTCGACTCAAATACTTCGTGAAAACGAAAAAAAGTTGACTTCATATCGACTCGAGGTGTTTATTTGAGTTCGAATGGACCTTCAAGAAGAGCAATTGTCGACTCAAATACTTCGTGAAAACGAAAAAAAGTTGACTTCATATCGACTCGACGTGTTTATTTGAGTTCGAATGGACCTTCAAGAAGAGCAATTGTCGACTCAAATACTTCGTGAAAACGAAAAAACGTTGACTTCATATCGACTCGAGGTGTTTATTTGAGTTCGAATGGACCTACAAGAAGAGCAATTGTCAACTCAAATACTTCGTGAAAACGAAAAAAACTTGACTTCATATCGACTCGAGGTGTTTTTTTGAGTTCGAATGGACCTTCAAGAAGAGCGATTGTCGACTCAAATACTTCGTGAAAACGAAAAAAAGTTGCCTTCATATCGACTCGAGGTGTTTATTTGAGTTCGAATGAACCTTCAAGAAGAGCAATCGTCGACTCAAATACTTCGTGAAAACGAAAAAAACTTGACTTCATATCGACTCGACGTGTTTTTTTGAGTTCGAATGGACCTTCAAGAAGAGCAATTGTCGACTCAAATACTTCGTGAAAACGAAAAAAAGTTGACTTCATATCGACTCGAGGTGTTTATTTGAGTTCGAATGGACCTTCAAGAAGAGCAATTGTCGACTCAAATACTTCGTGAAAACGAAAAAAAGTTGACTTCATATCGACTCGACGTGTTTATTTGAGTTCGAATGGACCTTCAAGAAGAGCTATTGTCGACTCAAATACTTCGTGAAAACGAAAAAAAGTTGACTTCATATCGACTCGAGGTGTTTATTTGAATTCGAATGGACCTTCAAGAAGAGCGATTGTCGACTCAAATAATTCGTGAAAACGAAAAAAAGTTGACTTCATATCGACTCGACGTGTTTATTTGAGTTCGAATGGACCTTCAAGAAGAGCAATTGTCGACTCAAATACTTCGTGAAAACGAAAAAAAGTTGACTTCATATCGACTCGACGTGTTTATTTGAGTTCGAATGGACCTTCAAGAAGAGCAATTGTCGACTCAAATACTTCGTGAAAACGAAAAAAAGTTGACTTCATATCGACTCGAGGTGTTTATTTGAGTTCGAATGGACCTTCAAGAAGAGCAATTGTCGACTCAAATACTTCGTGAAAACGAAAAAAAGTTGACTTCATATCGACTCGAGGTGTTTATTTGAGTTCGAATGGACCTTCAAGAAGAGCAATTGTCGACTCAAATACTTCGTGAAAACGAAAAAAAGTTGACTTCATATCGACTCGACGTGTTTATTTGAGTTCGAATGGACCTTCAAGAAGAGCTATTGTCGACTCAAATACTTCGTGAAAACGAAAAAAAGTTGACTTCATATCGACTCGAGGTGTTTATTTGAATTCGAATGGACCTTCAAGAAGAGCGATTGTCGACTCAAATAATTCGTGAAAACGAAAAAAAGTTGACTTCATATCGACTCGACGTGTTTATTTGAGTTCGAATGGACCTTCAAGAAGAGCAATTGTCGACTCAAATACTTCGTGAAAACGAAAAAAAGTTGACTTCATATCGACTCGACGTGTTTATTTGAGTTCGAATGGACCTTCAAGAAGAGCAATTGTCGACTCAAATACTTCGTGAAAACGAAAAAAAGTTGACTTCATATCGAATCGACGTGTTTATTTGAGTTCGAATGGACCTTCAAGAAGAGCGATTGTCGACTCAAATACTTCGTGAAAACGAAAAAAAGTTGACTTCATATTGACTCGAGGTGTTGATTTGAGTTCGAATGGACCTTCAAGAAGAGCAATTGTCGACTCAAATACTTCGTGAGAACGAAAAAAAGTTGACTTCATATCGACTCGACGTGTTTATTTGAGTTCGAATGGACCTTGAAGAAGAGCAATTGTCGACTCAAATACTTCGTGAAAACGAAAAAAAGTTGACTTCATATCGACTCGACGTGTTTATTTGAGTTCGAATGGACCTTCAAGAAGAGCGATTGTCGACTCAAATACTTCGTGAAAACGAAAAAAAGTTGACTTCATATCGACTCGAGGTGTTGATTTGAGTTCGAATGGACCTTCAAGAAGAGCAATAAATTAGGTATAATACACTAATTATAATACACTAATAATTATTAGTGTATAGCGCATTCTCAGCCGTAGAGGGGTTCATCAGTAACTCGCAGCAAGATTCCAATTTACCTAATTTATTTATTTATTTTTGTTTTTTTCAGTTATAGTTGAACTGCGTAACTAGGTACTTTCGGTAAGTTCTCTCCCAGGTAATTATCAAGTCCTGCCCAATTTCTTCCGTTCAAAATCCCTATAAATTTGTTTCTCGAGACACCTCCTTCGTATATACGACAGAATGGAGCAGTGGGCTACTCTTCGTAACTTGCTTATTGGATGTATTGGCGCTTCTATAATCGTGAAACCTCCCTCCCCCCACACATTTCAAAACTTCAAGTCAATCCCAGCCTGAGGTACCTATCCTTCTAAAACCTTCCATCATAGGTCCTGCAGGCCCCTTCGTTCGTCCTATTTACTATAAGTATTCCAGATATTTTTATTGTTGTGCAACACCTTTGTTCTTTTATCAATGGATGTTTGTATCAGAGGGGGAAACGGAACAACAACTGATAACTGCTTTTATCCATCCGTTTGTTACAGGTGATAATTTGTTTGAACCGGATAATACGAGAGGTCGCTCAGTGGAACTTTCTACCGGTTTTTCACGGCTCGTTCCCAATTGAGTCGTGCCCTGGAACTGGGCACCTTCAACAGTTGTCACTTGGATTAGTACCATAACCTCAACCTCAGTTGTTTGAAAACAGAGCAGTATATAAAACAGACTTTTTTCGATGTTAGCACAGCGGACAAAAACTCACGAGCAGTTCTTGATTACAAGTCTCATTTACGGGAATTGTATTTTAATGCGATTGCTTCCCTCAATCATTTTGTTACCAAGTCACATTGTCGCCAATAATTACGGAGAACACCCTGAGAGTTTTGGGTATTGTAAATTACAGTCTGTATTAAATATATGAACCTAGTGATTAAATACAGATATTTAAGAAAAACACGTGTGTAAATACAAGCACGTGAAAAATAAGTAGAAATAATATAGATTGAGACAAAATGCATTGCTGAATTAGGCATATAATATGAAGTGCTTACTTCGATGCATCCAGCTCCTGGTTGCGATAAGCGTGAAAAAAACAATTCAAACCACACATTTGGCAAAGCGAATGGCAAGAGTACGTTGGTACATAAAGTTATATGGTACATCAATTCAAGTTATGTGCATATAGGAACATACATATAATAGGCTTTCAAAGTGGCTATAGCGTTAATACACATTTCACTATCTGTTTATCACTGCATAAAGTGAAAGGTGCCTCCTGATTTGCTTAGAACAAAGTGGAAGGTAGGGATGGGATATCGATATCCGATATTATCGAAATATTAATAATAAGCGTCTGATATCCGATACCGGAAATATCATCACTTTTCCGGTATAAATAATTGATCCATGGAATGTAATTGAACAGTTACAATTGAGAATGAAGTAGGTGAACTATCTAAGTAAGTAGGTACTGTAATAAAAATGTTCAGATAAAAAGAAAACTCTTCATGAGGATAATAATATAATTATTACATTTATTAATATTAATACCGATATCGAAATTGGCTGATATCGATATTATGAATCCGATATTCCATTGGTATCGATACCATTCTTTCGATATTGATGTCGATACTGATATCGATATTCAGCTTTCGATATCCCATCCCTAGTGAAAGTTAACTCGCTGGGAACGTGACAAGTGCCTTCTTGATTGGCTAAGGAGGATAGGGATCAGTTACAGGAGTAGGTTAATCAAAGGGGACTGCCTAATTTTGCCTATTCATTTACAGAGTCGCCCAAATGGTGAATTCTCTGAATTTCTCAAGTTCAATGCATAGAGTTTAGGGCCCTTATTACAAATATGGGCCATCTCAACTGGTGGGTTTTGTAATTGAACCTTCTTCAAATTAATGATTCTCAAATGCTTCCCTCCTCTTCTGAGCCTTAGGCGTTTAGCGTCCCTGACATTTCTGACCAAGTTTGGATGCATTTCACTTTTGCCTTTATGTTCCCCAATCCTGCACAATCCGTTATAACTACGAAGATTGAGCTGAATGTATGGAGATTAGATACAGCGTGAGGCTTGAATCAGATGGTCTCACATGAATTTCATCAACATCGGACTGTAACTTTAAGCAGTGAATGCGCAAACGTGATATACATGCCACTCCCACCACTATACGAAGACTTGCGTATCTTTTTAAATTCCTCAAATTCGGTATTGACGGCAGAAATTCAACAGCAATATTTTGGAAGTCGGCTGCTTCAGAAAGAAACTCAGGATGTCGGAAGCGAGCCTTGTACGCCGGAAGCGTAAATGTGTAATCGGCTTTGTACAGGCGGAACCCCGTAATCGCGTCATAAGATTTCCTGGCTTGTGACCAAGTCGAGCGGTAAATTCCAACGCCGAACAACTTACAGCTCCATTGCGTCAAAATTTTCAAATGCAAGAATGAAAAACTAACTGGAGATGGGAATGTGACCTATGAGAGGTTATGGTAACTATTAAGATAATAATATTATACGTTTGTCAGGAATACATTAAATACTAAGACTTGAAGCACTTAGTGTAACTTATTAACAATTTTATTTTGAAGTTATGGATGAGAATTCAAAACCAAGATATATCACTGAGTTTTGTTCGTTGTAATTAGATGCATCACTTCACTGCTTCACAAGTGTGCAAGTTCAACTGATATTGTACGCATTATTCTTCCGGTGACATCACATCAAGGAGACGGACAGTTTCCTCGTTAACGTGAAATATTCTCAGAATTACCAAAATGTTATATACCTCAATAACAGATACGTTTAGAGTTTTTTTTTTGTTCAATAACTACACGACGAAGATCCTTAAGGATCTGACAATTGATAAGATCATAGCCTGGGCTTACTGACTATGTGCTTTACTTGTTTGATACTGACAGATGAAATGTCAGTCTCTTGACCGAAGTGAGGATCATGAAACAACATACTTTTCTTCAATAGAGAAGCAATTCAAGAAGGAACAACATAAATAATAACATTAATTTCCTTTAATTTTTCGAAACATTCGATATTTTGCAAAGGGACAAAACATAAAGCCTTACAATTCTAGATATTGTGTTGCTAAGTCAAATCGAACGATTTCCTGTGGTTTTGTTCCACAATTATTATTGAATGAGTTCTTCAGCAATTGAATTAGTTTCATCATCAAAATTTGATGGTGATGAATAGTGTCTATTGGACGCTTAATGAAAAATTTAGGAGCCGTTACTGGTAAATCAATCATTTGATTTTTGACGATTTGTGTTTGCCCTATAGAAAGCTCTACGAATTCTCGACAGATATATTATGCCGCGTTCAGTTACATTTCCAGATCGGAGGTCCGTATTTCATATTTTCCTCCTCTTGCTCCTTTACTTGATTTACAACAGTCGTCGGATTCTCAGATTTGCCAGATTTTTCTTGCCAACCGAAGGGGAAAAATAAAAGTCTTTATTAGCAGCGGAGCGAAACAATATCTTGGGTATCAATTGTGCGGGCTGAGTGGGTTTGACGTACGGTCTCAATTTTCAATAATGAACCATTGATTTGATCAAGAAACACAATTTTCAACCTCGCGTTCTCTCAAAATTCAATAGAAGTTTTCTGTTGAAGAGGTCAGTTGGGTGACCTTTCCGTAACAGAATAAAGTTTGGAAGGTTTTTCATTGCAATTGATTAACCAAAAGTAGGTTTTTCGGTGACCCACAAAGTTATAAATGGGGATCTCAAATCGAGTAATTTCCCACCCGAAGTTTAGGGGTGTATTTCACCCGTAATGTACCTAATAGATTTACTTCGAGGATCTCCCACAAGGAATCAATACATCTACAACCAATTGATACCATTCATTGGAGTTACAAGCATGTGTGAGTTGTTCTAATATACTTACCCACGTCAGAAATTCTTTATACATATCTCGACATTATTCAGCCCTTCAGTGTGCATACCTGAAACAAAAAGAAATCATCTTAGCTCATTGTGAAACGTAAGAACTCATCGCTGATAAATAATACTCATGCAGCAAGATTCATTGGCGTCATAGCCAAGTCGACGTAAATTACAAAGTTCGAAAAGCTAATGCGTTTAGTAATCGTTTGATAGTTTTTTGAATCCACGAAGAACGAATCCAAACGTATACTATTCTGTCAGTCCTCACCATTGTGGCGCCAAACACTTTCGTGTGTATGATACATCTTATAGAACCCTATAAAGTCCAATCCCCATCAGAGGGAATATTAAAGTTTCAAGGCCTGATATTAGCTGTTGTCAGCATAATGTTTCCAGTACCTTTGGGCAGTTCCACAATGGGGCGAAAACGGAGAAAACCACTCACAATGTAAATTCAACTGTCAACATTCATTTGTAAAAAACATTTGTTGCGCGTTTCGAACCATTTTTTAGTGCTGAAATAGATGAAACCATTTTTGAATCGATTTGATCACTACATTAAGTAGTAACATTAAATATAAACATAAAAAACCACATACGACTTTTTCGCTGATTAACCCGGCCAAAAAGGAGAAAACATTTGTAATAAAACCTGTGAAATGGAGAAATTTTACATAGAACCAGTTATTTCTTAGAAAATTAGCTCTTATAGCCATGCTGCATGACTGTGGATTTTCAATACTTGTCAGTCACCAACTGAATCTAACTCAGTGAGCAGTACAATGTCATTTTTGGCTCTCTCAAGGGACGTATTTTCCGTTGAGTTTGCCTCCCAAGTCTGATGTGTGGGATTATTTCAATAAAAATGTGCATGATGGGAAATTGAGCAAACAAATGATTAAATTTTGTGTCCATTCTAGTAAATTGAGGGACCACCTTGAGCGGAAAGATAATGAGCAGTACCGTCCGGCGGAGGTTCCTCCGCGTGAATGTGCGTCAAGCCTTCAAGCCGCATCCACGTTATGCCGAGCGACATGAGCCAGCACAGGCCGGGAGGCAAAGCCGGAGAAGTATGGACGTATGGGAGTATGGGTAGTATGGGTTTGCGGGGCCGGACCACACCGGGGCAGTGCCGATCCACATCGAGGCGGACCTGCATATGCGGCATGTGGACGTGACGTATGCGGCATGTGGACGTTACGTATGCGGCATTTGGACGCTACGTATGCGGCATTTGGACGTGCCGCCCGGGTTGTTTCGTCAATCACCTTCTGTATTGCAACGATCAATTGTCAAAAAGCTCGCGACGATGAAAAGTTGGAGTGATGAGGAGAAACTAAAAATCCCAGGGAATTTGTACTGTGACCGGTTTTCGTGTTCGGTTTTCGGGAAATGTTGGGAAATTCCCAAGTTAAAATACAAGAACTATCGATAGTACTACCTATCGACTATCGTAACACCCCTCGTTTTGTGACGACAACCTCAATCCTGTGAAAACGATAGATAACCCTCGCTAGGACGATTTTCTCTCGTGATTAGTTCGGATGTCAAGGAGAAAATGTTGGGGGGGAGAAAACTTTGTTCTGCCATGAGCCGCACCCCCGTAATTTACTTTTCGCCGCACCCTCGCAACAACCGAAGTGTTTCTGTGAACGCGATACCCCGTTGAACCGAATTACAACGGGTGGGAAGACCTGTCGTATAAAGGGCGAATAATTCACCCCTTCCGAACCACCAGATTCATGCATAGCAGGCAGGAGGCCCCTGTAAGCCAAAACCCTCCTCCGAGCCAAACACCGCTTGTTGGGCCTTGTTAAGTGTGACGTCGTTTCAGTTGCGGCTCTGACATATTTCGGGAGACCATTGTTTCCCGTTCCAAAGGATTATCTCAAACAACATCCGCTCGCTTTAAGGGGACTAGATCGGAAAAGCTGCCCCGAAAATACTACCTCATTTCCTGCAGAAGGTATAAATCCCTCGTGGTTAAATGCACGGGTGGTACAATGGTCGTCGTCAGTGGCGTTGCTTAGTAGAATTCCATGGGGGGGGGGGGAACCTCAATTTTCCCAACTGTTTTTTATTTTAAGAAATCAATTTCTCTAATATTTAAAAAATCTACTAATTATTATAATACACTGCACTCACACTCAATTCAGTATTTATCAACTTGTATTGACAAAACATTGCTAGTTTTACATAATATGCAACACAACATTATTCAATTTAAATAAAATTAGCGACAAGACGAAGGATTTTTCAACGTGAAGATGTAAATGAATGCAAAATGAATGCGCGGAATTCCAGAGGCTTATTAAAACCCGATCACCTAGCCAGCCCTCTGACGTCATAGGCTCTTACGGCATAGGCTGTGACGTACTAGTTGGCATCCTGCCAGCCATCTGACGTCATTCGCTCGTGCGTCATAGGCTCTGACGTACTTGTTGGCCTCCTGCCAGCCGTCTGACGTCATTGGCTCTTACGGCATAGGCTATGACGTACTAGTTGGCCTCCTGCCAGCCGTCTTACGTCATACGCTCGTGCGTCATAGGGTCGTCTGACGTAGTGGCCCGCCTGACGCTTGTGTTCTGACGTGATCTGAGGGAAAGGGTGAATCAAGGAAACAAATTTTTCCCGTTTCAGTTTATGTGCCAAAGCAAAGACATGAAAATTTCAAAAGAATGTCAACTCCATCCTGTTGTTGATACAGTCGAGAATTAAATGCTTGCATACGAGTCTGCAACACATTGGGACATTTTATGTATTTAAAGAAGTGATTCAAGAACCTACGAACAATGCTACATCACCTACCCCAGTAGCGTAGTTGTTATTAATTGTAGGGTTCATCATAAATTATCAAGCTTGCATTCGTATAGACAATATAAATTATTGAGAATGATCACCTGTGTGTAAACAATTATTTAAACAATCACGCTCATACCGCAGCTTGTCGGCCACGCACTCCGCAGTGGTTAACGTAATATGGTTAGGTAAATCGAGAGCTATCCAACGAGTGGTGAACGATTTTTGTACGATGATAACTGGCGAAGATAAAGTTCCGTAGCAACGAATCGGTTGTAATTGAAAATCATCAGAAATTTTCGTGACGATTTCGTGTAACGCTTTTATGTAACGTTTTTCGAGTTATGTGCCAGAGTAAAGACATAAAATACGAACAAAAATCCCTACATCTCACAGGTGTGCGCCTATTCTTCTCCAGTTACCTTATTTATCCTTCTGGGGTCGAATATGACCCTGTTCAGGTAATACGTTATGATTCATAAATTTGAATGATAGTTTTAATTCGTCTGGAGCAGTGGGCGGATAAAGTTTCTAATAGTTACATTACAATAATATAATATGACATATTATGTCATATTATGTAACTATTAGAAACTTGATCCACCCACTATTTTCAGGATGGCTTTCAATAACAAGTTTTATACTCCTGAAGAAATATACACTGAGTTTACTCGTCAGCTCAATTCTGACGAAGAAGATGTGACAGACGGAGGTGATTCGGACGCAGATGACGAATTTTTGTTGAATAGATGGAAAAAATGTATCTTCTGTTTGAGTTACCGAATTAGAAAATGTATTTTCTGTTTTGAATTACCTGTTTTAATCATGTATTCTTTGTTTTGAATTAATTACCTGTTACGAAAATGTATTCTCTGTTTTAAGTTTGAAGTAATTTTCACTAAAAACTGATATACAATATCAGAGAATCTCATGTTATATTATGTAAGAAATATTAATAAAGGATATTAAATGAACAGAATATTATTGCGTTGATTCTTCCCAATCATTTTCATATTTAGTCATACTATTATGATGCTCTTTAGGAGCGACAGTCCTGATTGTATTGATTGATATTATATCCTTAAGGCCACATTGAATATTTTCTGTACCACCAGCAACTGGTATTATGAGCCAGATTACAAAACTATAATACGCCACACCACTTGTTAGAAGCTTACTATAATGCACACCTATTTCAACCCGTGTCAATATGAAAAGGCGAATTGAACCGTATCACATAACAATTTATTCAAAGGGCCCCGCAGACACCAACGGGGATCTTGTTCCCTACTTCAAAGACCTATAAAATCATTGCTCGTTGAAGAATAACGGGCTTGCTTATTCAATGGTTGGCGGAAGTTTGAAAAATATTTTTCCAATATGCCAAGGGCGGGAGCAATATTCCGGCTGATAAAGCCGTTTTGAGGGTGCTCGTGACAACGTAGAAGAGCGTACAAGAGCATTCGAGGCTCCAATACGAGAAAAATCCTTCAGATGTTGCAAAAATATAAATAACCACGGCAATTCTCTAGTCCTTTTGAATTAATTGTGCTCTTTTCCCGGAATTATTGATAACGTTTTTAAAACAACCGATTTTTCCACAGACTTTCAATAATTGAACCATAAACCACTTATAAAATCCATTTCGTATTATGTTAAGGAGGCTTAAATTGATAGCGCGGTAAATTTGTTGTTAAAAGATCATTAACGTATCACACCTACCTGACGCCTGAATGATTCCAAATGAATTATTCACGAGTATGAACTTCGTATTATTGTAATAATAATTTCCTTCAAATGTGAGATAATTGTAACAAGTTCTATGTCATTACACACACGATAGTGTTATGTTCAATGCGAATATACCATTCATGATTTAACCAAGTGAACGTCAACCATTGATTTCGTTATTTTCTACAATTTTACACTGCTAATGTTCCTTCTTAATCTATCGCACTCTTATCCTGCCATAGCACGACTTTCGAGTAGAAATATGAGCTCAGGATAATTCCAAGCCTCGGTCGTAGATTATCATTTTAATGCGACCGTTTGATTGCAAATCATGGAATATGTCAGGAGCATTAGTGATTCCCCACTAGTGTTATTGAGAATGCATTATTCAGTGTTTGAGATGCTCAGGAAAACGTGTAAATACGCCCCCCTTCATTTTCGAGCTCTGGCATTACCAAGTAAAATCCTTCTCGTATATTCCGTTCAATCTAATTACCGTCTTGGAGATTCTCCATCTAACCAGGTTTTGCCGGCCTCGATTCAGCAAGCAGAGCAGTATTTGCGCTTTCTATAAGCTTATTTCCTTATGAATCAGCGACAAGTGTAAGTAGAAATATAATAGAATGGTTAAGGACCTGTCATTTGGCAGTTTGACGAAATACGAGGTAGTTTTAAGATTTTCAACACTCGACTCCAAATGTTAACAAACATACTCGTAGTTTTGACAAGTTATTGAAATCATCAACTAGAGCTGTGCTAAGATGGCAGAATGTAACATGTCCACTTTTTTATAAATTTCAGGGCACAAACTTCAAAGTTTATCTAGCCCTCAAAAATCAGGAAATAACCATGTGATCTCCTTCTTGAATGCACACATAAGCTCATTATTCCAATTTCGTATAGAATTTTATGGGACTCACAAAGTCCAGCAGTTTATAAAGTGACTTTTGTAGCAAATAATGTTGGTTGACCAAAAAACCAGGTACCCATCAGGGAGACGGCGTTGACAACAATAACGTGAGGACGAATTCGTAGGTTCGAGGAATTTACGGTTCTTGCGTGTTGCGTAGACAATAAGGTAACTGGAATCAAAAGTGGAAGATCATTGTGGTTTTTTGGTATTGTTCAAATCGCTTCTGAGTGAGGAACAGAGAGTGGTTCCTCGAAAACAGGTTTTCAGAATTGAGGGACCTAATTCTTTTCCATAAAGTTATTAGTTCTACTAGGAAGGCTTATCGCCTGGTCGATCTAGAAATGTATATACATTTCTAGATCGACCAGGCGATAAGCCTTCCTAGTAGAACTAATAACAGTAACATACTAGAGGATGCAAAAAATACCGATTTAAAAAAAAACTTTTTATCACCTTTTGGCACCTTCGCACAGAACTACCACCACAAACATTTCCTGTCATTCAAAATGACTCAAGGGTTAATTATCTTCTTTGAGCAGAACACACTAATCCAATTCACGAAATGATACTTACATGAAACTCTAGCTCATTATCAAAATTTATTGAAACAAATAGGTATTTTTTAAAAGATTTCACTGACAAGAAATCGAGTGGATATTACATTGCCATCCATCATCGACCCATGCTTACAATTTCAGGACTCCCAAGTCAATTTGTTTGAACAAATAGATAGGTATTGTTTAAACAATTTTACAGACAAGAAACCGCGTGAATATTGCATTGTTAGCCATCCTCGACCCACGTTTAAAATTTCAAGACTAGCTCATTATCCAAATTTAATTAGGTCAAACAAATAAGAACAGTTAAAACAATTTTACAGACAAGAAACCAAGTAACTACTTATTGCATTATCATCTGGCTCTGACCTAGACCTAATCTATACATTTAAAATTTCAGTCTGTAGCTCATCGGGAAGTTGAAAAAAAAAAAGAAAAAAAAAAAACTTTGTTTAAACTTGAGGTAAGGTTATGAAAATATTCAAGGAACTTTTAACAAAAATTTCGTAATTTTAGCACATCGCTAACTGGGCGAAGTGCCATGGACTTTTTCAACCTTAAACCGAAATTTTTCGAGAAAGTGGCGTTTTTAAAGATTCAAAATTCATTTTGAACCCCTTTCCATTGAAAAAGGGTTTTCAAAAGTCTCAAGGATCACCGTGAGACTTGTCCGAACCTGTGAACCAAATTTCGCAAATTTTCCTCTACACTAACTAGGACAAATGCCGCGGACGTACCTAGGTCGACGGATTTTTCTTTCAACTCGATTTTTGGAATCTACTCATCTTAAAACGTAAACAAATTTTGAGGGAGGGGGGGGGGGGGTTCTTGGGCGATTCCAAAGGTTCATTATCGCAGATAACTTCAACCTACACTTCTACACGATTCTGCAGCAGACTAAAAAGAAAGACCCAGTTTTTGAAAATCCATGCAAAGCCATTATTGAGATAAGAGGAAACCCATGAAACAAAGGTGAAATCGGGCCAGAGTTGTACTGTCATTCGACCTATTCAAGTAATGTGACCTTGTTTGCTACCTGAGATAAATGCACATACTAAGTAATACTATTTTTTGGGGTGGAATTTTATATGCTAAATACATCATTTGGAAATTGTAAGTTGAATTCGAACTAGAGCTAATGTGTGAGAGTTGAAAATTATTCATGACTGAGTTGTACCTATCGAATGAAGGGAAGAAATAATTCTCCACCAACTTGTTGGGTACAAATCAATAAAATACCTGAAACTACGCTTAGATGACCCAGTAAGGACGCGATAACCCTAACTCAAAGGATTTGCGGAAGAACAGTCCGGTTTCATCTCGAAAAACCCACCGAAAAGAGATAAGAACCAGAAAGTTTTTAAATTTGTTTCGACAACTTCATCTTTTGATGTGTTTTTCATGCAAATCGTGCGGAAGGAAAGTTTCCCATCCCGGATCAACTTTTTTTCGCTCTCCTTCGTCCGGTCCTCTCGTCAACAATGGAAACGAATTTAGCGAAGTAACGCATTCAGGATGTGCGAGACCGCATTTTCACCAAACTCCCGAGTTACAATAAAGCTTTTGTTGTGTTTCGGTTTAGAAAAATTCTGCCATCTCATCTTGGTCCATTGAAATATTTTGTTTCGAGAGAGTATTTAGAAGTTGACATCTGAATGACCTATTCAAGGCTGTTCGCCGAGTTATGCAATAATGAAGGCCAATTTTGAGCGGAAAACAGCAGAGTAGGTACTTACACAAGTTCTGTACCTACTCTTAAGCATCTAGATAAAGATAAAATATTCTATAATATCAAATAATAAAATTAATTAAAATCCCCCAGTTATTAAAGAATTAACTGAAAGACTGCCTCATGGAACCAGTTATTCTACAGTCCCTGAGGTGTTACTAAGCAAAATCAAGGACACAAAATTTGTTAGAAAAACAGTGAAATGGAGATATTTTACGTAAAACCACTTATTTCCTCGAAAATTCGTTCTTATAGTCATACTACATGACTGAATTTTGTCTTTTTGTTTTATTTGATGTACTCGCTACTGAGTTCTCTGTCGCGCTATTCGGGAAAAGTTCCCTCAAATGACCTCGAACTGGATTGCATATCGGTTACGACGCGCTAAAAGTCCCCTCGCCTAATTGAGGCATCGATACGACGCGCACCGATTGGTAAATCCGCTATGAAGGGGTTTACGAAGGCAGAGGAATAGATGACAACAGTATGTGGTCTGAACTGGTAACATGGAGAGAGAGGTTTCCGAACTGTTTTAGAGCTGAGCAAGTTGTGAGATTTTCCTGAAGGTCGGATTTATAATAATATTATAAAATAATATTAGGTATATTATAAAACCGACTTTCAGGAAAAATCTCATTACTTGTGTAATTAGTATTATTACACCCTCCTCTGCTTCCATTTCTCCCGGTCAGAGTAGGGAGAGCGGCCCGAAAGGGCCGCCCTATTCGTGGAGTGGGGCCTATTCCTACTTGTGCTGAATCGTCTCCCTCTCACGTCTCATATTTATTTAGCTTATTATTTGCGTTGATTCTTATAACTAGGATGCTGGGGCATAACGGACGCCCTTACGAGCATTATGGTAGGTCCAAATGTTCGGTACATGACAAGGTATATTTGGTGTGGTTCTCGACGTTGGTTTCGACGTGGTTTGTTTATATTGGGTGATTAACGAGAACGGGCCACGGGGATGTTGCAATTAGGGTGCTGGAGGACGGAAACCCAGTAACCCTGAGGAAACCCTAGACAACGTCAGTTCGGGCATTGCACGGTATTGGAAGGAGTAATCGTTTTTTGCTTGGTCGATTCCAGAGGTTCATCATTACTATACTCTAAACTGAAGATTCCCGGAGGTCTAATTTGACTGAACGTATTTGTTGGCTTTATATTTCGTCCCTTAAGATCCCATAAGGTCTAACTCAGTTTCCCAACTTTTCAGGAGAAACAAAAAACAGATTTTCCCACGTACTGTAGTCATTTCTATGTTGAAGAAGCCTTTTCCTGCATTCAATGAAGGCCAAACCAATGAGCTAGAAATACGGATGCGTTCCTAACTCATTTTGCCAAAAATCTGAGTTAGACCTTGTGGGATTTTAAGGGACAATTTTATGTAATGGTTGATTCTCAATGGACTCGTTCTGAAGAGGTTTAATTTGCAGTGCTACAGCAGAAACAAGTCTTCGTGTATCCCCCGAGTAACCGCATTCTACGAACAAAAACTCTAGAGCTAATTCGACTTTCTCACGCACGACTCTTTGCCGGTGGGACTTGGTGATATTTCAGCGAATCCCGCTTTTCCCTCTGAGGTCCGAAGATTCCCTCGTAAGCAGCAAACGTCTTCTCGCCCTCTCATTGTGTTTTCAGGAGGCAGAGACAACAGTTCCACGCTCACCGGGGCTATTTTTTCTCACAACATCCCAAAACCTTGGCAATGGGGTCCGTAATATTTGTCTCACCTTCCCACGGCTTTCGTTGCTTTCGTTTTGTGAGAAACTGAATGGCTTCTTCCCCGTATACAGTTGAATTTTGTATGTACAAGAAGTAAACTTATTACGTCTCTGAGAGATTGAACATGTTAAACCGGTAGCCGTTTAATAATGTGCATATGTATCTGCAGACACCAGGGTCTAGTAAAATGTCTGTTATCAGGGGCTTCTTGTTGTTCCTCTCCGGAGATTGGAAGTTAGTCCTGAACAGCTCAGAACAGCTCTGAACAGTTACTGGGAATTGCAGTGGTTCTATTCTTTGACATTGTCCATCCCACTTGTCCCTCTTTTTCCTCTGCCTCTCTTTCCTGCTATTTTTCCTTCTAAAATAAGCTGTAAGATGGTATGTCCTAAATATTGCATCTCTCTTGTCCATTGTTTTAATAATTTCAGTTTTTCCTCCATCCTTCTCAATACTTCTTCTATGTTTCTAACGTTTTCAGAACAAGGGATGTTCAGCATTCTACGACAGTACCACATGATATGTGGGTAAGATATTATCTCCTTTCTTGACAGTCCAATCCTCCATACAATACAAAAGTGTTGAAAATTCGGCCCTAAGCCCACCACAGGAATTGGCTATTTGGTATGTAAATACTAAAATTTGGTATTTCATTATGTTATGACCATTACTCTGCTATTCGCACAGTCACAGATACATGGTGAATAGGAAAATATTCGTTAAATCAAGAGCTTTCAAATGAGTGGTGAACGTTTTTTGTACGACCGAAAATGGCGAAGATCAATTTCCGTAGCAACGGTTTGTTTGGTTGTAAGCGGAAATTATTATAAAATCGGAAATGGTTACAGGCGAGTTTACTAACTACTTACTTGTACACAGTATAGGATCACGCGGAGCTAGTTCCAAAAATTGTTCCTAAAACATTTCAGCATTCTAGTTTTTCAAATCGTGACTTTTTATTGGAATAAACAACTAAGTACCTATATATACAAATCAATGAAAACTATACTTTTTTGGATTGATCATGAGCAGCTTCGAAGGGGTAAACAGTTGCTGTTGGAGTGAAGCATTGTGAACCTTTAGAAATGATGGGCTGAAATATAGTAAGATTATTTTGAGTTAAACCACTAACTGTTTGAAATCGGCGGTAACTACGTGTTCATCAAACTCGCAATTCTGTTGAGTTATCCAGTTCGAAGCAGGTTTTGAAGGATAAAAACTCTGCAAATTCTTGACACAACGGTTCATTATCTTCTTTGTACAGATCACCCTTCTGTCTAGATCACTAGGTCTAAATGTCTAGATCCTAAATGTTAGAGTAATTATTATTATCAATTATCACTAATTATTAACAATTTTATCAAGTACCTAGTGAAAATTATTATAATTTATTGTTAGGTATTAATAATTTGTATTTATTATTAATAATGATTACAATTAATTATGATTACTTAATACGACATAATTCTGGGGTTTTTAATACTACGTCGGTAATAATTTTTCTATAAAAGAAGTACCTACCAACAGACATTCGAAATTACCTTCATTTCCGTAGCACGAAACGCACCTCAGAACAACAAACTCGACATCACTTAAGCCATATGATGTTCCAAAGAGCTTGTTAGTATGAAAATGGACCTGTATTTCAACAGTTTGATTCACGATCGTGTTGTGAGGCACAATCTTTGAGCCGTCATTGTGAACGAACGGCTGGTCGTACAAAGCTGCGGATGGTCTTAAAAAATCCTACGGAACAAACTCTATCTAAATATGAAATTAAAAACTCTGCAAATTCTTGACACAACGGTTTATTATCTTCCTTGTGCAGATCACCCTTCTGTCTATACCAGACTGTGTTGCAAATCGGCACCATACCATATTCTCACCGTACTCATACCATTTCTTTCCTATCACACCGTACTGTACTATACTAAATCATACATACAATAATATACCATACCATAGTCATACCATGTCGTACCAAAATTCGTTTTGAACCCCTTCCCCTTGACCTAGGGTTATGAAAAGTTTCGAGGACCATTGTGGGGTTGGTCGAAACCCATAAAAAAAATTTCGTAATTTTAACTCAACGCTAGCTGGGCAAAGTGCCGCGGACGGCGACACTAGTTAGCCTCCTGCCAGCCGGTCATGCGCTCGTGCGTCATAGGCTCTGACGTACTTGTTGGCCTCCTGCCAGCCGTCTTACGTCATACGCTCGTGCGTCATAGGCTCTGACGTACTTGTTGGCCACCTGCCAGCCGTCTTACGTCATACGCTCGTGCTTCATAGGCTCTGACGTACTTGTTGGCCTCCTGCCAGCCGTCTTACGTCATACGCTCGTGCGTCATTGGCTCTGACGTACTAGTTAGCCTCCTGCCAGCCGTTTTACGTCATACGCTCGTGCGTCATAGGCTCTGACGTACTAGTTAGCCTCCTGCCAGCCGTCTTACGTCATACGCTCGTGCGTCATAGGCTCTGACGTACTTGTTGGCCTCCTGCCAGCCGTCTTACGTCATACGCTCGTGCGTCATAGGCTCTGACGTACTTGTTGGCCTCCTGCCAGCCGTCTTACGTCATACGCTTGTGCGTCATAGGCTCTGACGTACTAGTTAGCCTCCTGCCAGCCGTCTTACGTCATACGCTCGTGCGTCATAGGCTCTGACGTACTAGTTAGCCTCCTGCCAGCCGTTTTACGTCATACGCTCGTGCGTCATAGGCTCTGACTCACTAGTTAGCCTCCTGCCAGCCGTCTTAAGTCATACGCTCGTGCGTCATAGGCTCTGACGTACTTGTTGGCCTCCTGCCAGCCGTCTTACGTCATACACTCGTGCGTCATAGGCTCTGACGTACTTGTTGGCCTCCTGCCAGCCGTATTACGTCATACGCTCGTGCGTCATAGGCTCTGACGTACTTGTTGCCCTCCTGTCAGCCGTCTTACGTCATACGCTCGTGCGTCATGGGCTCTGACGTACTTGTTGGCCTCCTGCCAGCCGTCTTACGTCATACGCTCGTGCGTCATAGGCTCTGACGTACTAGTTAGCATCCTGCCAGCCGTCTTACGTCATACGCTCGTGCGTCATAGGCTCTGACGTAATGGCCCGCCGGTCGCTTGTGTTCTGACGTGATCTGAGGGAAAGGGTGAATCAAGGGAACAAATTTTTCCCGTTTCAGTTTATGTGCCAAAGCAAAGACATGAAAATGTCAAAAAAATATGTAAATAGGTACCTAAGCCCAACTGTAATGTCAATTTTCTGACAATGAGTTTTCGACTATAGTTTTCATACCTTTTTACTTAAGTACTTATTGCAATTTGAGACTGATAATGAGCTGTTTGCGAATAAAAAGTCTGATAACTACTTTATTACATCTTATTAATCTATTTTCAAGTTCCGATTCACAGTTGAATGTATTTTATTTAGATGTCGTAAAATTCGAAAACGATGGAATGACGAAACCTGTCGACTACTGACTCAAGTGATACTGTCGACTTCTAACATAATATGTCGACATGGTTTTGCACTAGTAGTCGACCTACATACTATGTAGGTCGACTACTAGTGCAAAACCATGTCGACTACTGAAGAAAATGTTGGTCACTGGTATCGACTACTACCTAGAGCATTGGGATTTTTTACAAAACTTGTTTTTCCCTTTTCAAACCATGTTGAATAATATTTCCCGCTGCCAGGTCTTTTAGGGAAGGATCTTGGGTACACAATGAACAGGTTTGCAATGAGAAAAAACTCTGCAAATTCTTGACACAACGGTTCATTATCTTCTTTGTACAGATCACCCTTCTGTCTAGATCACTAGGTCTAAATGTCTAGATCCTAAATGTTAGATTAATTATTATTATCAATTATCACTAATTATTAACAATTTTATCAAGTACCTACCTAGTGAAAATTATTATAATTTATTGTTAGGTATTAATAATTCGTATTTATTATTCATAATAATTATTATTAATTATGATTAATTAATACGATATAATTCTGGGGTTTTTAATACTACGTCGGTAATAATTTTTCTATAAAAGAAGTACCTACCAACAAACATTTGAAATTACCTTCATTTCCGCGTAGCACGAAACGCACCTCTGAACAACAAACTCGACATCACTTAAGCCATATGATGTTCCAAAGAGCTTGTTAGTATGAAAATGGACCTGTATTTCAACAGTTTGATTCACGATCGTGTTGTGAGGCACAATCTTTGAGCCGTCATTGTGAACGAACGGCTGGTCGTACAAAGCTGCGGATGGTCTTAAAAAATTCTACGGAACAAACTCTATCTAAATATGAAATAAAAAACATACCGTTCAATATGAATTTTTGGAGATATGGAATTTTCAACATTTCAAAATTCGTTTTGAACCCCTTCCCCTTGACCTATGGTTATGGAAAGTTTCGTGGATTATTGTGGGGCTGGTCCAAACCCAGAAACCAAATTTCGTAATTTTAACTGACATGTAGTTTATTCTGAACGAAAGAGACCGGGTTGAGGAAACAATACCTACCTACCCCTGAAGATGGCTTATTAAAGCCGAAAGCTCGGAAAAACTTCTTCTTTTCTTACCGCCTCCTACAACCCTCCAAACAGACAAAGGTTTTTCAACCGAAGGAGATAATGAACAATACAGAAAAAGTAATTTTAACTCAACGCTAACTGTGCAAAGTGCCGCGTACGGCGGACGGCGTACGGCGGACGGACGGATTTTTTTTAATTCGATTTTCTGAATCTACGTATCTTGAAACGTAAACCAACAAATTTTGAGGGGGGGTTAAAAAATCTTTTCTTTGGGCGATTCCAATGGTTCATTATCGAAGATAATAAACCAAAATGTCAATAAGAGGAGAGAATAAAATGTGATACGAACAAACTATTGGAATTCTTATCAACCTACAAACTCTAGACGTGTAGAAACTGAGTGTGGCGTTTTTGAGGAATTTACTCATCTACAGACAAGCAGCCGTGTGCCTATCTACTGCCTTATCAGCAGGATCAGCTATAAGAGATATCGATGAACTGAGGAAAGTCTTTGCCACATCCTGTCAACTGAGCGGTTTAACCGCTATAAATACGCCTTTTCGATGATGAAGTTTAATTTCTCAGAATAACGGGGTTCTCCGTATCAGAAGGTGTGATAACTGCGTTCCGGTTCACAGCTCTGCAATTCCCGTTCCAAAGACGTTGAGTTGAACCTTCTGCCCGTTATAATGGATTCCTTGAGATAGATATGTCTTACAATTCCCATCGTGGTAGAGACTTGAAATTTGGTATGTGGCCTCCACAGGACTTACTTACACTTTAAGCAGAATAGGCTCATGATCAGCTGAGTGGCTCCTAAAGCTAATTTCTATTCACACGCATCAGATGTTTTTACCAGTAAGGGGGAAGGAGAGAGAAGGGACAGTTAATTTCTTTTCAATTTTGAGTCAATTTACTCTTAATCAGATGTAATTTTCGTTTATTACTTCCAATAATAAACTGTAAGTACTTTTGGATAAAAATTTATAATATAAATGTAATATTAATGGCACTAATAATAAAATCTATTTCATCATCAATAAAATTATATATCCAAATAAATTATTCTTAGGTCGGCTCGGAATCATTATCTGCTGATCTAGTTGCCCCCTTCCTCCGATATGAGGAGAAATTTCGTGTAGATATTTGACTCAGAGAGATTACTACACAGAAAAAATGAACTGCTGCGGGAGAATGTTCAGATTTTTTAGGGTTTACATTTCAAGATACGTACATTCCAAAAATTGTATCAAACAAAATCCGTCCTTCCGTCGTTGGCCGTCTGCGGCACATTGCCCAGTTAGCGTTGTGCTAAAATTACGAAATTTGGTTTACGGATAAATTCGGACCAATTCCACAATAATCCTTGTACCTTTTCATAGCCCATGGGTCATAGGTCAATGGGAAGGGGTCAACAATCAATTTCGAAATTTTGAAAAATTCAGATTTTGAACAATTCAAACGGTATAGTTTTAGTTCAGATTTGAAAACTGTTTACTTTTTAAAAAAAAATTTAAGACTATCCGAAGGTTTGTACGACCACCGTTCGTTCACAATAAGGGCTCAAAGTTGGATCAGATCGTGAGACGTCAACACGAGGATGAATCATGCGGCAGCTTGTCGGTTGAATATTCATAGGTACTGGCCCAGCTGTGGCGAACGGAAAGTTTTCAGATATCGACTTGATTATTAATAATGATAATAATTCATTTTTAATAATAATTAACAATAATTTACACTCTGGATAATGATTATTAATAATTTATGATAATTCATGTGTGATGAATGGTTTGCTGAGTTGCCCCTTAAATCCGGGGAGGTTAGGCAATTACACCCACCTAGAGGGATATTTTGGTCTGCTTTCAAAACAAATTAGCAAACCATTACACATGATAATAATTATTTAATCATTTACCTAGTGATGTAAGCAGAAGGGCGATGTGCATAAAAAAGATAATACACGGTTGTGTCGAGAATTTGCAGAGTTTTTCCCCCTCATGCGAAAGGATGAATGCTGTACTGAAGAGCCCTTATCAGCACTTCTCCTGCAGTCGTACTCTATGGAATCAAAGGTTCTGCCAGTTTATCATCGAGCTGAGAGCGTATGTCTATGTTGATAACTCTGACACTATTCACCGTCACGTAAATTACTCTGTATTTCCCATCCACTCAAGTACCTCTGACAAGGTCGGAGACGGGTAAAATCCAATTAAACTCATTCCATTCGGTTTTGTTTTTTTTTCTCTGGGATGCATACTGACGTGGTCGAGAGTTACGAGGGGCTTCGGGTCGTTCATCTAAAAGCCGCCTCGCTCTACATGTCGAAGTGCTACGTCCCCCACAGTGGGTCCTCTGATTGGAGCATACGGTCGATCTAAATGGAAAAATAAAATTTAAAAAATACACCGACGACTTCTGGCCTGATCTCATCAGAGAAAGAGAGAGAGAGTGAGAGAAAGAGCTCTACAGATCAACGATAGGCCTAGCGCGTAGTGGTGGGTTAGCCGACAGTTCAGCTTGGGAGTACGAGAGGCAATAAAAATTAAAAAATAAAATAAAACCTGTAAATTTTTCTACCGCGGCTTATCACCTTCTATATCTATACCTATGCCAAAGAACAACTCTGAAATTTAGATTGTAACTAATTTTTATAAGTCGATCCCCAGATGGGTAATGAGTAATTTAAAATGGATTGTACAAAAGCATAGTAAAACTGTTTCTTAAATTTGAGTGTCATAAATGTTCTGACAATTTGGCAGTTTTGGAGGATTCCAGCCGCCATGTTAGATCTGCCATGTTGGATTTGAAAAAACACAACTGCTT
Source organism: Stenodema calcarata (assembly GCA_963920205.1). Lineage (NCBI taxonomy): Eukaryota > Metazoa > Arthropoda > Insecta > Hemiptera > Miridae > Stenodema > Stenodema calcarata. Next base: position 4,472,595 of record OY986055.1, on the reverse strand, counting down.
TGAAAGTTCTTGTCAAGAAGAAACGTCCATCGATCCAAATTTTGGGTACACAGGTGATCCGGTTGAAGTGAAACGTCCCATATACTTATATTGTACCTACTTATATTTCTCGTACACTAGTAAGATAAAACCCAGTATTGCACCCGTAGGTAGGTACTTTTGTAATTTTTTAAGTATCAAGTACAATAATTTGACAACTGTGCTTTGGGGTGTTGAGCGTATTGCTCGCGACCCGTAGTCGTTGGTAATTTATAACACAGGATGGAACATATCGCCGGAGTTTTACAGAGCTGGAGGCCCCTAGGGGGCCCCTGACATTCAGTAAGAGCTCCAAGGTCTATTGCGTCGCTTGGAGAGTTCCGTTCCACCCGCCATTCGTTTTCTTTTCTCAAACAGACGGTGTTTACTCGGTAGAGGATCGTTAGCGGTGGGTTCTATTGACGAAGAACGACATGTAGGTGGGTCATCATTAACGTGTCAACAGACTGACTAGCTTCAGAACTTCTGACGATGAATAACAAACACCCCAATACTTACTCGTTACTGATGCTGGTGATAATCACACATTGCTACGTGTTTAATTGCCATCAATATGGTACCATGTGGCGGTTCATAAGTGACCAGGCACACCAAAAGCATTTATGCTGTAACAGTTTGCTGTGCTACTGGTGTAGAAGTCCTGATCATAATAACGCTGCAACGTTTTCCCCAACGGTTCATTATTCATTGTACAGATCGCCCTTCTGTCTAGACTGTATTCAAATAAAAATAAATAATACCTACTATGAGGGTCGTAAGTCTTCCTTATTTAGAAGCTCGACCTCCGCAGCGAAATTCTGGCCACCCAGATGATACTTTGGCTTCGGAAAAGGAAGTAATCGCCGTGTGCCAGATCGAGAGAGTATACGCATAGGGGTACTAAGGAAAATGTCCTAATTGAATCTCACCGGTAATTCCGGGGTTTCACGAGTAGAACAGGCCGAGCGTCATCATGGCTGTACAACTTAGGAAAGCAAATTGAGCCTTGTTCCCTTTTCTTAATCGCTCCAGTACTTGGCAGTATAATACTCTTGTAATTGTTGTGCCCCGTTCCATACAATCCACAAGAAGAATCCCCTTGGCATCCCAAAAGACTGTTGTCATAATCTTGCCAACAGAATGAACCACCTTGGATTTGTTGGGAACTTTGGCTTTGTTCTTTAACTGATTTCAAATTATTATTATTATTTTTTTTTTTTTTGGGTTTTTGGTTCAAAGTGTAGATCGTCAAATTTTCACCGTAAACTCATTTGAATCTTCGAAGAACATTAAACATAAATCTTTCCAGGGTTAAAAAACGGATATTCCGAGGTAAAGAAGACCCCCAAAAACAACTCCGTTGTAAAAACTGGCCCGCCAAAAAACGTCAGCCGCAAAAAGGAATGATATCCATTTTGCCCGCCAGCCACATATATATAGGATGCTCGGTGCTTCGCACCTCGCTGTTGAGTGTGCATATAGAAACCTGATCCTCCTACCCCTAACCTCCACCGTCAATGTTTTCCTGTTCCCTGTCTCCTTCCCACAACCCCCTCTACCCTTAGTTCCCCTCGGTTTCACCTAATATGTTTCCTCTGTTACACCGGCAGGGAGCTTTACGCTTCTTTCAATGCTGTTGGCGGGAGCTTTTTGCAAGGCTTCTGAGAATTAGATATACAGATAGTAGTGGTGATGATGAGTACTTGGTGCTGGTACAAAAGTAAAGTAATGAGCCATTTCAGGCTGCCTGACATTGCAAAAAGCAAGGCGTCTAAGAACTATAATATAATTATAGAATATAATTATAATTAAATTAATTATAATTATAATTAAATTAATATATTTATATTTATAAATAATTATAATATATTTCTAAAATATATTTATAATATAATTGAAGCATTACTTCATTATAGGTGTACCACCACTGATTAATCGTGACCACCGGTAATACATATAATATCATAATATATTATAATTCTCAGAAGCCTTGCAAAAAGCTCCCGCCAACAGCATTGAAAGAAGCGTAAAGCTCCCTGCCGGTGTAACAGAGGAAACATATTAGGTGAAACCGAGGGGAACTAAGGGTGAGAGGGGGTTGTGGGAAGGAGACAGGGAACAGGAAAACATTGACGGTGGAGGTTAGGGGTAGGAGGATCAGGTTTCTATATGCACACTCAACAGCGAGGTGCGAAGCACCGAGCATCCTATATATATGTGGCTGGCGGGCAAAATGGATATCATTCCTTTTTGCGGCTGACGTTTTTTGGCGGGCCAGTTTTTACAACGGAGTTGTTTTTGGGGGGATATCACATCTTTTTGCATGGCTAGTTTTCGAGTGGTACTTATACAATACGGTACAATTTAACAAAAGTACCTACGAGGTAACTAGTAAATTTTTTCCTAAATGAAGTTTTATTCTAGTCAAAATTTAATAAAAAATTAGTACGCCTTTTTGTTTCTTCTTTTTGTGACAAGAATAATTATTTTTTGGAAATTATTGTTTATCTGAAATGTGTTTGAAAAATAAGTAGTTTTAAAATTTTTGCGAATTGGTTAAATAGTAGTTTTAAAATTTTCGATTAATTAAAACAATCAACAATTTAAAAACAATTATTAAAATTTAATACAATTATTCTTATTATTAAATTTAAAAAAATAGAAAGAATTAGACATTTGAATAAATTTGAATTAGAAATTTTTTGAAAATTGGTTGCATTTTTTCTTGGGGATTGTGCAAATTTTTGTTGTTGAGAATCATTACAATAATTGTAATTATTGGTGTCGAAGAGAAAGAGGAAAGAGAAAGTTTGCAAAAGGTAAAACGCACGTTTTTACACCAACAATCGCGAATAACTCGAGAACCGTTGGGAAAAGTGACAAAGTGCGCTACCCTCATTCGAAAGCCCATAAAATTTCCTATCGATCCTTAAACAGGCGCCACTCTACGACAATTTTTCTGACCACCGTTCAACTTTGATGTTTTCGGAAATTAGCCAAATCAGTAGATGTGGAATTTATTCACGTATTTTTGGCTGTGGATTAGTCAAATCGATTGAGATTTAGTTCAAAATTATTGAGCATATTCTAGACAACCTAGCGGACATTTTAAGACCAACCGCACCAATTTTCATCAATATTTGCGGCAGTTGTTGTTGAAAATAGAAAAATCACCATAACTCCTTTATTTATCATCTTAGGAAGCATTTTTTGATCTCAAATTAAACAGTTTGAAAAGCTGAACACAACTAAAAAAGAAAATCTGAAAAAGCTTCAATTTTGAAGGAGTTATGACCATTTGAAATTCCTAAAAAACACTATTTCCCCCCTAATTGGGAGGGAAATGGGGGGAGGGAGAAAAAATGTTCAAAAGGCACTCCCTTGGAGCATAACAAACGTGTGTGCAAAATTTCAGCTCGATCCGATTTGTCTGCTGGGCTGTAGCCCCGTCAATGAACAACAACGACAACAACAACAACAACGAGAAGAAGAAGAAGAACACGAAAAACGTGAAAAATAGTGGTTTTAAAACTGTTATACCCCCGACACCTGATGTTCCCGAGAGCTGAAATTTGGTTTACGTCCTCACGTGCCCCTGGAGAGTTGGTGTACAAAAAATCAACTCTCGAGACACTCAGGGAGCCGCGCTACGATAGGGTGAAAACCCGAACTTGTTCCGTCGCGTAATCAGTGTCTCAGTCGCTTCGGTTTTTTGGGCTTCGGTTTTGTTGGCGGGCGGGACGCTCCCGCGTCCCTAGATAATATCATAATATATTATAATTCTCAGAAGCCTTGCAAAAAGCTCCCGCCAACAGCATTGAAAGAAGCGTAAAGCTCCCTGCCGGTGTAACAGAGGAAACATATTAGGTGAAACCGAGGGGAACTAAGGGTGAGAGGGGGTTGTGGGAAGGAGACAGGGAACAGGAAAACATTGACGGTGGAGGTTAGGGGTAGGAGGATCAGGTTTCTATATGCACACTCAACAGCGAGGTGCGAAGCACCGAGCATCCTATATATATGTGGCTGGCGGGCAAAATGGATATCATTCCTTTTTGCGGCTGACGTTTTTTGGCGGGCCAGTTTTTACAACGGAGTTGTTTTTGGGGGGATATCACATCTTTTTGCATGGCTAGTTTTCGAGTGGTACTTATACAATACGGTACAATTTAACAAAAGTACCTACGAGGTAACTAGTAAATTTTTTCCTAAATGAAGTTTTATTCTAGTCAAAATTTAATAAAAAATTAGTACGCCTTTTTGTTTCTTCTTTTTGTGACAAGAATAATTATTTTTTGGAAATTATTGTTTATCTGAAATGTGTTTGAAAAATAAGTAGTTTTAAAATTTTTGCGAATTGGTTAAATAGTAGTTTTAAAATTTTCGATTAATTAAAACAATCAACAATTTAAAAACAATTATTAAAATTTAATACAATTATTCTTATTATTAAATTTAAAAAAATAGAAAGAATTAGACATTTGAATAAATTTGAATTAGAAATTTTTTGAAAATTGGTTGCATTTTTTCTTGGGGATTGTGCAAATTTTTGTTGTTGAGAATCATTACAATAATTGTAATTATTGGTGTCGAAGAGAAAGAGGAAAGAGAAAGTTTGCAAAAGGTAAAACGCACGTTTTTACACCAACAATCGCGAATAACTCGAGAACCGTTGGGAAAAGTGACAAAGTGCGCTACCCTCATTCGAAAGCCCATAAAATTTCCTATCGATCCTTAAACAGGCGCCACTCTACGACAATTTTTCTGACCACCGTTCAACTTTGATGTTTTCGGAAATTAGCCAAATCAGTAGATGTGGAATTTATTCACGTATTTTTGGCTGTGGATTAGTCAAATCGATTGAGATTTAGTTCAAAATTATTGAGCATATTCTAGACAACCTAGCGGACATTTTAAGACCAACCGCACCAATTTTCATCAATATTTGCGGCAGTTGTTGTTGAAAATAGAAAAATCACCATAACTCCTTTATTTATCATCTTAGGAAGCATTTTTTGATCTCAAATTAAACAGTTTGAAAAGCTGAACACAACTAAAAAAGAAAATCTGAAAAAGCTTCAATTTTGAAGGAGTTATGACCATTTGAAATTCCTAAAAAACACTATTTCCCCCCTAATTGGGAGGGAAATGGGGGGAGGGAGAAAAAATGTTCAAAAGGCACTCCCTTGGAGCATAACAAACGTGTGTGCAAAATTTCAGCTCGATCCGATTTGTCTGCTGGGCTGTAGCCCCGTCAATGAACAACAACGACAACAACAACAACAACGAGAAGAAGAAGAAGAACACGAAAAACGTGAAAAATAGTGGTTTTAAAACTGTTATACCCCCGACACCTGATGTTCCCGAGAGCTGAAATTTGGTTTACGTCCTCACGTGCCCCTGGAGAGTTGGTGTACAAAAAATCAACTCTCGAGACACTCAGGGAGCCGCGCTACGATAGGGTGAAAACCCGAACTTGTTCCGTCGCGTAATCAGTGTCTCAGTCGCTTCGGTTTTTTGGGCTTCGGTTTTGTTGGCGGGCGGGACGCTCCCGCGTCCCTAGATTACCTAGTACTGTAGCAACTGCGCAGGTTATCTCATCGCATTGGAACTTTAGGATTCTTCTTCAATAATGAACCTTTGGAATCGCAAAAAAAACAACATTTGAGGATTTACGTTTCAAGATACGTAGATTCAGAAAATCGAATTAAAAAATCCGTCCATCGGACTGTGTCTCCGCACAGTGGGATGAAACGTGAATCTAGCTGTTCAAAAGTCGAAAAATGATGTTTTGACAAGCCAGAACCTGTTAGTTGTGATCTCAGAGAGAGCAGAACAGCTAATTTCAAGTGGGGAAGTGAACTTAGAGCCGTGTGAATAAACAATGTATGTCAAACCAACACAGCCTATGAATGTCTCGTCTCAGTCGTTCAGTAAATTGTTTTCATGAAAGAAAAAAAACTCTGCAAATTCTTGACACAACGGTTTATTATCTTCCTTGTGCAGATCACCCTTCTGTCTATACCAGACTGTGTTGCAAATCGGCACCATACCATATTCTCACCGTACTCATACCATACCATACGAATTTCTTTCCTATCATACCATACTGTACTATACCAAATCATACATACAATAATATACCATACCATACTCATACCATGTCATACAAACCGAGTGAATATTGAAATGTCATCCATTTCTGACCTATATTTAAAATTTCAAGTATCTAGCTCATCATCAAAATTTAATTTGTTTAAACAAATAGGTATTATTTAAACAATTTTACAGACAAGAAAACGAGTGAATATTGCATTGTGATCCAGTTCTGAATTATTTTTAAAATTTCAAGTCAACAGCTCATCATCAAAATTTAATTTGTATTATTACAAAAAGGTATTATTTAAACAATTTTACAGATGAGAAACCGAGTAAATATTGCAATGTGGTCTATCCCCGACTCACGGTTAAAATTTCTAGACTGTAGTTTACCGGGAAGATGTAAAAAGGTAGTTTTATTCTGGGCGTCTGGAGGTTGGGTCACATAACGGCCGTTTTCGACGCCAAAGTTTAGTGTTTTTCCTAAACCTTTGCGCGCTCACTGTGAACGAACGGCTGATCGCACAAAAATCCAATTGGTCTTAAATGATTGGTAATTTTTCAGGTCATTCAAAAGTGAACTAAAAATTACACGATTCAGTTGAATATTTTGAGATATGACATCGTCGAAATTTTAAATTTCGTTTTGAACCCCTTCCCCTTGACCTAGGGTTATGAAAAGTTTCGAGGATCATTGTGGGGCTGGTCCAAACCCAGAAACCAAATTTCGTAATTTTAGCTCAACGCTAACTGGGCAAAGTGCCACGGACGGCGTACGGCGTACGGTGTACGGCGGACGGACGGATTTTTTTTTATTCGATTTTCTGAATCTACGTATCTTGAAACGTAAACCAACAAATTTTGAGGGGGGGTTAAAAAATTTTTTTCTTTGGGCGATTCCAATGGTTCATTATCGAAGATAATAAACCAAAATTATCGTAGTGTTCCATTATGTTTTTAAAATTTGTCTACGAACGCATATTTTATTTACAAAAACGTTAATTAAATCATCTCTTTCTGGACTCCATCATCTCTTTCATCTCTTTACACGGAACCTTATGGAACCTGAAAACTAAGTTTTATCGTATTCTGTTGGTTATTATCAACGTATTTCAATAAAAGTACGGTTCCGGAACCCTTCGGAGGTGGTGTGACAGAATTTTGAAAGGTTTCAGGTAGCGAAATCGTCATGCGGCACAAATTCTTGGTGGAGAACTTGAGAATACAGCGTGGCCAGGGGAAAAATGTTCCTTCTTTTCGGCTTAAGTGGTCATATCATAATGTGACTGTACATACATCAACTACCTATATATGTAGGTAGGTACCTTTATAAATGAAGCTAATCACCGAAAACCGTATGTTTCTATTCAAAGTATACCCCTAGGTACCTCTTCACAAACTAGGCTTACGAATGACCTCTAATGACCATACTGATTACAAAATTCAACTATAATTTCTTTTCCTCAATTTTGAACTGCTAGATTCACGTTTCGGCGTCCGTGGCACTTTACCTAGTTAGCGTTGAGCAAAAATGACAAAATTTGGGGTAATTGTATACAATATATGGCGCCACCTCCAATCGTTTTGATACTAACATAATATGTTAGTACTACCTCTTTATAATACTACCTCTTTATATTTCTATACCTTTCCACTACATTATATTATAATGTAGTGGAAAGGTATAGAAATATAAAGAGGTAGTATTTGAATGCCGGAAACATGTTTGAGCCCGTGAAAGAACCATAGATTAGTTGGACATGTAGATCAAGTGGACGGGGTTGCGGAATAAAAACATCCCCCAAACAACTGATTAGTACCATATAGATTAGTACCATGCCGGAATCGAACCCGGGCCTTCTGAGTGACAGCCAGATAACCTAACCACTAAACCAGATACATAATACAGAACGTTTATTAACATAAGTTATGTACAATACAGGTATTGGGACATAGATTACCAACAGTTGTTGGTAATGTCCAACTAATCTATATGGTACTAATCAGTTGTTTGGGGGATGTTTTTATTCCGCAACCCCGTCCACTTGATCTACATGTCCAACTAATCTATGGTTCTTTCACGGGCTCAAACATGTTTCCGGCATTCAAATACTACCTCTTTATATTTCTATACCTTTCCACTACATTATAATATAATAAACATATTATGTTAGTATCAAAACGGTTGGAGGTGGCGCCATATATTGTATACAATTACCAAATTTGGTTTCCAGCCACCACGATGATGAACTTTTCATAGCCCTCAGTTCAATGGAAAGGGGTTCAAAAAGAATTTTGAAATGTTAAAATATTCATATCTCGCCAAATTCAATTGGAACGGTATAGTTTTTACTTATCAATTCGAATGAACAATCGGCATTTCGCTCAAACGATCAGCGTACTTGCCGTGAGTAGACCGTCCGTTCGTGCTTGTTGCGGAGGCCTTGACAACTAGACTGACATCGGCTGTCCCCGGTGCAACCCGTACAAGGACAAACAGTAATCACAGGATGGCCGCCTCTTTTTAGCATTTTTATCTTATTGTTTCCTTCCGTTTGGAGACTTCCTCGCAATCACATTCCGGTTTGTTAGTTCTGTTTATCAATTGATGCGCCTAACTCGTGTAGACCGAGAAACTACTCTTGAATCGATTCGTGGAAAAACACGGGAAAAAGTTTTCCTTGGAAACTTCACCACCATTTTAGTCAAACTGGATTTTTTTTTATTCCGGCAGAACTTTTATTAATTTGCGAATTTTTGAAGAAAAGGTCCAAAATGTTCAAAACTCGAATTCCCGAAAATGTTTTATACCAAAATCCGTTTCAGACCATCCTGAATTCACAGCCAAAAGACACAGAAAAAAGTCATCTTTCTTTAATTGAAAGGAAGCATTTAATGCATTAAGGGTGTACGTAGTTACTTAGAAGTTTGCAAACTTTGGTGATGAAAACCGTCCGGTAAGAGAGTTTGAGCAGTATTATACTATAATAGGTCCTTCAAACAACATAAAATATAGCATATAAACTACTATTGTTCCAATCGCAATGAAATCTATACAGAACTCACATGTTCCAATTCTCCAAATACCCACCATTAAAGTGTTTACGTAAAAGGACCAGTATTGAGTGAGATAAAGCAGTTTGGTATTTCATGTTTTTTACAGTTGCGGTTATTTCACGTGGGATCGCCAAAAATGTTGGGGTTCACAAGCCCGGTTAATGATGTTGGGGTTCACACCCTCGATGCTTTACATAACCCTAGGCCATTGGGAAGGGGTTCAAAACGAATTTTGACACTTTGAAAAACGCATTTTGCGCAGTTAGCCTAAAGTTAAAAAAGTTCGTTTAACGGTTCGGTCTAGGGATGCAAATAAATATTCGATTATTTGACCCCGTATAATCGATTAATTTTAATCAATGTTTAACTGCCGATTATTTTTATTAATCGATTATCACTGGTTAATCGATATTATTACTGATAAATCGGTTTTTGAATACATCAGGATCGAATGCATCATAAATACATCGTATACATCATAAATCACTTTCAAAATCCAGACGTATTCGAAAACCGATTAATCAGTAATAATAATCAATTAATACAAATTAAAACGACCCGTCGTTGTTATTGTTACTACCTTCATGGATGAAGGAAAGAGGTCAGAGGTCGCCACCTACAAACGAAAATAACCATCGGAAAGCAAATAAATATGCGTTTGAAATAAGTGCGTAAAAATCGATTATTTACTTTCGATTAATCAAACATCGATTATTCAATATCGATTAATCGAACATCGTTTATTCAATACCGATTAATCAGTCACATCGATTATTAGCTTACGATTAATTATTTGATGTTATAATCGATTATTTGGTTCCGATGTTTGCATCCCTAGTTCGGACCACACCCACCATTTCCTTGAAACTTTCCACAATTAATTATGAAATATTATCATCATATAATTATTAAGTATATAATATTATTATTATTAATTACCAAAGTAATTAATTATTGCCAAGGTTGGAAGGTGGAAATAAAAACCCCAGATTTGTATTTGTCGAAATTATTTGTAAGTAATTAATTTATCATCTCTATAACGTTTTATCTACCCTTTAGTCATGTAGACAGAAGGATGATCTGCACAAAGAGCGTCTTGTGTCACGAATTCGCAGGGTTTTTATACATTATAATGTGATGTCTACCGTACATTAATTTTTGTGACAGAGGAGTCCTTAACTCGATCCTCGAGCAGTCAAGAGAATGAAGAATTGAAATGAAACGGATTTTTTTCACAATGTGACAGGGGTCGGATTAGGAGTTGCCAATATCCCGACAGAATGGTCGAAAAGAATCAACGCCATACGCCAACAATCTGACGCTCCGCTGAATATTCATAGCTTTTTACCTCCTTGATTTTATAAAGTGCCCTGAGGGGGAGAGTTGGTCAGTGAAGGTTGGCAACACGGAGAAAGACAAATATTTGGAATTAAAACAATCTGAATTTCACATCTGACCCGTCGTCCCAAAGCCTTCAGACCAGACAATTGGTCGTGAGGGGTCAGTTGGGATTTCGTGGGGGCTTTTTTCCTCGTATAAAAGGGAATCGAGGTGTAATCTGAGCGCTTCTGAGCTTTTGAAGGGATGAAAGGAAGAGAATTGGGGTATGAACAGTTGTTGAACGATATGTTTCCATTCGTGATAGAAATCTGTTCCAACTGGATTAAACCAGTATGAGATAAAATGTTCGCCCACTCTACCACTCGGAGGAATATACTGTTGGTACCTAATGTACCTACAGACATTATTTTTTTTTTTAAATCTCTTTGTTTTGTTGAGACAATTATAAAATAATAATATGCCTCATTGAATAGTGTAGGCACGTAAATAAATACATACTTCTGTATGCAACAAACATGGTAGTCGAGGGTTAATGACAAACGATTTGACATTTGTGTGAGTTATATACATTATTGTCACTTTCTATATTTACACAGATTGGGTAGGCAACTTGAGTGACGCGGGTCTATCTTTCTATGAAGTCTTGAATGTGCCTGGGATGGGTAAGGCGACCAAATGAAGGGGGACCTACAGAATGAAAATTGGGCAAATCTCCTGTTCCCATAATACGAACATTATGATATTTTAACACCTTGAGCGCCACCTGCCCCAATCTGGGTCATAGAAGTTTTGGCTGGGGGACCACCTGCACCAATCTGGGTCAGGGAAGAACTACCCGTTTATAGCTCCATGTCTGTGCCGGGAGCACATATTCTTACGATTACCTACTGCAATGGGTTGACCTTGGCTAGTCCCAAGGTGACTGGGAACAGACTTTGTCCGAGCATGTTTCGACTAAAAGTAAGTAAAAATCGAAGATGAAGTGGAAGACGGGTTTCCGACATTTTGAGGGCACGCGTCATCGAGCGCGTCATGGGAGAATGGATGGACCTCCTGCCAGGTCCTGGGGTTCTTCCATGATGTGTGATCTCATATTGTCGAAAACACATCATACATCCATGGTTAAATGCGATATGGATGTTATATTCCTCCGTGGTTTCTTTATACGGCCACAAAATGTATGTGAAAGAAGTAGATAACTTTGTTTACTCATAGATAGTAGTTGTGATTGCAGTTTGTTGAAGTCCCTAGGGATTTAGTGTGTTAGGTACTACTCAGGTTCCAAAACACAAGCTTCTTCAGTAGGTATGACACATGCCCCAATTTGGGTCAAGTGACAAACTGCATCCTGTTTCTCCCTCACAGGCGGGGACATGCGCCATTTTTTATGAAAATGAACCCAAAAATTCAACAAAACATTACTACTGTATTCAAATAGGGATTAGAAGGGGAAAGGTAAGAAAATACGTGCTTGGTCCGTGGGGACGGTTTTGCAAAGTTATTTTGCCGCTAGCTTTAGATGCTAACAACAATGAATTAGGCAAAAACTGAGGGGAAAAATTCATTGATTTGGTGTTCACCATTTAGAGCTTGACGGGAAATCGCCCAGAAAAACTAGGTAAAATGATACTGTAGCCTTGGTGACTCTTAGAGAATTAACCCAAGTACTTCTGGATGTACAGAGAACATTGAAGTCACGTTGAAGACGATTATAGTTGTACACCCATACACGTTTAAAATGCATATTTCACGAGTATATCGATGAAATTTATATTTATATTTAATATAAATAGTTTACTTACCTATACCGCTGGTGGTGATTTTCTACACTACCAAAAGAAATAGAAAGCTTCGAAGCTACCCTTACATTTTTCACGAGGTAAAAATATAATTAACTTACGAAAACTCAATTCGGAACAACCACTCTCTCAATCTTCATTTTAAGATGATATCATTACTGAAACCATTCAATCCCGAATCGATTCCTCTTTGTGCCTCTGAATGTTTCATAACTCCCCATCATCCCGCCACCGGTGAAGGCTTTGCGGGGTGAAGTCTGCAACTCCAAAGGGGTCGTCCAACTTGCTTTGAAAAGAATCCATTACTGCCCTTAATAATATGCGCCACCTTTACCATTCAAATTTCGAAACGCGGCGGAAGCACATTCACAGTTAAATGAAGTACCTACTCGTTCGCAATTTTTTCCAACCTTTGTCCTTGTTGCGAAGTTCTCAAGAACTTGCACATTACTCGGGAAAGGTGTTTTTTTTTAAGAGTCGCTGCGAGCTGAGAGGTTAAAAGGGACGACGTTATAACACTTTCTGTACCTCAGCCTTCTAATTGGGAGTTGCTTTTTTCACGGTGACCCTCCTAAGTATTTTTGAAATGTAACTATGGCAGCAAATGGAAAAAATTTAAAATTCTCATACTTCAGAGGTTTAAGTAAACACAAATCGAGCAAGATTTCGCCTCGAATTACAGACAGAAGAGCTTTTAGGTGTGGAGTTGATAATGGCTCATACATCCAGTACATTTTCTTAGATTTCGTTTTAATTTAATTTTTCACTTTCTCTCGACATACTGTTTCAAGTGCAGTTTAGTGTCCAGTGACACTTTTCTGTATGTGCAGGCATGGGGGGGTTAACTGCACGGTATAAAAAGTACTGGGCCAAGGACACATCCTTGAGGAACTCCTGCTCTCTATGTTCTTCAACTTTGAATATTCTTCTTCTAGGCCTATACATACTCAGCCATGACCGGCACGTGATCCGCCCGGTGAAACTAAAAAAGATCTTCTTTGAAGTTCATCGAACTGATTCACACTAGAGCGACACGTGGAAGCGAAAGTACGACGACGCCGTACTGTGATCATCATGTTTTGGGACGGTATTTGTCGATTTTCATGGCCGTGTTTTTCTGCAATTTCTCAAATATATTGGTGTATTTGGTTGAAAACATGGATGATGAAAAACTAATTGCATTTGTGCGCGCACATCCCGTGCTGTACGACCAGTCGAATTGAAACTACATACATTGACTCACCTCCACTGCAGCATCCTGTGGATGCCTTTTTAGCATTAAAAACCACCTCGAGAATGGATTGAGGCGAAACATGTCTTTAATGTCGTCCTGAAATACGACTTGAAGGTGCTTCGAACCAACAGCAGTTTGTTTCACCATGTTTCCCCATACTCTTTCCGATCCATAAACTATCCCTGATATACATATAAGCCTATGAATTTGAACAACAGTTCTACAATCCACTGATGAAAAAGCAGAGAGTAACAGTATTTCCAAAATTATCCTCAGTTATCATGAACCTATAACACGTTTAAATTAGTTCTTTCTACGTTATGACAAAGTGTAATAAAGTTGTATCTTTTCATTGAATTTTATTTAATGTTACCCCACAAACTGCCAGTCTTTCTCTTGGTGTGATCTCTTTTCTCCAGCGCGTATATTGCTTTGCTACATCAACTTCCAACTAATTCAGCAGTAAGTTGAACGAATTTTCAGACATTCTGAAATATTCAAAAAATTCCGTTCCATCATTTACTAATACCATGTAAAGTGTAGCTAATTACCCTTCTGTTCCTCTATTTTTTCATGCTCGGTGAACCCACTTCCGTTTTCTTCTCGTTTCTACTTCTTCTTCAACCAGAATCAATGCAATAATGGAAGTTCATCCTTTAAACGTCCCAAACTGGTACTCCACTAGTAGTATACTAGGTAGTACTTTAAATTGCCGTATTGAAGTTTGGTCTAGCATTCAATTAGGCGGTTCCCTACGAATCAGATATGCCCATAAATAAGGTGTTCTTATTTCAATCTCTACATTGACTGTACATTGCTGAACTTGCCCAAGGCTCATGACAAACATGTTATTTATATCGTAACTTGGAGGGTAATATGGAATTATACACAAGTTTTTCCAGATTTTTACTTGAAAAAGTAATTTCATCTGCGAGAAACTCCACAACGGGATCCCTACAATATTGTTACCAGTACCTAAACTAATCTACATGCATGTAGGTAATTTGCTATAGTACGTGCCTACCGTCCGAGGAACTTCCACGATATCGATCGAAATTAGATACTCTGAGAGCCAGCAACCCTTGCGTGGCGGCACGGGGCATCATCATATCGTTAGCCCCGTTAGATTAGGTATTGGCAAAAATACACTTTCTTTAAAGCTGCTTCAACAAAATAAGGAATAAATAGCATTTACTTATCGCAGTTCCACCTAGTTAAGTAGAGTCTAAATAGGGTTTGAGCCGTATAGACATAAACGAATATCTCCAGCATTATACCAAATTCAAGAATCTCTACATTGTTGAACATTGACAAGTGCTTGAGGTTTGATTCATTAGTGTTGAAATCGTCCATGGACATTCCTTTTGAATTTCTTTCTCACATTAGTGTTATTTCGTGAATCTACTGTTAGTGAATTAGTGTTATTCAGTGAATTTAGTGAATTAGTGTTATTTAGTGAACTAGTGTTATTTCGTGTTTATTTACCTAGTGAATTTTCGAAGAAAAGGAAGCTCTTATTGTACTCGGTCAAAATTTTTATAAAAAGTTCAAATTCGCACGAAAAATCCGTTTTGGCAATTGAAAGACTGAGGTAGATGGGCAGAATTCTAAGAGGGGGTTTTGGAGAGTTTTAGGGGGGAAATTACTCATAAATTCCAAAAATGAAACAGTCTGACGTGTGACACAAACGTTTTTAAAAGCTTTTTCACTCTGAACACGATGGTGAAGTCAGAATTGCAATATCGCATTCCGTTCTCCAATTGGAGGACTTTGAAGATGAAGAAACGTGGTTGATACTTGAGATGTCCTTCACGGTTCATCAGCTATAATCTGATAACGGAATGAGATATCACAATGTGTTACTCAGCGTTAAAAAAAACTAAAAGCTGAGGTGTTACTCGGCAAGAAAAGGAGACAAAATCTGTTAAAAAACCAGTAAAGTGTGGGTCTGGGGAATATTTAACGTACCTAACCGCTTCAAGTAACCTAATACCTACTGTCCAGTAACCTATTACTAGAAAAACCCATTACTGGAATAACTGTTTAGAAACTTGGGGGAAAGGCCTTTGAGGGCCTGTTAGTCGCCAGCCATTTGGGATTCTGTGATAATAGGTTGGCTGGGACTATTCCAGGTAATAGGTTACGGAAAACGAATGCGTGACGATAACTGTCGACAAGTTATTTGAGTGAGTACTGACTTAGTTTCGAGTAACAGTGACTCTGGTAATAGGTTGTGGTATTAGGTTATTTTGGTAGTAGGTTACCTACCGGCGACTCGAGAACCTTTCCAGCGCCTAACGCGGACTGGAAACCCAGTTGGACGCTGGAAAGGTTTCCGAATCGCCGGTAACATTACCAAAATAACCTAATACTACAACCTATTACCAGAAGGTCGTTGTTACTCGATAGCCTATTACCAAGAAATGACCGGATTAGCCATGCCTAGTAAAGTGGAGGTATTTTACATAGAACCAGTTATTTCTTAATAAATTCGCTCTTATAGCCATGCTGCATGGTTGGTGGTTTTTATTTTCTTTTTTGTCTATTTTCATAATAAAGGACGTTGATTCAATTCAAAGTCAAGTTTCAAGTATTTAAGCAGCTCATGAATCTCATATTGGTCTCAAGGTCCCTTGTCCTGAATATTGAGAGATTTGTGAGCACATCTATCGTACTGGAGTTTAGTCGGATAATAACCCAACTCTCGAACAGAAACTTTGAAAGTGTATCAGCGGAGAGGATCATCAGTGAACCTCGGGATTACACACTTAGGTCTCCGGCCGACCATCCTTGAAGGGCCAGTATTGTAGGTTGAGCTTGCGGATCCGCTGGCAGTCGGCCTAATACTAATAACATTAGGAGGGACGTGTTTGAGGGTAACTTAGCTTCTCCGCACTGATTCGACGCAGCCCTCCCGGCGGATTCATTGACTTTCAAGCACTTTTACCTTGGCCGCTTTTCTCGATTTTATCTCAACCTCGCCAGAGCACTTCGGTAGCTCATTCGACGAATAAAGAAACGGAATCGTCCAGACGGAAGAGCAGTTGGTAGTGCCCAGTTAAATACTGCCCCGTGAAACAGAAACGCCTCATCTGTTACAGAGGCAAATTTTCGTAATGTTATGATTTACTGTAAATCATAACATTACGAAAATTTGCCTCAAAACTTCCTCAATGGAAACGTCTAATACGGCCTCCACAGTCATTCCAGTGACCCCAATTTTTTAGCCGGTACTCCATATTGACTTAATGTAAATACGTATAATTACAAACTCGATTTTCACATTAAAGGAATCGATTGTTCCAATTGAGGCGATTTTTCAAATTTTACGCTCGATTGTTTGGGGTTTTAGTTAAGAATAAATCCCTCTTCTCGCCTAAAGGTTATTTACTTTCACAAAAACAACTATTTGTTGATATAGTGTTCTGAAGGAGAAACACCTCAACACCGGAAGACCCGATATAATAAATGATGAATTCCTAGTTTTTTGTTTAAAAAGACCTCAAGCCCAAACAGTAAATATTTGATTGAAAAACGCCTTATAGTCTCATTTTTTTAATACAAAAATGTAGAGACAATTTAAGAAAACTCGGCGCTTCGCGCCTCGCCAGGGGGCAAGCCCCCCTGGACCCCCCGGATTTTTCTCTTCTATACTTTGTATAGAACGAGGTATTTGCTATGCAAAACATGAATAATGTTTTTGCGTCCCGTTTCCCCTTTTCCGAATGTTGTTTACAGTTTTATTTACTCAGGGCTGTATCTCAGCTTCTTCGATATTTACAGCGGTTTTGGCAGTATATAATTTATGCATAAATTAAAGGCTTTCCAACGAATGGAGAACGATTTTTGTCCGTTGAAAACTAAAGAAGTTTCATTTCCCTAGAAACGGCTCGGTTGTACGTGAAAATCATTAAAAATCTTCGTGACATAATTTCGTGACTTAAACTTCGTTACGCTTTTCAACTCTGGTAGGCCACCGCAAAAACATTATTCATGTTAAAATTCATTTTATAAATTTGAAAAATCGGACGAAGCAGGGCCTGTTCTCATTAATATAGTGAATTTAGACATTTATATCAATCACAGCCTGAGATATCCTTCAAAAACCTTCTAACCTAGGCCCTTGAACTCTTGCAGCAGTCTGAGTCTGGCTGGAAGAACACCATATTAAGTCCTGGAAAGCCTTGATGTGCTATTTGCCTGAACTTGGTCAGCTATGATTTGTTCTTGAATAGAACCACAGAGACCATCTTACAACAGATTCTGGCGTCTCTCGCAAATCTACTTTTTAATTAATCGTTTACAGTTCTGAGAGTGACTTCCAGTACAATACGAAATTGAATTCCAATTATAGTTTAGCTCTTGAACTACTGATTTAATTCAAAATCAAGCAATCAATACAAATAAAAAATATTAGTGAAAAAAACCATTGAATGACGGTTATAATATAACCGTTATATTATAAGAATAGCTTGAGGAACACAAAATGACCAACGACTTAATGCGATTTGTGTGATAGAAATAGAGTACGCATGTTCGAAATCAGGGTTGGCAATGTTTAAAACAAATGTTTTAAACAGTGTTTAAAACACGAGCAAAAAAAACCTCGGTGTTTTAAACATTAAAAAACTGTTTCATTTGCCAAGTTTCTTTTATTTGCTGGGAATCGAAAAGGTATTTCAATAATCTATACTTACTATCCTTGTGTTGCATTGTTCATTCACTCTCTCCTGGAACTCAATTTTCGAGGGATTGAAATTGAGCATTGAGCTATCGACTAAGTAATTCTGAAAATTAAAGGATATCCACTTCAAATATTACACTTAATCAAATGTTTTTTAATCGTTCGTAGAAAGTTGGCAAGTAATTTACATTTAATGTGTTCTATTTCTCTTTGTATCTCATTCCTCGTTTGTGTTTTACACAACCCAGATATACAGTGACACCATTATAGCTACGTAGGTACTAGCTATCGAATTAAAACAACATTATATTATATCCAGGTACTCTAGTCAGTGGATATAATATATCCGATCAATATAATAATGCTGTAACGACAAGAATACCACATGCATTAAATTAAACCTTCAAGACCAGATTCCCAAAATATTGGTTTTTCGAGATGTTACAGTATTCCACGACGGGTGCGATTTGTCTACTTTCGAAATCACTTTCGTCATCGTCATTGTTCATGTTCACGCCAAGAGCACTTTGTTTGGTTTGAATGGACTTTGTTTTAATAAAGTTATGTAAGTACGGGTACTCTGGTACTGGTATACATCAGATTCAGAAGGTGGAAAATCCAATTGAATAGTAAGACGTTTAAATATGATTAAAATTATTAGAAAATAACAAAACACAATCTACAACAAATCGTTTAATGCAAATAATAGCATTATAATGGAAATTAATGCATTAAAGCGTTTCAAATAATACAAACTAATGGTGGTTTGCTTAGAACAAAAAACTGTTTTTTTTTTCTTTTTGAAGAAAAAACATGTTTTCTGTCAACCCTGTGTGGAACAATAAGTAGGTGTAGATACTTAAGCAGCCAGAAATTGATGTGGAAATTATTATCTTCAAAAATGACGTGAATCACCATTCAGTTTCTGATGAATGCTGAAAAAAAACGTTAGCAACACGATCATTACTAACCTCCACAATCCGACGAGCTTGACAGTATCGGCTCAATTCCAATGTACGAGTACAATCTGCCGGTATCGTCGTATATTCGTATCGTCGGAAACTGTTGTGAATCACATACCCGTCGGTAAGTGGGTACCTGACGAGACTGCAAAATGGAGAATTGTGTCGAGAATCTGCGGTTACCGAACGGCTGAAACTGCCGGCAATCCGAAGCGGTGGAACTACTTTGAGAAATGAAATGTCAACAGATCGATGGAGAGGACGGAGGAGACGTCGCGACGTCTGAATCGTACGAGACTCAGTCGTCAAATATTGTCTTAAAACCTCATCCAACTAATTCAATACCATTAATCAATTTTTTTTAGCGCTATTTTGGGTAAAACATTGAAGTTTGGGAGATCAAGTTGTATTCAGCTCCACGTCTAACGGTAAACGTCTACTTCTCGTCACAAGCTGTTTTCGAGTCTTCTACTTGGTAATTTTAGAAGAAGAAAAATACTTACAAGAACTTATCTCTTTGTTATATTAAATCCATAACAGGAAATGAAGAATTTCTCAAATTAAAAACCTCTCACCTCCAGCTGTCCCACTCTAAGATGTCACTTCTTCAAACGTTTTTGTGAGAAGCCTTCAAAGGTTACTAGCGTCGTTTAAAATATATATCCCCTTGAAATTTCCCAAGGTTTCACTTCGGCAGGTTAATTTCGTTGAAACATCACATCACCTTAGCAAAAATTACAGTATCAATGTCCCATGAATCCATCCTTTCTTGGGTTTCCCAAACCACCCCCTAAACGCCGTGCATAAACGCCGCCATACCATACTCATACCATGTCATACAAACCGAGTGAATATTGCATTGTAATGGTGTTTCTAGCTAAGTGGCAACACTTTTATATGGCGCCAAGAAAAGGTTCCAAAACCTTGTCGAGACAGAACTCTGTCCAGTAGATCTACTGAAAGTGATAAAGCGATAGCTGTGTTCCACCTCTCTCTATTGACTTGCACCATTCAGTATTGGTAAGTTTTACTTTATCATTTTTATAGGCAAGGTAAAGCCTGTGGGAAAGGTACAAGATCCCCATGTTTCATGTTTCTTTTATGTGTTGTCTCAAGAACAATCTAGTTTTCGTTTGAATTTCTTTCCCTTGGTTTTCTCTTCCCTAGCCTCTCTTGAAATTAACCTTCGAACTACAACATGCGGGCAAAAATGACCCGAAGGCGCTAAAGAGAGGGGCGGACAGAAGGGTAGTAGTGGGAGGGGACTGGGACCTTGAGTACAGCAAGTCTTCCTGCGGCTGTCAACGGTACAAGTATTTTTATCACCATGAAAATGCATAGATATCCACGAAAAATAGACAGAAGAAGAAATAGACAACAAGATTGAGGTGCGTTTCTTATTACATTCTTACTCCTTACATTTCCTGTTAAAATTTTGAGAAAGCAAGTTTCGCCGGAGACGCCAGGTTAGACTGAAGGGCTCTGTGAACTGTGCGAGTTATATTGGCGAGATCACTTTCCCGCTCCAACTCCAAAGAAACGAATTGAAATTGGGACTTATTCCTCAAACGGTCAGAAGACCTGTCCAATTACCATCACTCAACTCTCTGAATTCATATAACTTTCGAGAAAAAGGTGCTCTTTACAGTTCCTATTACTATTGTTTTTTTGTTTTTTTAATTTCAGGTCAAATACTTTATTGCACCAAATACAATTTATACAACAAGATCTTTTATTCTGACTTATAATGAGTAATTACATTATATGACCGTTGAATATTTATCTTAAATATTGTGGCTTATTCAGGAGTATCCTACTCATGACTGGTTACAAGAATACCTATTACAAAATTTTTTCATTTCATTATTAAATTATGTTTGGATATACGAATTCAATGTGTTAATGGCGAATGATATATCAAAATAATAAGTCATCTTCAACACATTATCTTTATTCATATAAACGTCATCTTGTAAGGGTTAAGCAGGGATGTCCATTGAGAACTTTCCACTTCGAACAACGAACAATTGATGAACTGGGTCAGTGGGAAATTAGCGTAGACTTACGTAGACATATCCCTGATGATATCCGCCTGTTGGCGAAGTGGTCGGAAATTGGGACACTATGTCATCTTTCAATCATGAATATTTTTCTATTTAAATTGATACTTGGCTGTTAGTGTGATGGGAGTAATTCACAAATTATTTCAAACGAATTCACTTATAAAAATCAATTCTCATTTTACCTGACAAGTGTCCAATAATGAGGTTGGCGGAAATAAGGTAAAGAGAAAATTAATTCTAAAACCAGAGCCTCATGGAACGTGCTCGCGACAAATTATTATTATTATTTTTTTTTTTTTTTTGCCCCTAAATCAAGGTACATTTAAGAAGAGAAACGTGTCCTGGTTCAACTTTTCCCGTCTGAACCTGAAGAAACAATAATCCAATTCGAGAACCAGGAAGTCTAAGGAGGAGAACGAACTTGAATTACGGGCGAGTCACATCACGTACTTATTAGGGTTCTGCCGAGCTAACTTCTTCGGCCTGACGACTTATCAAGGTTCCTTAATACCTCAAGTCACTTCAGAAAGGATTATCCTCCTCCTGAACTCCAGAAAAGTCGACCAACTTTTAATAGTGTTTTTTGTTTGATATTCACAACGAGGGGCTGAGAAAAATTATAAGTTCATAGTAGGTACCACATCACCACAATCCAATATACTCGTATACTCGGCTTTCGTTAATTTTCTTATGTTTGATCACCCTGAACACGAATCGGGCATATCCATAACATAGCGTACAATCAGCGCTGAATCTGTACGATTATACGGGTTTTTTTACGACTTTTTCTCTCCCATCGAATTTCTTTAGGACGACAGTTTCTAGGTGTTTTTCCCAATATCAACCCAAAGTCAAATTGTTCAAGTCGTCTCAAAATATTTTTAAACTAAACATATTTACTTATCTGATTTTTTTCTCAGATGAACTAAAAGTCTGGAAAAACAACCATGTTTCTTCATCTTCAAAGTGATCCAACTGTTAGGACGGAATAAGTTATCGCGATTCTGACTTCACCCTCGCGTTCGGCGTAAAAAAACCATTAAAATGAGGTATCACTTGTCAGACTGTTCAATTTTTAGCAAATTTCCGGAAAAGCTATTGCTATCGGTCCAAAATGTTTAAAACTCGAATTTCTGAAAGTATTGCATACCACAATCTGTTCCTGACCACCCTGAATTCACTGCCAAAAGACACGGATTCTACCCATACGAGTATACCCAGAACCGGGCCACTATTAGGGATGTTTAGGGGAGTTTTATTACCCATAAATTCCCCAAATGAAATAGTCTGACAACTGACGCCTCATTTTAAAAATTTCTTTACGCAGAACACGATGGTGTAATCAGATTTGCTGTATCACATTCCGTTCTCAAACTGAAGCACTTAGAAGATGAAGAAACGTGGTTGTTACTTGAAATGTTCTTCACGGTTCATCTGCTCTAATCTGATAACGCAACAAGATGTCGCATTTCCGATAGGGATTTGCCAATTCGTCCGATTCGCCAAAATAAATAGATTTAAATCGAATCGATTTTATAGAAAACTATCGAAAAGAACCGCGATTTGTATTTTAAAAAAGAATCGATACATCTATGAATCGATTTTTTCCTCTCAAAACTCAATCTTTTCGGAGTAGAAAGTGAAGAAACATTATTAAGTAGGTACATTATGAAACCTGAATTGCAGTAACTACTTTTACTCGTACATTAAATTGCTACCCAGCTCCAGCACAATAAACAGCAATAAGTAGGTAGATATTACCTACCCTCTGCTTCTCCATCATGGAGGAGGCAGATGCGTTTTCTCGATGCGTGACTCGAGTATCTAAAGGAATGTTTGGAGACCAAAATGTCACCATGATTTTATGAAAATTTAATATGGATCTGGTCTACAGAGCATTGGAACACAAAAATACTTGTCAAGAGAAGAACAGTATCGGTTTCCGATTCTCGAAAATCAGAATCGTATCGGCCGATTCTTAAAATAAAAAAAAATAATCGGAACATATCGATTCTTTTTTGAAAAAGAATCGATTTATTCAAGAATCGATTCTTTTTGAGCATCCCTCATTTTCGACTTCACCATCGTGTTCACCGTTGAAACTTTTTTAACTGAGGTGATACCGCACATTATTAATTGTTATTAATTCAGTATATAAAGCTGTCGGACGGTGCTGCCTCAAGTTTGATGAACGGTAGTAGGTAGTACAGCGACAATGGCAAACAAACGGCTCCAGTGGCTGGCGGACGACTATCAATCGTCGGATCTGTTGACCCGGTCGACACGAATTTCCTATTCACTTACCGCTTTCGGGCTTAATTATCAGGTTAGTTAGTCACCTCTTTATTTCTAGGTGGGTGAAACGTGTCCTAATCCAGTCTGATTCTCTCCACTTTGAATGGGTACCAACGCTTCTTCCCTCACCGACTGGAATCAAGATTTTGAATAGGCAGCGGCCATTTCTAATTGGTGTCTGAACAGTGGGGTATTGGGCACTGAATCAGCGACTCCCCATAGAAACAAACCTTTAATCTGCTATTTTGAGAAAGGCTTCCTCGATTTTTTGAACATGTAGGTACATGTCGTATTTCCCGCCAAAATGGTCTGTTATAAACGCTCAATTGCCGTCATCTTCTTTCTAACGGAATTAATTATGTCCAAGCGAAGTGTTCCAACGTTTTCCAACCTGAACATCATAATATGATAATATTATTATAATAGGAGTTTCAATAAAGAATCTTCATCATAAAGAACCTACCTTCGTAGAACCTACCACGCTATTACATTAAAGTAGGTGAAATTAACCTCCATCACAATCCCAAACAATTTATCACCATTCTAAGGACCTACCACAATAAGGAACTGTTGTCAGCTGCTGAACCAACAAAAAATGAACAATTTGGGCAAATAATGTACTTACACATATCGGGATACTGTCAACTCAAGGGTGTATTTTGCTTCACATACCTGAAACAAGAACCAAATCGTGTTAGAAAATACAAATAAGCCAAAAACAGACAGCAGTGAAGTGAACTTCAACATAATTAATGATTTTTGTTCAACTTTATTTGACTTGATATAAAAATAAGGACCTTCAGATCTTATGATAATTCTCGATCTCTGGTAGTAACTAGATAATCATTTTACAATTTAGGATATCATCTCTTGCATGGAAACGCGGTAAGGTTATCAGGGCCCCAGATATTCTCGTTGTCCGGTGATTTACCCTAACGCTCCTAATTCAACTCGTTTTAGCATGAGATCTTAGTGTTTGGGATAACGAAGTTTTTCCCTCCTTCAGAAATAAATTCAGTTCGCACTAATGCGAACGAACATTAAAACTCTCCTGGAACGAGATAAGCGCCCTTTGATTGTGTCAAACGGAATGTTACCGTACTTTCGTTTCGCACGGTATAATTACCCTTGAAAGGGCCACAGTGCCCTTTACGGCCGGTTTCGGATGACATCCAGAGAATTTCCGTTTGTGAACAGCCCACGATATCATAATGAATCATGTTGAAAGGGTCGGGGGGAACGACTCTACTTCATGTTCGATTAAACGAGTGGATTCCAATGAACTTGACAACCAGCAGACTCGCTTTTCATATGATTTTATCGAACTTTTGATTACGTTAAGGATTCCGTTAGATCTGTACGGGAAGCCGAATTATCGTATGTTATCAAAACTTATGGTACAAAAGAAATTAAAGAAAGTAAATGTAGTCACCTCCCTAAGAGAATCGTTAGAGGCTTCTTCTAGTTAATATAACGCATAAACAATTAATATAGTACATAATTCCCTTCTGATTTATCTTCACGCTTACCTTCATAAGAGATGAATTCAGGTTCTCAATTATGTTCATTCTATTTGTTGCAGATTATTATTATCTCTCTAACCTCGTTAGTACCCACACAGAAAACAGACGTCTACTAGATCTTGTAGTTCACCTAACTGTGATCTTCTACAGACATGATTTAGACCAACATCGACGTCTATTTCTGGTTTAAACACCATCTTCTTCGTCTACGTCGATCGGTAGATGTTCTATAGATGTCAATTTTTTGTCTGCAGCTTGTCTATGGGTCGTAGATTAAATTTAGATGTCTTTAGATGTTCCTTCTCCGTCTACATTACATCGACATCGCTCATTGGGTGCAATAGTGTCATATCTCCAAATTTGATGCTTCGGTGTAGCCGAATTGAAAACAACCATTTCAACTTTGAAATATTCTGCTACGAATTTCAAAGTTGAAATGGTTTTTTTTTCGATTACCCCGAAGGATCAAATTTAGAGATATGACACTATTGTAACCAATAAGCGATATGTAGACATCTACTCTCCACAGACCGTGTTGACGACTGGTAGATGATCTACCGACATATAATGCAAATCTACGTCTCGTCTACCTGATCAGGCCTGGTGGTGGCTGTTACCCGGTGGAGGTCGACGTTTTACTTCAGCCACTATGACTGCCAGATTGATAGACGCCGTCAAGACGTTGATAGACGCCGTCAACAGGTCGATAGACGCCGTCAAGAAGTCAATAGACGCCGTCAACAGGTCGATAGACGCCGTCAAGAAGTCAATAGACGCCGTCAACAGGTCGATAGACGCCGTCAAGAAGTGAATAGACGTCGACATCGTCTGGACGTCGAGGTCGCCCAGGCGTCGATAGACGCCGTCCAGACGTCAATAGACGTCGCGTCTTCATCTACGCCTGTAGACATGTCTACATATTCAGTTGAATAGACGTCTATTTGACTGACCAAAAGTAACCATTTAGACGTCAAGGAGCTCATCTACCACAGACGATTTAAATAGAAAATTTAATAGAAGTCTAATAGACGTCTATTGGTTGACGTAAACACGTCTAGTAAACGACTGTGCCAGATGAGCTCCTTGACGTCTAAATGGTTACTTTTGGTCAGTCAAATAGACGTCTATTCAACTGAATATGTAGACATATTTTTTTTTCTGTGTGGGTATCCATGTAACCACCCAAGCGTCATCTTCTCGAGGCCACTTGGCCACCAAGCTACATGCGATGACGTTGGACGATTGCTGCGTACATTGGTAAAATTTACTAATACTCGTATAATACCACTTTATTAAAGTGGTATTAAATTTACCAATTTGATACCGCTTTCCTCTCGGTTCAAAATTCCTACCTAGAATTGCAATATCTCATTCCGTTCTCACACTGAAGCACTTTGAAGATGAAGAAACGGGGTTGATACTTGAGATGTTCTTCACGGTTCATCTGCTCTAATCTGATAACGGTGTGAGATATCTCAATTCTGTTCAGAAAACAACATCGTGTTCAGCGTGGAAAAATCTATGAACTGAGACCTGTGTTACTCGATTGAAAAGGAGACAAAATTTGTTATTAAACCAGTAAAATTGAGAAATGTTACATAAAATCAGTTATTTCTTCGAAAATTCGCTCGTTTAGCCATGGTGCGGTGTGTTGCACATCCGAAAAACATTAGTACCCCGAATTCCCGAATTTTGATATCGTCCAAGAAAAAACACTACACCCCCTCAAAATTTGAGGGTTTACGTTTCAAGATGAATGGATTCAGAAAATCGAATAAGAAAACTCTGCAAATGCATGAAGAAGCGGTTTATAATCTTCTATGTACTTAATGATTATAAAATATTGTTAGTCATTAATAATTTTTATTTATATATTTTTATATTAATAACGGTTAAAACCGGTAAAATGGAGACATTTGACATAAAATCAGTTATTTCTTAAAACATTCGCTCTTTTAGCCATCAACTCGATATCTGAAACCACGTGCTGTTCGAATCAGCTGGGCCAGTATGAACAATGACCCGAATGTTGATGACTTTTGATTAGATCCCACCGTATGTAACCGTTTCGAAATCTCCCCGTAGCGCCATGGCGAGATGATCTTTTACCATACCATACAAGCTAAAATTAATTCAGTGTTACAAATTTTAAGATTTGTGTTCAATCTTGAAAAGTTACAACGCTGAAGGAGGCTTTTTTAATACATGAATCGTTTATTAACCCTTTTTGCACGATACAGATAATATGTACCTACTTATTAAAACGATTTATGTATTAAAAAAGCCTCCTTCAGAACTTTGCGTTCATAACTGTACTTGTGAATATATTATATTCACAAGTACAATTATGAATAGGGATGTTCCGATATTATCGATACCAATGAATATCGATATTTTTGTTTCGATATTTCCGATATTATATCGATATCGGAAATGCGATATTATCGTGATAATGCTAAAAGATTATGGTGAATATCGGCTTTCGATTTTGTATTTTTATAAGTTGATTGTTTTTCTCGTACAAATATACGGTTTTTTATCCTGATGATCACGGAATGTTTATGATATTCTTATGATCTCCTTTCTTATTAGGCCCCATATACATTTTATTTCCTATTAAAAATATTGTTTGTCTTTATTGTGATTTTTCAGTCAAATGGTAATTATTAATCTATCTGTATTCCAATATATTTTATCTTTTAATGAACGCCGAATTGTTTCTGTCGCGGTTCGGTCTCCAGAGACTGGTTTGGAGCAGCTCTCGCGGCGAACCTTGGAAGCCGCCAAGTGACTTAACCGGAGTTTTCCTCGGGTTGGTAAGTCCGATACAACTTAATTCGATAAGTCGACCCCCGCGAACAGGACGGTAACACGAGGGAGTTGGACTCCCAACTCGCGTCTACCGCCCCGTTCCCAAGAGGCCACTAGGGGCAATAAGGGTCTGGAAAGGGTAATAAAGGGCCAGGGAGGGCCGGACCCTCGTTAACTGAGTTAAGCCTGGGACGCAACGCTTAAAGTAGACCATATTCGTTACGCTTCAGTGTGATATCGTCAAGTGCTGCCCCTCGGTGAAACGATCGAAACTTTATTAGTGGTTTTCTGAGCTAGTTTTGATATGAGGGAGAATTTTGCTACATACTTTCCCCTAATGCTCTTCTGAAACCCATAAACTTTTGAACCACCACTTCTCATCATCAAATTTGCAAATAGGTTGTTCCCACCAAATAATACCTGGGCAACCACAATTACCTGATACATTGGTACATGGATATGTATGATTTTCTACCGTTTCAATCTTCGGAGTAGATCATCTGTGTCAAGGAGTCGGACAACAACCTTGTTGACGTGATCTTGAAGCCCCAATAAGTGGTTGATGACTTGGTTGCATATGACCTCATTGGCCGATTCCACTTGAAGCTCGTAGTGTAATCGGTCGTTACGAAAGTATCTGTATGCATAAGTGCATGAGCGCGAATCATTATTCTTGAAGCACTGAATAATGTTGCGATTGCTAGGTGCAGTGCATCCCCACAATTGTGCAGCGTAAGTCCACACGGGTCTCAGGACTTGTTTGTAAACGATGCGCTCGTTATGGATAGACATTTTCGACCGCCTACCCATAAGCCAGTACATTTTTCTGAATTTTACTGTGAGCTCGGTTTTTGACATTCTCATGTCTTTCATATGGCACATAAAAAAAATAAAAAAAACAAGATAAATTAAATGGTGAACGCTTGCATACGAGTCTGCAACACATTGAAACAACAACCTTGTTGTTCCATGCCCCCCCCCCCCTTGGAAAAATAGAAAAAAAAACACACAGAAAAACAAAAAAGTCTTATTTTCTTCATCACATGCTCTTTCCATCTCAGTTTGGTATCAGTGTTGACTTCTGCTTAAAGCGTAACTCCTAAGGAGGCTACATGTCAAATTATAGCATCATAGAGTGAATAGCGTATAAATTGGCTGTAGGAGCCACTCAACTGATCCGGTGCTAGGGCAGCGTCAAGGAGTCTACATCAACCCATTTACCTTCAACCAAAATATTTCCCATTTTCAGAGAGGAAACTCATAGCATCTGTCTTTTGGGACCGAAAAGGGATATCATTGGTCGATTTTGTGCCTAAAGGAACTACCATTAATGCAGCTGCATACTGTGATACACTGAAGAAGTTGACAAGAGGAGAGGAACGCTGACTCCTGATGTGTCACTCCTTCATGACAACGCTAGACCTCGCTTGTTGGGTGCTTGCACCTGGATGGGATATTGTGACTCACCCACCCTACTGCCCGTACCAGGCACCATAGGATTATCAACGTTTCAATAAATAAAAGGAATTTTTGGGTGGAACGATTTTCAAATGACGAGGAGGTCCAGGGGGCGACCCGGGAATACAAAAACTGGTCCCTAGGCTTCTAAAATGTATTGATGCCAATGGCAATTATTTAGAGAATCAATGACATGTTTTGACGGTTATATTGTAAATTTCAATTAGACATATCCACTTCTCAATTTTCAACACATGTTGTAACCTTACTTCCAGGACGTCTCCCGTATTATTGGACTGGGCGTACCGCCAGAGAACTATTTCATGCCAAATAAAATACGAGTCGTAGTCGACCGTAAACCGATTTTTACTGGGTCGGATTGGACTGTGCTGTAATGGCGGTTCGTACTATTCGGACCCTTTCGGAAACCCCTTCACTAAAACCGTCTTGTTGAGGGGCATCCTCTACTTTAGAGCGGGGTGTTCAACCGGATAATGTAGTTCCTTCAGCAGCATGTTACGACGTGAGAGGGAGAGAAAAAAAAACGCTTGAGAAGCTTAGCCTTTGGAAAATGGTCTGAGAAGCCACCAAACCGAATCGCATCCTCTTAAGATTGTACCGACGGATCCCTTTTCCCGAAAAATTTTTCTTTATAAACCGGCCCACAGATAAAATGTATACGTCGATCCGTATTCGAGGCCCTTTATACGCTAAATCCGGAAGGCTGAGACGCTTCTTCCATATTTCACCGCGAAGCTTTTAAGAAGAAAGGGAACCCCCACGAAGAGAGAAACGAATAAAAAGGCTGAGGGAGCGGTAAGGGATTTTTGGAGTTGGGCCGAGGCCACTGCACTAATACCAATGTCAGAAGTGTGGAAGTTTAGACAAGGAATACTCGCGAGCGGAATTCGATAGAACAGACGTGTTTCGTGGCGGTGTTGGATTTGTAAGGGAGGAATAACTCGATAAGCGAAATATAAAGTTTTAAATGGATTAGGCCCAAAAGTTCGGAGGAATCTTTTTCCACTGCGTTGCCGGGGTCTGTCGTAAATCCCGTGAGGTGGTTCAGGACCATAAACACGTAGACGTACCTACCTTAACAAAAAAGTTCAATATTCAGCAGCATACCCGAATAAGCGAATTTTCGAATTGACCAAAAATGCAGGCAACTGTTCTGTTCCTGTTGAGTTCTCTTTTCAAATCAAATCACGGCTACCACAACAAGAAATAATAAATGGTTAATATAGCTGATTCTACCGTACATTCAAGAGATTGTATAAGAAAAAACTTGGTTTTTAATGAATAACTGAAGTAAATTTTTTATTTAGTATTGTAAATTTTTTATTGGGGTCGCCATACAACCGCATTGCTTGATGGATTAGGTGAAAGTATCCTTCTAATTAGGTTCGCCCGAGTGTGGCTTAGTCCGTTCATACTCTTAACGGTAAACCTTCCGACCTTGCGTAGCTACCGCTAAGCCCACATTTCTCATTCCATCCTATGAAAGGCTAATGGGTATCAAAATTAGCGGACTTTGGTTCCTGTGCAACACACATTAATCGTCTTGAGCAAATGTTGTTTCAGCCCGTAAGCCCTCGGAGGGTTTTGAGCCACGAAACGCAGTTTGGAAGGTAAACCAATCTACATAACTATCGCCAACCGCCTAACTGTAACTATGCACTTATCTAAAACCGTCCTATCCAACTTTTATGATAAATCAAATTTATGAGAAAACTGGATAGAAAAAAAACTGATGGACTAAAAAAAAAACATAGAATCTATAATTATTCAATATAAATGAGTAAAATTAAGTATATTAAATAAGTATACTTAATTTTACTCATTCAAGTTTTTCAGGTTTTCGTCGTTTTCTTTTTTTTCAGCACAAGATTTGGCTGGGACATCTTGAAATTCTCGAATAACCATTCGTTACCGCCTTCAAAACATACCCAGATCGAAACATAACAATATACATAATGCGTTCAAGGTTTCGTAATGTGAAATTGTAGGTAAAACACTGTTACTGCACCGAAGTGAAATTTCAAGGGGCATATTTGGTTTTCATTAGTATGAAATAATTACCGTTCCTGTCATGTTCGTTTGCCTGATGAGCAAACTAACCCCATCCAACTACTATTTACCGGACTTTGGGAATTTGAACATCTTATAGTTCATAGCCTACCAGTGGTATTTGATTTCAAGAGATAAACAAAATTTTCAGTTTCTATTCGGAAAGTTTCGCTCAAAAATAGTCATATTTTCTTGAATGACAACTACATAAAATAACTGAATAAATATTATTTTTATGGACTAAAATTAGACTCAATATTATGATTCGAACAACTGGATCGATCTGCTTTATGTGGTGTGGAATCATCAGACCGCACCTGCGGATGAACGCTAGCGTTCAATCAAGCGCGAGGTAATCAGTTCTCGGAAACTCGCTGATTCTCACGTAACAACCTGCAATCTATTCCACTCCCTTTACCTTTGAGTGTGTAATGGTTCGTTATAACCGACAAAATTAATCAGCGAGAATAAACCCGGTAAAACACTCCTCAACTGCATTGCGGAAAAAATTTAAAAAAAACCGCCTCGTACTGCGTGGAGGATGATGAGTAGAGAAGTAGAGTATCACTTAATTTGTTATGGGTGCCAAGTGCGCAAGTCTATGGAAATATGATGCCAAACCAAGAAGCAGACCAAGCAACAGCACAGTTTCGCTTGAACTATGGACTTGAATAGAAGATACAAAATCAACGCGTGAAAAGAAAACGCAGAGGGCGATGGATTGTCTCAGGAAATACAAGTATTATATCATCCGAATAGCATCGATATTACGGAAAGCCCTTGACTTTCTGAATTGCCCAAAATTCCAGGACTACTTGTAGTCCTGGAGCCATGTACATTCTACTTAGACTCAATTTCAAAGTCAACAAAAATGTGAGGTATTTTTTGGGGATGTTAGAGGGTATGTTTGCTGAGGTTTCGAATACGAGGACCTAGAGCCTCGTTTGATATTGGCTGTAGCTTTTTGTACAGTTTTGAAGGCAATAATTTTCATATTATGATTGAAAGGTTTGAACACGTGTGATCCACCGATATACTTAGCCCCTTTCTCCGTAGTGTATGATATTTTTAAACCTTAATTTCTCTGTGAGATAGCTCATGTGAAACTACTCGTTGAGGGCTGCATGTTGCCAACCTTAACTAAAACCGATTACAATGGATATCACCTCTTTCTCCCCTGGACTCACTATCTTATTAAGAAAACATTAGTTTACTGGCTAATATCTCCCATGGAAAAGCAATATATTTTCTGACGACTATTTATTGTTGGATTTAGTTGATATTGTTAGATTTTTAAGAGTAATTTTTGTTTAAATTGTCCTAGGCTTGTATAAAGAAGGAAAATCCAAATAAAATTAAAAAGTAGATTTGTGTGTTGAGAACAGTAATAAATTATATAAATATAAGTTGAACTAGCTGTCGGGCCCGTCGCTGACGGGCTGAACTCGGGGTGTGTCCATCTGCCACTCTTACCTATCGCTTTACGGATTATACCTCTTACATGTCCCTTTACAAACTCTTATAATCTTTAATACCAAAAATAATATTCATGTGTCTAACGGGAAGGAAGAATTTAAGATTTTTATATTTCGGCTTCCCTATAAACCCCCACCCATATGCATTGGATCCGGAAGTGAACCCCCCTATGTCCTTCCCCGGTCACAGGAACATTTAAATACGGGAGAAAAATTCGATCCATTGAGCCGTTTCTGCGTGATTGAAGGACAGACAAACAGACAGACAGACACCAAATTCAAAATCGGCATGGTTCGACTCCACTTCACGCGAAACGAAGAACTGTAGTGAAATTTTTCGAAAATACCCAAGGAACACGAAAATTGTCTCTAAATTTAGTTATATAGATTTTGTATTTATGTTGAGTTATGTGTACTTACCTGATAGGCATAATGTTGTATGCAGCGACTCCCCTTCCACAGCACAAAGCCTAAGGCGTTAAAGTGGAAGGGTAATTTCTATCCTTCTTTCTATACTTTCTATTGTAAACTATATTACGTATTGTCTACTTCTATTACGTATTATCTACGTATCTATCTATCTAACATCCTAATTTCGATGTTGTCAGATTTTCTTCGTCAACTACTAACAGTTTTACGAGATACGGGAAGGAGGTAATTGCCTAAATTTCTAGCACGAATTACTGCCGTTTGTTTTTTTGGTATACGAATTTGAATACATTTTGATTTGGAGTACTTTATATATCAAATAATATTAAATAAACGGATACAGTGAACTTGGATATTCCCAAGAGAAAAATAAATGTAAATGCCTTGGAAACCTGTGGCGACTCTCACGCTCAAGCCCCAACACGGACCTTCCAGTCAGCACGTTCCAGAGCGGACTAACGTGTCCCGACAGCCAATCGCTTGTTTGCTTTGAATGTGTGTCATACAGCCCCTCGGTACCTTTTTGCTTGGAACGCTCATTTTTTCGTTACCTTCCCATTGCAATCGTCCTGAAAACCAGCTCACAATTTTGGAACATACTAAAACACTTACCTATTTTGTTCCTGCTTAATAGATTTGGAACACTGAATTGATTGGACATTTTCGTTTCGTACTGTGTAAATGGGAATACTTTTGAAAGTCAACCACTGGAGGGTGTATCCTGACTTCACCTAAATAACAACCTTTCGGCTTTTTTCTATTTTCCATTCCCCACCCCTAGTACCAGAATGAACTATCAACTCGACGTGAAATCAAAGCTGGAGTACCGCAGAGTACTGTGCTGGGACCGTACTTGTACATATTTTACTGTCACGATCTCCCCCTTCCATCCACACCAGACTTCTCAGGGCTATTTGCTGCTGACCTCATTTATGCGGTAAGAGATACTGATTGTAATCTGGCAGCCAATAAACTGCAAACGTTCATCACCGAACTTGGACATTGGTGCAATCGTTGGCGACTGAAAATAAATCCAGCTAACTCATGCACTGTCGACGTGCCTCTCACTTTTAGGGGGAAAACAATTCCTTCAATATCCCACAAATATTTAGGAGTCACACTGGACAGAAAGCTGACCTTTGCTGGACACATTTCTGATCTCTTGCAGCGATGTACCCTTAGAAAATCCCAGATGAAATACCTCCTGGATGATAAAGACCTGCCAATTGAAAATAAAATGCTAATATACAAAGTTTTCATCAAGCCTCTCTGGACTTATGCTTTACCGATATGGGGTACATGTTCCTCCTCGCAGTTTCGACGATTGGAACAGCAACAAAATCGATTAATCCAGAAGAAACTTATACATGCTCCACCCTTCGTCAGAAATTCAACTATTTATCACGACTTCAAGCTTGAAACTCCGCAGGAACGCCGGGAAGCTTCATTGCGCAGATTCGTCACTCACAATGCTGGGCATTACAACAATCTAGCAAATGAAGGCTTCATCCAACCTCTCAATCCTAGGCTGCAACGACCTCGCCATATTTTGGACATAATTGAAATGTGAAGAGTTGATTTAAAAGGTAGTTTTTCTGATTGACTAAATCGTTATTTACCTACTTTTTCCATGCCTAAAAGTACGTGTGTTTATAAATCCAGCGTGAACCCTTTGTCAATGAGGTATATTTAATTTCTAAATGGTCTCAATAAAATAAAATAAAAACCCTATTACCACGCCGAATTCAATAGTATTGTGCTTTTCTTCACTTAGGACCCCTTCAGTTTCCACAACTTGCCTTCTTTTTCTTGCAATATGAAATAATTGGATGAGTAAATATATTGGAAGATGAAGTCAAGACTGAGCCATTTCCACACTCTGGAAGGCGAAGGACGTGAAGTGGCGAGTGGTGTCCAGGGAGTCGTTAAGAGAAAACTCGTTGAGGACGACGATCGTCGAGAGGTTTGAAAGGACAAGAGAGTGAGGAAGCGGTAGGTAATGGGAAGAGAGTACACGAGGAGTGTTACAACACAGTACAACACGAGTACACGAGAAGAGACCGGGTGGCGTTGTCAGTTTATCCCAACGGGTGGTTTCCTTGTTAACATCGTTACTCGTTTGGACGAGAGCCGTCTCTCCGAGGCCCCTGCGGTCAAAAACCGTCAGACAATATTGGAAAACAGATTGCCACCCATAAGCAACCCTCAACTGGTGCACGGCCGAGAATTCGAATTTACAGGCACCTCTGACCGAGTTGGGGCTCAAGGTGTGCCACAATACGAGCACCATTCAAAACTGAACTGATGATTTTACCATTCGATTTGCACCTCATGAACAAACGATCAATGGTCAACAGCAATGGCTTCCAAAAAACTTTTGAAACAAACACTTATTGTATTGAAAGCTTACCTTCACTTCACTGACAAGAAACCAGAAACAAGAAATACATAAGATTTATAACACAGAAACAGAACGACATACGTCAGCGGAATCACAGCAACCCCATCACATCAGCGCCTTGAGTGGCAGGTTCAGGAGA
This sequence comes from Stenodema calcarata, assembly GCA_963920205.1. Classification (NCBI taxonomy): domain Eukaryota; kingdom Metazoa; phylum Arthropoda; class Insecta; order Hemiptera; family Miridae; genus Stenodema; species Stenodema calcarata. Next base: position 4,436,740 of record OY986055.1, on the reverse strand, counting down.
AGCGCTGCTTCAACATCCGCCGAAGAGCGAAAAAAATCTTTTGTCCCACCTTTTAGCGAATTTTCGAAGGAAAAGAAGATGTTGTTCTCGGTCCGAAATTTTGAAAACTAGAATTTCCGAACAACTTTCATACTAAAATAACTCGCGGTAGAATTGAGATAAAAAGTTCAAATTTGCACATAAAATCCGACTTGGCAACCGAAAGGCTAAGTTCGTAGATGGGCAGAATCGGGCGACTCTAAGGGGGGTTTGGGGAGTTTTAAGAGGGAAAAACACTGCAAGTTCTTGGCACAGCGGTTTCTTGTTTGTGCGGATCAACCTTCCGTCTAGATCACTAAATGGTAGATTATGAATTATCATTAATTATTATTATAAAGTAGCGTAAATTATTATTAGTAATTATTAGCTATCATTATTATTAATTAACTCGATATCTGAAACCCTGTGCGGTTTCAATCAGCTGGGGCAGTATGAACATTGAACCAACAGGCTGAATGATTCACCTTTATGTTGACGACTGTCGATCTGCTCTAACTTGAGCACTCATTGTGAAGAAACGGCTAGTCGTACAATTCTAAAACATAAACTCTATCTAAGTGTGAACTAAAAACTATACCGTTCCATTTGAAGTTTTCGACATAATATGTCGAAAACTTCAAATGGAACGGTAAAGCTAAAATTACGAAATTTATTTCACGAGTTCGAACAAGTCTCACGATGATCCTTGAAACTTTTCAAAAATGTATATTATACATTTTTGAAAAGTTTCAAGGATCATCGTGAGACTTGTTCGAACTCGTGAAATAAATTTCGTAATTTTAGCTCAACTCCAACTGGGCTTATTCGATTTCCTCAATCTACGTATCTTGAAACGCAGAACATATTGAAAATCTATAAACTTATTAGGTGTTACTCGGCAAAAAAGGAGACAACATTTGTTATAAAACCTGTAAAAGGGAGGCATTTTACGTAAGACTTGTTATTTTTTCGAAAATTTGTTTTTATAGCCATGCTGCATGACTGTGGATTTTTATTTCAGTATTTTATGCCAAAAATAATAGCAACGAGCACATTAATCCAGTGTGACATTTGAGAAGACAGCGACGGCATAGGCCAATGTTGGTCGAAATTCTACAGTAGGAGGTTGAGTAAAGAGCCATGTTCTGGATGAATAATTGCAATCAGCCTTGAGACAATTCTTTAGAATTATTCTAAAGAATTGTCTCAAGGCTGATTGCAATACCCCCCTTCGAGCTCGGTAAAAGAAAGTAATATGATTTATATGCACAGCTACTGTGCATATACAGCTACGAATAAGACTGAGGAAATTGGGTGTCCTCTGACTCGACTGTGTTGACTTCCTAATTCATTCGACAACCTCATTTCCTTTGAAAATTCGTATTAACACGTAAGAATCACTCGAGCGAGTGTACAATTTGTAATAACTTTCAGGACTGAGTGTGAATGACTCGTCTGCGAGTCGGTGTAAAGCATGACGCGGGTTAATGAGAAAACATCCTAATCAACTTTTACGTCATACCCTTCTCACATCCGAAGAACACGAATGACGATTGTAGAGCCTCAAAGAACGAATATTAAGCTTATATAACTAAGCACGGTGCGAAAATCTTAGAAATAAACTCACTCCTGATTACAGCTTCATAGCGTGAATAGCATAGTAATTAGCTTTAGGAGTCACTCAGCTGATCCCAGCCCTATGACCCTTAAAGTGTAAGTCCTAAGAAGGGTACATACCAAATTAAACGTTCGTAGTGTGAATAGTTTATCCTTTTGCAAGTTTAACTTTTGTAGCCACTCTGTGCCTCAAGATTATAATATAATTATATTATAATTATTAAGGCGACATTATGTTATAATATAATATATATTATAAATGTATATAAACTCCTGCTCAAAATTAACGCACTACCATCCATTTCCTCGTTTATTCCGTTTTCTTTTCACTTGTCAAGTTATTATCGACTTTTTATCCGTTAGCAACACACATAGAAGAGATGAAGTAATTCGACCGCTAGATTACCGAAAATTTGACTCAAAACTCCACAACTGTCAATCTTACGCCAAAAGTCACTATACAAAAACCCTGTAAATTCTTGTCACAACGGTTCATTATCTTCTTTGTACAGATCACCCTTCTGTCTAGATCACTAGGTCTAAATGTGTAGATCCTAAATGTTAGATTAATTATTATTATGTATTATCAATAATTATTAATAATTTTATCAAGTGAACCTAGTGAAAATTATTATAATTTATTGTTAGGTATTAGTAATTTGTATTTATTATTAATAGTAATATGACGTAGGTGGACCGGCAGGGGGTGATGACGTCAGACAAGTGGCCGGTAAGAACACCTCACAGGACATGACGTACGTGGACCTGCAAGGGGTGGATGACGTCAGACAAGTGGCCGGCAAGAACACCTCTCAGGATATGACGTACGTGGACCGGCAGGGGGTGGATGACGTCAGACAAGTGGCCGCCAAGAACCTCTCACAGGATATGAAGTACGTGAACCGGCAGGGGGTGGATGACGTCAGACAAGTGGCCGGCAAGAACACCTCACAGGATATGACGTACGTGGACCGGCAGGGGGGGGGGGTGGATGACGTCAGACAAGTGGCCGGCAAGAACACCTCACAGGATATGACGTACGTGGACTGGCAGGAATGGATGACGTACGTAGACCGGCAGGAATGGATGACGTCAGAAGGGTCAAGGGGAGCCAAATATTTCAAGCCTCCATTTCTTCCTTACTAATATTAATAAGCATTATGTAAATACGCATCGTATTTATTTATTTGATACATTTATTAATACCATGACAATAGCATAGGAAAAAAATGCTAGACATATTGCACGTATCCTAGAAGAGGGGTAAAAGTCCGAAAATGTCATTTTTGAGTTAGGACCGGTTTCGGATGTGAAATTGGTGTAGTTTGTCCCTCGAAGTTGTCAATAAGGAGAGCTCACTTACCTAATAATTAGGTAGACATAAGATGCCATTTTCGGACTTGTACCGCTCTTCTAGGATACGTGCGATATATACATATTTACGAGGGTCATCCCAAAAGTAAGTTTCCCTATTTTCTTTATAAAAAGTACAAGTTGTAGAAACCTACGGACGGTCTCAAGTTTTTCGTTTGGATGTAGTGGTAGTCCTGTAAAATTTTCAGGCCGCTGTGTCGATTTGTTGATTACCTATTCAGCTAGAAACATGGATGCCCCCCTTGCGATTTCGTCCGATTGTGAAGTGCGTTCTGTGATCAAATTCTTGACCAAGGAGGGGTTACCGCGATTGAAATTCATCGTAGACTTTGTCAAGCATATATGCTGACCATATATGGTGAAAATGTGATGAGTGTCCAAATGGTCCGAAAGTGGCGAAAAAGTTTTGAGGAAGGACGTGTTTCGGTGCATGACGAGCAGCGTAGTGGACGCCCGTCGAGTTCGTATTATAGTTATGGTCTTCAACTCATATCATGTCTCATACCTTTCATCTCAATAAATGCTAAGCTTCCACAAACTGGCTCTTTATTGATTGGTGGCCAGCACAGTAAAAGAGTATCATTAGTTTTCCCCAAAATTTCACCAAAAAAGTGCACACCTTTCAAGTTTATATAGAGAAAAATACAACTGATGATTATAACTTCAGAATTTTGGCCAGGTTTTCTCGATTATGCCTCACAGCGCGTCGAGTGCCATCAATTTCATGTGCGGACAGGCTAAAACGAAACCTTCATAACATCCTAATAACTAGCTCTGACTACCTTCGAACAACCTACAAAGATAAGAACCTGCGTCAAAGGCGAGCAAAGTGAATCAAAACCCAAACACTCACATTCTAATCAGCGCTACTACATTATTACATCCAGATAAAAAATTCTAAGAGGGAACCTGACTTTGTTCAATGATTTCGGAGAGTTTTAAGAGCGAGAATAGGGCAGATAATGATGACATTTTTCAAATAGTGGTCAGGATCGTCACATCGAGCGTGGAAATGTTGGACGAGCTCAGTTCTCTAGCTGACGTCGGGATATTTTCCGTTTATCTTCTTACCAAAGGTAATCAATATTTGCTCCCATGCAATCAATAAACACTTCTACTCACGTGCTGGTTGTCAATGGTTTTACTTCAATCAATGAGCAGTGAACGTCTAGTATCCAACATCCACTCATTTAATAATGCCTATTGATTCCATGATCTTTCAGTTTAAATGATATGTCGTTAGATGTTTGGAAGTGGAATTTATGACTTCTATATTAATGAAACCCCAATTGTAATAATTAAGATAAGTCGATTGAAGGTGAAGGTCGTAGAAGTTGCTTGAACACCACTAATTGCAATAATCCCTACGTTTTCCAGTTATCAAAATGATACTCACGAATCGAGGATGATCCTTGGAACTTTTCAAAACCCAGGGTCGATAGAATGGGGTGCGAAATGAGGTTTGACATTTTCTAACTCCATATCTTAAAAATTTTAAATGGAACGTTACCTAAGTGTTTTGTGCAAATTTGAAGAATTTTTTTGAGACCCGGCCAGTTTTTCAAAATGAGGGCTCTAAGGCTATTTGCACACACACCGATTTTGGAGGGACGGTAAAAATTTTACCAGGTGCTTGCCGACATACCGGATTTTCGCCGGTCAAACAATCAGTCTTTATTGAAGTAATTAATTAATATATCCTGGCACTTTTTTATTGATGTTCCCAATGTACTAAATATTATTAAATAATATCCACCTCAATAAAACAAGTCCGAACCATAAGATTTTCGATGTTAAGTACCTTTTGAGATTTACGAAATAAGGACATCATTGTGTATCAAGTCACCCATCGGAAACTACCAAATGGAAGATGGCGAAGCGAAAACTGCTGAGGACGGTCGGTAAACAATTGGCGTGTGTGCAAACGTTATTTAAACTGCTCAAAAATTGAAGTGGGCCAATCATTTCGTGAATTAGTTTAGGGTGATCTGCTCAAAAAACATAATAAACCGTGTTTTTTTTCTTAAGAGATTTCCAAGATTCATTATCGAAGATGAAAAACCAAAAATTACCCCCTCACTAACCCTTGTCATTCGCTTTAGGTCTCGTCATTAGCAGGAGACCTCAATATCCTCTTGAAATCAAGTTGTCCTTCCTCCTATTGTTGGTAACACATAGTGCGTTATCAATGAATAGTACGATTACGTTTTGAGCGTTGCTGTACCCATTCACCTCAGCGCCTGTTTAGATTTTGAGGGGTGCTGTACTCTATGATCTACTTTACTCTGTGATCTACTCTACTCTGTGATCTATGAGGAACTTGAGAGTCACGGACGACCCCCGCCCCCTTCAGCCCGACCACCGCACCCCCCCCCCCCCACACACAACACACACACACATGATCCTTCCACGTTCCCCTCTTTCTCACCCTCGTCCGTTTGAGTGAAGATCAGCTTATGGATGACAGACAATCTACATACCTTCCGACCGTACATTGGCTGGACTCCCCATTTACTACTAGTCACCACCAAATCACCCCCCCCCCCTCCCCCCCTCCTGTGTCACTTCCCCGCTCCCCTATTTCTGCTCCTCGTCCGTTAGCCACCCCCGATTAACATTTATGTAGTGAAGATCAGCTTATGAATGACCGACAATCTACAACCTTCCGACCATTCATTGGATGGAACCCCCCCCCCCCCGGTCCCCACCAACTACCCCCTTCCCATCCCAAGACCCACCCCGCTACCACTTTCTCCTCCACGTCCGATTGCCACCCCCGATTGACATTATTGAAGATTGATTATGTAGTGAAGACAATCTACAACCTTCCGACTATTCATTGCCCCCCCCCCCTCCCTCGAGTCACCACCAACTCATTCCCCCCTCCCTTGACCCTTCACCGCTCCTCCTCCAATTGCCACATTTATGTAGTGAAGATCAACTTATGAATGACAGACAATCTACAACCTTCCGACTATTCATTGCCCCCCCCACCCCCCTCGATCACACCAGCCACCACCAGCTCATTCCCACCCCCTCCCATGACCCTCACCCGCTCCCTTTCTCCTCCACGTCCGATTGCCACCGCCAATTGACATTTATGTAGTGAAGATCAGCTTATCAGTGACAGACAAAGAATACGTTCTATGATACGTTCTTTTATTACAACCTTCAGACTATTGGCCGCCAGGAATTCCACTAGTCCTCCAATATTCATTGCTGTGTAGGGACGTCAACATGAAGGTGAATCATGCAGCAGCCAGTCGGGTCAAAGTTCATACTGGCACAACTGATTCGAACTGCACAGGGTTTTCAGATATCGAGTTAAAAAGTAATAAATAATTAGTATTCGGTATTAATAACTAACAATAATTAATAATTATTTACAAGGCTTGATAATACTAATTAATAATGATGATACTTAATTAATTAAATAATGAATCCCGCCTTCTTTAACTCATACACATAACGTTAGTAGATCGGCATACGAAAGTCCTCATTTTCTTACCTCATTGTTGCCAGTTCATCAGAATGTGATGCTATGGTAACTGGTATTTAAAATTCTGAGTTCAATTTCGGTCTTTCATGATCTTTTGTCTTTTTCTTCCTTGTTCTACCAGGTAATTTTGGTTCAAAAATAAAGTTTCTTTGTTTAACAATGAGTGCAACCCCCCCCCCCCCCCTCATTGGCACAGATCATGGATCTATGAGGGGGGTAGTTCCAAATGTAGTTGTTGTGCACTATTTATGTATATACTACTGTATGGAATAAAGTAATTCATTCATTCATTCATTGATATATTATTCAGATATCTAGGCAGAAGGGAGATCTGCACAAAGAAGATAATAAACCGTTGGGTTAAGAATTTACCAATAAAAATTTTATTATGGAAAATTCCGGTTTATATTTTACTTGCAGTTAAGTAGGTACAAACCACAGAATTTGAATCAACATTGAAACCAATAGGTTTTTGTTTCGACGAAGACAATATTGTTTCAAAATCACTTTGTAATCTTTAATTAAAATATTTGCCAAAAAAGTGTTATCTCATAAGTGATTGTTGAGAACAAACAAAAGCCTTGTTATTAATCGCTACATAAGTGTCTGTATTCAAGGGGGATTTCAAATGTATGTGCTTGGAGATGATAAGTTGGTATATAAACAGATAAATTACAATGTGTAATCCGACCAATACCTCCGCTAAAACCCTAAAGGATCGGAAAGGGAATAGAGAAGACACAAACTTCCAAGGGCTTATGAACTTGATAAAACTAATTTCATAGCTAATTTACAACTTATTAGAGCGGGGTTTGGGTATTTCTCGGAGTAACCCAATTCCACTTCGCAAACAAAAATGATATTTCTCTCATCTCATGTGGTTCCTATTTAACCACCACTGCTCAACGCCTGCCTGAAATACAGGCAAATTCGAATAGGTAGTCGTGACTCAAGACAAACTTCACATTTCCTGTAAAAATATGATTATTATTATTATTTTCAATTTTTATTTTAACAGATTTGACCATCGTAGCTGTACGAAAGGTTCGAAAAGTCGCCTGGGAGCGGCCAAAAATGAATTTGTCACTCAAAAATGGCAACAAACGATCAGTGGACCAAACGCTACACAAGATCGGGAGCCTGACGGGAGGCAACGTTTGTCACCTCATATTGATAGAATAATTTTAAACCGTGAAATGAATGAATATGATGAAAATTAGTCTTTCGAATTGTTCATGTTTCCCTCGTAAATAATGGTGCCAACCGCAATTGTTGAATCGTTACACATAAGAGATTTGTTTGTTTATTTATGAAATTTCATAAGCCATTTAAGTATGGCTTTCTTCATCATTTAAAAATATGAAATTAAATCGATGTCATCACATATGGTAGCACATAATATTATGGTGATTAAGTTTTCTGTTGTACAAGTACTTACAGGTTACAGATAAGTCAAGGCGTCCGTAGACCTGCACTACACGCTACCAATAATGGGATCATGTGTTCTGTATAATATTTGTTCAATTTAGTTTTTATTGATATATTCATGTAACGCAGTTACTGAATGATTAAATTTCAAGTCAACCGAAAAGACTGCGTGGTAATTTTGTGATTTTATTTTCAAGTAAATAGTGCATAATGGGATAATGGATATACATTACACTTGTATTTTATTTATATTTCACCAGGGTTCTTTGCGTTTAGATAGACTTTAAGAAGAGTGGGCTGGTGTGAGATTCATTAAATATTATTTGAATTTTGAATTTGTCTTTTTTTGTACCCGCAAGCACCAAATTTCAAGAATGCCACTGGCCAACAAAAAACATGTGTTGTTTGGTGCAGAGGATAATAATAATATTATTATGTATTTTGTTTCTACTCTGAACCCAACAATACAATCATCAAATAATTAATCGTAAGCTAATAAATAATTAATCGTAAGCTAATAATCGAAGTGACCAACTAATCGGTAGGTATTGAATAATCGATTTTCGATTAATCGAAAGCAAATAACCGATTTTTCAAGTACTCATTTCAAACGCATAATTAGTTGTTTTCTCAGCATGTATCTGAAAATCCGATGATTTTCTTCGTCTGTAGGTGACGACCTATTGATACATTTTAAGGCTAATGATGATAATGCCAAAACCAATAGGTACTTAAGATTGGATAAATTAGTTTTGACATGGATATGCCTTGCAAAAAGCTCCCGCCAACAGCATTGAAAGAAGCGAAAAGCTCCCTGCAGGTGCAACAGTGGAGGGTGAAAGGAGGGTTGTGGGAAGAAGACAGGGAACAGAAAAATAATGGTGGTGGTGGTTAGGGGTAGGAGGATCAGGTTTCTATATGCACACTCAACAGCGAGGTGCAAAGCACCGAGCATCCTATATACGTGCCAGGCTGGCAAAATGGATACCATTCCTTTTTGCGGCTGCAGAGGTTTTTTGGCGGGCCAGTTTTTACAACGGAGTTGATTTTGGGGGGATTGTTACTACCTCCATGCTTAATAATATTAACCTCCATGCTTAACATAATATGTTAAAATAATATTATTATGCTCTTTCGAAATCCTGATAACAATCAGTAACAATAATCGATTAATACGAAATAATCGGTAGCTAGACTTCGTTAAAATTAAGCGACTGATCGGTGTCTAATAATCGATTTGCATCCCTATAGACAGGGTGATATTCTACTCCGCGCTTAACGTCCGAATTACACCTGGATGACAAGTTCTCTAAAGCTCCAAAACAGAAATTCATCTGAATTGTTTGTGGGATTTTATTCGTATTATTGTTGGGTTGAGGGAAGAAGCATTTTTTGGCTCACTTCTAGATGTAGTTGTTGTTTATTTTTCCGACATGTTTCGCAACAACGTGTTGCCTCTTCAGGGATTTATTCTAGGTGATGGTCTGCCTTCGTCTTAATTAGTAAAAAGTTTTATTTCCCGGCGCTACAGGTGGGCTTCGGTTGTCTATGGGGCTGAATGATCGGAGTAAATAATTATTGAAGTTACGGTTAAAGCTAAAGTAGGGACGTACTCAAGTGTTAGGCAGTAGCAGTTCTGTGTCGATCCATGTGTGGATACGAAGGCGGACCATCCCGCTAAAAGCACCTAGAATAAATCCCTGAAGAGGCAACACGTTGTTGCGAAGCATGTCAGGAAAATAAACAACAAGTACCTACATCTAGAAGTGAGCCAAAAAATGTTTCAGCCCTCAACCCTACAATAATACAATAAATTCATTGTTTAGCTCCAAATCGATTTTTCAACCGTTTGATATTCGTTACCGATGATTCGTGTGGCAAATTATTACGAATTTGATCCGATTGGGAGTGCAAGTTTTGAAATTGTATGATTATCTAATAATTATTATTATTCGTATGAAACACTTGTGTGCCTGGGCAGACCGATGAGGGTTTCGATGAAAATGTATACGGTCGAGAATATTCATATTGCCTGCCTCGTAGCAGAAAGCCGTTCAAATATGTTTCCAATCCTCCCAGAATTCATTATTAGGCCTCGTTAATTTATTACCCCCCTCCCCCCTCTTTTAAAGTTATTCCTGAAGCAGAAAATCCCCCTTCATCAGATATTTCCGTTTCAATGCCGGAGAAATCGCGAAGGTGTCAGACACACGAAGCCTCATCCGGCCCTTCCGTAGGCCCAAGTGTGCGGTGGCTTGGAAATTAGGGTTTTGTCACCATTCAATAACCCTCCCTCAAGGGAACCCTGGAATCAACGCGAAAATGGATCCTTCCTTTCTCAATCCTTTTCATAATAACGGGCGGATAGAAATTTCTCGGTTAAACGGCCACTAATTTAATCGCTTTTCTCGTTATACCCGTATTCAGAAGGAGCCTTCCGTCTAGTTCACGAGTTTTCCTTCCATTCACCGGCTTTTGTAAAATTTACATGTAGAAATTACTAAGAAACTTTCTAAGCACCACAACCGTGTAATTACCTACCACAACATTATACTCAAGGTAACGTTACCGATAGTCAATAAGTATACTGGGTTCCTACATACACATTTCGACCATTCAATCGGATTGTCTCAATTTCAAGAGCGTCTTAAGGGTGATATGATCCTTCGACTCGAAAACTCAAAAAACTAAAAAAAAAAAAAAAAAATCGGATAGATTGAGACAATTGAGTTGAGTTGACTCGTCGGCAAAATCATAGTTAAACAAATCCAGTCTTGCAGCATGGTTATAAGAGCAAATGTTTGAAGAACTACCTAACTGGTTTTATGTCAAATGCCCACTCTTCCACTCAGATCAATATAAGTACATGATGTACTGACTGAAGACTGGGCAAATCTCCTGTTCCCATATATGGTATTTTCATATATGATATTTTAAGCAAGGAATCCTACCATAGCATACATACAGATGAATATAATAATAATAAATCCACATTCATGCAGCATGGTCATAAGAGCGACTGTTTGAAGGAATAACTGGTTTTATGTAAAATGTATCCATTTTTCTGGTTTTATACACATTTTGTTTCCATGTTTTGCCATGTAACACCTCAGTTCATGAATTGTTCAACGCTGAACACGATGGTGAAGTCAGAATTGCGATATCTCATTCCGTTATCAGATGAACCGTGAAGAACATCTCAAGTAACAACGAACGACGTTTCTTCATCTTCAAAGAGCTCCAGCACCATCGCATTTCACCATCGTGTTCAGCGTCAAAAAACCTTTAAAATGAGGTGCCACTTGTCAGACTTTTTCATTTTTGCAATTTACGGGTCATTTCTCTCCTTAAAACTCCCCTAAACCCCCCTTACATTCTCAAGTTTTGGCGAATTTGGACCGAGAATAGTAGTAGTAGTGTTTTCGACTTCTAATCGAATTGAGGTGAACGTTTATGATGAAATGAACCTTCGTAAAGACCAATGTTCGATTCGGAAACAGACGGATTCGGCGCGAGAGACTCGGTTCTTCTACGGAAATTCGTTGACGGTGGTCCAAGTAACTCAAACCTTATGGTTACTGACCGGGAGTGTGATTGAGTTTTTCAAAAGTGTATCTTAAAATCTAATTAACTTGGTAGATTCGAAAACTTAACGTGGTGACTATTTCGATTCAAATTTGTAATAAAATTGTTTGGCATCAAATATAACTGCGTACATTTATCCGAATACGCTTACATACTCGACTTCTAATGAGCTTATTGTGGTTATCACTTAAATACATTTCCTGGGATGATGTGTAGAGGTTTCTGCTAATAGGAGGGAACTAGTTATCAACGGATTGAACATTACTCAGAATGGAGCTGGAATCTGATCATTACAGCGTACGAGTGTTTTCAGTTACCCCATTAGAGGTGGAAAATACTGCTCACTCGTGGCAAGTAGTTGTGATTTCAATACTGCTTTCACGTAATAGCGCGAGCGGTTTTATTTTAAAATCTCGTCGTAGCGAATGAACGATCGATGTGGTGGTTTGCTTTCACGATTCAAGCGTACTTACACACGGTGCGCATAAAGGTTTCTTTAATTAACACGCTGTGGAGGAACACCGACATACGATGTACATCTGTTTTTCTCCGTACACTGAACGGTATTCGACGGTGTTACTGAACGAATTTAATCCCTTCAGTGAAGAGAGGACTGGGTGAAAAGATATTTTTAACCCTCATGTATTTTACCTGTTTTTGAGAGAAAATCATTTCACCAGCGTAAACCATAGGTGGAAATAGAAGAAAATTATCAATACACAAGTCCACACCTCAACCAGTACGAACCGGGACCAATGACATAATGTCGTCCACTTTGAGGTCCTGTCCCTATTTTACTGGAAAACGGGGGTAGACATTTTCAATATAATCGCTGTTCCGGAGCTTATGTTAGGCAGTACATTTTTATCGGGTGCCTACGTATACTTAGACCTTAAGCACCCGCGCTCGAATGGTTTATCGCAGGGTACTATTCGACCTGCCCAAAATAAGCTCGTACAGAGTCTCGTTCATTCAAAGTAGGGATCGTATGGCTGGTCGTCTCACTGTGTAGTAAAACCCTTATCTGCTCAAACCCTGTGGGTAATATTGGGTTGTGTAGATGTGTAGCTACTTGTACTACTGAGACGATCAATTTTTTAATGAGGCTCGTGACCTTTAATGGAAAATTAGTACATACCCCTAGCTCAGCATATGTTATCGTATCGCTTACAGTAGGACTCGATTAACTGGGGTAATGGTGGGAAAAAGGGTCACGGATAAGAGAACACATGCATAATTTATTTATTTACTTAAAATTTACACGGACTTCATATTATACCCAATTCGGTACAAGAAATTTTTTAATACCTAGTAGAAATAAAGTCCAGCTGGTACAGTAGGTATCTATATGAAACATAAAGCTTGAATAGAAAGAAGAAACAATAATGATAAGAATGATACTGGTGACAAAAGTAAAATAAAACCTCTCAACAGTAACTGCTCTTGAATCTGCTTAAAAAATACAGTCGTGCAGCATGGCTAAAAGAGCGAATTTCCGACGATATACCTGGTTTTATGTAAAATGTCTCCAGTGAAGGACTTGATGTCCATGAAGAACCATTTCAAGTATCAACAACGATTCTTCATCTTCAAAGTGCTCCAGTTTGTGAACGGAATACGATATTACAATTCTGACGTCACCATCGTATTCAGCGTGAAAAACCTTTAAAATGAGGTGTCACTTGTCAGACCGTTTCATTTTTGGAATTTATAGGTAAACCTGCCCCCCCCCCTCTCTGCATATAGAATTGTCAACGCTGAACACGACGGTGAAGTCAGAATTGCGATATCTCATTCCGTTAATCGGTCAGCATTTCAACTCTTATTCATTAAAAAAAAACTATGATTTAACTAGTATACAAGTACCGGTTTAACTAGTGTAATAGTACAACTAGACACTAATGTACAAGTTTTAGGTTCCCTACTATTCATTTATATTTGAATACTGTTTTAAAAATATAATGAACGTTACTTCATCTTTTTATTCACTGTTTTACACCTGGAAAACCAAAGTTATTTTAGAAAGGGCACTTGTCCACATTCTAAAATGGCTCTCATGGTCCATGAAATAAAAATTTTTAAAACCAGATACTATGAAAACATCTGTTCGCATAGCAGCAGAATGAAGGGGGATTTTCCCCCCAAATTTCTCAATATTTCAGAAGTTATACCTAGTGCTTTTTGACATTTTCATGTCTTTCATATGGCACATAAAAAAAAAAAAAATCGTCACGAAATTTGCTCACGAAATTTGTCCCAAGTCGCCACAATGATGATTATGAAAATCAGAAGTGAAGTTGTTCGTAATTGGAATTAGGTAGGTACTTTACTCCCAGTTTCGACCCTGATCATCCTAGAAAGCTGATACTCGGTATACAAACTCTTGAGGGAACTCTAAATTCGAATTATGATACGCAAATCACCTGAGTGGCTCCTGAAGCCAGTTTCGGCCGTGATCGTCCTAGGAAGCTGATACTCGGTATTCAAACTGTTGAGGGAACACTACATTCGAATTTTGACACGCCAATCAGCTGAATGGCTACCTTTATGGAATGGACGCTTCACGTGTTTAATTGTTATAACATTTGACTACTAATACACGTGGTGTATTTACGTGGGTCGGTCCTCTGTGTGAGTTATCAAGGGCACTTAGTCACATGTCGCGGTGCACTAATCATAATTCAGGTGATTTGCGTATCATAATTCGAATTTAGAGTTCGAATTTAGAGCATGAAAATGTTTCAATGTGTTGCAGACTCGTATGCAAGCGTTTACTTTGAATTGAAATATCGTTTCTTTTTGACATTTTCATGTCTTTCATATGGCACATAGAAAAAAAATCGTCACGAAATTTGTCCCAAGTCGCCACAATAATGATTATGACCATCAGAAGTGAAGTTGTTCGTTATTGGAATTAGGTAGGTACTTTACAGTTTGATATTACTCCCAGGTTCGGCCCTGATTATCCTAGAAAGCTGATACTCGGTATACAAACTCTTGAGGGAACTCTAAATTCGAATTATGATACGCAAATCACCTGAGTGGCTCCTGAAGCCAGTTTCGGCCGTGATCGTCCTAGCATGAAAATGTTTCAATGTGTTGCAGACTCGTATGCAAGCGGTTACTTTGAATTTCAGTCCTTCATGTTTTGTCAGGAACCACTAAATTAGGTATGTCGTAACCTAAAATGTAGGTAGGTACCCTAATTGTGATGTACATTATTATTGCAACTCCTCCTCACAGCACAAGTCCTAGACTTATGGTGGGGAGTAGCATTTGTAGTAGTTTTTTCTCGATTACCCAAAAGTAGGGATTTGTGACAAGTGACGTTCCTAAAATAACACATTCAATTACATTACGTTACTGTGACCAAAACATAAATTCAACCAAAAAACTCCAGTCTTATAAAAACAAAATCGACCGGATTCATCCACGGTTAATCCGCTCCCCGGTTAATCGAGGTGCTACTGTGTTTAAATAAATTATACAACGTCAACTTCAATGTTCGAGGTGACTTCTTTGCTTCTCCCTACTTCCGTAAGTAGCTCAAAAACGACCTCCTCGGTCTTTGCATCGTACAAACGCTCGACTAAGGAAGCGATTTCGTGCGGTTTCGCTAGCTCGCGCTCGTCCCCTTGTTGAATAACTCCGACTCCTCTTAATTCACTGTTCCGGAGTATCATTTCAAGTCGTAATGCTTTCGTAAGCACGTCGTTTGCGGTCCCATCTTCACGTGAAGGTGAAAATAGCAGACTCACGACTACCATTTTTGTATGTGAAATCCGGCGTTTTGAAAGAATCGAATGTGCAGATATAATGTGTACCTATAGTAAAATCCGCGTGTAATACCTTGTAGTTGATGAACAATGTGACTATTGTTCGCGTTACCCGACCCTTAACAAGCGAATTCCATTCTCTTTATCAAAACCTCTGGAAACGGTACGTAAATTCCGTATCTCCGAGATATAGGTAGTTCTACAAATACAAACCCTCACCTGACGTATTCAACCAGCCCTTTTGTTCCTCTTGTGAGTTCGGTTTCTCTATTCGAACCGCTCGTGATCCTCTGACAAGATTTCCCTCTGCGCGGAACACGGACTTAAATGTGAGGTTTCGTCGTCCGCCCACTTGCGCAGTAGTGAGTTAGTCAACTTTGTATGGCAGAACCGTGCAGGAATCTATTATCCGTTTATAAAGTTTGATCCTCTCAAAATTGATGTTGCTGGATCGAAATGTGACCGTTCGTGGGAATAGGGCCGACAGCAGGGTCACGAAAAGCTGATAAGTCGAGAAGAAAGTTTCCAGGATATTTTGAGTGAATTGTGACTTTCCTGTAAAGAATTTTCCCCACTCATTCGCCAAGGACGAGGCATGGAATCTTAATGAGATTCAAGCTCCGTAATTTTCCAAAATTCCAGTCTCTTTGAACGAAAAATGCCAATAGTTATTGATTTGATCAAACTAAGAGCGGAACAACCTATCAGAAAAATGTCACAAATATCACTGGAAAATGTTGAGTTCTTTTCTTTCATGACCAGCCTCAATGAGCAGGAAACTACAAAAACGAATAATCAATCAAATAACCATTTTCTCGTCATTGAAATAATAAACGAAAATTGGAGGTTGTGAGATATCAAGTTCGGGCTGGCCTAGAAGGTTCAGTTGGTAATTGACATAACACCATCAGGACGATAATTCGATTGGACGGTTGTCCCGCAAATTCAATCAAAACCGTGATTGTCACTACCTCGGGATTATTCTGGCGAGATAAACAAGAGTTTCTCTACCCTAATCATCAAACGAAGCAAAATAGAGAAGTAACTCTGATCAGTACACGATTAATCTAATTTCACTGCCTCGTCATCCGCTGATATCGAATTCGACTCAGTGCACTGCGTTATGGCCCTGAATACTGACCTTAGAGAGGTAAAGGCAGTGTCATCCCCACGGCAAATCTCATCGGTCATTTCCGATTAATTCAGATCAGAACGTACGTACATGTGCCCCATGTGAATGTACGTCTGGCAATCATTATTATTCAGTAATCAGCTTGAGCGATCTCCGCCACTCAAGATTTTGCTACCCACGCGATTATTACTTTGTGTTTCAGCCATTATCAGTTCAATATTTGATGAAATCGTAGTGGACAATATAACATTATGTTAATTAAGGAATTTCAACGAAATTAAATAAGGAAATTCCAGGAAAAGAATAATCATTGCGGTAAACGAGGGAGGCTAAATCTACAATCAGTTGTAGTTAGCCTGGTATTTCATTTATGATTTTCATAAGTAATATATTTTGTGCTAGTTTCATTCTAGATGACGTTAAAGTGTTGAATTGAGTGCGGTACCCCCATGTCCACCTGACAATTACCTACAGCTACCTACCGTTGATGGTTGCTTTGAATCACAAAACCAATTACTATGACGGGCATGGCCGAAACCAAGTCATCCGATACACATAAAGAAGAGGAATACAGAGATTGAATATAGCGGGAGAGAAGTTGTCACCCACAACTTCATTGAGCCTAAAAATCATCAATGGGTGCCAACCACGAAGTCATAATGTTATTTTCAAAAGTAGGAAATATAACTTAGTTTTTTTGGAGTATATCAAAATGATCATAAAACTTTGTATTCGCAACTTGTCTGATTTCCGACTTGATTATCGCTATTATTATTATGAAGTTTCAGTCACACGGAATCATTTGCTCGCACTCTATCTTTTCGACCGTTATTAAACTGACCTGATCTACCGCAGAAAGTTGAATGGTATTTGACTATTAATCGGTCGAATTACCGGTTTATGTTTTCATTTAGTGATTGTTTGATCAACAGACCAAATCGACGTTCTGGGAGCGTTTGGAAAGGATGAAAACGGTTGAATGGAAAGCAAAGCTTGTTGGTTTGGGACAATGAAAGCCTCTTCTGCAGTTCTCCTTGTTCAAACTCCACCCCCGCCCTCCTGTTCCCAGTTGGAATCTTGAGTCTGACAAAACGGCTCCTTCCATTTCGCGGTATCTCCTCCGCGAATCGTCGCCAGTATCGTGAGTGTTTATGGAGGGCAAATGGGTTTCCTCCACGACAAGTGGAAACCCCACTGATAATGTGGAAACGCCATGGAAAATACGGGAGTGAGGTTTTTTTTCTCAAGTGGAACGAAGATGGATGGAACGTTTGAAGCACTTGTGCGGAATTTCAGAAATGAAAAGTATTACCACAGAGAGGAAACTGGAGCAATTAGGAAGTATTCATGAACTTGGATGGCTGGAACAACTGTAACCGATCTACAAAAAAACTCTGCAAATTCTTGACACAACGGTTCATTATCTTCTTTGTGCAGATCAGATCAACCCTCTGCCTGAATCACGATAGTATCATATTATGAAAGATGAAACATTTAAAGAGTTGATGGATTAATTACAAATAATTCGTACCAATATGATTATGTGGTTTCTATTTCCACCTTCCTACTTCGGCAGTAATTGAATAATCAATTATTATTATTTAATCAAAAGTATCAGGAATTATTATTAATTATTAGTTATTAATATTTATTGTTAATAATTACCACTTATTATTATTTACTAACGCGATGTCCAAAAAACAATGTGCTATTTGAATCAGCCGGGCCAGTAGGAACATGACCCGACAGGCTGCCGCATGATTCACTTTCACGTTGAAAAACTAGAAAAACCGGGTTCACTTCCCATTGACCTAGGGTTATGAATTGTTTCAAGGATCATCGTGGGTGATGTCCGAACCCGGAAATCAAATTTCCTAATTTTTGCTCGACGCTAACTGGGCAAGTGCCGCGGGCAGACGGATTTTTTCTTTAATTCGATTTTTAGAATCTACGTACCTTGAAATCGAAGATAATAAACCAAAATACAATAATTATCCACAAAACCCGTTCATGAATGAGGCGAGTCTAGTTAAGCCGGAATATGTCAACCTCCGGATATTTGGCGATGTTCTCTTCTTGCTTACAATGTTGTCAGACCCACCAGCCAAAAAAAGATTCAAAAAATGTTCGTATGCACCTTAAAAACTGAATTTAGTTCCCTTTTGGGAATTTTGCATGAACTTTGATCAGGGTCTGAGGATGGTCATGGGTATTTGATTCGGTAAGTACTGGTATTTTCATTAGAAAGAGATGAAACCAGGGGTGGATGCAAGACGGTGACACACCACCACCCCCCCCCCCCCCCCCCAAACCCACACACACACAAGGACAGCCTTGTTGCATCATCGCTACAAACTTTTCGGCTAGTTATCTCGATTTTCAAGATATTGATCTCCTCTTGGTCTGATCTATTTGGGATCTTGATTTTCTAGAGTTTCCTTTTCAAATTTCGAGGGGTTCCACAACAGGTCCATACTAAGGCTGAGTTCAAACCATCGATATGTATACTCAGTGTGTAGGTATACATGTATGAATGTACATATCGTCGGTCCCACTGCAACTGTGGCTAACTGATTTTCACCAATTTTTCAGGAGGACCAATTAACGATAGATGAAATTCTAGCCCATCATCCAAATTTGATAAATAAATGAACCATTGCAAACCAGTTTATTGCTCCTCCTGAAAAATTGGTGAAAATCAGTAAACCACTGTTGCAGTGGGACCGACGATACATATCGATGGTTCGAACATGGGCGTCTTTGGCGTGCAAAAAGTTTTTTTTATCGAAAAATAAAAAAAGCGTTGATTTGGTCATGTTGGTGTTGAGTAGAAATTCAGTTGTTGTCAGCGATTCCTTAAGCACTCTTTATGCAATAGGAAGCATTAACTTTGTCTATCAAATTCAATCCAGACATCTATGTTTAAGTCTAAGGTTATGGACCTCATGACGCCCCCCCCCCCCCCATCCACTACCCATCCATCCATCCCTCCAAAATCAAAGTCTGTATCCGCCCCTAGGAGTAAACTTCAAAAACTACGGAATTTCGACGAAAAGATCGAAGGAAGTCTGTGTTTAATTCTGGCAGATTCAGTTATTCAAGATCTCTAAGCCTAGTACAGCGTGGACTCATGACGACCACGATTCACAACGATCTTTGACCTATTGAAGCGCATCCGAGACTTACACGGTTAGTCACTTACGAGTGATTACTGATTCGCATTATCTACGCGGCCGTTTAATTGACAAATCGGGACTCGCTCGTAATTGAAGCTCACGCAGGATCGTTAGGCAGGCGCCATCCCTCGTGATCAAATACAGTATCCGATATCACGTCAATTGACGATCGGCTTCACTGAGACAATCGTCAATCAATAATTGTCCTCCATGTACCCCTATTATTATGGTGTTATTATGCAACAACAGTACAAGCGACATTTTCCCCAAAAATGGGTTTTTGGTATCGTTGGATTCGTCTCATCAAGAGCACTTGTGCGATTTTTGTACGATTTTAGCGCCCTCAATTCTTCCAAACTGTAACAGAAAGCTAAGGGTCTAAGCGCCATCCACATTATGAGCCATTCCGAATTTCGTAACAAGAGTCTATCGCCAGGCTATATTTTAATTTTACAAAACGATTAGACTCTAGATAATACGAATAGTAGTACAATAGTAGTAGACTTAGTCACTTTTTGTACGATTTAAATATAGCCTGGACATAGACTCTTGTTGCGAAATTCGAAATGGCTCATTATGTGGTGCTTGGACCCCGTTTGCTTGACTCATCCGTTAACAAAAACCTTTTTTTACTCTAAACACCAAAAATGTCGCTTAGACCCATGTTGCGAAATTTGGAATGACGGTTAGCCCGAGAGTCTATGTGACATAGACGCTTTAATCGGTAAACCAATGAATTATTTTCAAATCTGACGCAACAGGCATTTTCTCCACTTCAAAATGAGTTATTAGTGACACCCTCCACTTCATGAATCAAGCACAACTCCCTAGAAACGTGATCAAAAACTTTACATTGAGAAGAATGTCGCTTGGACTCTTGTTGCATAACACCGTCCAACTACATGTTTCTAAAAATGTTTCTAAATTTTAGAAACTTGAGTAGGCGGGTTTTAGTGCCTATACATACCTTTATAAAGGCACTTTATTAGGCACTAAAACCCGCCTACTCAAGTTTCTAAATCTACAACTCATTTTACCCAACTTTTCATAAATAATGACTAGTGCATCCACTCAGTGTTGTCTTCCGATTTAAATCCATCAGAGACTTTCAGAAATCCTCCCTAGATATTAAAATGCTTAAGTAGGTATGCATGCAGGGTGAATGAATGTTGAAGCAGGTGTTGGGCGAATTACAAGGGTTTTGAGGGTACATTAAAAGTTAAAATTTCACTGGAGTTGCATATCACCGTCCAAATATGGGTACATGGAAGGAAAGTTTCCCCTTCTACCGAATATGTACGAATATGTACTGCTGTGTATAAGTGGTGTGTTGTATCAATCTACTCGTACATAAGAAAAAAATCATAATTGTGATTATTCCCGTTCATAGTAAAATGCGGAATTACCACGGAATAGCTGGTTATTTGTAGTTGAAACTCTATTGTTATCCGTTCTCATCGCATCAAACACGGCATTCCGTGTCCTTCAGAGTCGTTCACGGGGAAGTATATCGTTATGGAACTAATTGAAGGCCGCCATGACTGACCACCTTGTGCCCTAGTCCCATCTGAATACTTGAATTTAAAGGTAAATAATGTCGACCCGTTAGCGTTGTGTGCGTTATCAAATAGATAGGTGACTTTGAAAGGTGCAAGTAACGAAGTCTCAAGCGGTTAAAATAGACCAACAGATACAACGAGGATATAGACTACGACAAGTAATAAACGTTTGGATAATCGGTAGGATCTCTTACAAGGACCTCTACTTAACTTAAAATAAAATAAGTGGAAAAAAATGTATCATGGTCAATAACACAGCCCCAACAGAAAACATCCAAAGTCATGCAGCATGGCTATAAGAGCAAATTTTCACAAAATAACTGGTTTTATATAAATGACTCTATTTTCGGGTATGATAACCAATTTTGACTCGGTTTTTTGCAGAGTAAAACCCACGTTTATACATAGATTTTTCTACGCTGAACACGATGGTGAAGTCAGAATGGCGATATCTCATTCTGTTATAAGATCAGAGCAGATGAACCGTGAAGAAAATCTCAAGCAACAACCACGTTTCTTCGAAGTCCAACCATGCGGCAGCCAGTCGGGTAAATGTTCATACTGGCTCAGCTGATTAATAGCTCATTAATAGCAATTGTTAATAATTATTATTATTAATAACTAACAATAGTACTTATTAATTATTACTGATAATTACAAATAATAATAATTAATAATAATTTACACTACTTCATAATAATTATTCATTAGGAATGATAATTCATAATTTAACATCTGGAGAGACGGCCGATCTGCTCGGAGAAGACAATAAACCATTGTGTCAAGATTTATGGGTAATCCCCACCCCCCACCCTAAAACTCCCCGAAACCCCCTTAGATAGTCCGATTTAGCCCATCTACGAATTTAGCCTTTCGATTGCCAAGTCAGATTTTTTGTGCAAATTTGTACTTTTTACATATAATTTTATATTTTAAACTAGCTTCGCAACGGTAGAACAGACACCCCCTTTAGGACAGGCCCCACTCATAACAGATACTACCTCAGGATTGACAAAGAGTGGTTGTTTGCTATCGTAAGCCACGGTTCAAGGGTGCGTCCCAAGTGAAAATTATGGTTTGAGTAATAATTGGTTATCAACATTTTCCCTAAGTTTCATTCAGATTGTTCAAGTAGTTTTTGGCCGGATACCCCCCCCCCACCCACTACACACAACCTGTACCCCCCTCCTAAATTGGTCAGAAACCTTCCCCAATGTTCACTCAACATATTCCCGAAGTTTCATTCAGATCGGTCAAGTAGTTTTGAAATCCCGGTAATACCCCCTCCCCCTACCATAACTGCCTTTAACCCCCCTCCCCCCCATACTATTGACCCACCCTACCTGTTTAGAAACATTCCTCAATGTTCACACAACAAATTCCCAAAGTTGCACTCCAACTGGTCAAGTAGTTTTGAATGTCTGTAGACCCCCCCCCCCACTCAAAACCTGCACCCCGCCCCCTCCCACTAACATCCTGATTGAAGTACCACTTGAAAGTACTCGTCGAGCTGAATCCAGAGACTACTTACAATCGGATTTACGTTCAACCGTTCAAAAGTTATTAAATAAATCTATGAGGACGTTTATGCTTCTAAGTTACAAATTTTGTAACTTAGAAGCATAAACGTCCTCATAGAAGTTATTATAACACGTTTTTTAGTAGTATTTCATTCATAGTGTTTCAATGGATGGACAGATTTAAAGGTAAAATGACGATAAACAAACGACAGGAATGAAACATGGAAAAAGCGGTGACAGCAGGAATTTAAAGAGCATTATAGCAGTATGCGTGGAAATAGGTATTAACCATTATCTCTTTTTAAGTGGGTAGGCTGATTTTCACTGTGTGGAGTTGGAGTAACTACCCAAATTTGGTTCTATCTCTGAAATATTTTCTTTGGCTGAACTATCTCCAAAAAAGTGGGTAAGCTATTTTTGGGTTTGTGAAGTTGGCGTACTCACTGAATTATGTGAGTAGTTCGCTTATTATTGTGGGAACTAACGACAGATACCAAAAAATGTGGGTAACCTGATTTGGGTACGTTAACTTCACAGACCTAGGCGTGACCAGGAAACGGATGTGGAGGATTGTCAGTTATCTGTTGTCGAATAGTGTGTTAGAAGATACGATTGTGTTGAAAATTATGTTAGTGGAACGAAAACCAGGTACGTCCTCACCCTAAGGACACTTGTCAAAAGAAGTGTTCCAGGAACTTGATTTCTTCACAATCACTTCCTCGTACATGTCTCGATTAGCTCTCGGAACCCTACAATTCGTGGAGTTTACTGCTCAATGGCGTCACTGGAAAAGGGCCTGCGTACAATGGACGGTTCAAATACTCCCCAATACTGACAGTTTATTCGTAGAAATCGCGCTTTGGAAGTGATTAGCCGAGGGACCATCTACCAGAAATATTAGTCCGAGGGACGCTCCCCCGTCTTATAACAGCAAAATAACATGTGAAGTACCTACAGTATTGTTGCAAAATAACGTGTGAAATACAGTATTTTATAATGTGTACGACGTATTTGGATTAGAGATGGGCGATCCGCTCATGATTTAGTAAAAAGAACTAGCTCTTGAAAGTGAGTGAGCGAACGATGACTCACGAAAAAAGAGCGGTAGCTCTTCCTCCTTCTATGACGAACCGAGTGGGATCGGGATCGTTCGATCACCGCCGGCTCTGGCTCTCCCTCCGGAGTTTTGGAAGGTGGGGGGGGGGGGATTGGATCAGCTCCTAACAACGCTCCAAGTGATCAACGAACTGAGCGGGATCACTGGGATTGTCGGACAATCGGGATCGCTGTGATCGTTTGGCCAGTCGGGATCGTTTGGACCATCGGGATCGTTCGATCACCGTCGGCTCCTCGGAGTGTTGGATGGTGGGGGGGATCGGATCAGCTCCAAACGATCAACGATCGGAGCGGTGAGCGAGTTCGCTGGGATCATTCAGACTTCAGATCAGAGGTAGCCACTTGGCGAGGGATCTCGTTCGACAGATCGGGAGCTATTCCTCAATCAAATTAGCAATCGATCTCTCAGTGTTACCAGATTTGGCTAGATATAGCCATTTGGGCTATTTTGCGAGAAAACTGCGCTATTTTCCTCAGTATTCGAAATTTCGCGCCTCTTTTTTTTCTTCGGTTCTTTTCTGTTCTATCTCCCCCCCCCCCCCCACAATGCAGGTGAACCATAATTCTCATCTATAATAAATACTTGTAAATACAATAATTGTAGATGATTAGCTGAATCAGGGTTCGTGCCGATTTTCAATTTTCAATTTCCCTGACTTTTCCCTGATTTCCAGACCAAAAATTTCGATTTTTCCCTGACTTTTCACAACGTTTCAGGATCCTTTAAACAGTAACGTTTTGCATGAATCGAAAATTTTAGATGCGCAAATGAAGAAAAACAATATATTATATTATATTGTTATTAAGGAACAAGTTTTTTTATTCATAAAAAAAACGAAGTTTACTTAAAACAAAGTAAGAGATAGAATCACAAGATAAAACACATAAAAGTTTTGAGTACGTGGTTTACATAAACCATACCTTACAAAGGTAAAGGGGTTTTCGACGCGTATCATGGATTTTTCGCAATTCTGCACCCGATTTGAGATTTTTCCCTGACCAAAATCCAATATCCCTGACTTTTCCATGACTTCCAGTGCCAATTTATATTTCCCTGACTTTTCCATGACTTCCCTGACTTCCCTGACCGGCACGAACCCTGTGAATATATCACTAGGTCTAATGTGGAAGCAGCTACGATTCTACATGATTTTAATCGAGTTGGTGAGATTGACGGAATGGTGAGGGTTTTCCTTATAATTCTTTAAAACACGCTGACATTGTCTGACTGTAAAAACTATTTTTGTACAAGGTGGTCGTGCATCATATTATGGGAAAGTGGAAGAACTCCCGGCATGTGGTGGCGCAAAGGAAAACTTGGAACTTACAGTGAAGCTTAGTGTAGTGTGTTTCGTCGCACACAGAAATTGCTTACCTGTAAATAGAAAAAAGTGGATTAGAGACAGACACATCAATAAATATTTACAAATTTAATGTACATAGTCGATAACTATCGATAGAATTGAGACAAAAAATTCAAATTTGCACAACAAATCAGTCCTCGAAATCAAAAGGCTAAGTTCGTAGATGGGCATAAATTCGAAGGACACATCAAAATGAAGTGACACCTATAGCTTTTTTAAATTGAATTCGTCCTTTTACAAAATGAATTCGTCCTTCACCAAATCTTGAAGGCAACCAGACTAAATGATATTATCATTTAGTAAAATGTATCTAAGCTTTGAATAGTATGTGCCCTAGTTTCAAAATAATATTGTTAATAAGTTATTACTTGGAGCAATAAAATCTTTCAAAAAAAAAAAAAAAAAAAAAAAAATTTAGTAAATGATATTATCATTATTAAGCAGATACCTTTTAATTAATTTATTTTAATAATTTATTGTATTGGTTTGCATAGAATTGCGTTGATCAAGAAAGATGTGATTTAATTGAAATTTTGATTGAAATTTACAACATTTACAAGGAATTGATACAAGAAATTTACAGAAAGTTTGCAAGAATTACATACAAGTAACATGGTTTTTAGAGGGTTTTTTCTCAATGCAGTGGCTGTCCTGACGCTGCTCTAAGCATGAGAAAAAGCATATTATGCATTACAAAGATGGTACAGTCATTGGGGATGATCGCGTATGCACCATCTATTATTGTTATACGCAAAAGATGTTCTCCTGGACTCACAAGAGTCCCTGGAACGACGATTTTATGGCTCTGTATGAATTTCTTGCTAACTTTCTGTAAATTTCTTGTATCAATTCTTTGTAAACGTTGTAAATTTCTTCTATTACATCTTTATCAACTACGCAAACCAATGCAATAAATTCTTCTTCTTCGAGAAAAGGTACCTGAATTATATGCTAGAAATCTACAGAAAGGTTTGCTATGATAATGATATGCTAGAAACTTACAGATAGGTTTGCTATGATTATGATATTATCATGACTTTCTTGCCTTCAAGATTTGGACCCTCTTTATGAATGACGAATTCATTTTGTAACTGAAAAAATTAATTGGGGTTTTTCGAAGTGCTATTTTCAACAATCAAACGTAGCTAGAAAATAGGTATAATATGCATAGGTATAATAGGTACCACCCGTATTATAAGGTATATATCAAAAACTAGACCTAAAGAGACCTTCATGCATGGGATTCTCGTTGAAAGTCTTTTAAGGAACCTCGTAAATGTAGTGAATACCAATGAATACTGTTAGAGGTTGCGACGACCCGAGTCAACGGACAATATCATCGTTATTTCATTACAGTCGCCTTTCAAGTCTGTAACTCGACTATGAATCTTCATCGGACATCGCTTCGGGTGATATTGGTCGCCTACAGGAAAAATAATGACGCTCTTCCATCGATGTCAACGATTTATTGCCGATCACGGTGGCATTTGTTGATTAAAAGCTGAATTTCCTTCGCCGCTCCGGCTCACTATGGTCCGACATATGAATCAAATACGACTTTTCGATTCCCCATATCCAAGTTTTCAATCATCGAAAAGAAATACCTGACAAATTTTCAATGTACATCCACGAATTAGAAAGCCACCGGTAAAATGATGTTATTTCGTGTAAAAAATGAAATATTTAAACAATCATGTCTGTAAAATTTGCAGACATGATTGTATTTAATACTCCTTGTTTCAACATGAATTGAAATGAGATATATTTCCTTAAAATATACATTAGTGCAGAAAGTTACAACCTTTGAGAAAAAAATAAAGATAAATTTGGTTTCCACAAAAATTAAAATTGTATGATTGAAAAATTGAAAATGAAAATTTGGGCAATGGAGAAAACAACACACACATCATACATGACACATACATGCAATGACACTCTGGACTTGGTATTGAAAGTTTTCAATTTTTGGCGTCCTGAAAATGTCAACCCCCTTTTTTTTCACTTCTCCCTATTGATTCATGCGTTCATTGTTTCATGTGTGTCTGACAATAACTAGGGATGGGTATCGAATACCTGACGTTTTAAAATACTCGATGTTTTTCATCCGATGTTCAAAACACATCGATGTTTTTTCCAGACATCGTGGTTTTTTCCTTTCTCCCAAAATACCTATAATCACAAACCTATTTTACGTTTCAGTATGTAATTGCATTATTTATGTGCCTCATTAGAAACTTTACTTACCTAAGTACCTACTACATTATTTCTTATTTTACATGGCCATTTTGCCTTTATGTGTTCTAGCAGCTGCGATGCTTAGGTTGCATATTTTTCATGTCAGTCATGTTTGACTCGAGATAAAATAGTAGGAATGTAACCAAAAACCACCACCACGTCTAATGTAACCTTGCAACATTTAGGTTACCGTCTGGCGATACCGAAACGTGGCAGATGATGAAACGAATTTCGCACTCATCAATCCATGACGTAGAAATCGCCTCCCCAAATACATGGCAGCAAAACTGCGTTTTTGCATGAGGCCACCAATAAATATTCGGAATATTTACGGTAAATTGTTTGTTATGTTGCTGCTCAATCCATTTTTTTTTTTTTTTTTTTTAACGTAAATTACTACATTTGTCATGTTCAATTTATTTTAAATAAGAACAAAAAGTAGCAAAAAAAATGTACAGCTAGGTAGGCTTACAGTAAGTAAAATACGTAGGTATTTTCGGAAAAAACCTTGATTTTTTTATACGATGTTTCAAAACATCGATGTTTCTATAGGTACGATGTTTTGTTTGATAATAACCCGAAATGTGTATTTCACATGATTCCCTGCTGGGTGAAACCGCTCGTGACGCACGTCCCGTCGTTGTTTGTGCTTCTGTCTGGTGAACTGCCAATGTCAGATGCAGTCGCGCTTTTGCCCTTCGGTATAACACACTGTCACTACTCCTACAGGAGGTCCCACGTCACATCGCAGCTCGTTCAGAACGTTCAACAAAACTAATCCCTCGACGGTCAGCTAATTTGCAATGCGAAAAAAATCGTTGGTCGTTCGTTATTAGTAATTTGAAGAGAAATAAGTAAACTGATGTTGAGTATCTAGGAACCCGGTAGCGTTCCGCCCCGCCAAGCAAAAGTTGAGTGAAAACGAACGGTTCCAAGTGTATGTTTACCGGACGTCACGAAACGCGTTTTCCACGTTTTCCATATCTCGGCTCCTATTTTACAGAAAATTTCAAGTCGCTAGGTCTAAAGGGAACCGAGTTACACAACTTCAAAAACCCTATTTTGCGCCCTTTGTTCTTCTTCTTCTTCTCCTTCTTCTTCGTGTTCTTGTTCAGACATGCAAGACCTCTCCACCTTCACTGATTGTCTTGAAATTTTGCACAGAGCTTTATTAAAGCTTGAGGCAGAGCTTTTTAAAAGATTAAACCCATTATCTCAACCCAAAATACTTTTAGAAACAAAATAACAGAAATGGTTGGCTAGCATTGTCCACTTTGGCGAGTCTATAGCCTGGGTAACAGGACCAGTCGACTTGCAATTTTGTACAGACCTTCTTTATAACTTGACCCGATGCCATTTGAAAGACCCATTATCTCAACAAAAATACATTTTAGGAACGAAAGCTGAAATTTAGGCTAATTTTGGCCACTTTGACGGGTCCACAGCAAGTCAATTTGAAATTTGTTACGGATCTTTTTGGTGTGGCTGATAGGTAGAAGCCCTGAAAGTTTCAAGTCGCTAGGTCTAAAGAAACTGACTTGAAATTTTGCTCAGAGCATCGTTTCAGCTTGAGACAGAGCCTTTTGAAAGATTTAACCCATTATCTCAACACAAAAAGATTTTAGAAACAATAAAAACAGAAGTTTTCGGCTAATATTGTCCTCTATGACGAGTCGTCAGCCTGGTTAACATAATCAATCGACTTGAAATTTTGTACAGCATAACATAACATAACCTAACATAACATAACCCAGTGTCTTTTGAACTTATGTCAAACACAGAAAAATAATTTATAGCATTTATTAAAACAAGTCAATGTCAAGTCAACTGTGGGTTCCTTTTGTTTCAGAAAATGTGTCACAAACATTGGGTAATCTTGAATGAATTTAAATGAAATAATAAATGAATTTTCAAGTGAGACCAGGGGACGGAAAGCCAAGAAAGAGAAAAATTAAAACAGAAACTTGATTGACCTTGAGGCAACACATAAAAGGAACATGAGACATGTCTATGTATAGGGATCTTGTCGGTCTGTCTCAACAAGGTTAAGTGAACCTTGTTTTGTGTTGCCACTCACCTGGAAACACAAATATGTATTCTCTTTTCACGGCGTTTAGGAGGTGGTTTGAAAAAGCCATGGGAGAGAAAATAATATTTTCTCTAGCAAAAATTACAGTATATTATACTGTAATTTTTGCTTAAGATGATGTTTCAACGAAATTAACCAGTAGAAGTGTAAACCTTCGGGAATTTCAAGGGGACATAATATATCATATCATAAACGAGCCTGGAAACCTTTGAAGGCCTCTCACAAAAACTTTTCGTAACCCCCTCACACCCCTCTTTTTCACCACCTTCTGCTCTGAATGCAGGGTCCTTGTTTACTGAAACGGGTAATTACCACCTATTTTCCTATAAATCACTATTAAAAAAAAAATTCAGTAGAAGTACATAAACTATTGATGTAAAGACATACAAATTCTAAAATCTTAATAACTTTAGCGATCAATTCATAATTTTCAATTCTCAATTAATTTATCAATTCTCATGAAAAACCCAGTGAAATCCCCCCCCCCCTTCACTTCGCCCTCAAAAATTCTGATGGCGCCACTTGCGCTTTGTACAACTTGCTTCTTGCTTTTGGGCAACTCTACTGGAGGTAATTTGATGTGAAACATGCCTTGAGATGGAATTCGTGTTTGTTAAGATTTACTGGCTCAATCCTGCTGTTGTATCCGAACGTTTTGGCTGTTCACTCCGGTCGCCCCCACAAGTTAAATGGGAGGAACCACATCAGCGAGTAATGGAACAAGTTGAAGTGTTGAGACGGAGTAATTGGGCTCCGGAGCCAAACTGCAGGTGAGAAAAGGGGAGGAGCAAAACACAATACGAAGCGTTTTCACGGAGATTGGACGATCACCTCCGACATTCGAACATTACCCGTTGAATTGACGGTTTTTAAGAGAGAGAGAGAAGGAAACAGCTTTGTTCAAAATGGGCTTTGCTCTTGGACGATTCCACGTATCATTGGACAATAACAGTAACTGTGCTGGTTTCACATGTAGTGTGAAATGCGAAATGACAGTGAGAATGTTGATTGCTACTCTAGGGCTCCTGTCCCCCAAAGTTTTCGCTCGGGTGACGCTTCAATCAATGAAGAAGTGAACCAAATTTGTCACAAAAAACTCTTCAAATCACTGGTAAAGCTACCACAGCTGATGGCAAACCCCGGGAGACAGCAAACGATCCAACTCAGGCAGTTGATATCAACTCTTGAGACAACAACCGATAACACACCATGATATCGTCGTTCGCCTCAACAGGGTAGTCACACCTGAAACCCTCACAAATGCTATCCAAGCTGAAATTCATGTCACCCATGTTCCAAGATGAAGCAGTTAGCTAGACGATAAGTCTACTGGGAAGTTGTAGATAAGGATATTGAGCACGTGGTGAAGGGTAGCACCGAATGCGCTACACTGCGTCAAAATCCACCTCAAGTCGCTGTGCATCCCAAGGATGACGTATCTCCTAATTTGGAAAGAGTGCTAATCGACTAGCTGGTCCATTTGATGGTCACCATTTTCTAATAAGCATTGACGCGAAATCAAAGTCGGCTGAAATTCGTGTTTCAAGAGAAGCTCCTACAACCGATTCTGCAATCAAGTTGCTCCACCACATTTTCAGCTTCAGTTTTACCAGCGATATTTTCAAACACTAATGCGGGTATCGAGAGATTTAAAAACTCTTAGCTCCAGGATACCCTGCCACTAACGCTTCGTTCAAACCTTGAAACATCGCCTTGATTGATAAAATGCAACTGATAGTTTTTAGATACAGGGCCACGACTCTAGCCTGCGAAAAATCACCTGCAGAACTCTATCGCAACAGAAAATTTTCAATTCAATTGGATTCTATGTTTCCTAATGCTCCCTGCAGAAACAAACCTAATAATGATATTAAAAAAAACCTGTTCGTTCATTATCAGTGGAGGAAAGGGTGCAGGTGCGATTTACATCAACAACCAGAACATAATATGTTCTGGTTGTTGATGTACAATCGCACCTGCACCTGGCCATATTATGGCCATTCAGAGTTGTATTGCAAAAACTGGGAACTCGTCACTACTACATGAAACTAGACTCTGGCAGACATTTAGAACGACATGTCAATCAGCTGGTTTCTACGAGAGTGCCTCATCTAGATCACCTTGGAAATCGTGGTTTACCAACCAAACGTGATCGCTGTGTCACTTTCAATATCCCCAGTCTGCATCCTCCATCTTGCCCTGAACCTGCTAATCTGCCTCAATCACATCCAACAACGACAAATGACAGCCCCAACCACAACCAACTTCGACGATCATCTCGCTGAATTAGACCAGCACATAATAATTTGTAAATAATTTATCTTCTGAATTTAAAAAACGGCAGTCGGACGGAAATCCAACCTGAAATGGTTGCTTACTTTACTTTACTTTATCTTCTGAATTTATCTTCTTTAACTGAAAAACTGCAACAACAGCAATACGAACATCAGCATCAATAACTGCAAAAAGCCCCCCCCCCCCTTGCACACCATCCCCTTGATAATGGCGTTAAAAAGAGATCCACTTCCATTTCTTGTTGGCCTGTAGTCAGTCAGTATCCAGTACAGTGCTTTTGTACTCATGCATGTTCCCTACTAGGAGGTTATTGACCTAGTACGTTCATTATTCATGTTATGGTTACATTACTACAGTACGTACGTTGGAAAATCTGTTTTTTGTCTCTCCTGAAAAGTTGCGAAAATTGCGTTAGACCTTGTGGGATCTTAAGGGACGATATGTCTACATTGTCCCACTATACAGTACTTTGCACAAAAATGTTTCTTAACAATAAAAAAAAAAAATAAATAAATTAATGGAGACTGCTTTAACCCAGCGATTGTTGTTGTAACTACGATCTTGTCTTAGAGTTCGTTTCTTACCGCTCTCCAATTCCTTACAATACATTCCTCAGTGCCATCTTTTTTATACTGTCTCACCAGGCCACCATCAGTTGTACAGTAACAGTACAAGCTCCATCCAACAGTTTGGGTCTCCTGAGTCAGAAACCCTCACTTATGATCCGATGAGGATCCGCGAAGGGTGAAAAATTAAGATTGTAAAAATGCCAAAAGCCTTCGCTCAAGAGAGAATTTTAATAGATTTTTATTTGGAGTATTTTTCGAGAGCAAAATATTATGGTAGATAGATAAGATGTAGAACAATATGTTATGGTAGATAACCACCAACTTCCATAAGTATACAAAAAGTACACAAAATGCTTTGTATGATTTCAATGGTAGAATTTGACAATTGATTTTCAAGGAAGATTTGACTCCACAAATAACTCTCAAATCGAACCACTAAAACATTCCCTTTCGAAGTATTTTCTGTTTTCACACCGACCTCGACTTTTCCAGAATGAAAAAGTTTCAACCGAAGTTCCCAATAAGAAGAGCGGCGAAGAATGGAAACTTGGCACATTAGTGGAAACTCGGCATTCCAATTAGAAGCCGAACAGCCTGATAAAACCTCATTCCCGGCTTTGGGGGTCGGTTCCCTGCAAATTGAAGGGCTCAGGAATGATATTGGGAAAATACCTAAGGTCCTTCAACCTCCTCACCTGAATATTAATTTCGGCTTTTTCGGGGGTGCAATGAAAAGTTATGACAAGGAAATTACGTTCTATCAACAGGAATCCACCATTTAATTCAATAGATATGCATATAATTTTTTGTGTCTTTTGGCAGTAAATTCAGGATGGTCTGTAACGGATTTTTGGTATAAAATATAATCGGTAAGTGTCTTTTCCGGACGATAACTCTCGATAGAGTTGAGATGAAAAGCTCAAATTTGCACAAAAACTTTGTCTTGGCAATCGAAAGGCTAAGTTTGTGAATGGCCAGAATTGGGCCACTTTAAGGGCGGGGGGGAGTTTTAGGGGGGAAAATTAATTTAATATTAGAGCGCAATAACTGATTTGGCATATTGGAGTTGAACGATCGATTCTGCATTCTGAAATGTTAAGTACCGAGACTAAACATTTTTTTGGTAGTTTACTTATTCGCACTAATACCTACTGCTTCGAATATTTGCTCAAACGATCATGCTGCTTGACTGTAACTTTTTTTCTTTTTCTTAGGCCGGTCATTAATCCACAGGTGGCTCTCGTAAGATGTCCAGGAGAGGACCGCACCTACAGGTTAACGTTTATTTGATAGAATACGGCCTGTTTATGAATTTTGCGATGAAGTCAGAGCGGGCATAAGGTACCGCAGCCACAACCCTCGAATTGGGGTAAAACCTTGGTTTTCCCTGTTTGAGCTGTGCAGAGCGGCGGTAAGGGCGATAGCCCGTCAAGAATCAAGAATAACTTTATTGACATGAATATAGCATACGATAAGTAGTTAGTACAGAGTGACTTAAGCTTATACAATACCGGCCTGACGGCCCTAAAAGTTTATTAAAAATGAGGGGTTATGGAAGAGATGATACATTTAAGAGAAAATTTCGCGGAAAAAACTCTTGAAAGGACGGTGGACCTTAATACTACTATTTACAGATATACATATTGTAAATATGTATTTACAATAACTCGATAACAACAGCAGCAAATTTCGCTTCAACACATATTGTAAATATGTATATATATACTATTGTAAATAATTAATGATAATTGTATATATACAATTATCATTAATTATTTACAATTCTATATTACACCTTTATTTACAGTTCTATATACACAGTAATTGTCGGGGTTCACATCCCTTGTAGTGGGTGTGGTGGTGTCCCCAACGGGGCTTATGAAGGATGTTCATGTGTCGGATGAGCGTGTTAGAGTGGGATCAAAGTTTGTCTGTGAATTTGTTTGTGAGATTTGTGATGAAGGTGGCGATTTTATCTATTGAATGTAGTGTGTGGAGTGTTTCTGTTTACAACGACGGGAGGTGTGGGTCGAGAGGCGGATGCATTTGTTTTGTGTGATTTGAAGTTGGTGTATGGAGGAGGGAGCTGCAGTGTGCCAAATTGGGGAGGCGTACGTGCTGGAGGAACGTATCAAGGCTTTGTACATAAGGAGTTTGGCTTCTTGGGATGGGGCGTGGGGCTTGAAGAGATGAAAGTAACGGCCAAGTTTTTGGCGAGCGGTTTGGTTTGTACGTTTGACATGCTCATTCCAAGTGAGGCGTTTGTCAAGGTGGAGGCCGAGATATTTGATGGATTTAGAAAAGTGGATGGGATTTGAGCGGATCGTTATGTTTGGGGGAAGGTGTCTTTTGTCTGTGAAAATGATGCTCTCTGTCTTGGCTGCGTTGGCCTTTATTTTCCATTGTTCAAGTCGGGAAATGATGAGGTGTTCTGCATTTTGTAGCCTATTGCAGGCTTTCGCAGGGGATGGGCGGGTGGAGTAGATTGCTAGGTCGTCAGCAAATCCAGCAATCGAGGTGTTTTTCGGCATATTTTTAAAGACATGGCTATAGCAATAGCCCGTATACGTTCTAACCACGCTTTATGTGGTGTGTACTTGCACCGAATCGGAACGATCGACGTTATAGAACTGGATTATAATTATTCTAATTTTGTTATTGTTGAGTGGTATTTGGGGCGAAATCCATAGAATGTGACACAAGCTAATGGTACAAATCAATATCAAATCAATCAATATTAATCAATATTAACTTCGTGTTTCCGTCTGCTAAACCAGAATATACGATGACG
This sequence comes from Stenodema calcarata, assembly GCA_963920205.1. NCBI lineage: Eukaryota > Metazoa > Arthropoda > Insecta > Hemiptera > Miridae > Stenodema > Stenodema calcarata. Next base: position 4,401,597 of record OY986055.1, on the reverse strand, counting down.
TCACGAGCACTTCTCTTCTTCACCACGGGCCCACTGCTTTTATTACGTGCGGCTCGAACCGGCGAATCTCGAGGTGGGAAAAGTCTGTTTGCAGACTCCTTCAATACTACGCGATATTAAACAAGTTACAGGCGGTCGGAACGGAACTGGAAAGCGGAGACAAAGAAGGATGCGGAAGTGGGATGGGGCAGAGGTGACTTCCCCGAGGAACCGCCAGACAAGAAAATACTGAGAAAGGAAACTTATGAATAAAATTGGAATGATTCGCCAAAACGTGCTACAAAGAGGAAGCCAATTCAGGATTGCGTGACACGGTTTAAAATAAACATTGAAAAATTCAGACTTTCAAGTCTACATAATTTGGCATCTTCGTACGCGTAGGGAAATTTCATTTCCAATTGAAATTGAGGTAAGAGTGACAATAAATAATACAGCCCTTGATATCCTGTAATTCCGGATAGGTACTTATAACGCCCCAGTTCTCTCAAATGATGTCGAACAATGTCATAAGAAGGTAATGTCTAGCGATCAAACCACTGCGCGTTGAGAACAATTTTTTTGTTTGATAATCGATGTATATTTGCCATATAAATAACATAACAACTGAGCTGCAGTCAAGTTAATTTCCTAAAATATTATAAACGTGGCTGTAACTCAGGAGAACACTAAATCACTACACTTGTCACATTGTCACATCACAAGATCTAGAGGTTTTTTTCTATCAAGCCGCCGGGTAACGTTGGTGTTGTCTAGGAGACGAAGAACTTCCGGATACATGTGTTCATGGAGCCGCTGTTCGTGTTCTACAGCATGTTGCTATGGTACCTACTTCGCTGACAGATTCCATCTTGAGGTCTCGATGGAGGTCATCATTTCTCATGTTCCAAGAGGCGTTGACAATACTTTTAAGTACCTTGTTCTGGAAAGTTTGAATAATCTTACTGTTTGTTTTTTCAGTGCAGCCCCAGAGCTGGATACCATAAGTCCACGCAGGTTTTAGGATTTGCTTGTAGATGAGCAATTAAATTGCTCATCTACAAGCAAATCCTAAAACAAATTTTGTTGTACGCAGGTAGATCAGAATACTTCCCTAGCAGCCAGTACAATGTTTTGAATTTTATATTTAGTTAGTTTTTTTTTTTTTTTTTTTCAACATGAATAATGTTTTTGCGGTGGCCTACCAGAGTTGAAAAGCGTAACGAAGTTTAAGTCACGAAATTATGTCACGAAGATTTTTAATGATTTTCACGTACAACCGAGCCGTTTCTAGGGAAATGAAACTTCTTTAGTTTTCAACGGACAAAAATCGTTCTCCATTCGTTGGAAAGCCTTTAATTTATGCATAAATTATATACTGCCAAAACCGCTGTAAATATCGAAGAAGCTGAGACACAGCAAAAACATTATTCATGTTTTGCATAGCAAATACCTCGTTCTATACAATGTATACATAGAAGAGAAAAGATCCGGGGGGTCCAGGGGGGCTTGCCCCCCTGGCGAGGCGCGAAGCGCCGAGTTTTTAAACAACATGCTCCTTCTATCTTATTTGGCATCAAGAGTCATCTCTAAATACTCTGCAGTAAAAGTAGGGAATGTTCTGTTCATTCATCATGAATGGTATCGTTGTTATTTCCTTGTTCGTGAAGTTGATATGGGTAGATTTCCGTTCGTTAAGTTTGAGGCGCCATTTTTTGGTCCAGGAGCTTACATCGTCAACAGAATGCTTTAGTTTCCTTGTCGCTTCCTCTACTGCGTCACCAACCGGTAGTATGGCCGCATCATTAGCAAAGGTTGCTATAGTCGAGTTCTCGTTGTTTGGTGCACGGTGCACGTCACGTGTATACAGAAGGTATAGTAAGGGCCCGAGCACGCTTCCTTGGGGGACACTTGCCCTTACTTTCTTGAGACTGGAGTACTCTCCTTCGTATTTCACTCTGAAATATCTTTCAGTGTCGTCAATATTTCAAAATTTGAGAAAATGGCTTCGGTAGGTCTCTCTCAAGTCTGTACTCCAGCCCTTGATGCCAGACTTTGTGAAATGCTTGGGAAACATCCAGGAACACACCTGCAAGAACCTGTTTGTTTTCCAGACAATGCTCTATTACATCAGTTATGCGATGCACTTGTTCTATGGTAGAGTGGTTTTCTCTGAAGCCAAAATGGTAGTCGGGGACTATCTCTTTCTCACGAATGATTGGTTGTAATCATTGTTTCAGTAATTTCTCTAAGAGCTTAGATATAACTGGTAGTAGTGATGTCGGACGATAGGACTCTTTGTTCTTGGATTCTTCCCCAGGTTCCAGTATCATGATCATTTCAATGCCGCGTTTATGAGATACATGAGCATTCGCGTGCCTTCTTATGGTAGTTGCTTAATTATAAAATATTATTTGCTGTAATGAGGTCGTATCCAGGGGCGTTTGTTCTTTCAAAATGACTGGTATCGTTGTTATTTTCGTTGAGAAAAACTCTACAACTTCTTTGGTCGATTCCAATGGTGCATTAACGAAGATAATAAACCACTATGAAATAATTTTCACTTCCTGATTAATTTAAAAGGATGAGCGTAGACCGACCATGAGAAGAAGAGTGAATTCCCCAGAGGTTATAGCAGATTCAATTTAAATAATTCCACAAAACCATTGCGTTCGAGATGTTAACCGATTCTCAATACTGATTCTATCGGAAATTTACATGGTAACACGAACGACATTGATATAACAATTATTGTTTTCCGTACGCTTAGAGAATTGAATCAACTTGTTACCTCATAGAAAGCTCGTGATGTGTCGTTGGGAAAATGAATTCCACCGATACGATCGGCCACCAGATACCGCTCGCGGCGGACAGGCACCATTAACAAGGGAAATGAAAATGTCATAGGATTGCACTGTTGTTGACCTTAGAAGGGAATGAGGGATGATCGTGGCCTTGGTTCGTCAGTCGATAAAGTTCGGTGAGCGACAGGGACGGCCCTTTCCGCTTTCCCCTGGTCGATATCAGTTCGCACGTTCTGGAACACTTGGCAGCCGTCTCAGTAATGGATAATGTGATGAGATAAAAGTATAATTAGGTACGTTTTATTGGGAATCCGCAAGTAAATTTGATTAAATATAGATTGAAATTGACCATGAAATAGTAATATCTAAGGCCCCACGTAAAAAAAAAAAAAAAAAAAAAAAAAAATTCACAATAACCGAAAATTCCAAATAGGGGAAACAGGATACCTAATTCGACCAAGAACAAAGAGATTTTAACCCCCCTCAAAATTTACTGGTTTACGTTTCAAGATACGCAGATGCCGCGAATCGAATAAGATTCTGCAAATTCTTCACACAACGATTTATCAGATCATCCTTCTGACTAGATCACCAAATGATAGAAAAATTATTATTACGAATTATCAATAATTATTATAGTGGTACCTAGTGTAAATTATTATTAATTATTAATAAAGATTATTGATTATTATTACCTAATAATTAATATTAATAAACTCGATATCCGAAAACCCTGTGCTGTTCGAGCTGGGCCAGTATGAAAACTGTACAGACAGGCTGCCGCATGATTCACTCTCATGTTGACGACTTTTGATCTGCTCTAACTTTGAGCCAAACATTGTACAAACCTCGAAAGATTCAAACGGAACGGTTTTATACGGAATAGTTTTCACTTCATACTCCAGTGGAGTTTATTTATTTTTTTTTTTTTTTAATTTTTAGTACCTACCACCCGTTCGTACGACCAGCCGTTCGTTCACAATGAGGGTTCAAAGTTGAGATCGAAAGTCGTCAAAGGTACATACTGGTCCAGCTGATACGAGCAGCACATGTATTGCTGTTATCGAGTTAATTAATAATAATAATGAATTATTTAAACCACTTCATAATAATTATTCATAATCTACCATTTAGTGAACTAGACAAAAGGGTGATCTGTACGAAGAAGATAATAAACCGCTGTGTTCAGAATTTGCAGTTTCCTTTGTTTTTGTTTGGGCGATTCCAAAAGTTCATTATCAAAGATAATACACCAAAAACTGGAAATTCTTGTGACAACGGTGTATTACCTTCTTAGTGCAGATCACTCTTCTGTCTAGATCACAAACTGGTAGATTCATTATTTTTAATTGCTCTTGATTAATGCTTAATTACCTATTATTAATGATAATTATTTATTATTAATATTAGTTATGGATATTTGTTATTATCAATTATTAATGTTTAACTCGATATCTCAAAATCATATGCTGTTCAAATCAGCAGGGCCAGTATGAACATTGACCCGACTGGCTACCGCATGATTCACTCTCATGTTAACGACATTCGAGCTGACCTTCTTTGAGCCCTCATTGTGAACGAATGGATGGTCGTTCAACGCTACGGATGGTCTTGAAAAATTCTACAAATAAAACTCTATTTAAATTAAAAAAAAAAAACTAAACCATTCAATTCGAATTTTTCGAGATAGGTATGACATTTTAGACGTTTTTAAAGGACTTGTCGATTTATTTGTATCTTTCTCTCTCTACAATAATAATTATCATAGGCTGAGAGTGGTCTTCGTTGGGTGATGGTTTGATCAGCGAAACCATTATAAAATTTTGTTGCATTTCAATAACTCCGTTAATTTTTGATTAATTGTACTTCTGGCATTTTTTCAGAATTAATGTGTTCCCGACTGGACCAACTATAAAAAATCTTTAATACCCGTCACAAAAAGGATTTTCGCTGGAATGCAGTGAAAAAAAAGAGAACATGTTACCCTTGTCATCATCTTATATCGACGACGAGCTGTTATTATCGCCTCGCCTCCCTCCAATACACGAGGTGAAATAAGTGGCGTATTGATTTCACATTAGGGAGGCGTTTGTAACACTCTACTAGAGCCAATGAAAAAATCTGAACTCGTCTTCCATCACTCTGTATCTATAAACCGAGAGCGTTAAAATATCTGCATGGTGACAACGTGGAAGATTGAAGACCGCGTGAAGATTTGGAGAAGACAAAAAATCAACAGTCATGCAGCACGGCTATAAGAGCGAACTTTCTAAGAAATGACTAGTTTTATGTATCTCCATTTTACTGGTTTTATGACGAATTACGTCTCCATTTTTTTGCCGAGTAACACCTCAGCTTATAGAATTTTGACGCTGAACACGATGGTCAAGTCAGAATTGCGATATCACATTCCGTTATCATATTAGAGCAGATGAGCCATGAAGAAGATCTCAAGTAACAACCGTTTTTCTTCAAAGTACTTACTCCAGTTTGAGAACTAAATAAGATATCGCAATTCTGACTTCACCTTGCGTGTTCAGCGTTAAAAAACCTTTAGAAGGAGCGATAACTTATTTAGTTCTCAACTGGAGCACTTTAAAGATAAAGAAAAGCGGTTTTTACTTGAGATCTTCTTCATAGTTCATCTGCTCTAATCTGATAACGGAATGAGATATCACAATTCTGACTTCACCATCGGGTTCAACGTCAAAAAAACTTTACAAGGAGGTGTCACTTGTCGGATTGTTTCATTATGGGAATTTATGGGTAATCCCCCCCCCCCCCCTCACCCCTAAACATCCAGAAAACCACCCTCAGCTTTTAGCTTTTTCCACACTGAACACGATGGTGAAATCGCATTCCGTCATCAGCTTGGAGCAGACTAACCATGAAGAATATATCAAGGATCAGCCACGTTTCTTCATCTTCAAAGTATTCAAGAACGGAATAAGATATCGCAATTCAGACTTGACGATCGTATTCAGCGTGTAAAAACCTTTAAAATGAAGTGTCACTTGTCAGACTTTCATTTTATGGAGATGACCCCCCCCCCCCCCCACCTACAAACACACATCCCCCAAAACCACCCTCAGCTTTCAACTTTTTCCACGCTGAACGAGATGGTGAAGTCAGAATGGTGATATCTCAGATCGTCATCAGAAAAGAGCAGATGAACCGTGAAGAACAACTCAAATATCAACCTTGTTTCTTCATCTTCAAAGTGCTCCAGTTGGAGAACGGAATAAGATATTGCAATTCTGATTTAACCGACGTGTTCAGCGTGAAACGTGTCAGACTGTTTTAGTTTTGGAATGCATGGGTAATTCCCCCGCCACCCCTTAAAAGTCCCTTGAACCCCCCCCCCCCCTTAGAGTGGACCGGTTCTGCCCATTCACGAACTAGAACTTGGCATTTCGATTGCCGGGTCAGATTTTTGTGCAAATACATACGTAAGTATATAAAATTATATTTGATTTTGGTGTCTTTGGGCAGTAAATTCAGGATGGTCTGAAACAGATTTTGTTATGATTATTCGGAAATTCGAGTTTTAAAAGTTTGGATCGACGACAATAGCTTCCTTTTCTTCGAAAATTCTTTAAAAATCAGAGAGGAATTCGGTCAGAGCGAAGTAAACGAGAGCAACGAACGTGAACAAATGTAAAAAAAAAATTGTGAACAAATGTAAATTTGTAAAAAAAAAACTAATTTGTAAACAAATACAAACAACACAACTAGCGAGCGAGCGTCGAAAAAACCTTGCTGGGCGCTTTAGCGTCGATCGAATGAGCATCGGTTTGGCGGGGGAAACCCATGTTAGACACTCCCCTCGGACACTACAGTCGGACGCTCCCGTCGGACGCCCCCGACAGACACTCCCGTCCACGATCACGTCGATCGCCGTCCACGTTCACGAGGATCGCCGTCAATGTTCACGTCGATCGCCATCTATGTTCCCGTCGATCGCCGTCTATGTTCACGTCAATCGCCGTCCACGTCCGATCACCACCAATTCCACCCCCACCCACCACCATCCATCATCCTTCACGTCCGATGACTAGGGATGGGAGTGGGATGCCTTACCTTTGCAACGTGTATTTCAATGAAGGGTGGCGGGGGGAGGGGGGTGGAGTTGTTGGTACATATTGTCGGCTATAAGACCAACATCGCACAACTCAACTTTTAGCCGAAAGGCGCTACGTACTCCACCAGGTAAGTGTGATGGTGGTGTCATTAAAATTTCAAGTCTCTAGCACAATATCCAAATTTAATTTGTTTAAACAAATAGGTATTGTTTAAACGATTATACAGTCAGAAAACCGAGTGAATATTGCATTGTCAATCATCTGCGACCCATCTTTAAACTTTCAAGTCTCTAGCTCAACATCCACATTTAATTTGTTTAAACAAATAGGTATTGTTTAAACAATTTTACAAACAAGCAACCGAGTGAATATTGCATTGTCATCCATTATCGGACGTACTTTTAAAATTTCAAGGCGCCACGTATTGTATAAGGAATTTTAACGACAAGACATCGAGTGAATATTGCACTTTCACCCAGTTCTGACTACCTATTTAAAATTTCAAATCCCTAGCTCATCGGGAACTTGAAAAACAAGCAGTGAAAACTATTATTAATTATTGTTAGTTATTAATAATGTTTATGAATTATTTTTCATAATGATAACTCGATAATGATGATAATCCCTCAACATCATTCTTACTGACGGTCAACAAATCACACACACTAGGTAAGTCTTATAATCACTCGATATCTAAAACCCATGAGCTATTAGATTCCAGACCGGACAGGCTGCCGCATGATTCACCCCCATGTTGACGAATTTTGATATGCTCCAACTTTGAACCCTCATTGTGAACGAACGGCTGGTTGTACAAAGCTGTGGATGGTCTCAAAAATTCTAAAAAAACAAACTGTATCGAAATTTGAACTGAAAACTATACCGTTCCACCTGAATTTTTCGAGTTATGAAATTTTAAAAATTTCAAAATTCGTTTTGAAGCCCTTCCCTTTGACCGAAAGTTATGAAAAGTTCCAAGAATCATTGTGAGGTTTCTTTCAAAATGCCGTGGACGACGGACGGATTTTATTCATTCGATTTTTAGAATCTACGTATCTACTTGAAACGTAAACCAACCAATTTTGAGGTGGGGCAATTATTTTCATTTCTAGGTCGATTACAAAGGTTCATTATCGAAGATAATAAACCAAAAAACATCGATCTTTCGACGAGTCCTCTTTTTGATCTATCATAAAACCGGTCTTACCCAACTGTAAAGACAGCCGAGGGCTATCCGATGGTACTTTTAGCTGGAAATCGACGATTTCGGACTTACACCAGTAGGTATGACTCCAAGCGTTCGTCGAATTTTTTTTATACCAATATTGCTCCCAGCTTGCGATATCCTACACAATGTGTAGTTCAAAAAGAGGACTCGTTGAAAGATCGATGTTTTTTGGTTTATTATCTTCGATAATGAACCTCTGTAATCGACCTTGTATGTCATACAAGCAGTAGTTGTAATATTCCAAACAACTCACTCAATTAGTTGATTTATTGAACATACTATGGAGGAAGAGGACGGTTGAGCTAAGTCCCCCGGTTTGTACGTTCAACTATTTCCAACGACCCGCCTGCATATTGACGGGAGTTTCCGCCCTCAGATAGTTTTCGAACTATACGTCACCCTCCGTCCGACGTAACCGCAGACGGAAATGAAGTTCTCCCGGAGTCAGGAGAAGGTTGGGGACTGCTTGGCAACCGGTTTGGAGAAGATGCGATGTGAAGGAGCGCGATATTTAATTATGTATCGGGCAGGAAAATGCAAGGAGCGGTTTGAGGGCACGTGGGAATCTTCGAGTGACGCCCACCTGTTGTAAAGGTAGACGTATCTCTTGTTTCTCCCCCACCATCACAAAGGGTCGTATATTTATGCCCATATATCATCCATAGCTTATATTGCTCGCAAGGGTTAGATGTAATATTATACCACATGCTGCAGATGGAATAACTTTTCTGGTTCTTCGTTGTGGCTTCATATCTCTTCACAGGCCACGTATCAACTGTGAAAAGGTAATATTAATAAGATCTATCATCACTCACCTGATTGTAGTGAACTATATGAATACGAGTAAAACCTTTTTATACGATTCGAAAACTCCCTGTTAAAAACCTGTTCAAGTCCCTTTTCTTGTTTTTTTACCATTAATGTGACTTCCTATATAACGAGGTTTATTCACGTTTGTTGGTGTTAAGGGTGATTCTCACTTTACAGTCCACTCCAGGTTTCACTGCATCTAAACACTAGGTACTCCTAAGCCGTGCACGATGCATTATAACAATAGATTTTTTCACAATCAGAGCGAATTCGGGCGAAAATTCCTACGATGTACCACTGCTGCACCAAGAAAATTGCCCAAATTCGCACTTATCACTCGAGAGTTGTGGAAACACGTGATTCATGTTTGTGCCACCAGCTCAACCTTTTTTTTGTTACTTATAACTTTTTTGTTTGTTAATTTTGTTACGTTTGTTTACTTGTAAATTACCGAGTGGGGGAGAGAAATAACCTATACGCAGCGCGTTAACCTGGAAAGTAGAACTTTTTTATCCGAAATGTAGAATAAATCGGAAGCAAACCTCTTGAAGCAATGAAAAGTCTCTGTTTTTGATTCTGTGAGTAAACAAGACAGGTTGTGTCTGGTTCAGTCGTTTTGTACGCGTGTAATGAACGTCAAAACTGAGTAACTAGAGCGAAATACCTACCAAAAATAATGAACATCTTGAACAGAATAATTATCTACTTAAAATAAACCAACTCTTATCATCTAACTACTTATAGAACAGCATTGCTAAAATACTAAAATAACTAAAATCATATTCGTTAGGCTAGACTAGGTAAATGACGTATTTTTCATTATCACAATACTATGACTGTCAATGAGCCACCATTCTTCCAGACCGAACGGCAGACCCACAGCAGTTTGTTTTTGACTCTTTTAGCGAATTTTCGAAGATAATAAAGCTATTGTTCTCGGTTCAAAATTTTTAAATTTCGTATCAAAATCCGTTTCAGACCATCTTGGATCCACTGCCAAAAGACACACAAATTCCTATAATATCGAATGTTAGAAGAAATAACTGGTTTTACGTAAAATGTCTCCATTTTTGGCCGAGTGACACTTCAGGTTTGTCATCGCTGAACAAGATGTTGAATGGCGATATCTCATTCCGTTATCAGATTATGGGTAATTTATCCCCCTTAAAATTCCTTAGCCTAAACCTAAAGGGGAAGTTTAGGGGAATTTTAAGAGGGATAAATTACGCATTAATTCTAAACATGAATCAGTTTTTAACGCTGAAACGGATGGTGAAGTCAGAATTGCGATATCTTATTCCGGTCTCAAACTAAAGCACTTTGAATATGAAGAAACGTGGTTGTTACTTGAGATTTTCTTCACGGTTCATCTACTCTAATCTGATAACGGAATGAGATATCGCAATTCTAACTTCACCATCGTGTTCAGCGATGAAAAATCTCTTAACTGAAGTGTCACTGGGCTGAAATGGAGACATTTTACATGAAATCAGTTATTTCTTTCAAAATTGGCTCTTTAAGTGATTTTTGGTGTCTTGGCAGTGAATTCAGGACTGTCCAAAACGGATTTTGGTATAACAATTATTCGGAAATTCGAATTTTAAAATGTTTGGACCATGTCTTCGAAAATTCGCTAAAAGTATCACCTCCTCCCACAAAATTACCGTTTCTTCTCGGTGGCTCGCCCATGGATAAGTACTTCTGAACCATAAATGTTGACGATTTTTAAGTATGTGGGCCAACGTTGGCTCATCTCATCTATTGCAATGAACCACTATGGAAATTGGAAATCATTTTAATGCATAATAAAGAAGATACCTTTGAATATTAGATGAAGTTTGCATTGTAACCCTAGAATGACGTACATTGAAAGTTGGCAGGTAGAGAGTAGCTTACACCGCCATTTTCCTGAGCAAACTCAGAATTTTCGTATCAGTCAAGCGAACGTGAGGAAGAGGCTTTTTCGCTAAAGCCCCCAGAGATACGGGCGTGGCCCTGATTCTATTAACCAGGATCAATCGATCGAACTCCACTATAAAACCATATTAAAGTAATCAACCAGAGTGTCGGGTTTCGCACGTTCACTGGTAAATGGCCGAGGCGAGGGCAAGGACAAGCACCGGTAAAGTGAATCCACTTTGAGCCGGATCACCAGATGAAGGTGAGGGGGATGTAGTTGGTAGAAAATGTAGCAGTTAACAAAGTTAAGCCGCCCTCTTTTGCGTTCGGAGATGAAGTAATATGATTACGATGAATGAAGAGGGCTGATGGGGAATGAAAAAGGAAAATAAACTGAATCAATGAGGAAAATCGATGGACGCCTCGTCCTTAGCTGTCCACTTTAATATTTGCGTTTCGAATTTTTCTCGAACCTTCAAAGTGATATTGATATACCGGTTACGAAATAAATCGGATTTACTCTTAAAAAAATATATATTCCAAATTCCAACGATAGAGTCGACAAGGAAAACTAGGGGTACAACACTGGAATATTTAATCTTTTATTTTCACATTACAGTTTATAAACTACTACTACTACCTATAGGTGAGTGTATCTCAATTCGACTTTCGACATAGAGAGGATGTACATGATTTGGAAAGCTCACAAATGCTATATTGTGTAGATCGAAAGCTGATCTGAGTGATCACATCATGGTCAGGATGTTGGTTGACGGGAATCACGGGTTGTTTATAAATAGATGTAGAGAGGCACAACGTAGAATGAATTTATTTTCATAATCTTTTTGGTTTATTATCTTCGATAATAATGGTGAGGGATGTCGAGGGTTGGTCAAATGAGAGATGTTTTATGTGCCAACGTTTCGAAGAATTTATTCCTCCATCATCAGGGCCTAAAAATCAGTTTCACACTGTAAAATTAATAGAAGATATTAATTTTATAACATTTTGTGAATATACTAATTTGTAGGTTTGGATAATTATAATGAGGATGTCGAGGGTCAATCAAATGCGAGATGTTTTATGTGCCAACATTTCGAAGAATTTGTTTCTCCATCATCGGGGCAGTAGTTGAAGTGTATAAGATGGACTCAAACGAGGAAAAACATTTCCCAATACACCTATAGAAATATTTTCTATTAATTTTACAGTGTGAAACTGATTTTTAGGCCCCGACGAAGGAGAAATAAATTCTTCGAAACGTTGGCAAATAAAACATCTCTCATTGACCGACCCTCGACATCCCTCATCATTATTAATTTGAAGGTTTACGTTTCTTGATACGGAAAGTCTATCAAAAAAACTCTATAAATTCTTATTATTGACATTTTATGTCTTTACTCTGGCACATAACTCGAAAAACGTTACACAAAAGCGTTACACGAAATCGTCACGAAAATTACTGATGATTTTCGCTTACAACCGATTCGGTGCTACGGAACTTTATCTTCGCCAGTTATCATCGTACAAAAATCGTTCACCACTCGTTGGATAGCTCTCGATTTACCTAACCATATTACGTTAACCACTGCGGAGTGCGTGGCCGACAAGCTGCGGTATGAGCGTGATTGTTTAAATAATTGTTTACACACAGGTGATCATTCTCAATAATTTATATTGTCTATACGAATGCAAGCTTCATAATTTATGATGAACCCTACAATTAAGTATAACAACTACGCTACTGGGGTAGGTGATGTAGCAATGTTCGAAGGTTCTTGAATCACTTCTTCAAAGACATAAAATGTCCCAATGTGTTGCAGACTCGTATGCAAGCATTTAATTCTGTAATTCTCGACTGTATCAACAACAGGATGGAGTTGACATTCTTTTGACATTTTCATGTCTTTGCTTTGGCACATAAACTGAAACGGGAAAAATTTGTTTCCTTGATTCACCCTTTCCCTCAGATCACGTCAGAACACAAGCGACGGGCGGGCCACTACGTCAGAGCCTATGACGCACGAGCGTATGACGTCAGACGGCTGGCAGGAGGCCAACTAGTACGTCGAAGCCTATGCCGTAAGAACCTATGACGTCATACGGCTGACCGGAGGCCAACTAGTACGTCAGAGCCAATGACGCACGAGCGTATGACGTCAGACAGCTGGCAGGAGGCCAACTAGTACGTCAACGCCTATACCGTAAGGGCATATGACGTCAGACGGTTGGCCGGAGGCCTACTAGTACGTCAGAGCCTATGACACACGATCGTATGACGTCAGAGCCATGACGTCAGAGAGCTTGCTGGCTAGGTGATTGGGTTTTAATAAGCCTCTGGAATTCCGCGCCTTCATTTTGCATTCATTTACATCTTCACGTTGAAAAATCCTTCATCTTGTCGCTAATTTTTTTAAAGCAGATCACCCTCCTGTCTAGATCACTAAATGATAGAAGAATTATTATTATTAAAAGTTATCGTTAATTAATAATAATTAATATCAAGTAGTGTAAATAATTATCAATTTTGTGAATGATTAAAAAGAATTATAAACAATTATTGTTATTGTCAATTATTAACAATAATTATTGTCAGTTATTAAAAACTTTCATAGGGTTAATTTTTGTTAATGATTATTAATTAACTCGATATCTGAAAACCAGAATCTGATGCTGTTCAAATCAGCTGGGCCAGTATGAACTACCATTGACCCAACAGGCTGCAGCATGATTTACCCGCATGTCGACCACTTTCGATCTGCTCCAACTTTGACCCCTCATTGTGAACGTACGGCTGGTTAGCTCTGGATGGTCTTAAAACTACGCCAATCAATGTAAATTCTTCGAGATATGAATTTTTCGAAATTTCAAAATTCGTTTTGAAATTCCAATTCCCCTATTGACCTAAGGTTGTGAAACGTTTCAAGGATCATTGTGAGGTTGGTCCGAACCCGTAAACCAAAATTTCGTAATCTTAGCACAGGATGGATTTTTTTCTCTATTTTCTGAATCTACGTAGGTACCTATCTTGAAACGTAAACCCTCAAATATTGAAGAACGTTAAATAAATATTTTTCTTTTTTCGTTTCAAATGGTTCATTGTCGAAGATAATAAAGCAAAATACTCTCGGTCCACTTAAGCAACCTCATATGCCAATTAAATATGAATTACCACGGTAAGACCTCCGATTGAGGGTTAACCTATTCGTCTTTTAGCTGCATTTCGTAGCTTGCCCAAGAAGTGTATTCTGTACGGTTCTAAGCGGCACGTAGGAAATAGGGCGAATTCCAAGCAAACGGAGGCATAAATCCACTAGCTGGCCGTTGGAATTCAATATTCTTCATCGCCGTATTAGCCTCATGAGGGCAACCAATCTTTTCTAGGGTGGATGTTTCCAGATCTTTCCGCACATCTCTGCTCACCATACGCTAATATTGAAGTCCCTGTGCCGTTTTCTGAGACCATGACCCCCACCCTGAGCCGAAAATAGGCAATATTATAGTAGTTGACTGGCAGGATATAGAGGACTGGTAGTCGGCAGGATATCTCCGTTTTTAAGATGATACCTCCGAAATATCAAGGGGTTGCTCAAGATGTCCATACTGAGGTTGAGTTCAAACATGGACGTATTTGGCTTGCGATAAGTGTGTTTTTCGAAAAAGCAAAAAGCTAAATTGCAAGGAAAAACATTGATTTAGACATGTACCAGTTAGAGTTAGGTCGAAATTCAGGTAGAAGTAGGTTAGTCACCCAGAAAAGTCTGGATCCTCTCCTGAGTCCATAACCGCACAGTGAAGTAGTTGTGTGTTTTTGAAGCATTCTGATTTTCTCTCGTTGATGGTAAAGAAGCAGCCATCAGCAGTTTTCCATTGAATCGTTGCCACTACAAAGTCCAAGATGAGTCGATAAATGAAAACTGACCCAACGATTACATAAAGTAGTTGAACATCAATTCATATCGATTCGCCCTTATCCGACTTGTATCTACCAGTTGGGGATCTCGGGTTCCTAACGAGGGTGTTCCCTAGAAGTCACCGACGTCCCTTCTAAGGGCGGCCTTGTTATTCCATTCGCACCGTTGAACGGACCACAAGTGCCCAATAAACCAAATCACACCAAATAAATTGGCAATGACATTTGCTCCTACTCGAACACGACCATCATCGAGTCAAGTGGTAAGAGAACCTCGTTGCTAAAAAAATTTATAACGGTGAACATCGGATTAAGGTTAACCCAACTCTCTCGTCCTCTCAAACATACTTACATTTACTACCTAATATAATATTGCTGCCATTTTTGTTAGACGCAGACAATTTATCATCAAATATCATGGACAAGCCGTTTCTCGGCCATAAGTGTATTTTAGGAGATCTCCTCAATAATCTACAGAATTTTCCTTTTCGTGCAAGTAGACATTTCCGAAGAGCTTCAATTTTCAATGTTACAATGTTAAGTAACTCGAGGGTGAAGTGGCAACATAACCTCCCTCA
Source organism: Stenodema calcarata (assembly GCA_963920205.1). NCBI lineage: Eukaryota > Metazoa > Arthropoda > Insecta > Hemiptera > Miridae > Stenodema > Stenodema calcarata. The sequence goes on along the minus strand of OY986055.1, from coordinate 4,386,307 downwards.
TTTACCCTGATTTTACAGGGGACAAAAACAACTGATTTTTCACCTTATAAATATAATCAAACGCACTTTGATAGTTGTAATGACTAAACAGAATGTTTCATCTAACACCATAATTCTGCTACAATTAGGTATATAACATTCAATTGTTGGCTGAGATAGGCCAAGTTGTTTGAAATCTCGGTTGAGAAAGGGTGTCGCTTTGTTTGTAATCTCATATTTCTACTGCATGAATCTGAAAATGAAATAAAATTGGAAATACCTACTACAGGTGACATAAAAGAGTAGGTAAATCCATTTGAACAAAATAATTAATTAAAATTTCAATAGTAAGATGTAAAATCATCATTTATTCAGCTACGAAATTTCTAACCCCAACAATTCTGGCAGTCACAACATAACCTATCACAATCCAACTTTTCTCTCTCGTACAGTCTCCAACTGAATTTTCATTAACTACATTATTAATGTATAGTAAACATGTAATGTGTACAGCACTCTATTGTGAATACCTCCGTTTTTGCCAATTTACTAACTCAATTCGGCCCAAAATGAGTTGTGTCATGTAGCCACTTCCCCCTCGAATTACTTAAGATTACCTAAAAAATGGACCCTCTAATCATCAATAAGTACGGTATTTATTGGCTCTTGGCTCTCATTATTTACTCACTTACTCATCTCCTGTCACTCCTAAGAGGAGCAAAGGGCCTCAACGAAGTTTCGCCATCCCTCTCTGTTTCCTGTCAACGCCTGGACCTCCTGCCATGACTTTCCTGCCAGCCTCTGTCTGATCTGATCTTCTCCAAGTCGCACGTGGGCGCGCGCTCCCGCTTTCTGCAACCCTGCGGATTCCAGTCCAAAGCTGGTTTCTCTATGGCTCCCTCGTTTTTCCTCAGGGTATGGCCTATCCACTTCTACTTCCTATCGAAATCTCGCCTGAGATTAGCTTTTGATGAGTCTTATCAAGGAGCTCATCGTTGGAAAGGTCTGGCCAATATATGCCAAGAATTCGCCTCAGGCAACGATTTACAAATACCTGGAGCCTCCAGGTTAGCGTTTTTGTCGTTTTCCAGGGTTCACAGCCATAAAGTAGAAATATTTGTATTCTTCCAAACCGGATACAGCTGGTCAAAAGAGCCGTTTGCCTTCCTAATCCTCCTTCTTACATCTTCATCCGCTCCCTCTACAACCTCGACGTTCCTCCTGAACCACGACCTCCCCATCCACCACCAGGTTATCTCTCGGGGTTATGTCTCCTTTGTCTTGCTGACGCGTATCAGAAGACCTGCCATAGAAAGAAGAGCTCAATGAGCTTGTCGAGCTTTAAGGCCATATCTCAGAATCGCTGAGACAGCATGTACACATCATCCGCGTAATCCAGGTCTTCTAGGCGCCCACAGATTCCCCTCAGGATACCCCTCCGTCTGCCTCCGATAGCCTTTCTCATCAGGAGATCCAAAACCAAGAGAAATAGGGTCGGGGAGAGTACGCACCCATGCCGACATCCGGCACTCACGGTCACTGGGGAACCATGGACTACCTAGCAGGATTTGTACTGGGATTCTATATTTGTACTGGGACTTCCACATTGCTTCTCGTTTGACCGAATCAAACGCCTTCTGGAAGTCAATAAAGAGCATAGTGGGCTTTGGAACCCTCTCTGATATAATATTATTTGTTGTAAAAGTGAGAATATGGTTGTCTATTGGTAAATTATTACGTTGATTACTTGATTACTGACAAACTCACTTAACAGTGCGACGTAGGAGATCCGACGTTTTTTCAACTCACTTGCGTACACAAATTCCCCCTATCATTACTGTGATTGTTTTGTTTTAAAGCACGTTATCTCATGATTGTACCAATAGGAGTTCGCATAGGCAAGTCAAGAGGTTTTTCAGAACAATACTCGTTATTTTGTCAAAACAATTGGCGCCAGGAATTACCAAAATAAACAACACAAGATTTGGTCGTGCCTACGGAATTTGAGTCTTAATGATGTAGATTTGGCGTTAATGTAATCTGTGGGTAATTACAGTTCAATTCATCATTGAATCAATACATCGCTGTTTACGTCCACAAAATAAAATCCCACTCGTGGCAGGCTCAAGTTATTCAAACCCGTTAGGCACGTCTCTTGAGCTTCTCTACTCACATCCTAAAATAGATACAGTATATCAGACAACCGTGCAATTCAAAGGCACATTGACAGCTTCGTATTATTCACCACATCGTCGGAATTATTGGCCTTGACGCCTTCGGTACTTTTCATCTTCGTGGGGTTGGGGCCTCTATACGTCAAGTTCGGGAAAAGTGACGTTAAGGTCGACAGGGTGTCAAGAAGGGTGATTTCCTTCATTCGTCCACGTTCCTACGCCTCCTCAAAGGATACCAGTCTCCCAACCTCTTTCTTGTTTTGTCCTCTTTTTTTCCACCAATGAACTATTTTCGATTTGTCCCTTTTATACGCGAGACGTGCCCCGGAAACATCCAGGTGGGCGTGATATATTATGTTTTATGAAGGCAACCTTTCGAAACTTTGTTTGGGGTCGAGGGAAAAAGTTCCACGCATCATGACGCATTAAGAGACTTTTCGAAATTCCCCACCCAAATCACCCCCAACCTCAACCTGCTAATATACTCGTATTTGATATTTTACTCGATTAATGGACCACACAATAAAATCGAGACACAATTTGTTATAAAGCCAATAAAATGGAGACATTTCAAATAAAACCAACTATTTCTTCGAAAATTCGATCTTATAGCCATGCTGCATGAGTGTGGATTTTAATTTTTTTTTTCTTTAAGAGACGGAGAAAAAAATCAATGTTTTCTTCGTCGATACCCATCCCTGCAAAAATCTAGGTTTTAAAAAAATTAATTGTATGCCAATAGCAAATAGCCCCCCCCCCCCCCCTCTCACCTTCACTACTCTTTTCCATTTTGTTCGTAAAATGAGGTCTTATTTTTATTCCTAATTTCTTTTTGCAATAATTTTGATTGTTATTATTATTAGGTACCTACTATTATTATTTAAAAAAAAAAAAAAAAAAAAAAAAAAACGTAAAATGATCCACACGCATTTACAGCCTTCAAAACTCCTCCTGTACAAACCCCACTGTATCCCACTGCTCCTCAACCAATTGTCACGACCCTGAAGCAATTAATAAGAATAATCGCTAAGAAACGATTCCTGGAGCATACGACACCGTTATACAAACATCTTCTAATCTTGAATTTTGATAAGCTAGTTGAACTGAATTGTATCAATCAAGTATTGAAAGAGAATAGTTTTTCTAAACCAGCACATTTGATTTCCACACGATTCCAAGTTGGCAGTTTTATGACGACAACTTATTTCCGCACTACCCTTGGGTGTAACTCTTGTCAGGCAAAGGGAATACGCGGATTCAATGCACTACCCGAATATTTGAGAACTAAAATTCTTCTTAAACCTTCAAAGTGTTACAGGAGATTGAAAAGACATTATATTGAAACTTAGTTTAATTTCTTTAAATTTATTCCATTGTATTTGAACATAATTATATTTCATTATTATGACTTAGGTATTTGATGTCTTAATGGACTTTTCACAACGCAATGTACGACCGGAGACGTGACTCATCTCCCTACCACGAGCTATGCTTACATAGGGGATTAGTTTCTGTAAACTGAAGTGGCACCTAATGTTTTCATATTATGTTTCCTTATTCTATTTGAAGATATATTTCATTTTTTATATAATAATAAATTATTAAAAACAAAAAAAATTATCTCCCGAGCACTGCACGGGCTAAAAATGGCTAGTTTTCATTTATTTCGCGTCTAAGAAAGGTGTAGCCCCAGGAAGAAGAAACCAAAATTACATTTAAATGTGAAGGGGGTGCCGTGTTCTCACAAAATGGAATCCACTTTGCCGGCTGTTCCGCCTCCGTTGGCTTCCCACGGGAAGTAGGTAACGAAATCGGGCGGGCGGAAGGTCCTGACGACGATCGGAATACGACACGGAACCTGCCTGAAAGATTCTAAAGTGAAATACAACAATTAAAACCAGCCCGACGTTCTTTTTAGGCGGGGGGGGGGGGGGTATTGTGGAAATGTTGATACAAATTTATTTTGAGAAATCCTGAAACCCTGGACGTGTTTTGAGCTGACCACTGACGAGCGTTCCAAATGGAGCAGCGTGGCGCGTAGTCAGGCAAGATTGGGGCGACGAAAAATGGTCGGTAAAGGAGGGTAATGCCGATCACTCCACTCCATTTTGGCCAGTGCAGTGCTGTTCCGTTCTCTGAAGATTCACGAAGAAGAATATGATTAGCTACTGACGATCGTCAGTGGCCAGCTGCTTTTTAAGGAGAACTCCTTTTGGCGACAGCTGTATGTTTGTACGCCAAAGATAGGAAACTCAAAACGAAATCGGGTGAAACATTAGTATCTCAACAGGAGACAGCACTTGAGTTTATTCACAAGAGCTGGGGTTTATTCACATCAGACTGGATAAATTTCGCCCAAAAAATTGATCAACTGTTTTAAATAGGTCGACAAGGCTTCCAACGGCAAGGGTTCTTTTCACTTTGTCGAGATAATTAGGGTTACTGGCTTTCCAGGCTACTGTGTTCCCTGTATTAATCAATGACTGAAATAACAAAATCCTTCCAAATCATTTCGCTGGACGAAATGTTTGGGGGAGGAAAATAAAGTTTTGCAACCAAGCGGAGATCCGATTATTACGTCATCGTGCCATTTGTCTAGGTAGAACGATGGTCTGTGGCCAGCTTTAGGACATCCCTGGGACCACAAACCTGTGCAACCCTTGTTTGCATGAGACCACCAAAAATTAATTCCTAGGACTAAACAATGTCATTCTGTGCAGTGTATACAAACAAGCCTTGGTGTTTACTTCTTGTTGGGTATTGGAATCGTCTCAGTAGCTATGAAACAATGAAATGAAATTGGTTTATTTCGAAAAGTATGAACAATTTTCTTATTTGTACATAAACTCAAATTGGGACTACCCGAATTTCGAAGGCACAAGCCTGTGTGAAGTCGGGGAAGTCAAATCTATTCGAACACAGTTTATAAAATTAACTACGAGAACGTAGAATATCAAATGATAATATAATGAGTAGATAATGAATTATGGTTACAGTGACCAATTTATCAAATATATTAAACTAAAACCAATTTTCCTATAAAATAACATTTTTTGGTTCCCAGGTATTTTATAGTAAATAAATACTACGGAGTACTGTTTTAGGTAGCGATGGCATCAAACTTTCCTGTTTCCTCCCGTACAAAACGCCTCGTAACTCTCGCACCAAAAAAAGTCTGAGGACGTTTCAGACACAAACGTGAGAATAGTCTTTTTCTACCATTTGATATTATTTTAATTTTTTACTCTTTACCTAGTCCAATATGCTTTTTTTTTCAGAATAAGACTGACAACGAAACATTATGACTGAGTATAGGTAGGTAGTATAGGTGGGAAGTGTGTGTTATTTTTATTAGGTACCTACTTTTGATCTCATTGAGTCCTTTCTATAAGTATGGTTACCAAAGTACACGAATTATTGTACATACGAGTAAATATAAGTACCTACTTATCTGAAAAAACGTTTATTGCATTGAATAACGTTCCTGAATAATCCCTATACATACGTTCCCGAATCCTAAATAAAATGTTAGAGTTCTTAAAAGTTGCAAATATTTATGAAAAATACAGACTTTCTGCAATAGCGGTATCACATACCGACGTTCCCAATAACCGTAAAAAAAAAGATGTTCCTTCCGAAGGGTTAAATTGCCGTTCAATTGGGAGTTTATTTATTAATATTCTTATAATGTAGTATGAGTGTTTACGTAAGGACATGAGATTGAAGCTGGGAGTAGGGACTGAGTGGTAGCTGATGGCTCGGGTTGAATATGATGTAGAAGTTGATGAGTTGGTTACAAGATTTGATGAGTTGGTTGATGAGTTGATGAGTTGGTTACAAGATTTTATAACCAGATTTAAAAACCAGATCGGCAGAAGCTGGAAATTGGACGATTCCTCTGAGTTGACATCGTCAAAATTGCGATCCTTTGTTGGGGGTTGGGGGTTTTGGTTTCCGAGGACCACCAGGTCGAGGGACATCATGCACAATGCGGAGTTTCAGGGTATTCGTACAATAGAAGGCAATCGGGGAAAAAACTTCCTGATTGGTTACCAATAGCTGTCAACCATCTTGAATTCCAGAAAAACGTGTTTGAAAGAAAAAAAATCTCCACAAGCTCACTATTTACGTCCGTCAATTGATGGAATATTCCTGGGAGTTGACATCATCAACATTTGGATGCTTTGTGTTTTGCAGGAACTTGCCTGTTCGGTAGCCGCTTCCTCGAATCACAAGTTCCGGGAACCCCAGGGACAATGCGGCGATTCTGGGTATTTCGAACAATAGAAGGCAACTTGTGGGTAAAACTATTTGCTTGAGTCCCTCCACCAGTAGAAACAGTTGAAAGCCAGTAAATCGTGAGGTTCTAATATCGACAGTAAAGTTGAAAAACCCAAATTTTTCAGGAGGCAAAAAAACTTCCTAAATCACGAAAATTTACCTCCAACAATTCAGGGTTTTCATATTTCAAAATAGAGGGAAAATACGTCTGTGGAAGGTAATGTTTCATAAAATATTTGACCAAATACGGATTCCACCAGCGTTCGGTCACTTACTCGTAGATGGTTTTACCATGCAGTATCTGAACTCAAACACTAACATTGAAGGTTTTGCTGTAATGTGAGAGGGAATCTAAAGTGTGAACAATATCAGTTAGCCAAAATATTGATCAATAGAACGATTTTTATTGAGAAATTTTCCCATTTTATCGATGTTCAACCCGCTCAATTTTCTATTCCCGATTTAACAATCAACACCAATAAATTAATATACCTTCTCACATCCTGAGGTAAACATGTACCTACTCGATTCTATATCACAGCAACACTGGAGATATCGAAGAATCAGATCTCGAACATCAGAGTCTACTCGTAGTTTCGCACTCAATGAGTTAATTAATGTCTGTAGGATTCAATGTCTTCAAGGGCAAGGTCAATCACAGCTTTAGGAAACAAAGAAGTTAAAGAGTTCTGGGTGATTTCTTCAAGCTCTGGCTGGTATTAGAGGTCATTAAGAAATTCTTTGGCTTATAAGTGATATCCTTGCCTGTGCAGCTTCTTCTGATATGACCACTTCCACACAGTTTCCATCTCCGTTAGAACCTAGCACGTCAGAGACAATTTCTTCCAAAGGGTGGTCGTCCCTTGACATATCAACTTGGCAATTTTGACTCCTACGATCAGCACTTGGAGAACCAGTGAGAATGTGGATTTCTGATTGTGCCGCCACAACTTCTGAAGCAAGCCGAGATGCTTCATCACCAAAATCTATGTTTTGCTCTTCCACTTGCAGCACATGGGAACTTAGCCGGTTTAACTTTCACGTGAGGAAGGTTTCAAGCTTAGATGGTTTTAAAAACAGCCACAGAGCAGTAATTGTTGCATCTTTGACCATGTGCGGAAGGCCAAATTTTACCAGTAGAATTCATAACCTCATTTATGACCAAAACTCAACTTGGGCGGTTTAATATTTATCTACTTCTGTCATGTAAAGCTGGGTTTACATGGATGCGTACGTACGTCCGTACTATCCGTACGTCCGTAGTAGGGTATCGAGTGAGGGGACTCGTTCCTCAGGTCGAATTTCGGAGCGGACTGTCATCATCTGAAAAATTAAATATTTTACGCGTCTCCGCACGCCCCCCGAAATATCGATACTTTTCTTCCGACAATATCTGGTATCGATACTCCAAGAAAAATATCGTATCGAAACGAGTATCGATACTTGGGCGGTATTGCAACGTCCCCACCTGCAGTCCCCACTACTACTCCACGACTCCCCCACCACCACCCCACTACTTTTTACGCATTACGTAGTACGGACGTTACGCATCCATGTGAACGAGGCTTTACATCCAAAAACACTAACAATAAAGCTCCCTCTCCACGTGAGGCCTAGTTCTTGAGGTTTATAAAAATGACCTCCGGCTAAACTGTTTGGGGCCATGTTTCACGAGTCCCATAATTCAATGGGAAGAAGACAAATAAAAACACTTTACCCGAAACAAAAACCTCCCAAGACGGAGCTAAGTATAGAGTCGCAATCAAGCGAAGTGGTCCTTCTTTTGAACCCCCAACTAGTTTGAAAACATTTCGCCCCAAAAAGGTGATGTACCCGCAGGGAGAAGAAACCCATCTATATTCCTCTACAGTAATTTATCAGGCAAAAGTACGAATTTCAGGGCGTATTATTTTTTTGCACCGAGTGTTCTCCCTCATTTCCTCCCACTCCGTCGGTAAGCTGACGAAGATTCCAAGGGGAAAAAGTTTAATGTTTCAATTTAGGGAAGAATAAACATTTTTCCTCTCGGGGTTTTAAGGGAATTCAGAGGTGAGGTGATCAATGCGCAGGTTTTTAATAGCTTGGCCTTTTCTTTTTTTTTCGAGGAGACTGACAATCTAGACCCGGCCGCAAGTAATCTGCCTAATCACTTGAGAAGCTTATCTTGGTCATTGCTCCGGTAGCGACTGAAATGAAGAGAGTGGAACGGGAAGGATTACTTGTTCTTTATTGAGGTTATTCTTCACCCAAGACATCCGCGATGTGGCCATTCATTATGACTTGAATGCCCAATTTCGACGGTCGCCTCTTATAACGCATTCCAGGCAGCAGCTCAAAACATTGAACAAATTTTGGAGAAATGAATAAATTTACCATATTATTAAGGAAGATGATATTACCAACTATCTACTACCCTTGTACCAGTGGCGGCTCCTACCATAAAACTCAAGAGATGCACATTAGGGTGGCAATAGGCCATAGGGGGAAAACTTTTCTCTTTTTTTGAACAGCTATTTACGGCTTTATATGGTTGTAAAATACTCAATATTATACTGATCCGATTGAGCTCACAACTCTCACGACATTTGTAGACTGATCTTCCCATAATCTTTAAGATTAGTATATCGAAACACCTTCGCATCTTCTCTAGGCGGTACAGCCCTATGTAAGCCTTGGCCTGTGAGGTAAATATGGTCAAGTGATTTTGGCTTACTTTGTCGATAATGACGAACCATTGGTATAGACCAAAGAAACACATTTATTTACCCCCCTCCCCCCTCGACATTGGTTGGTTTACGTTTCAAGATAAGAAGATTCAGAAAATCGAATAAAAACTCTGCAAATTCTTGACACAACGGTTTATAATCTTTTTTGTGCAGATAACCCTTCTGTCTAGACTAAATGGTAGATTGATTATTATTATTTAAAGTACGCAAATTTTGTAAGTACATTATCTCCTCGTCAACAACTTTCATTTGAGTCTGTCGATTTTAATCGTAAAATATCGAACTCCCCGCGTGGGAGGGGAGGGGGGGGGGGTTACCCCTGGGTTAAAAAAAACATCAATTTTTAAAATCTCCACGTCAACCTCGGTAGGCGAGCCTGTGCTGCTGAGGGGAGGAGTTAGTTGCTAACTTGGCATGACAAGACGACGTTTACATAACTTAAATACAAAACTTAAATTTAAGATTAATTAATTGAATTTAAAAATTAATTAACGTTTACATAAGAACAGACATAACTTAAATTTAGCAAACGCACTCCAGATACATAATTAATTACTATTTAAAACAATTTATTTCCCGTTCTTTATAACCAAAAGGCAAAGTAGAGCCATTTTACCCATCGCAGAAAGAAAAAAAACGGAAAAAACAAGTACTTACTAAAAGAACAAACAGTTTTTTACGTAAATATACCGAACACCTTGTTAGATGGAGTAGGTACATAATTTCATTTTGGAATGATCTGTTTCTCTAATGTGCTCTTGAACGATGCAATGGTACCTGCCGATCAAATGCCAAGTGTTAGGCTGTTGAACAGCTTAACCCCCACTAATCAAAACTTCTTCGATGATCAATTATTTGATCCCGCTTAATCGATTAATTTAATCAATGGTTAGCTGCCGATTATGTTTATTAATCGATTATTATTACTGATTAATCGATATTAATACCGATTAATCGGGTTTCGAATACATGAGGATTGGATGCATTCTAATATGCTTAAAAAATGCTTTCAATGTCCAGATTTACGAGTATTCGAAAACCGATTAATACAAATTAAGACAAAATTTCGTTATTGTTATTGTTCATGGATGAAGGAAAGCGGTACCTATTCTTCATCCATGAATTTTGGTGGAGGAGGAATTTTCGCATGCAATTTCAATACATTTTAATGATATGTTTCTACCAAACGATTCTGATTAGACCATAACATAATTGCTGATAGCTACTTATTTTATGATACTTATTTACCACCATCCTCCTATCCGTGAATATAGTTCCCGTTGTCTTCTCATTCATCAGAAATCCTTGAGTTGAAGAGCAAAATTGAAGTCATAGTTCACGCTTGTAGTCAACACTTCGCAGTTCACTTAAATTTTGGTGGAGGAGCGGATATGAGGGATGCAACATCGGAACCAAATACCTAATTATAACATCAAATGATTAATCGTTGGCTAATAATCGATGTGACCAATTAGTCGGTATTGAATAATCGATCAATCAAATAAGTTGGAGCAGATATTTGTTAACATGTGGGTGAATCGTGAGGCCTATGTTCATACTGGCCCAGCTGATTCGAACAGCACGTTGTTTTCAGATATCAAGTTATTATTTTCAGATATTAATTCATAATAATAATTCATAAAAGTTATTAATTAGTAACCAATTTACACTACTTGATAATATTTATCAACAATTAATGATAATTCATAATAATAATTAATCTATCTTTTACTGATCTAGACGGTAGGGTGATTTGTAGGGGGGGGAGTTGAAAAATTATGTTATATTGACATTCCTTTATCTTCATTAGCTTTGAAATTTAACAATAGATCGTCACCTGTAGATGAAGAAAACCATCGGAAAGTTATATATAAAATAAGTAACTACTTAAAATCAAATGTTTGCTTTAGATTAAGCGAATTATTTGATTATTCGATTATTCAATTCAGATTAATCGGTCACATCGATAATAAGCTTACGATTAATCATTTGATGTTATAATCGATTATTTGGTTCCGATATTTCATCCCTATACTATACTCAAGAATTTGCAGAGTTTTAAAAACTCTGCAAATTCTTGAGTATAGTATAGGGATGAAATATCGGAACCAAATAATCGATTTATAAAATTTATAGTTTCATTTAAACTAAAGAATAGTTCATCACCCAACTAAATTAATAACTGGATAATTGGATAACTGTATAGGTAGTTGGGATTCAAATAACATTATTTTGTTAAATAATTTTCTCTCGACAAATTGTACGGAAACCAACAAATTTTGAGGAAAGGTTTGACATTTTTGGTCATTATTAAGAACAATAAATCAATAAGAAAATTGGCAAAGAAACCATCTCATGGTTTCTAAACATTACAAGAGGAGTTTCTGTCCATTGAGAGTTACGGCAACGTTTACTGGGAGTGGGCTAAAAAGTGGCCTAAATCTTATTAGGCAAAACAGGGAGCGACCCGTAATAGCTTCCGAGTGAAGTCTCTATTTGCCGTAACGTGGGCCACACCTGGAAAATGCTCCGACAAACTCGAAAACGTTCTAAAGCTCCCCCACGACCGTGTCTGCTGAACATCAGTTACGCTGATTACTCGGGTCGATTTCCATCACGCGAATTACCTCATCGCAGCAACTCATTACCACCGAAGCGAGTTGTAACCACAATAAGCGAAAAAGAGCACGCCAAACGGCTCATCGTCGTGTTGAAATGAAAGAAGAACAAAATCTACTTCTACAGACCGTAGTCGCTTCCCTCTTGGGAGATTGGAGTAACGAGGTTTTCTATTTCTCTATAAAACGAGCCAAACAAGCTGTATTTATGGGCTACACCTTGTTCTCGGTTTCGAAACATCGGATCGGTCTTGCTAATGAAGCAGAGGGGGCGAAACCTCAAGTTTGTAAGGTAACGAGGTAGCAAGTTTAAACGAGCAAAGTTGAACAGCAGTTTGCAGGGGAGAATTTTTTGATTTGAAATATTACTGAGGTTGAGGTACAATAGTTTCGAAGACAAAGGTGAAGAGTAAGCCCGGTAGAAAGTTATCTTGTACGAGTCGAATAAGTCACCAGAGGTGTGGGGATACCGCACATTCTGTTTCTAAACAACACCTGTTCTCCTCAACGCGGTATCTACCTCCTCCGCTTGGTAGTTAGTTAAGCTATTGAGAATGTATAGGAGTTCGAAACCCTTGTTAAACAGGTACACCACAAACTACACGCGTGAATTCGTTCAACTTCATGGCAGTTTGGGAATCACCAAAAAGTAGTTAAATTCCAACCACCTCAACTCGGTACCTGGCGATAAATCGGACGAAGTTTTCACGAGGGAAGTTACCACTCAACCGTGAGTTTTGATTTGAAGTTTGCGCACACACGGTATGATCCCTGAGAATTTCATCTAAATTGATTCACCAATTTTGTAGTTACGAGCGGTCAGGAAATTCATATGCTTTGTTTGGTCTCTATATTTTTCTCTGTATTTCGGTATGATTTTGGTTCCTTATAAGGAACCATTGGAATCACCTAAGAAAATCATCATTTAGTGATCTAGACAGGTGGGTGATCTGCACAAAGCCGATAATAAACCGTTTTGAAGAGTTTTTTTTTTTTCATACGATTCTATTTGAATTTGCGTATCTGGAAACGTCAACCCTCAAATTTTGAGGGGGTACCTATTTCTTTGTCTTGGGCAATTTCAACGGTTCATTATTGAAGTTAACACATTTTGAAACACGAATTTAGACATTTTGAAAAATTCAAATTGAACGGTATAGTTTTCAGTCCACATTTAAGTATAATTTGATTTTTCGAGTTTTTTAAAACCATCACGAGCTTTTTACTACTAGCTGATCGTTCACAATGAGGGCTCAAAGTTGGAGCAGATCGAAAGTCGTCAACAAGTGGGTGAATCTTGGCAGCCTGTCGAGTCAATATTCACACTGGCCCAGCTGATCCGAACAGCATAATAAATAATTATTACCAATAACTAATAATCATTATTAATCATTAACAATAAATAATGATAATACATATTAATAATTAATTATAGTGAATCTATCATTTAATGATCAAGACAGTAGGGTGATCTGTATAACGAAGATAATAAACTGTTGTGTCAAGAATTTGCAGAGTTTTTCATCGTGATATGATGAAGACACGGAATAGGGTGGGTAAGGTCAGAAAGAGCAACCGACAGTAACACACTGGACCAACTTCTGTCTGAAAGACGTATTAGGAGGATACCGGTCTCATGCATGAATACAGAGCTTTCGTACCAACGGTAGTTTAAAAGCAATAATGTATCATAAAATACACGGTACAGTAGTTTTGGAAAAGACAGTAGTTTTGGGCAATAACCATTCACAAATAATATGTGTTATTTATATGAAAATCAATAGGTCCCTTCGTACAACATTAGAAATCTCCTTCACCGAACATTTCCCCCTTTACTTCGCCAAAGAACACGAAAATCGAGTCAGCCAAAAATAGATCCCATATAACTGTCGTTCTGAGTGAGATTCGTCCATTTGTGTTATGACATGTTCATTTTCCTGTCCATTGGATCATATTATGAACGGGCGATATCTGAAATTTGTCTTCAATATTATACACGTAAATAAGGATCAGGACTCATTATGAACCACATACTCGTTTTTGAATGGGTTGAAAGTTCACTTAGGTTTGATCAGAATAGAAATTCTCTTGATCAGAATATAATTTCACTTACAGTTTATCAGAATAGAATTATGTCTGTCCTTGAGATTTACAGTGACAAAGAAGGTTTGGCACTCAGGAACCCGAAGATCATAAGGGAATACCGACGGATTTCTCTGATTTTGGAAGAAATGCTGGACACTTTGGTCCAGGATTTTCTTCACAATTTTCGTTTCAATTCCTCAAGGATTTAAGGAAAAATTCAATATCAATACAAGGCAGTTCAAATAAAATTGATGGGTATTGTCTGAGTCGAAGATCTCCAACGTTGAAGAAAAAAAAACGCTGAAAATATCTGAAAACCCTGTGCTGTTCGAATGAGCTGGGCCAGTATGAACAATAAAAGAACAGGCTGCCTCATGATTCACCATCATGTTGACAACTCTTGATCTGCTCCTAATTAGGGCCCTCATTGTGAACGAACGGCTGGTCGTACAAACCTCCGGGTGGTCTTAAACAATAATTGTTTAATTGTTATAATTGTTAGAATTATTCTAACAAATTCTATCTAAATGTGAACTAAAAACTATACCGTTCTACTTGAATTTTTCGAGATGATATCTCATCTAATATTCATATTATGAAATTTTTAAAATTCCATCATTCAATTTTAATCCCTTCCCCTTGATCTAGGGTTATGAAAAGTTTCGAGGATCATTGTGGGGTTGGTGCGAATTTGTTTTATGAGATTCCAAAGGTCTATTATTGAAAATAAAAAACCAAAAAACGAATTTTCATGTAACTTTACCTCGCGTCTCACTGGTTCGAAAGGTGTTGATACACAATTTTGAAAAGGGTTTCCGCAACCTGAAGAATGGCCAACTCATGTGTCCAATCAGTCTAATGAGGGCCGGTGGACTGAACTTTATTACCCGAGACCGGATAATCCCGTGGAACACGTGTTAGCTACACGTGTTCACACATCAATTCCGCCACTTTGCATAGTTGAACGCTCGTAATCATCGCGGATTACCATACATTTCAACGCGTTAATTATTCATGGATTCAACTTGCGGGGGGGATTGTAACGTGTTGCAAGGGGTATCATTACATTTAAAGGAACAAAATTGCATTAACTAGTCCTGTCAACTTAAACCTCCAGAGGGTCTCAGGTTACAATATTTGCTGGAAAGCAAGGGATCGTTTTAATCACTTTGCAAGGCATCTGAAAGGCGTGTCCTAGTTTTGAAACCTCCACGAGGCTTATGATACGGCGTCCATGGAACCACTAAATTGTCAGACGTTCTTCAGTTTTTGTCCAAAAAAACGCTGGAGCTCCAAGGAAAGTAATAAATCAATCCGAAATGAAAGAGAATCAAATTTCGCGTAGGGTGAGTCCTCAAAATACTCATAAATACTAATAAATGGTATGGTCGCAACCCATAATAATAACAATATTATTCGAAAGAGATTATTTATCCAAACTTTGAGCAAAGTTATCAAGTAGTGACTTTTCGTCAGTAACGTCTAAATAACCACACAACTTGAAAATCCACAGTTGTGCAGCATGGCTATAAGAGCGAATTTTCGATGGACATGAGTTTTAACCACGTTTCTTCATCTTCAAGTGCTCCATTTTGAGAACGGAGTGGGATATCGAAATTCTGATTTCACCATCGTGTTCAGCATATAAAAAACCTGTGAAATGAGGGGTAACTCGTCAGAATGTTTTATTTTGGGAATTTATGGGTAATTTCTCCCCCTAAAACTCTCCAAATGCCCATCTAAGAACTTAGCCTTTCGATTGCCAGGACGGATTTTTTGTGTGAATTTGAAATTTTTATCTCAATTCTATCGAGAGTTATCGTCCGGAGTGACAGATGGTACTTAAATATATAAATATATGGATGCGTTGAATGACCAAATACTAGACGTTTGGTTGTAGTTTTTATTCCACGACGTTTCTGCCCAGGAACTGGGCCCTATTCATGCGGATATCTACAAGGAAAGTAGAATTAATATTGTTATGAACAGCAATGTGGAGAACAGCAGAGATGGAATGCTTATTATGTATCTGCTGTTCTCCACATTGCTGTTCATAACAATATTAATTCTACTTTCCTTGTAGATATCCGCATGAATAGGGCCCAGTTCCTGGGCAGAAACGTCGTGGAATAAAAACCTTCAAACAAACGACTAGTATTTGGTCATTCAACGCATCCATATACTTCCACTAGTCATCAAGATCATAACACTATATAAATATATATACATATAATTTTTGGTGTCTTTTGTCAGTGGATTCAGGATGGTCTGAAACGGGTTTTGGTATAAAAACATTTCGGAAACGTGAGTTTTAAAAATTTTGGACCGAAAACAATATTGTTTTGCTATTTAGCTATTTAGGTTCATACTTCCAATTGGATTTACTCAGCTGTGAATACCAAAATTTCGGTATGGTGAAGTACCAACTGATAACATACTCTTATTTTAGCCACTCACTCGTTCATGTTGTTATAAGAAAAACCTAAGTATGTAATTTCAGGGTTAATGATGGAAAAAGTGGTTTTTGGTTATTTCTGAGGTGTATTTTACCTGTACAAATCGGAAGAAGTTGGAGTACCCAGTTTTATGCGTCACATACCTGTAAACCATCAAACGAACATTAGTTTTCAGTAGCTCAGATGTGTTTTGTAAATATAGTGGGAAAATTTGATTCTAATGCACTATACTTTGTCAGTGAGATGATGGACCGGCAGTCAATGTACGAGTGTAAGCCACACTAACACATACCAGACGCCAAATACAATTATGTTAATCATTATCAACCACAGAGAGGATATTTGAAGCCAATATGGCCACCTCTCCAGGTGGCCATTCACGATCACATGCAACCAGAACGGCAAAGGCGAACAGTAATGAATTCCTACTGACGGATGAGGGAGATGAAACCTCTCGAATCAACCCGGAGAGACCACTGACATTCAAAAGATCGGAGGAACAGAAGAGCGCGGGGGTTGATATTCTGTGCGTATTACACAACGAGAGAGGGACTTTTGGATCAAAGGGTCATCAACGTCACAAAAGGAGTGATCGATGTTCGTCCCGCTCCATCACGCTCGACAGCTGGACCGATTTTCGGCTTTTCGAAGAATCACCAGACTTCTGGTCATTTCGCAGGATACAGAAAATTGGTTCGTTCCGCTTTGTCAACATGATGCTAAACCACTCGTCCAGACTACGGGATACTCACTTACTCGAGTCTGATTGAACATATAAGAACATCGAAAATATCAGAGATGAGGCACGAAAATTGCGTGGCTGTTACAGAAACATGCGTGCAAGCAGAAGCTTTCATTTCGCGTAGGAGCAACTCAGCTGATCCAATTCTGCTTAGTGTAAGCCCTAAGGAGACTACATGCCGAATTACAGCTTCATAGAGTGAAGCCTATAAATTAGCTTCAGGAGCCGTTCAACCGATCCTGGGCCACCGCAGCGTCAAGTTAAAGTCCTAAGGAGGCTCATACCATTTACAGCTTGATAGAGTTAATAGCATATAAATTAGCTTTATATCCAAGTTCTGCTTGGATATAAATTAGCTTCCCTGATCCAAGTGCTGCTCCCTCGGTACCCCAAAAAGAGAAATCAAGTTTGGTACAAGACCCCTTGCTACAGTCTCAGCTCTCAGGTCCTCAACAGCAAAGGCCTCTGACCACTTGATGTCCTATGATGTGTTGATTTCCCCATGTCGTTATGTGCAATGGTCCTATAACATCAATAAATAGTCTCTCAATGGGGACACCAGTCTGATAGAGGTGCAGCGGGTCTTTCTTCACGACTGTCACAGGATGCACAGAAGCATTTGA
The DNA here is from genome assembly GCA_963920205.1 of Stenodema calcarata. NCBI lineage: Eukaryota > Metazoa > Arthropoda > Insecta > Hemiptera > Miridae > Stenodema > Stenodema calcarata. The sequence continues at coordinate 4,368,623 of OY986055.1, read as the reverse complement.
GAACCTGCGACATGTCTGGTCAGTATAACCCTTGGCGTACAAGCTTCAGAGTTCGCCTACTCCCAAAATGTCCCAGTTTATAAGCTTGCACAACAACATCAGCCTTCAAACACTTAGGTACCAGAACTTGGTCAGCATAGTGACGGCTGCTATCGTCCTCACAATGGCGAATCAACAGGCCATACTGCATCTTCAGGGCATCAGCATGGCCCAGCGGTACACGATGAGACGCCATTTCTACTTGTCCGATCGACCTAAAAACTTTGCCAAAACTTTGCAGTTTCTAGCCCAACTGCACCATTTGGAGGGTTGAGAGTGATCAAATTTGAACTTTGATTTTTTATTGCCACCCTATTGTTCTGGCCCCGCTGATTCAAACAGCACAATGTCATGGTCTTCAGATATCGAGTTAATGAATAATAATTGATAATTATTAATAAAATGATCAGCTGATCTGGACCCTATGCTGCTTATAGTGTCAGTCTAAGGCCAAATTTCGTCTCTACCACTACGAAAATTGCGCAATTTTTTGTGTCACGTTAATGTGTACCGTCTGCAAACGTTTCTTATGACTATTAGCCCTTTCCCAGTTAATTATTTCCTAATTTTTCACCCAGTTGGCATAGCGATGATAAGGCCCGTTCTCGTAGAAAAAGGAAGTTTCGCAGATTCTACCATAGACTATAACCACCCCTGGAACTTGCTCATCACAATGGAGCAATCTCTATCAAAATCGGTTCAGCGGTTTGGCCGTCTAGAAAGTACATTTGATTTTATAGATGTAGATTATTATGAAATCTGCAACATCATAATTGCAAGCCAAAAAAGTCTATGCGAGTCTTAACACAATCGATTCAAGCGCATCATGAAACCTACCGGCCGAGTGCATTCTCCACTCACCGCTAACCGCAAACAATTGTACAAAGAACGTCGAGGCCCACCACCTTATTCACGGTCATAACGTCAATTTTCACCCGGAGCTGCGCCGATTACATGGGACGTTACGTAAGGTTACGCGAGGCTTGGTAAATGCTTTCAGAAGAACATACTCAAGAGGCTCTAACCGGTTATATGGCCATATGGCTGTATACGCCATTCCAACCGAGGAGTTTCTTGCAGATTTGTTTAGACATTCACAACGAGGATACCGGCTCCGTTGACAACGTTATTTACAGGTACATCAGCCATTATTCATTATTGGGTAAACTAGACAACTTTCATGCCTTTATGTTTAGCCTAGAGTTTCCCCCACTAGGAGTGGTGCAACTCCAAAACACTTGACTAGGTCCCTGCTAACTTTGTTATCGGAAAACAACGTGTAGCACTTGATTCCAAAAAACTCTGCAAATTCTTGACACAACGGTTCATTATCTTCTTTGTACAGATCACACTTCTGTCTAGATCACTAAGTCTAAATTTCTAGATCCGAAAGGTTAGATTAATTATTATTATCAATTATCACTAATTATTAACAATTTTATCAAGTACCTAGTGAAAATTATTATAATTTATTGTTAGGTATTGATAATTCGTATTTATTATTAATAATAATTATTATTAATTATGATTAATTAATACGATATAATTCTGGGGTTTTTAATACTACGTCGGTAATAATTTTCTATAAAAGAAGTACCTACCAACGAACATTCGAAATTACCTTCATTTCCGTAGCACGAAACGCACCTCAGAACAACAAACTCGACATCACTTAAGCCATATGATGTTCCAAAGAGCTTGTTAGTATGAAAATGGACCTGTATTTCAACAGTTTGAGTCAAGATCGTGTTGTGAGGCACAATCTTTGCGCCGTCATTGTGAACGAACGGCTGGTCGTACAAAGCTGCGGATGGTCTTAAAAAATTCTACGGAACAAACTCTATCTAAATATGAAATAAAAAACATACCGTTTGATGGGAATTTTTCGAGATATGGAATTTTCAAAATTTCAAAATTCGTTTTGAACCCCTTCCCCTTGACCTAGGGTTATGAAAAGTTTCGAGGACCATTGTGGGGCTGGTCCAAACCCAGAAACCAAATTTCGTAATTTTAACTCAACGCTAACTGGGCAAAGTGGAGCGGACGGCGGACGGCGTACGGCGGACGGCGTACGGCGTACGGCGTACGGCGTACGGCGTACGGCGGACGGACGGATTTTTTTTAATTCGATTTTCTGAATCTACGTATCTTGAAACGTAAACCAACAAATTTTGAGGGGGGGTTAAAATTTTTTTTTCTTTGGGCGATTCCAATGGTTCATTATCGAAGATAATAAACCAAAATCAGGAAAGAACTTAGGAGTATGAAAGTATGCCACTGGCAATACCTTACTTTTCATCTTTCATCTACGGTCAGGTCGTACACAGGAAAAATGGTCCCATCAATTTCTTTCCCAGAACTTCCTTTCCCTGCCCAGGATTGTTTTTTGAAGAATAATATTCCCTTCACTGCCAAAAGGCCAGAGGTGTCAGAATATTGAATAATAGTGTCGGTATCGGCATTCCGTGTATCCCACCTCTACTTCGTTCCGCGCGTTCATTTCGACTTTCCGACACGAAATTCCGTACCGAACCAATTCTATTTCCCATTTATTAGCATTTTTCTCCCCCCCTCCACTTCACGGAGTTGATGGTCGAAAAAAAAACAAGAAATAAAATGAATTATTCACCGGTAGCTCAAAGAGAACCGAATCTTTCATGTGGGGCCGATGTATATTTAACGGGTTACCGCAGCCACAGACACATTCATGTGGCTTTTGATACATCTGTCGACCTCAGATCCGGATTTAAGAAACGGCTGCTGGGCAAAGAATCCAGTTTGTAATGTAGAAATGGGAATCGCATGTCATGTATATTTCTGAAAGAGCAGAAGAGATCCTTAGGATTCCCATTAGTCAGTTTGGCTGTGACTTGAGAACAGAGAAGCCAAATTAAGACTGTTCGTTGGAATATATTCCTGATTCGTAGGTTTACTGGGTTTACCAAACTCAGGGGTGGTACTAACGTGAAGATTGACTCTGTTATGTTGGCCCTTGAACCTCATCCATGCAGAAGAGAGAGAGAAAATAAGTTTTATTCTTTAAAAATAATATGATGGATTTCACAGAATAAATATTGCTCGCTGTAGGCGGACCAGTGGTGGCGAGAAGGAGTTGTTCTTTAGATACAAGGTTACTCATTACACTATTATGGTGGCGCTGGAGATGTAATAGTTAGCAATACAGATGTAATACAATTAGTCCAAATACAGAAAATAATAAGTAAAATTGAAGTAAGGAGCGACCAAAGTGCTCCAGTTTGAGAACGGAATAAGATATCGCAATTCTGACTTCACCATCGTTCAGCGCTTAAAAAAACCTTTAAAATGAGTTTTCACATGGCAGACTGTTTCATGTTTGGAATTCATCGTAATTTTCCTCCCCAGAGTGGCCTGATTCTGCCCATCTACGAACATAGCCTTTCGATTGCCAAGACAGATTTTTTGTGCAAATTTGAAATGTTTACCTCAATTCTATCGAAAATAATCGTCTGGAACACATACATAAACATTCATACTATATATGATTTTTGGTGTCTTGTGGTGGTGAATTCAGGATGGTCTGAAACGGATTTTGGTATAATATTTTTATTCGGAAATTCAAGTTTTAAAAATGTTGGGCCGAGAACAATAACTTCATTTTCTTCAAAGATTCGCTAAAATTGAGAAAATATTGTCTGGGCGTTAAGTGCATGGATAGTACATGGTTCATTGTGTCCGTGAATCATCACACACCTATAGAACCACAGCAGCTGGAAGTGTTCAGAAGAAGCGCAGGAGAAGCAGAACACTACCAGATGTACGGGGCACTTAGATGGGAGGGAATTGGCTATCTAAAAATAAAAAACCAATGCATGTACAAGCTATTAACCAAGACACGCTGCGAGCAAATGGGATTCAATAGCAAAACCTGGAATGCAACTATGCAGAGTGCTATTTGTTCCATGTGCAACATGCAGGAACAGGAGAGCAGCTACCACTTTTTATGTGTGTGTCCAATTACATCAGAGTTCAGACTACGATTTTTCGATAAATGCACGCTTGAACCAGATGAAGCTACCGAACTATTGAACGGTCCGAACTGGAACAAAATATACCTATTCGCACGTGACGCATTAAAATATAGACACTTCCTTGTTGAAAATTTCAGTTTCGGGAGCCGAAATAACGTAAATAACAAATAGATTATTTATTTATAATAATTATAAATTATTGTTTCCCCGTCTAGGTACTGAAAAAAAAAAAACTAATCATGTTAGCTACTCGTAACAATATTACCTAGTATAAGAATATAATAATGCAGGTATTACAGGTAATACAGGTATTACAGGTAAGACAGGTATTACAGGTATTACAGGTATTACAGGTATAGGTCTACCATAATAATATTGCCTAGTAGGTATAAGAAACCGCAAATGTATACGGTTTCCATAATGATTTTTTAATGAAGAATTATTTTGTTTCCTCTCTATTTAAGTATTATTGCTAAATTACTTCATGTTTCTAGTGCGCTTGGTAATGTATTTGCTGATGTAAATTTGTTGTTGTGGACGGTGAGAATTAGATAGACTGGCTACTCGGACAGCTGCAGAAGTGCGATGTTCCATAGTATTTTTCTAATGTTATCTGCAAAATTTAATTTCTTCAATAAACATTTATTATATTCTGTTCTATTCATCACACACCTTCCCCACAATAGCTCAGAGGCAAAATTCTGAGATGTGTGAGTACATTATTTGATTTGATCAGTAAGATACGCAGGTTCCTTGTTAAGCCATGAGTTTAAATTACACTGTAGGAAATTTCATCAGGAGGCCATGTTGTAGGTTTTGGTTAAAATCGTGAAAGCGGAGGAAGGAAGACCGAAATGAGATTCAACTTGCAAGTAGTCGGAAAAAGGGATTGTTTATATGGAAGGCTCAGTTGGAATTGGAAATTGTGAGTGTGTGGGTAGTAATGTAGTTATAGGTGTGTTTGCGTTTGTTGGTAGAGGGAGCACTGCGTGGGTACTAACACGGGGTTCATTTACCGTGACATGCGCTTGTTCAATGAAATTTATGAGAATCGATAAGAGTGAGTGCTGGAGACATCAAATTGTTCTTTTTTGTTCTAATCGAGCGAGGGGATCACAGTTGGATGGTGAAGGTAGAACCGAAGCACAGGTGGCGCTCTAACACGCTCCTTGTTCAGCCGTTTCTATTCCCCACACCACTCAGTGTTCGCTCGCTTAGCTATTCTCCGATTCCCCATCCGACTCGCAAGATATTCGCCTTGTTGCAGTAACTGAACGCCGCTATTCCCTGAAACGCCGTTCCCGCTCAGGATCGGAGGTAACTTCGCATCCCTGACTATTGGCGGGAGACACAAATCCCTGTGTGAGTGTATGCGTGTGTGACTATGGTCGGGAATCGTTAAGATTTATCACAGCGAAGACGTAAAAGGAGATCCCGCGCAGTCGGCACGACGTGACGGATTCGAACGCGATTCGCATCTTAAGCGAAAGTATCACCGTAGCAGGTTCCTTCGTGAAGATCTTCCCCCTGATTTAAAATGACAATGCGTTCCACCCCGTCACAGTTGCCCAACATAACCAAATAACTCGGATAACAACACCGAATTCGGGAAATTGGCCTTCATTTCTAGTTGAGAAAATTTAAATCCTCCCACAACGATAAACGAGGTTATCTCTGATTTATCCCCAGGGCAGCAGACTTGGACCTATAGGTCCAAAACTAAATCCCAGCATAATACTATGTTATAGGATTCACGTCAAGTCACAAACCTTCCCCTACAATCGTCTTCAATCGTTCCAATCCCTCAATCTGATTGTGTCCGCTCCTTGGGACTTCATCTTGACAATAATCTGACTTGGTCAAAACATACTCACATTAAAACCAAATCCAAAGCCATGCAGCATGGCTGTAAGAGCAAATTTGCGAAGAAATAACTGTCCAGAAGAAATTTCTCAATTTTACTGGTTTTATAACTAATAATTATTAAAAATGATTCATAAACATTATTAATAACTAACAATAATTAATAATAATTGTCACTACTTTTTTTTTTTCTTTTTAATCCGAGTTTTTGAACCTACGTATATTGAGACGTAAACCAACAAATTTTGAGGGGGGGGGGGGTTAAAAAATTTGTTTCTTTGGTCGATTCCCATGGTTCATTATCGAAGGTAATAAACCAATATTAAAAGTGAAAAAGCTTGGGTTTGTCCGGAGTGGAGTAAAAGTGGAATAAAATGTGGAAAATTCGAGTTTTAAAAATAATTTTGTAGGTATTGTTCCCGGTCCAAAATTATTTTGGGCCGGGAACAATACCTACATTTTCTGCGAAAATTCGCTAAAATATGAGTCATAGTACATTTTTAATCACAAATTAGTTGTAGAATTCACCCCCGTGCGGGATGTTAAGTGGGACACCCTGTATATGTCCCCGTCTTCATGGGACCCGATTCATACGGACCCCAGAGTTAGGGCAGCTAACCGATTTTGACTAGAATCCCCTTATTCACGACAGATCAGGACGATCAGATTAGACGCGGCCGACAAATCAGACGCTCTCCATTAGAAGGATACGGTTCTCCTAAGAGTTCGGTGTTTGACGGATTTGGTGCTCGTCCCCTCCCGCCACCTTCGGTGTTCACCCCCTCGTCCGGCCTTCGAGGTTCGCCCCCTCAGACGGATTCTGTCCCCCCCCCTCCCCCGAACCCTTTAGTCCTATCGGGATGATTCTGTGTCCCACCCCTCTCCCGACAACATTCGGTATTTGTCCCCTCGGAAGGTTTCTGTTCTCACCCCTCACAACAACCTCCAGTATTTGTCCCATCGGGATGATTCTGTGTCCCCCCCCCACCACCATCTAACCAACCTTCGGTATTTGTCTACCGGAAGGATCCTTCGTCCCCCCCCCCCCTCCCTCACCACACCACTTCTGCCTTTGGTTTTTGACCCGTCAGAAGGATTCTGCGTTCCCCCCCTCAATCGTGCCTTTGGTTATTGGCCCGTCAGAAGGATATAACGTTTCCCACCTCACTACTGCCTTCGGTTTTTGGCCCGTCAGAAGGATTCTGCGTTTCCCATTCCCTCCTGCCATCGGTTTTTGGCCAATCAGAAGGATTCTACGTCCCCCCCCCCCCCAACACCATCATGTTATGACAATCATGAGTGAATATTTCTCACATGACTTATGGCATTGCTGAGCGAATATTTCTCACGTTATATCGTTACATGTTGTATGGCAGTGATGAACGAATATTTCTCACATGACGTATGTCATTGTTGAGCGAATATTTCTCACGTTATATCGTTACATGTTGTATGGCAGTGATGAACGAATATTTCTCACATGACGTATGTCATTGTTGAGCGAATATTTCTCACGTTATATCGTTACAATGTAATGTTGTATGGCAGTGATGAACGAATATTACTCACATGACGTGTGCATTGAAGAGCGAATATTTCTCACGTTATATCGTTACATGATGTATGCCAGTGATGAACGAATATTCCTCACATGACGGGTGGCATTAACGAGCGTTTTATTTCGGCTATATACCCCCCACCACTATGCATCGGATACGGAAGTGGGGAACCCCCCCCCCCCCCTCCAATGTCCTTCCACGATCACGGAAACATTTAAATACTGGAGAAGGGTTCGATCCATTGAGTCGTTTTTGCGTGATTGAAGAACAGACCAACAGACAGATAGACACCAAATTCAAAATCGGAATGGTTCCCCAAGCAGCACAATTGGTCGGATTTCACGACTTGCTACCTAATCTGTAGTATATCCGACGTCGGAAATCTGTATGTCAAATATTAACGTCATCACGACGTCGGTACGACGAGAGATTAGTCGGAAATCTATAGTACAGATAGACGAGGTCGCTACGACGTCGGATATTTGTATTACAGGTTGACGAGGTGGCCACAACGTCGTATATCTGTACTATATAACGCTGAGGTCGCCGCGACGTCGGATATCTGTAGTAAAGATAGACGAGGTCGCCACAACGTCGGATATCTATAGTGAAATGGCGATGGCGATAACACGCAGGTGGGACGCTACAGGCGCTCATTCTGTTGTACCGTTTGGGAACTACGTTACTATATATTTCTGTACATGTTTTGTACATCAGCCGACGAGAGGTAGACCTGGTCAGATCCTCTACAGATTTGTTACACAATCGTGTAACAATATCGGAACATCCCTAGTTCGCCATCTTTTTCCATTTCCATTACAGGTTAGGTTGAGGTTAGATATTAATTTAAATAATTTTCCAATATATTTATTTCTGAAATTCAAATGTAATAATAACTCTGATAGTTACCAAGGAAATACAGCAGTTTAATAGTGAAACCAGCGAAATAATAAGTCGTCATAACATTTTCACAATAGTTACCAAATTGAAAAAAATATTTACAACGTCTCAAATTCGGAGGGCACTGGTTTTTGAGAGATAGAATCGAGCATTTCACGTTAAATTTTTCTCCGCGGATGATATGAAGAGACATGAACTTACATACGGGAGTTGGTAGGTACCGTGTAATATTCACACCAAGTATTTCACCATCCACCATCTTAATGATTTCCGTGGAGAGAGATAACCTTCCTCGTCGGAAGATGTCGGTTTTGTATTGAGTCAGTTGAGGTCGGGCGGCGACGTCGGTACAACCAAGAAATCATTCCCCACATTGGTCGGCATTTGGTCGTGGTGAGGTCGGCACGACGTCGTCGCCCGACCTGAGGTCGGGCGGCGACGTCGGTACAACCAAGAAATCATTCCCCACATTGGTCGCCATGTGGTCGTGGTGAGGTCGGTACGACGTCGTCGCCCGAAGTCAGGTCGGATTTCCCGACCTCTTACGACGTCGGACCGACGTCGTTGTGCTGCTTGGGTCGACTTCATTCCACGCGAAACGAATAACTTGGGTAAATTTTTCGAAAATACCCAAGGAACACGTAAATCGTCTCTAAATTTAGTTATATAGATGTCTCCGTTTTACAGGTTTTATAACAAATTTAGTCTCCTTTTTTGTCGAGTACCACCTCAGTTTATAAATTTTACAACACTGAGAACGATGGTCAATGGTCAATATCTCAAGTAACAACCACGTTGAAAGTGCTCCAGTTTGAGAACGGAATACCTAATCCCCCCAAAAACAACTCCGTTGTAAAAACTGGCCCGCCAAAAAACGTCAGCCGCAAAAAGGAATGATATCCATTTTGCCCGCCAGCCACATATATATAGGATGCTCGGTGCTTCGCACCTCGCTGTTGAGTGTGCATATAGAAAACCTGATCCTCCTACCCCTAACCTCCACCGTCAATGTTTTCCTGTTCCCTGTCTCCTTCCCACAACCCCCTCTCACCCTTAGTTCCCCTCGGTTTCACCTAATATGTTTCCTCTGTTACACCGGCAGGGAGCTTTACGCTTCTTTCAATGCTGTTGGCGGGAGCTTTTTGCAAGGCTTCTGAGAATTAGATATACAGATAGTAGTGGTGATGATGAGTACTTGGTGCTGGTACAAAAGTAAAGTAATGAGCCATTTCAGGCTGCCTGACATTGCAAAAGCAAGGCGTCTAAGAACTATAATATAATTATAGAATATAATTATAATTAAATTAATTATAATTATAATTAATATAAATATATATTTATATTTATAAATAATTATAATATATTTCTAAAATATATTTATAATATAATTGAAGCATTACTTCATTATAGGTGTACCACCACTGATTAATCGTGACCACCGGTAATACATATAATATCATAATATATTATAATTCTCAGAAGCCTTGCAAAAAGCTCCCGCCAACAGCATTGAAAGAAGCGTAAAGCTCCCTGCCGGTGTAACAGAGGAAACATATTAGGTGAAACCGAGGGGAACTAAGGGTGAGAGGGGGTTGTGGGAAGGAGACAGGGAACAGGAAAACATTGACGGTGGAGGTTAGGGGTAGGAGGATCAGGTTTCTATATGCACACTCAACAGCGAGGTGCGAAGCACCGAGCATCCTATATATATGTGGCTGGCGGGCAAAATGGATATCATTCCTTTTTGCGGCTGACGTTTTTTGGCGGGCCAGTTTTTACAACGGAGTTGTTTTTGGGGGGATATCACATCTTTTTGCATGGCTAGTTTTCGAGTGGTACTTATACAATACGGTACAATTTAACAAAAGTACCTACGAGGTAACTAGTAAATTTTTTCCTAAATGAAGTTTTATTCTAGTCAAAATTTAATAAAAAATTAGTACGCCTTTTTGTTTCTTCTTTTTGTGACAAGAATAATTATTTTTTGGAAATTATTGTTTATCTGAAATGTGTTTGAAAAATAAGTAGTTTTAAAATTTTTGCGAATTGGTTAAATAGTAGTTTTAAAATTTTCGATTAATTAAAACAATCAACAATTTAAAAACAATTATTAAAATTTAATACAATTATTCTTATTATTAAATTTAAAAAAATAGAAAGAATTAGACATTTGAATAAATTTGAATTAGAAATTTTTTGAAAATTGGTTGCATTTTTTCTTGGGGATTGTGCAAATTTTTGTTGTTGAGAATCATTACAATAATTGTAATTATTGGTGTCGAAGAGAAAGAGGAAAGAGAAAGTTTGCAAAAGGTAAAACGCACGTTTTTACACCAACAATCGCGAATAACTCGAGAACCGTTGGGAAAAGTGACAAAGTGCGCTACCCTCATTCGAAAGCCCATAAAATTTCCTATCGATCCTTAAACAGGCGCCACTCTACGACAATTTTTCTGACCACCGTTCAACTTTGATGTTTTCGGAAATTAGCCAAATCAGTAGATGTGGAATTTATTCACGTATTTTTGGCTGTGGATTAGTCAAATCGATTGAGATTTAGTTCAAAATTATTGAGCATATTCTAGACAACCTAGCGGACATTTTAAGACCAACCGCACCAATTTTCATCAATATTTGCGGCAGTTGTTGTTGAAAATAGAAAAATCACCATAACTCCTTTATTTATCATCTTAGGAAGCATTTTTTGATCTCAAATTAAACAGTTTGAAAAGCTGAACACAACTAAAAAAGAAAATCTGAAAAAGCTTCAATTTTGAAGGAGTTATGACCATTTGAAATTCCTAAAAAACACTATTTCCCCCCTAATTGGGAGGGAAATGGGGGGAGGGAGAAAAAATGTTCAAAAGGCACTCCCTTGGAGCATAACAAACGTGTGTGCAAAATTTCAGCTCGATCCGATTTGTCTGCTGGGCTGTAGCCCCGTCAATGAACAACAACGACAACAACAACAACAACGAGAAGAAGAAGAAGAAGAAGAACACGAAAAACGTGAAAAATAGTGGTTTTAAAACTGTTATACCCCCGACACCTGATGTTCCCGAGAGCTGAAATTTGGTTTACGTCCTCACGTGCCCCTGGAGAGTTGGTGTACAAAAAATCAACTCTCGAGACACTCAGGGAGCCGCGCTACGATAGGGTGAAAACCCGAACTTGTTCCGTCGCGTAATCAGTGTCTCAGTCGCTTCGGTTTTTTGGGCTTCGGTTTTGTTGGCGGGCGGGACGCTCCCGCGTCCCTAGATACATCGCAATCCAGACTTCACTATCGAGTTCAGCGTAAATAAACCTTTAACCTTTACGTACAGACGTGAAACTTTTTTGCCTGGCTGGGATTTAAATTTTCAGCAGTTTAAATTTTAATTTGGCCAGTTCTAAATGTTGAACAACATTTTTCTTATTTTTTCTTCATAGATCTTAATTGAGGTTATAGATAAAAATAAAATCCAGTGTTAATTAAGTACCTATAGAAAATCAAAACTTTAATATACCATGCCGTATTTTTGTTTTTGGCACGAAATTTTACCTCTTTTGATAATTAAAACATTCGAATTGTAACAGATTCCTTAAATGTACCTATTGGGCTAATAAATGAAATAAAACGAAAGTCCATAATATGAATGGTGTGAAATCGTGCAGGGTCACTTCTTGAACGATGTACGATCAGTGCTTGTCAGATAATATCTGCTTGTCAGACATATTATGTCCGTGGACAAATATCGTCACTTAAGATCCCACATGGGCTAACTCACTTTTCCCAGCTTTACAGGGGAGACAAAAAACGTGTGCCCAGTTGCTATAGACGTTTCTGCAATTTTGTTCTACTATTCTTGGGTCTCCATACGAGTTTGAAATGAGATGAACTATATAGCAAGACAGGAACACGTTTTTTGTCTCTCCTGTAAAGTTGGGAAAAGTGAATTAGCCCATGTGGGATCTTAAGTGACGATACACAGAATAATTGGAGGAATGAGGTGAAAATAATACATGGAATCGGACCAGTGGCTCAGTTCACGTTCATGTCAATTTTCCAACTAAATCCCGGGCCGACGGATGTGATAATCCGATTACGGTTACGGGTTATCAAATGTACCAACTGAAGCCACCACTGAGCTAGTTACCCGTCATTCGGACAGGACCATCTGATCACATATCCGAACGAACACCGAATATTTTCACCTCATACTAATCCAATAATTGTTATTATTATTCCGAATTTGTAGAGTTTTTAAATAAGTTTGTACGTTTCCCCTTACCACTGTAGCTGTAATATCACGTATCTTTTATAACTTGTACAATAATTGTTTTACAATAAATTTTCAAGGCAAATGTAGAATAGAAGTTTCCGTCCTAAGCGGTTCGCAAGAACCCCAAAAGTCTACGGGTAATTACATTTTGGTTTATTATCTTCGATAATGAACCATTGGAATCGCCTAAAGAAAAAAAAATTTTAACCACCCCTCAAAATTTGTTGGTTTACGTTTCAAGATACGTAGATTCAGAAAATCGAATAAAAAAATATCCGTCCGTCCGCCGTCCGCGCCACTTTGTCCAGTTAGCGTTGAGCTAAAATTACGAAATTTGGTTTCTGGGTTTGGACCAGCCCCACAATGATCGACATGGTTTTGCACTAGTAGTCGACCTACATGTGTTAGAAGTCGACAGTATCACTTGAGTCAGTACTCGACAGGTTTCGTCATTCCATCGTTTTCGAATTTTACGACATCTAAATAAAATACATTCAACTGTGAATCGGAACTTGAAAATAGATTAATAAGATGTAATAAAGTAGTTATCAGACTTTTTATTTGCAAACAGCTCATTATAAGTCTCAAATTGCAATAAGTACTTGAGTAAAAAGGTATGTAAACTATAGTCGAAAACTCATTGTCAGAAAATTGACATTACAGTTGGGCTTAGGTACCTATTTACACATTTTTTTGACATTTTCATGTCTTTGCTTTGGCACATAAACTGAAACGGGAAAAACTTGTTCCCTTGATTCACCCTTTCCCTCAGATCACGTCAGAACACAAGCGACCGGCGGGCCATTACGTCAGAGCCTATGACGCACGAGCGTATGACGTAAGACGGCTGGCAGGAGGCTAACAAGTACGTCAGAGCCTATGACGCACGAGCGTATGACGTAAGACGGCTGGCAGGAGGCCAACAAGTACGTCAGAGCCTATGACGCACGAGCATATGACGTAAGACGGCTGGCAGGAGGCCAACAAGTACGTCAGAGCCTATGACGCACGAGCGTATGACGTAAGACGGCTGGCAGGAGACCAACAAGTGCGTCAGAGCCTATGACGCACGAGCGTATGACGTAAGACGGCTGGCAGGAGATCAACAAGTGCGTCAGAGCCTATGACGCACGAGCGTATGACGTAAGACGGCTGGCAGGAGGCCAACAAATGTCGCCGTCCGCGGCTCTTTGGCCAGTTAGCGTTGAGTTAAAATTACGAAATTTTTTTTATGGGTTTCGACCAACCCCACAATGGTCCTCGAAACTTTTCATAACCCTAGGTCAAGGGGAAGGGGTTCAAAACGAATTTTGAAAATTTGAAAATCTCATATCTCAAAAAATTCATATAGAACGGTATGTTTTTTATTTCATATTTAGATAGAGTTTGTTCCGTAGAATTTTTTAAGACCATCCGCAGCTTTGTACGACCAGCTGTTCGTTTACAATGACGGCTCAAAGATTGTGCCTCACAACACGATCGTGAATCAAACTGTTGAAATACAGGTCCATTTTCATACTAACAAGCTCTTTGGAACATCATATGGCTTAATGTCGAGTTTGTTGTTCTGAGGTGCGTTTCGTGCTACGGAAATGAAGGTAATTTCGAATGTTTGTTGGTAGGTGCTTCTTTTATAGAAAAATTATTACCGACGTAGTATTAAAAACCCCAAAATTATATCGTATTAATTAATCATAATTAATAATAATTATTATTAATATTAAATACGAATTATTAAACCCTAACAATAAATTATAATAATTTTCACTAGGTACTTGATAAAATTGTTAATATAGAGTGATAATTGATAATAATAATTAATCTAACATTTAGGATCTAGACATTCAGACCTAGTGATCTAGACAGAAGGGTGATCTGTACAAAGAAGATAATGAACCGTTGTGTCAAGAATTTGCAGAGTTTTTTCTAATAATAATAATTATTATTATTATTATTTGGGGTTCTTGCGAACCGCTTAGGACGGAAACTTCTATTCTACATTTGCCTTGAAAATTTATACAGATCATCTTTGCTTTCTTCACAAACTTGTATGTTCGGCAACATCATTACCTCTTCGAGGCGACCCCCTTTTCAACTTCCCAGACGGGTTGAATTTCTGAAAATCTCTATCTTGAAGATTGCCACAATGAGCCGAACTATCGTCTACAGAACGTCTCTATCACCATCAACCTCCTGACTGCCTTTGTCCTGAGATGATCTACGAATACCTCTCCGTTTCACCTATTCGATGAAATATTGAGAAATATCGATATCACGATATTGTAAAACGATAATCGCGGTATTTTGGACAAATAGCATCGAACTATAGGCCTAACTGAGTCGCAAATACAAAGTCAGCTTGTTTTCCATAGCATCAGCTCATCCAAGTAAACGGAAATGGGGGAAATGGCATCATAGAATAAGGGTTGAATAATTTGAATTCAGAAGTCCACCTCTCGCTATTCAGCTTGGTATAATCAGTTAACACCCCGCTTAACAGCTAACGAAATTCGATTGTAGAAGCCCATCATATGATTTTCCATTTGTGAAAAGGTTCAAATATCCCTTATGCCAAGACGGAAAATGAGCAAGGATTCGGTGCATAACCTAATTCCATCCGTTTTCCATTGTCGTATTATTGCTTACCCTTTTCAATCTACCGCTCGAACTTGATCCCGAATATTCGACTTCCAATTTCCTTTTTTTCTACTTCGGGAGAGAATTGATCAAAGGGACCCAACTCAATTTAATACACATTACAAAAGGGGGCATACAATTCCCCTTCATCGATGTTATACGAGAGGATATGAGATAAACATCGAGGCGTTTCTAATAATCCACACTTTAATCTCATATAATCCCTCACCAATCTCCGTCGTCTGTCCTTTTTCTCCGTAGACACCGTTGTTCATCTCGTATCGGAAGGGACCGATATTTCCCTTATTATCGGCGACGAGCTCCGGAAATTGAAATTTATCGATGCGCTCAAAGTTTTGTCACCGGTCAAACTATTCTAGACGGGATACGGGAGAAGCTGATCAAGCTGATACGGGAGAACGAAACTAAGTGGAAAAAAAAAACTTCTCCGAGTCGTCCGTTTCATCTCCATGATGAGTCAATTGGTTTTCGGCCCATGGAGTCCCAAACATGAAGATAGAGATCAGTTTGAATAGACACTGTTAGCGTATAGATGTTTCTATTTTGTTTGATCGTCAACAATTTATAGGTCTCACAAACTCGAAAAAGGTTGAATTGAATCGAATTGAGGGGTTCATTTGGGAAGAAATCGACCTTCGAAAGACCTAAAGCGATTCAAAAACGGCGAAAAAGTGTTATAATCGATTCTGATAAAGGAAGAAAATTGAGTTAGATTGATTCATCGGAATTTCCAAAATTCAACTCGAAAACGTCTCACAAACTCGAAAAAGGTTGAATTGAATCGAATTGAGGGGTTCATTTAGGATGAAATCGACCTTCTGAAGACCTAAAACGATTAAAAAACGTCGAAAAAGTGTTATAATCAATTCTGATTAAGGAAGAAAATTGAGTTCGATTGACTCATCGGAATTTCCGAAATTCGACTCGAAAACGTCTCACAAACTCGAAAAAGGTCGAATTGAATCGATTTTAGGGGATCATTTAGTTTCACACTTTAAGTTTTCATTTAGTTTTATACCTCAGTTTATAGATTTCCCATAATCTGATGGAGGACTATTGATAGCGCCAATGGTAATTTTCCCATTTTTTCGCTCTCCATTGTTAATGTAGAGGTAACGTCAATCTACGAGTATAAAGCTCTCCTTCACCCAACGAATGACACCACCAAACCGCTGGAATTACATTCCGACCATCCCAAAAGTGACAACATCCTCAAAGATAGGGATGGGATATCGAGGGCTCGATATCGATATCGGTATCGATATTGACATCGGAAGAGTGGTATCGATACCAGTTAGATATCGGCTTCATAATATCGATATCAACCGATATATATCGATATCGGTTATAAAAACTCCTACTTCGTTTTTTTTTCAATTTCACCTACTTATTTTAATTTTATTTCCTTTTCTCCGAACATTTTTGCACTTGCAGTTCCTACCTAAGATACCAACTGGTCAATAATTTACCGTGGACAAAGTAGGTGATTCCATGGTAGAATAAATACGAAGGACTTGGAAATACGAAGTGGTTCAAAGTAGTGACATCTAGTGTTGATACCTACCTACAGCCTGTTGGTTCAAAATTCCTTTCTAAAAAAAAAAAAAAATTCTTCTGATTATTTTTCAGTCAGATCTTTATTTTTATTTATTTATTCATTTATTTTTTGTTCCCGCCTTGATAGGAAAGTTAAATTATACACATGAATAGGTATGTAATACGGAATTTTTATTTCAATATGTTTCTAAACGAAAATGGACAGAATACAAGAACGGCAAAATCATGAAAGAATTACAGGTAAATTTCGGGATTCAAAAAAAGAAGCGCTCATCAAGGCTCTCCAGGAAAAGTAACTTGGAGAGAGTTTCCCCCTTCAGCCTGTTCCGGTCCGAGGTGAGAATATTCCCCGCCCTTGAAAATAGCCTCTCTGATGGTACTGAGGTTGAGGCTGACTTCATAGTCAATTTAAGTTTCAATTTCAACAGGGGCTCAACACAACACAAAAACGCGGATACTTTTTAGCCAACAACAGCACGGAAACGGAATGATGCCCACAAGAAGAACTTCGCGGTTCGCCAGTGAAAGATAACAGTGAATCACAGTTTGTGATATCGACCCGATATCGGTTGTCAGAATATCGATATATCGATATTATCGCCAGTGCTGATATCGATATCAGAATATCGGATATCGGACGCTAGATATCGATATTTCGATACTATCGGATATCGATATCCCATCCCTACTCAAAGACGACATTCATTCGCCCATCCTTCCTACAGGTTGCATAATCCCACGGGAATTTCCGTTGTTTTTCAGTCCGTATCATACTTCGTGACTACAGTTCACCTCATCATTCTGCTTTTATGAACACTGAAAGTGCAGTGTAAACCAGACTGCACTGTTCCGCTCGTCCGTTTACATTGAGAACTTGGAAAAAACGGTCGGTATAGAGATGTTGAGAAGTTGTGACTACATGTGCTGACCAAGCTGTGTATTGGAACGGCGACGAACGAGTTGAAGTGATTTTTCAAATGCTCTCCACCGTCGATAACTAGAAAACGTGACTTTGAAAGCCCATTTATTCATACTGCTTCCCTCTGCATTGCCGTTTCCTTCAGGCGATTGCTGTACGGACGGTAAGTGTTTTCCCTCGTTCCAGGAGGATGTAACCAGAACATTTCATTCCCCCAATCACAATTTGAACATCGTTTTTCACGATATCTCACAAGATTGGTTCGCCCGACAGGTCTAAATGAATTGACCTAAAACAGTACGTTTCATGGTGAAACAATTCTATAGGCTTCGCGAGGAATCGAAGGGCTGATTCCCCATTAATCGTTCGGTAGGCGCCATCGTATATTTTCACTATTGTTCCACGCGTTCATCGCTTCCAAGAAAACTCTGGAGGTTTAATTAAAAACTCTCCGTTGTGAATTATTGCCGTTGATAGATTTTTGTTTCTCGCGATAATCCGCTCGGGAGACACATGGCGTTCCGGTTTTTTGTTGTCGATTTTCATTTAACCTTCAAACTTTTGAACAGTCGCCTTTGTCAATGCGTCGACAATATTCGTTATAGCAGCTTTCGGAGATCAAGCTCGCTCATGGTGATATTAGATTTATTTTCTTCAGAATTTCAATTGTTATACGAACAAAAGGAAAACAACGAAAATCCACAGTCATGCAGCATGGCTGTAAGAGCGAATTTTTGAAGAAATAACTGGTTTAATGTGAAATATCTTCATTTTACTGGTTTTATAACAAATTTAATCACTTTTTTTTGCCAAGTACTACCTCAGGTTTTAGATTTTAAAACGCTGAACACGATGGTCAAGTCAAAATTGCGATTTCACATTCCGCTATCAGATTCGAGCAGCTGAACCGTGAGAACATCTCAAGTAACAACTACGTTTCATCATCTTCAAAGTGCTCCAGTTC
This sequence comes from Stenodema calcarata, assembly GCA_963920205.1. Classification (NCBI taxonomy): domain Eukaryota; kingdom Metazoa; phylum Arthropoda; class Insecta; order Hemiptera; family Miridae; genus Stenodema; species Stenodema calcarata. Next base: position 4,349,892 of record OY986055.1, on the reverse strand, counting down.
GAGAACGGAATACGATATCGCAATTCTGACTTCACCATCGTGTTCATCGTTAATAGACCTTTAAAATGAGGTATCACTGGTCGGAATGTTTCTTTTTTGGAATTTACGGGTAATCCCCCCCCCCCCTACCAATCACCAACCTCTGTGCTGCATGACATGATAACCTCCAAAACCTCTCTCTCTCCCTACGACTTTTCTCCCTACATTAATCGAAACATTTGGATTTGTAGGGAGAGCGAATGGATTGTAGAGAGATACTAAGGCTTATATTTTGCACGGGTATGTAATTGGATATCACACTGTCTTTTGACTCGGATGAATCTTCCTGAATCTCCCTGAATTTTCCTGGACTTTCTTCCTGAATGCGAGATTCGACGAGATTCGGCAGCCTTTGAAGAACCACCAAACCCCGCACTACCCTCGAAGACCCTCAACCACCTACACTGTAATTCTAATGTGGAGATCGTTTTCTTGTTCTGAAATATAATTTAAAAGTTCGAATTTGTATTGTTTTCTTTCTCCCTACAGACTTGAAATTTTCTAAATTCCATAATTCCCAAACTATCCAATAAAGTGTGCGCGCGCTTAGGGGACTTGCTAAAAAACCCACATAGATACACAATATGGAGGAAATAGAAAAACGGAAAAAAACGAGATTTTGTTCACAAAAAAGTTGAGCTGGAAATGTGACCTACCTAGGTATAATTTTGAAAAGACCTATATGTATATGTACATACGACTTTTAGTTTCTTTTAGCAGTGAATTCAGGATGGTCTAGCACGGATTTTGGTGAGCAAATTCTTCGGAAATTGGAATTTAAAAAATTTTAGACCAAGAACAATAGCTTCCTTTTTTCGAAAATTCGCTCTGTTGAAAAAACTTAATACTAAATAACGTCAAAAAACAAACCCAGGAACACTACAGTGTCATTGCGTGAATACAAAAGCCACCAAACCAACAAAATTGAACCTTTACATTATCTGAGAATATTATAATAATTTTTTTCTCGATTTATCTCCATTTCTGCCAATACAATCACCGCAGCCTGCGAGTAGGCTCAGTGTAGCAGAAGATCTCGTTATACACAGTTCGATTGGGGCAAACGGTCAGCACTCACAACATTTTCATATTCCGAAGAGTAAATGGAAAAATACGCTCAGGCAGAATCATGAAATTCATACGATATTTGCTAAAATGTAAATTTATTTCGTTTTGTAAAAAAGAAGTGAACATACGTTTTTTTTCTCACGAATTTCCATTATCCAATCATGTAGATAATTCTAAATCAATTTTTTTTTTCTTCTTTTTGTGATTTACTTATTTGAACTGAATATTTTGATACATTTGACACGGCAATATTTCATCTCATAATAACTGATCTTTATCCAGGGTATGTTATGTTTGCAGCGGGATCACTATCATATGGTCACTGGGTCTCACTTGCACTACTGAACTATTTGTACAGTACAGTCAATTCAAGAGGTTTGTAACGCCTGGAGTTCCCCTGCGTTGTCCTGTGGTATGGAACGGATTAGGCTATGACAATTTTCCGGAAATTCGAGTTCTACAAATTTTGGATCGAGAACAATAGCTTCATCTTCCAAAATTCGCTAAAAACAGCCTATTTTCTAAAATCCTGATTTTTTAATAATCTTTAAAAACGACTGTAAACGGTTGAAGAAATCCATGAAACGTAACACTCCTATTTAGAAGTGTCAAATGTATCAGGAAAAAGGGCGATAAACGGAAGAAAGTGGGTATAATTTACCCCGATGGTTTCCACTAGTAAATAATTTGGCAGCATTGAGAAGGCCACTGGGTATTACTTATTCAAAATCACAGTTTCCCGAGCTTCGCCGAAGTTCGGAAGCTCTCTCACAAATGAGATCATCTATTTAACGGGGTGGCTGGGATATTGTATTGCGGTTTAATCTGAACTAACAATGAATTTTGACCGGCTCTCTAACGCCATACGGAAAGCAATCATTGAGAGTGAACTAAGTAACTCACTCTGGGTCTCAATCTGTCGTTCTAATGAACGTTTCGTGAGTTGATTCGGTTTTGAAGGTTTGGTACGCGCAGTATTACATCATTTGAGACTGGAGAACCGATGTGACGCCCTTCATATTCTATATCGTCGGTATATCAAAGACCAACACAACTAACAGATCAACTGATCAAGAAGTTCCAGAACTTTCTCAAAAACGCTTTATTAAAAATATTTTTAAATTATTCTATTTTTCATTGTAATATCCTTGTAAGTACACACTTCTCCTAACGGTGTTTCCATTCCTCCTGCTTATTTTATTCTCACCAACATTCCTCAGGCCTTCTCAGATCTTCCTTGGTAGGTTGAAAGACCATTAACCGTTTGACAATTGGATAGTGTGTTGGGGTGGATATTGTTAGCTACCAACCAGTTAGAGACTGCACCTGAACCGGTTGGTTCAGCTGCTGAAGGCTGTGAATCACAAAGTTGATCCACCTGACATGTTAAGCGCATTGCCTACGTCGAGTAACAGAAGCCGTTGGCAACGAGTACGATGCTGTAAACAAGGACTTCCTGAAGGCCATTAAGAGGGTAAAAATCTTCTAGCAGATACAACCGGAAGTGACTACCTTCCTCCTGAACCTGTAGTGACACGATGGGGGACATGGTAACTATGCTGACCACATCGACGGCATTAGTAAAGTAACGACACTAGTTAGACGTAAGTTAGACACTAGCATTTAGGCTTTTGAGCAGTTAGGTAAATTTCAATCAATATGATTGGTAATAAAGTTATTGTGTCTTCTTCTCTGGAAGAAGATGCCAAGTCCATTGTCAAAGCAAAGAACATGATAAAAACTCCAAGCCGGCAGACTTCCTTACAATATATCAAGCACAATTTTGGAGGCATCCCAGCTGCTATCACCAGCCTGCAGAATTGTGGATTCAATGAAGATTGTACATGACATCATTGTACTGCCGTGGGATTGAGTGGTGGGCGGAAGGTGAAGACGAAACTTAACTTTGTTCTGGACAGGAAAGAAGAGAAAGTCGGAAGCAGTCTGATGCATTCTTGGTGGCATATTTTGCACCGATCACTTCAGAATGTAGAAAGATCGTTCTCAAAACTCAAAATTTGATTTATTTAATACATTCTGTCTCAGAAGTGAACTCGCCTCACCGTGCAAAATTATTGGAATTAGCCATGCAAGAGGTACGCAGGATGAACATATGTGCCGAATCCCTATAAGCAGTACGAATTTCTTTCAACGACAATACAATTCCAATACTTTTCCTACGAGTCTCAGGCAATCGATGGTTCTGGTTAATTGGAAGTCTCCAATCACTATTTATCTCATTTCAAACCATGTTCAACGCCTCTAATTTACTACAACTAATGTAATTTTTTAAAATTACAAACAAGTTGTATTACTGACTTCTCTCTCCATGCGCGGTTCAGAGAGAGTAATTTTTCCAGTCTGTAATATCATATAATCGTACATTTACGTTTGAAGTATGATTTTATTTTATTATTGTAATTATTTTGTACCTACTTGAAATGGAAATGAATTAATCAAAACAAAAAAACAAATACCGTGGAAAATCTAGGAAAGCAGCTCATGCTCTTCTTCGACCGCAACTGATGATTCAGAAGATGACGATGTCATTGAATTGCATTAATGTACCTATTAATACATGTCAATAGTGTAAAATGTTGTAAATTTCAAGCGACATATTCAATGACATATTTCGGCCAAACCAATGACCTAAATTACATATGAATTTGAACCTATTTGGCAAAAAAGACATATTTTCCCATTTCAGGTTGTAAGGTACCTACTTATAACACTTATTTCAACCACATCCTTTTTCTTAGTTTCCCAAACGTCTCCAACTGTAATTATGTATTAGAACCTCTTACGTAGCCCTGATGTACGATCAACCACCGAACAAAGAAGGGTCGGGTGAAATTCAATCAAGCCTCATCTACTCAGTCGGTTCAAAGACGCAGCTAAACCCCTTGAACAGTATTTCGATGAAATCAAATTAAATCCAAGGAGTTTCAGGCGAACCTTTAACCCTCAAAGGGTCCCCCCCCCCCCCCCAGTCGAATCGGAAAGCTTTCGTAGAATATTTGCCGTTCAAGCTGAAAAGACGGGGGTTACGATTGCGGTTGTTTTTGGCTTTTTTTTCAGGTTATAGCGGAGGATTTCAAGTGGGTTAGCGGTCGGGGCTAAATCGAATTAAAAACGAATCAACGTTCGACCCCCCCCCCCCCCCTCACGAATTCGCTAACGTTGCTTTAAAATCAACGCTCCGCAGCGGCTAATGCAAATACAGCTGTGCCGGTGAAAGTACTTGAAAAGGACCGAGAGAAAACTAAGTAGGCAGTTTTAGGGCGATCACAAATGAAGACTACAAGGCAAAAACGAGGTAACTCGATTTTTTTCCAAAAATGAGTTAGCGGTGGTTTTTTATAGATTTTTGGATGGCGGGCGCGGTGGTCAAGTCAGAACAGGGGACAAACGAGTTTAAAAGGTCTTAAATCGCTGTCGAAATGGAAAAAACGAGGTATCTGGTGCGCTGCAGGGGAAGAACGAGGTAACAAGGCTTACAAATACCCCCTTTTGCAATTGTGATTCACAGGTTTTTTTTTTTTTTGGTTTTTTTCCAAGCAAAAGGCTAACGCTGAAACTCCAAACGGTTGGATAAGGCTTTTCAAAATGGTCAAAGCCTTTCATCATTGAACAAGACAAGTAACTTGCAAGCTCCATCAACCCAGTAGTGGACACTTCTGTGCATTTGAGGAGTAATCTATCAAAAGGGAACATATCCATTCCAGTCAATGATTGTTGTGGTATGAGCTCAGGGAAGTCATCCTCTTTCTTTCCCTGCTTCAATATCGAACGGAAGACTTCAAATTCCGATTCAAATCGTTAGTGCGACATGCATTTGACTCTAGTAAAATTTTCCCAGTTTTGGTGGCGAATTTTCCAATTTTTTTTTTTTTTTTTTTTTTGCTTGGCTTATCCCGGTTTTGAAAGATCGATGTTCTTTGCTCCGATGGTTTTTAGACATAGATGTTTCAGGGGAAAATATCGATACCCATCCCTAATTTAAACCTACTTGAACTAGGTTTGAACGAAGAAACTGCGACAATTTCATATCGTCCAGTCTTGTAGCGTCATAATTCACAACATCATACGACCAAATTGGTCAACAAAATATTGAATAATGAACCGTTCGAAATCCGATGTAACCCTTCACGTTGAGAATTCCGTACGTTCGTAAATTCCCGGTATAGAATTTGCAATGATCCTCTTACCAGCGGCATCAATTGATGGCTGTCCAATTAGCGGGTTTGACGGTGATGTCTGTCCGTTTCTCAGTACTGTTGATATACTCAAATGTATCTGTAAAGCATTTCAAAGATATCAGACTGAGCGTCAGCAGCGAACACCGAACAGTAATGTGGCACCGGAGGAACCCAATTAATTAGGCTGTTCCCGGAAGAGAATGAGTTTCGAATGTCAGTTCCTGTTCAAAACCACTCAGACTTGGAGGCATTCACTCAATTGATACAAGTTGGCATAAAATGAAACAGGTACGCACGCTGTTATCGGTCAAAACCAAAATCATCAGGTCATCAAGTGAACAAAGGACTAATGTGACAGAAATCCATGGAGATTTTTCAGAGGCATTTTCGTGAGTCGGAAAAACATTCAGAGTAATTTGGAAAGAAGGCATGACAATAGTCTACTACCGAGAGCAAACAATGTATCGCAAATTGCTCTGTCATCATTTTTCGTCGTAGTTATTGTCATTATATTGTCTCTAGTTGAAGTCTAATTATGATTGCACCCTTAATACGTTATCGAGCAGGAAAAACATGCCAAATAATGGCCTAACCCCGGCCTTGATAATTACTAAACAGAACCTTTTGCAATATTTGCAAATACCCTTCAGTATTTAGTAAGTATATGAAATTTCCTACAATTTCCGTGGTCGTAGAACTCCGTAGACCAAGTGATAGATCCGTAGAACCCGAGATACATCTTTGCAAAAACCGGCCACATTTTTCCAAAAAGTGCGAATTTGAAGATTTGCGTTAATTCATGACAATAATCGTGCTTCTAGACCGAATGTTTTCTCATAAACTAACAAATACCGAAAAACGGGAAACCGGTATTCTGGATCTGAGTTGAAATGTGCACGGCGTCATGAAGAGGTTTTATATCATAGTCTAATGCTTTACTCTCTTTAGAGAGCGTTGAATTCTGCGTCGCTGCACCCATATAACATTGAAGTCGGTCCAGCAGTTTGGCCACCACATGCGTTCAAATATTGGCTAACCTGCGGTAAGTCGAACTTCTCTGCAAAAACACGTTTTTTCGGTCTCTGAAACTATTCGTCCGATCCAAAATTTCTTTTTATCGTCTGCAAGCTAGTTAATTTTACTTTCAGTCCCATATATGAAATGTTAATCAAATGAAATGTTAACCGCGTACTGTTGTAAAATCTAAGTTTTTTGGTATTTTTGCTCCAACTCCGAAACTATTTGTCCGATGGAAAATTTCTCTTTTCCATCTCCAATTCGATTAAAATTATTATCAGATCTTATATATGAAGTTTTGAATCAATCCCGGAAAATGCCGTTAGCGTGCTGTCGTGGGGTATTTACCAGGATTTATTCGAAATTTATATATTTATATACAAGGGGTCTGATAGTAAATTCAACCAGCTTTAAGACGAAAAGTAAATACATTTTGATTCGGACAAGCATTTTCGGAGTTATAGCAAAAAACTCTGCAAATTCTTGACACAACGGTTCATTATCTTCTTTGTACAGATCACCCTTCTGTCTAGATCACTAGGTCTAAATGTCTAGATCCTAAACGTTAGATTAATTATTATTATCAATTATCACTAATTATTAACAATTTTATCAAGTACCTACTGAAAATTATTATAATTTATTGTTAGGTATTAATAATTCGTATTTATTAATAATAATAATTATTATTAATTATGATTAATTAATACGATATAATTCTGGGGTTTTTTATACTACGTCGGTAATAATTTTTCTATAAAAGAAGTACCTACCAACAAACATTCCAAATTACCTTCATTTCCGTAGCACGAAACGCACCTCAGAACAACAAACAATATGATGTTCCAAAGAGCTTGTTAGTATGAAAATGGACCTGTATTTCAACAGTTTGATCCACGGTCGTGTTGTGAGGCACAATCTTTGAGCCGTCATTGTGAACGAACGGCTGGTCGTACAAAGCTGCGGATGGTCTTAAAAAATTCTACGGAACAAACTCGATCTAAATATGTAATAAAAAACATACCGTTCTATATGAATTTTTCGAGTTTTGGAATTTTCAAAATTTCAAAATTCGTTTTGAACCCCTTCCCCTTGACCTAGGGTTATGAAAAGTTTCGTGGATCATTGTGGGGCTGGTCCAAACCCAGAAACCAAATTTCGTATTTTTAACTCAACGCTAACTGGGCAAAGTGCCTCGGACGGCGGACGGCGTACGGCGGACGGACGGATTTTTTTTTTATTCGATTTTCTGAATCTACGTATCTTGAAACGTAAACCAACAAATTTTGAGGGGGGGTTAAAATTTTTTTTTCTTTGGGCGATTCCAATGGTTCATTATCGAAGATAATAAACCAAAATGGGCAAAAAAACTTGAATTTCAGTACAGGTTTTTTAGCGTGTTCGCATGGGTATTTTAAGAGACTTGATTAACATTTCAAATATGGGGTCTGAAAGTAAAATTGAGTAGCTCTCAGAAGAAAAAATTAAAATTTTGGAGCTTAGCCAAAAGAGACGGACAAACGTGTTTTCACAGAGAAGTGCGACTTGCCGCAGGTTTGCCAATCAACGGACATGTCTCGCTCCCCACCTTGCAATGCGGTAAGTACGTACAGGTCGATAGGTTGGTACATCTGTTTACACGACTATTTACTTAATTAACGACGACTCGAGCCTAAGCAACATCCACAACAACAAGTTAATACAATAACAATACGTGACAACCGATGAGCTGAATCAACCCTTTGGCACCCAACACAATCCTATACCTTAACAATCAGCATCTATTTTTTGAAAAATGTTAGGTAATTATGAGTTACGATGTTTTTTTTTTTTTTAAGGTGAATTTATGATTCGCTGCGTTGCGTTCATTTCATGTTTCTATTTTCTATGCCAGATTCCCCGTTGAAAATAAGATGCATTGTAGGATGTAGCATTGTAGCTCAACATTTATAACCGAACTTATTTATTAAGAAGGTTCAAGAGTCTTAAAGAGATGCTGCTTAGCTGGGCTCAAGGCCTAGCTTGGAAAAATTATTTTTTTCGTATTTCAGCTGTAGTTACATAAAATTATTCATGACCCAATATCGGAAAAGCCATTTCGTACAACATTTGCAATGGCGAAACTTATTTCATAATTTCAATATTTCATAATTTCTCGCCCACCAAGAGCGACTAAGGGGTCATGGCAACATCGAAGCTGTCCATTTGCTGGATGTAAGTGACCTACTGAGAAGATTGAAAAGAAGGAAGCCTCACGAACCAACACAGTGAATGTGAAGTAATGAATAGTTCAACAGTTATCTGACTCAACAATTAACAAGTTCTGTATCTTGTTTCGATTGCTACACGTAGTAAATAAGATCAAAATTAAATTGCTAATAAGTTGTAAACTTGGTGTAATAAAGAATGTTTTAAAGGAAAAAAAAAAATAATAATAATTTCTATATAAAATTCACTCATATACACCTACGGGTGGGGGGTGGGGGTGGACTAAAAGTTCCAACCAAACTATCCCGTACACCCCCCCCCCCCCACGAGAAACTGTTCTGGAGCCGCCTCTGGCTCAGGGTCTACATCTGACCTTGAACACGGTTTGGCGCAAATACGAAGTGTTGAATAACTCTACGAATTATCCAGCTCGGGAAAAACTTTTGTAATAAATGTTTAGGGGTAGCGTTCAAAACATTGAAAAAAAAAAGCGCTCATTGCTGATAAATCATGGTGAGACGGTGTAGTTCACAGTGAAGGGTGAGTTCCACGATTAGATATTTTGAAGCTCTGACGAATTCATAAAAATGAAGTGTTGTGACTTGGTACTTGTGGCTTATTGCTGTTGGGTAGCAAACAGTTAGGTCCTACGGAAATGCATCCGTCAAAACTTCTGGTTCACATTCGAAAATACAAATTTGCGAAGCTGCCATTACCACAAGGTGAATGACAAGTGGAGAGAAAAGCGTTCAGGAGAAAATACAGGTACCCAACATAATTGGGCATTTGATAACATTTGGCGCGCAGTGGACCATTTAATTGTGTCAATATTGTCGTTATCATCGAACGAACAATTAAAAAACTCTGCAAATTCTTGACCCAACGGTTTATTATCTTCTTTGCGCTGATCAATCACCCGTCAGTCTAGATCACTGACATTAGCATTAATCATCGATCATTATTATCGAGTAGTGTAAATTATTATTAATGATTAATAACACTGGTTTACAACAAAAAAAGGACCATGTTATTCCGAGGTATTTCAAATATTTCAGATATTTCAAATCACGTCAGAAAACTGAGATTTCAAGGTCATTTAGAGGTTACGAGGGACGATCAAAAAGTAAAAATACAAAATGTTTTGCGCAGCAGGAAAATTTTTGTTTACAAATGCGGAACCCCCTGCGTTATGGGCGGGATCATCCTGAACAAAACAAGAGGTCCGGCGTTTAAATGCGACCGTTAGTTTGCTTTTGAGAGTATTTTGAAATGTGCGCTTCCATGAACGCTGAAGGCAACTCCGCGGGGTTCCACATTTGAAAACAAAAATTTTTCTGCTGCGCAAAACGTTTTGTATTTTTACTTTTTGATCGTCCCTCGTAACCTCTAAATGACCTTGAAATCTCGTTTTTCTGACGTAATGGGGCTCAGATGACCTCGGAATCGGATTCAGGACGCAGAAATACCTCGGAAGACCAAGGTCCGGTCAAATAGCCAGTAATAAACCATTGTAATTAAGTGTGTGTGATGTGTTGACCGTCCGTAATAATAATAAGAATAATTCGAAACGTTGGCACAAAAAAAAACATCTCTCATTTGACCGACCCTCGACCTCCCCCATCATTATTAATTATTAGCGATTAATAATTATTAGTTGACTCGATATCTGAAAACCATGTGCTGTTCGAATCAGCTGAGCCAGTATGAACATTCACCCAACAGGCTGCCTCATCATTCACTCTCATGTTGACGACTTTCAATCTGCTCCAAATTTGAGCCCTCATTGTGAACGAACGGCTGGTCGTACAAACCTCCGGATGGTCTCAACAAAATTCTAAAAATTAGACACTTCTTCAACGAGAACTAAAATGTACCTATACCGTTCTATTTTAATTTTTCGGGATATGAATTTTTCAAAATTTCAAACTTCGTTTTGAACCCTTTCCTAATGATGAAAAGTTTCGATGATCATTGTGAGGTTGGTCCGAACCCGTAAACCAAATTTCGTAATTTAAGCACAACGTTAACTGGGCATAGTGCGGTGGACACTGGGACGTACGGATTTTATTTTATTCGATTTTCTGAATCTACGTATCTTGAAACGTAAACCCTTTAATTTTGAGGGGCAATTTTTTTTTTTTATTCCAGCGGTTGATTCTTGAAGATAATAAACCAAAATCCCTCATCAACCCTTCGAGGTAAATAAACGGAATAGTAGAACTCAGTGTAGTAAATTTACATGTTTACCAAATTTTATGAATATATATAATATTATATTTATGTTTTATAAAAATAATTTCAATATATTAGGTAAAATCAATTTATATTGAGCAAATTTATCAATATTTAAGAAAATATTATTTTATGGATATAAAACATTAGCTTCGTTTTTGGCTCAATGGACCAAAATTGGTGTTTACAACGACAAATGAGACCCCGAGGGTTCAGTATTTTCGATTGGGAGAACTGTCACGAAGGTAAAACTGACCTTTTGAGTCGTCGATGTAGGATCGTAGGTGTTTACGGCAGACGCGTCGATTTCAACTGAAAATGATCGTAGTCACTGCGCGAGTCGAAGGGAAGTTGGCAACTGAAGCAGACCGTCCTCCTACTTCTGCACCGCGGGCCAAACGTTTGTGTCTCGCAGTCAAAACCGTTGTAGGGATTTCCTGAGCACTTTTTCATGTGTTATCAGTCGTTCATTCACAACGAGGCTCAAAGGTAGAGTCGAGAAAAAAAACCTGCAAATTCTTGACACAACGGTTTATTATCTTCTTTGAGCGGATCACACTAATCTAATTCACCAACTGATTACTGAAACTTTAGCTCCAAATTTAATAAACGAAATAGGTATTGTTTAAACGATTTTACAGTCAGAAAACCGAGTGAATATTGCATTGCCATCCATCTTTGACCCATGTTTAAAATGTCAAGACTTTAGCTCATCTTCCAAATTCAATTTGTTTGAACAAATACGTATTGTTTAAACAATTTTACAGACAAAAAAACCGAGTGAATATTACATTTTCATCTATTTCTGACTTATATTTAAAATTTAAAATCCCTAGCTCATCGGGAACTTGAAAAACGAGTAGGTAGTGTAAATTATTATTAATTATTTTTAGGTGCATGATTCACCTTCATGTTGACGACTATTGATCTGCTCCAAGTTTGAGCCCTCGTTGTGTTTTATATATTCATACAATTTGGTTAAAATGTGTATTTACTACAATGACTCCTACTATTCCTTTTATTTACCTCGAAGGATTGTTGGGGGATATTAAATATTAAATATTAAAATTTTTTCTTTTTTCCACGTTTATGATGCAAGCGCCGTCACTGGAATGCCCCAACAATCCCATACGACGTTTTTGATTGGGAGACTCAAGTACGTCCCCCCACCGCGACAGGCCTTGGGGTACGACTACACCCCACTCCACTCCATCTGTGACGAGTTCATCTGCCCCTCGTGATACCAAGTGCCGGCTACGATCACTGCCAAGAAACTCTCACTTGACCAACGCCAACTTTCTCCGATCAGCTGGTCTTGGATTGTAATGAAACCAAAGAGCTTCGACCTTGTTACAAGGTCTGTCCGTCGTCAAAACTCCTTCTGATCAATTCTGCCGTTGTTTCTGTCGTTGAACTTCAAATGAATGTACTTGTGGTCCGACAACTATTCGAAATAATAGGAGTAGAGGTGTAATAGTGATCCTCTCCGAACGAGTGGTAAGGTGAAGTGGGGGGGGGGTCGGGACTAGCTCAGTAATGGTCTCTTCAGTAAATAAACATAGTCCTACATAACATATAACTTAAATCGATATTATCGATTTAAGATGGTCAGAGATAGGGCGATACATTAAGAAAACGTGGTTGAGAGTTGAATAACAAAACTTTAGTTTATTTTATTTATTTTTTTATTTTATTTTTTTCAAGTTTCAATACAATAATATAGATACATATAAATCGCATGAATTCATCATTAAACCTTATGCCTTTAAACCTTATCTTATTAAACCTTGTCTTAAGCCTTATAGGCTATGCCCGTCGCGCCCCGCAATAGCCGATCTAAGAAAATACCTTTCATGCAAACATCATATTCAGAAACATCTCATTTTTAGATTCCGAGAACATTCATCTCATGAGTAGATACTCAGAATGACATTCTCAACCTTTTTTACCCCTAGTTCAATTAGCCATGAAAAAATAAAATTTTTTATAAGATGGGCGAGAATAAAGAGTAGTCGATTTAACATGTAAATAATAAATTGTACTCGGATAAGACTCAGCCGATCCAACTCCGAAGATGGAAAGAGTGAAGGAAAACTATCTGGTTTCTCATTGGCCTTAGGACCGGACGAACACGTGATGGAAAGGGATGGGCGATATATGAGGCGTTCAGGATAAAAATCGGATAACTCCATAAAACTACATTTTACTTCGAATACTCAAAATTATCACCTCGACGGTAGTTCATCAATTGTTCGAGTAGAGTATGAATGTAGGTTCTGGCACATTCCTGTTTGAACATGCTCGTCTGTCGCACCCCTTCACCCCGACCATTGAAGTCTCTTCCCCTTCCCCCCCCCTCGCCCATCTAACCTGCCCACCTGATCCTTCTCTGTTGTCATGGTACACCCCCCCCCCCCCCCGGCCCTTAATGAGTTCTGTAACCCCCCCCCCCCCTCACCCTAATGACTTCCTCCCTCACCCCCTCCGCAGTGCACCCCTCCACCCCCCCCCCGTCACTATAACCTTCCCCTCGACTTCCTCCCCCTTCACCACTGACTCCTCCCCCCCCCCCTCACCGTCGCCAAGACATTTACCATTGACCCCCCGCTCCCCGCCCCCTCCTACCATTCATTTCATTCAATATACCAAGTGTGGGTACTTTTCAGGTTCAGGACATTGTGTAGAAGTCGTTTTTGAGCAGTACCAAAATGTTTTTTGAAAAACTCAAATTTGGATACCCGAGTTTGAAAAATCCAAAATACACCGAGTGTGGGTACTTTTCATGCTCAGGACATCATGTAGACTTCATTTTCAAAAGTGCCAAAATTTTTTTGAAAAACTCAAATTTGGATACCCAAGTTCAAAATTACGCCAACTACCTTTCCAGTACAGTCTATAATGATGTACCAATGGTTTTTTGGAAAGTATCAAATGTTTTGTGTGAAAAAAACAAAAATTTGGATGGTACCCAATTTTGGGGAAACCACAATTGCTCCAACTATTGGTGGACCTACTTACCTATCTAACAGTACCACCTTTCTATCAACAGTACTTAAGTACTAATTGTCATTTTAATAATATCTACTGAAATCATATTGATCATAATGTGATCATAATATCATATTGAAAATAATATCTAGGCAAATTATGATGGTGCTCTCCCTCATCACGTGGGAGCGGCCCTCAATTAAACTCATGTACCTTAATAAATTGATCTTTCTTAACTTTAAACTCATACCATGGGAAAGGATATTACACCAAATGAAAACAAAGGTTTCTTGTTAACTGTTTCTTTTATTCAAAAACATAATTTTACTTCAAATATACAAAACTACAAAAATAATATTTCGTGTCTACCATTAACATCTTCTTGATAAATAATACTTATTTGATGAAATATGAAATTCTTGTTGTATTCTTCAACTTGATCTTGGGTCAGAGTTCCCAGTAGTCTTCTAGGGAGGTAAATTCTTGCAGGATAGGGATAAGGGATCCCAACTGTGTTGAATTCAATGTGTGCCACTAATGCAGGAGGTTTGTTGCTTCCATCCTTGGGTGGTATGATTTGCAGCTTCTTTATTTCGTATGCTTGTCCCACTTGTCCTATCCTCCTTCCTCCGTGGAGAGTTGCATTCAGGCGTTTGGTGGGGTCCATGATCTCTTATATGAATTCAATGTCGTGTTTTTTATTGAGAATTCCCTTGTAGACCAGGGTGATGGGATTATTGAGGAATGTATTCTTGTTATATTCTTCAATAATTTCGTCAGTGAAGCAGACTGTGAACCGTTTAGGTAGGAATACTTTGATAGGTTCTGTTTTCACGTATCCAGTATGTCCAGCCAAAGTAGCAACAATTATGTCTCCAAAGCGAGTAGCCAATCGAGTGAACTCGACAATTTCATAGGCTATTCCAAGCCGTAAGTCGCTGAGGTTTCTGATTCCAGTCGTCCTCCTGTTGATCACGTTCAGTTGGGCAGATAGCGAGCTCATAATTTCACTTGTCTTGCTGAAGTTGTAGTGGCAGTGGCTGAATGAAGAGTGAGGCAGACCCTGTGCCGCTCGACTTATATAGTCCCAGTAGGCCCCCCCCCCCGCCTCCCCTTCCCCTTCCTTCCCCCTCCCCAACACACCCCTCAATTATCCCCCACTTCCCCTTCACCACTGACCCCCCCCCTCCCCCTCATTTCATTCATTTCGTTCAATATACCAAGTGAGGGTACAATACCTACCTCAGCAGGTCTGAACATGTTGATGTGGCGCCCTCCACCCCCCCCCCCCCACCATACTCCTTACTCTACTGCGCATGCGCAAACTTTCACTGCCCCCTCCGCCCCTCCCTCGACCAACCTGCCCACCTGATCCTTATCGGTTGTCATGGTACACCCCCCCCGTCCCTTAATGAGTTCTGTAACCCCCCCCCCCCCTCACCCTAATGACTTCCTCCCTCACCCCCTCCGCGGTGCAACCCCCCCCTCCCTCGCCCAACTTGCCCACCTGATCCTTATCTGTTGTCATGGTAACCCCCCCCCCCCCCGTCAATATAACCTTCCCCTCGACTTCCTCCCCCTTCACCACTGACTCCCCCCCCCCCTCACCGTCGCCAAGACATTTACCCTTGACCCCCCCCCCCTCTCCCCGCCCCCTCCTACCATTCATTTCATTCAATATACCATGTGTGGGTACTTTTCAGGTTCAGGACATTGTGTAGAAGTCGTTTTTGAGCAGTACCAAAATGTTTTTTGAAAAACTCAAATTTGGATACCCGAATTTGGAAAATCCAAAAATACACCGAGTGTGGGTACTTTTCATGCTCAGGACATCATGTAGACTTCATTTTCAAAAGTGCCAAAATTTTTTTGAAAAACTCAAATTTGGATACCCAAGTTCAAAATTACGCCAACTACCTTTCCAGTACAGTCTATAATGATGTACCAATGGTTTTTTGGAAAGTATCAAATGTTTTGTGTGAAAAAAAACAAAAATTTGGATGGTACCCAATTTTGGGGAAACCACAATTGCTCCAACTATTGGTGTACCTACTTACCTATCTAACAGTACCACCTTTCTATCAACAGTACTTAAGTACTAATTGTCATTTTAATAATATCTACTGAAATCATATTGATCATAATGTGATCATAATATCATATTGAAAATAATATCTAGGCAAATTATGATGGTGCTCTCCCTCATCACGTGGGAGCGGCCCTCAATTAAACTCATGTACCTTAATAAATTGATCTTTCTTAACTTTAAACTCATACCATGGGAAAGGATATTACACCAAATGAAAACAAAGGTTTCTTGTTAACTGCTTTCTTTTATTCAAAAACATAATACTTCAAATAGGTATACAAAACTACAAAAATAATATTTCGTGTCTACCATTAACATCTCCTTGTAAACAACATAAATAAACAACATTCTTCTGAACTAAAACATAAAATAATAATAACATTCTTTTGAACTAAAACATAAAATAATAACGACGTTCTTTTGAATTGAAACATAAAATAATAATAACATTCTTTTTTTTCCTTACAAAATAATAGTTTTCTTCTCAAACAAAATCTTCTTAATGACAAATATTACTTATATAAAATCCAATGGCCTATAGCCTTTGATCTATAGGACGTACATAATGTGGGATCAAAGTTGTGATGTACACAATGGTTCCCTAACCTGATTGGCTCTAATAAGATAGTAATTTTGGGACATCCCAAATTTTCAACATTGACAAAGGTAGGTTGTAAACTTGGAGAGATTTGGAGGAGTAGGAACTCAATCTTCTGTTGTCCCTTCACATAGATGGTGTCATAGATGTTGGCGATCCAGTGCATGATGTTTGGTAGTTCAGTATACTCCACATGCCCTTCTTCCCAGGTAATTCCATGTAGGTGGCGACTTACCCAATCGTTGACTCTTATCGCTTTTTTGACATGGATACAAAGTCCTTTGGGAGGTTTGAAGAACCAATGTTGTGTCGAGTGTTGATTCAAGTCATAGAGGGATAACTCCTTCACCACATATTGCATGTGGTTGTTGACTAAGCATTGGATATCTATGACGACCTCTTTCTTCGGTGACGACATGTTGAAGACTGAGAACCCACTCGCTCCTTCCTCTCCTTTTATACCATTCGTCGAACTATATTGGTGAGGGGGTTGTATTCGATAGATCGATCGTGGATAATGAGACAATAGGCTGTAGTGTTGGCAGGGAATGCCGTGCTTGACTCAAATTCCAACAAAACATCGATTGGTCCTGATTTGATCGATTCACTCTGTTTTGAGCAATCTAGTACAACTAGAGGTGCTGCTCTTTTGAAATCCGTTACTGACAACAAAGGGTAATTTACATCGACACCATAGAAACTCTGCTGAAAGGTAGCATACATTCGGTAGAGTAAAGCATACTGGTTCCTATCAAAGTTTACATTCAAATCATCATAAGGATAACATTTCGAGTTCAAAAATAGTTTGACATTCGTTAAATGACAATGGTCAAAAATAGTGGCGCTCTTATCCACACTATGCTTTCTAGCAGTTTGAAATCCTAAAATTACATATCTTGGCTTTTCAACTTGCGATGACGTCTTGACGTTCCATACTTGTTTCTGAGTTGAGGGCAGTAGCGGATATTCATATAGCTCCAAACATCGGAAATCCATTTTGATTGACTTCTCCTTCTCCAGATGTCGGTAGAGTTGAAGACGATGAGAGTCGTTCAAGGTCAAATAAGGCATTCGCCACGAGATCCCAGTCAGCTTGATTATTGCCTTCTCTCTGACGGCTGGTGCTGCTACTGCTGGTGATGTGAAACAGTTTTCATCCCTTCTTGAGCGGAGTAGAATCAATTCTTGCTTGACGTTGATGACTACTTTTTGATAGTCTTCGAAGAATCCCAGTAGAATGCTCAATGGAATGCATACGTTGAAATAGCCTTCATTTGATACTAGTTGTTCTGTTTCCTTTTGATTCCATCCATAGGCCTCCATCATGTTTTCGGTCCCCCTCATGAAGGATACATAGCCTTTCATTGTCGAAGTGATCCCAGGATTCCGCACACGATCGATTTCTGATCCACATATTTCGTAGCGTATCTCATCAAAGAGAAAAGGGAAGGGATTAGTACTCAGGATAGCAGCGGCAGGTTTGCCTGATTCATCCTCCTTCATGAAACGTCCATGTATATCCAGAAAACTTTGATATGGTAGGGTGATCAGATCTTGATGTTGGATAGAGATCCTAATTTCTTGTCCTTGGTCCAATGAACATCCATAGGGATAGTGAGAATGATATTCCACCCTTTCAATTCCATTCCCATCTGCTACTTGGGTTTGATGCTCTTGTACATTCAACATGATGTTGTCGCTTCGAGATCTATCTGGCAACTGTGTCGATCTCACTTCAGCTCCTCCTTTTATACTTCTCCTCCACATAAATCAGCAGAGTTGACCCAACTATTGTGTCTCGAGTCAAATCCCAACCATTTAACAAGTGTACGACGACCATCTCGTCTTATTATTTTCTCAACGAGATATACATTTGGATATTTGGTCAGCTGCAGTTCTTCTTCATAAAATCCACCTGCAATAGTATTCTTGTCTGAATCTTCCAATATGTAGGTGGGTGGTATTGTCCTCTTTGTCTTGACAATCTTGAATATCTCTGTAGACCATGAGGGGGTATATCCTTTCTCAAATTCCGCTTTTCTCTTGGATATTCTCACGTGATCACCCATTTTGAATTTGAGGCGGGATGGTGCCGCTGTCTTCTTCTTCTCGTAGAGGGTCTTGAGTGCCAACGCCTCTTTCCGTTTCCCCTTGACTTCAATCGGTGCCATCTTGATCGAGCGATGTTTTGATCTGTTGTACTTGTTGACAACATCCACAATGACCTCCAACCACTTGTAAGTTCCTTGTAGACTGAACCTTTTCCATAATTCTGTCTTCAGCGTTCGAATGACACGTTCCACAATGGAGGCCTTTAGGTTGCTGTAGGTCGAATAATGGTTAATATTATGACTCTCCAATAAGAGTCGTATTTTCCCGTTGTAGAATTCCTTTCCCTTATCTGTCTGGAGGTGTCGTGGTAGGCGTGGTCTCGAATCGTCAAATACCTTTCTGAATCCATCACAGACTGCAGCTCCTGTCTTCGATTTGAGTGGTACTATCCAAACATATTTTGATAGACAATCAATGACTATCAATATGAATCGATGTCCTCCGTTGAATCGGGAATAAGGTTGAAGCTCCAATAGATCCGCTTGCCATAGGTCATCTATCCCTTTTAAGAGGACTCTTCTCCTTGGGTAATTCTTTCTTGCAGGTCGATGAAGCTCTTCCACAATCCTCTTCTTGACTTCCATTGTTGATGTCTTGTCGTTGACTGATCCATAATTACGAGTTCCCATCCTTTTTATTATTCGGGTACTGCGATGTAGATTCTTCTTCATCCTCTTCTTCTTCTATCTTGATTTTTTTTTTCTTTTTTTTCTTTCTTTTTTTTTCTTTCTTTTCTTTTCTTTCTTTATTTTTTTTTTCTTTTCTTTTCTTTTCTTTCTTTATCTATTTTTTTTTCTTCTGTAGTTGACTCCGTTGATTCTTTTTTTTTTTTTTTTTTTTTTTTTTTTTTTTTGTTTTTTTTTTCCCCTACCTAATAATAATTTGAAAATTGCGTTCCCTAATTCCTAATATTGCTCGACTCCAAATGTCTATTAAAAAAAAAAAAATTTCGGCTGCTTGGCCCTGACACTGAGGAGCATGTAATGAGAAAAAAAAAATTGCGTTCCCTAATTCCTAATATCATTCAACTCCAAGTGTCTATAAAACGAGACCTCACTACTCGATTTCTATGCATCTAACCTTTCGGATACTTGGTCCCAGACACTGAGGAACAAATCATTTTGATTTGGGTTTATTCGTTGTCGTTGATGTAAACAGGCTCTTTATAATACGCCATTTTGGATGTTTCAAATCCGCAAAACATCCTTCCGTTGAACTGTATCTTTTCTTATGAGCATTCGTTTCATTCAATATTTTCTTGTAAGTTTGTAAATCGTGATCCCTAATGATGCTCATATCTGGTGTTTTTACAAACAATAGTTCCAAAAGTCCACGTGTGCATTCGATTTTCATAGAGTTCCCTAATTCGATCCTATCATCTTTGAATTCCACGTAGCTGTCACCCATGGTAAATCGTTTCGATGCTTTGTCATACCGTATTCCATAGGTTTCATCAAAGCCAGGGTCTCCATCAATTTTCTTCTGTATGTATTTCGAAGCGATGCCTTCATCTGCTTGATGTGATGCTCCAGCTCCACCGGTTTCTATTTCCTTCTCCGGGAGTGTTTCAGTTGGTGTTTCGATTATTCTCGTCTCATCCTTCTTCAAATTTCCTCCTCCTCCTCCTCCACTAGGTGCTCCTTCAGACGGTGAAATCACCATGTACGGTAGAACAGTGTTACCATCTGCCTTGATCGTTTCATACGGTGACGATCTTGAATTTCGACGTACAGTCATCATTAACGATGGTCTATCTGCATCCCCCTCCTCCTCCTCTTCATCGTAACTGCTTTTGAATATGTCAAAAACATTCGTTCTCCTCTTTGTTCTCATCCTCCTTCTTCGTTTGTCAACCAACTTGAAATGGTCTTCAGCTGAACTTGGAAGCTCCACTTCTTCTTCATCTTCTTCTTCTTTCGACAATGGTAGTGGTGGTTGTGGTGCTGGTCTAATCTGTGCCACTGCTCCAGCTACTACTTCGCGGAGTGGATCGTATCTCCTCTTCAGCTGCATCTCCTTATCCTCTCTACACCTCCGGATCTGATTATATTTCTTTCGAATATTTTCTCGTACTTGCGCTATTGTGTTCTCCATGATACTTCTCCTTCAATGGTTAACAGGTGACTGATCCCTCCTGCTGCTCTCTCAGGGTGTTATATATGTATCGAACCCCTGTCGATAGCGACCAGTGCTGACACCACATTCTTTATCAATAACTAAAAACCCATATTGCTCTTTTTCCCAACACAGTGAACAAATTTCTTTGAATTTTTTGAAACTCATATCCATATTGACATGATCGTCATAAATCTTCTTCATATTCAACATATCTTGACGGAAAACAACTATCAAGTTGGCACAATCTCGCACTAGATGTTTGGGGATACGACAATAGCTTTGAGCTAGATAGAAACTATCAGTTTGACTGTGACGACCCATACTAAAATACATCCTAATACGCTCCTGTTTTTCGCAAGCAATATCATCGAAAATTATTATTGAGTTTGGTTTGGTTTGACAGGGCAATGGGACATCGTCACTATTCGCAAATGTATAGAATCCTATTTCGTTCAGAGGTTTTAGAAGATTGTGCAAATGAGTGTATCCTGGTTGAAAGAGCGTTCTTGAGAAGAGATAGATATTCTCAAATTTCAATCCTAATGAAGAGTACAATAGATTGAGCATTAAATTTGTTTTACCGCCATTCGAAGTGGCACATATGATGCATCGTATGCTATTTGGTAGCAACTCGCTGTGTCTAGTTCTTGTATCTTGCATTCTGACATCGTCGTCAATGTTTATAACGGGAAGGCTGACGTCTAGCTTATGCAACTGCATGATGAACACTGTGACTTTTCGACCTAATGCGCCCCTATTTATACGCTTTTTCAATGTTGCCACCACCACCTTAGAAAATTCCCTCCCTCCCTTCATTCATTCATCCACATTCATTCAATAATAAATTACATTCACTCACACATTCATACCGGTCAGAACCAGTAAGGGAGAGGACAACCCGGCTCCGACCCTCGAGCCCTACCCACGCATTGAGTGGAGCAAGGCGTGTACAACAAATCCCGGTTGTAGATGGCCAAACGAAAATGAAGGATCCAAGCGATACTTTAAATTCGTTCAACATGTCACCAACCGACAGAAGAGTACCCATCAACTTGCTCCGGGCAACCCCCGATGAAAAGCATTACACTTCCCAGCTGCTTACGCAGCAGTTTGGTTGCTCCCGTCGGTCTTCACCAAAATTGCCTCTCCCGTAATACTGGTTCAGCCTTTATTACATTCACACATACGGGAGGTGAGGGGATGGAGTACTTTTAAATAATATTCCTCGCATCCCCGCTTTTATATATCTACCTACATCTAATGACTAGAAAATTGAAAAAATTTAAAACCTATTGACTAGAAATTGACTACAATTTGATAACCTAAATTTGAAAATCCTACAATTTGAAAATCCTACAATTTAAAAATCCTACAATTTGAAAATCCTACAATTTGAAAATCCTACTATTTAAAATCTAAAATTTGAAAATCCTACTATTTAAGATCTAAAATTTGAAAATCCTACAATTTGATAACCTACAATTGGAAAAACGCTAAATTGAAAGAATTAAAAAAGATCTATACGGAGCATTATTCCTCACGGAGGCTATAATGTCCTATGGCTAATGTATCGATACCATTAGGTAAAATGTGACGTTTATCATCGTGTGGGGAAAGCGATATTTTATTTAAAATGATACTTTGAACATTGTGGGACTTTGATCTTATGCTAGTGCAGTCATGTCGGCTTATTGTGGAGGAGGTGATACATGCAAGGTAATCATCAACGGTTATTTGATTTTGAACAACAGCTCGTTGGATACCTTTGGCCCGCTTATATTCTTTGCCCTCAATTTCTATTCCATACATTTTTGATCTACATGCTACAAAGCGATATATAATTTTCCCTGCTGCCTCGTCCTTGAATCTACCCAAACACTTTTTGTACAGGGGGGAATAAAGGGGGTGTTGTGATGGGTAGTTGGAAGTATCTAGGTATTGATCTACCATTTCCCCTTCCATATCTTTATAAAAATCGTTGGTTTTGATAGTCCATATGAAAGAATCAGTATCCATGTAGTTTAATTTTAGACGGTCCCCTGGATATTTGACCTTCATAACGTCATACTGGTAGCGATACATAACAGTTTTTGATAGGTCTAAAATCGATTGCCCAACGTAGATGGCTTTGTTGAAAAAAATTGATGTTTTGCCCATTTGTATAGCCACCAAATCTTCGTTTAAAATATTAGAATCTATAAAATTAGATTTAGCAATTAGTTTTTCTGCTTGTCTATACGAGGTGGCTAATCTAACATCTATACGCTTGCGGATCTGCTCGCACGTCTTCCCGTATATGGCATTGTTGTATAGTTTGAATTGATCTTTTTCAAAATCGTTTTTGGAATTCTTACGAAGCTCATTGTTCATGTCTATATAGGGTTTTAACCATCTAGATTGGCGGAACTTAATGGCTCGATTTATTTTTACTAAAATGAGACCATGATCTAGAGCTTGTTTCAATGCCATGTAGTGGACCACATAATTTTTTCTATTCCCTAAATGGGCCACTAATTTACCCCCGACATTGGATAACTTTTCGGGAAGGAATGGTAGATCGCTGTGGCTGTCATGGAATTGATCCGGGTAATCTAAATCCACATCGAGCAGTAAACCGTATGGATCATCTTCCCCCATTGTCTCCAGCTTGATGGATTCTGGATCAACCCATGAGAACTCGCCTATGGGGAGGGGCTTGGTCATGACTGTGGCGTAGAGAGCATTGCAGTCTTGGTACGTAATATACGTGCTCTCCTTCGTGGGGTCGAAGCCAGGGGCGTATTCATTGTTAGCTTTAGAATAACGCCCCGAAGCTTGGACCAGACCACCACGGATACCAGATTCGACCATTAAAAGCATGTTATAGTCAGTCAGCAGCTCTAATTTTACTTTTGTCATTCGTAGCATACTGGACCATGTCATGTGGGGTGTTGTATAAAATTGGGCGGGGTCAAGCTTGTGGGATTTCAACGTAACATTCCTAAAAGCTTCAAAAATCTCTGCTAGAAGAAGGGTGTCAATTTTTAAATAGAGGTCATGGTAGTCACCAAGGTTATTGCAATTGAATTCCTGCCACACTTTTTGGGCCCGTTCGTATTCCTCCTCAGAAATACCCGCATGCCTCAATTTACTATAAAATTTATCAATTGGTGGCAATTGGGTTTCGAGGAAACGGTCCCAAGAGTCCATATACTCGTACGGGTAAACACCTTTCTGCTTGACAAGGTCTAGTAAACGGGGATCGGGGAAATAACGGGGTAAAATATTAAAATCAGTTAAATTCTGACTCAGACTGTCGAGGCTATTTGATAAAAATCTATAACTATCTAAAAACCTGATACAAAATCTATTGGAAACAAATTTGCTAAAACTAATATACTTTTCAGAGTTTGCTGCAATCACATTAATTCTTTTGTTATCTACTATATTAAGGTTCGGAATTAAAAAATGGGAGTCGTACCCAGAAAGATTGTGGAAAAATACAGGCAGGAACGATGGTGCCTTAAACCTAATATTACAGTTATTATGTGCAGCACCCCGGTACATGCCTGTGATGTGACAGTGGTCGTAAACTTTGTAATTGTTAGGTTTAAAGACCTTGTCACACATATAGCAAATAGTGGTAGCATCATGTTGTTGTTGTTGAACTGCAGTAAGTGGGGTCATGGGAACTTTGCGGCTATACACCTTCTCCACTTCCTGTGCTATATGTGTCAAGAAATTCATTAGCCTATCGACAACGTCTGGTCCTCTATATAAAAATAATCGTTCCAAATGTTGGGCATATGGTAAAACTGAGGGATCTATCGATAAAAATGCACAAGCTGAATTAGGTTCGTGTCTATTGTATGGCAGTTGATAGGAATTGTTTGGATTAGGTGGGCAGGATTGCACTGTTCGTAATAGGCTTTCGAAATCGGCGTATACAACAAATGGGACCTTTAGTGCAAGCTCTACCTCTTTAAATTCAATAAATTTATTTTCCTCTTTGGGCATGTTGACAGCTACAGGCTTGTTTCTATTACACAAATTATCGTGGGCCTGTAGTTCCCCAGAAAGTGGGTCAACTCTTTTGAACCACAAGCAACGCTTGCATATATTTATTCTTTCTTCGTGTTTCGTTATTTGACTGCGGACTAATCTGCTGAAATCCTTGATGTAAACATAGTGTCTGTTGTCCCCTTCTTCTAGCATAAGAAGGTCTCTGTGATCGTCCAATTCCCTATCTACTATCTTTTTTGGACACACGATATTTTTTTCGTTTAATGTGAATACGTTTATAGAAATATTGTTTTTCGTTTCAAAAATTTTTATATCGTGTAGGGAGGTGGGGAATGAAACGCAGTTGAAATCGTATCTGTGTTGGATGTTGTTATAATTTGAAAGTCTCATAGAGTTACGTGGGACAAACTTGGTTAATATAGCGTAGTAGAAACAACGATTTTCAAAACTAGGTACGTTGAGACACGCTTTCCTATCGGAAATTACTTTGGGGATCTTGATGGGACCAGCCCCTCCACGTAATGGGGAGTACTTGTTAATTTTTAATCTTAGCCCATAAATAATGTCTAATTTCCACCCACTTTTTTTCAGCTCTAATTCAGATAATTCGTTGTTCAGCTTCTTGAACATGTCGTTTAAAATATTATTAATTTCTGAACTATCTAATAAAATTTCGTTCTTAACCTTGATATTCGTTTCAAGGTTTTCGTTCAGAATATTAACCATCAGGCAGTCGATAAAAATATTAAATTTAATGGGGCCGTGATCTGAGAGGGATTGCTGTAGTAGCCTAATTATTTTTTCCCTCACGTCATTCAAAAATAGTGGCAGATCTAATATAAAATTGGACTGGATAAAATAGGATGCAATTCTACTTTGAAAAGCGGTCTCGTATGGTAGAATAAAATCAATGTTTGGTTGAGTGGCTAATAAATTTCTGACGTGAGGATCTGTGGGCCTTGTACTGTTGTTGGTAATTGATGGTACTGTACTACATAATGTTCGATGGGCTTCAAAAAGAGCTGCACTAGCGTATCGTCCACCACATGTATCGCACAATAAATCTATTTTACACACTAGTTCGTGCCTTATCTTTTCTAATATGTCTCGAAAAACTTCCCCACATTTAGCACAATTTAAATGTCTAGTGTGTAAAATTTCGTGTAAAATTCTTTCAGATTGACTATTGAACGCTTCCCCACAATATTGGCAAATACAATCGAAAATATCTACTGGTGGTGGTGGGGGTGGGGAAGAAAACCGAGTTTTTTTAAGCGGGGGCGCGTCACAGGTTTGGATGTGGGTAGGGGCATTGAAATTACCCCCACATCTATCGCATAGTAAGAAATCATCGTCAGCCATCCTTTGCCCACAAGACCCCTCGTGCTGCAATAGCATGTATTGGCACGGGAAGGGCAATTTGCAAAATGAACAATACTTGGAAGACGATGCCATTATAGAAGAAAAAAAAAAAAAAATAATTATAAAATCAACAACTAATAATTAAATTTTAAAAAATAATAATAATAAATTTGTTCAAAATAAATAAACTGTGGGTACTCTTCTTTCGAAAAAAAATAATTGAATTAAGTTTGCTCAAAATAAACTGTACTCTTCTTTTCAGGAAAAACGAGAGAAAAAAAAACTGAACGAGAAAATAAAAATGATCGAGAAAAAAAAAAAAAAAAAAAAAAACTTAACTGAACGAGATGAAAAAGAAAAACAAACTGTGATCAAAATAAATTTGCTCAAAATAAATAAACGGTACTCTTTTTTCAAGAAAACAAATTAAATAACAAGAAAACTGAATTAAATGAACGAGAAAAGAAGAAAAATCAAAATTACTACTCTTCAATTAATTTAAGGAACAACAACAAAATGGAAGAAAAAAAAAAAGAACTCTTCAACCAAAGGAACAACTCTGAACAATATAAATACAAAGAAAGGGAAAAACGAAAAAAGGGTTGGGGTAAATTAAATGTTAACTTCTTCGAAGTATGGTTCTCAGCAAATGAGAAAAAAAAAACTATTGCCGGGTATGGAATAAACGAAAAATTATCAAATAGCAAGAGAGGGGAAAAGAACAGAAAAAAAAATAGTTTAAAAAAGGGTGTTGGGGTAAATTAAATGAATATACTTCTTCAAAGTTTGGGTTCTCAGCTAGTGAGAAAAAACTATTGCGGTATATGTGGAAAATAAAGAAAGGAAAAATGTAAATGAAATTATAACTGGCAAGTAATTGGGAAAAAGAGAGAGAGAAAAAACGATGGTTTAGGGATGCAGCTGTAACCAATATCCTAACGGCGAAATATTAATTAGGGTGTACCTATTAAGTCTTCAATGTTGAGGAGCTTGGAGCAGTGGCAGGCGGGGTCAATGAACTTTCCGTGTTGAGCACTCAGAACGAACTGATGCCTGGGGAAGGTGCGGTGCTCCTTATATAGCCCAGGCGGAGGGGGCAGTGAAAGTTTGCGCATGCGCAGTAGAGTAAGGAGTATGGTGGGGGGGGGGGGGTGGAGGGCGCCACATCAACATGTTCAGACCTGCTGAGGTAGGTATTGTACCCTCACTTGGTATATTGAACGAAATGAATGAAATGAGGGGGAGGGGGGGGGGTCAGTGGTGAAGGGGAAGTGGGGGATAATTGAGGGGTGTGTTGGGGAGGGGGAAGGAAGGGGAAGGGGAGGCGGGGGGGGGGCCTACTGGGACTATATAAGTCGAGCGGCACAGGGTCTGCCTCACTCTTCATTCAGCCACTGCCACTACAACTTCAGCAAGACAAGTGAAATTATGAGCTCGCTATCTGCCCAACTGAACGTGATCAACAGGAGGACGACTGGAATCAGAAACCTCAGCGACTTACGGCTTGGAATAGCCTATGAAATTGTCGAGTTCACTCGATTGGCTACTCGCTTTGGAGACATAATTGTTGCTACTTTGGCTGGACATACTGGATACGTGAAAACAGAACCTATCAAAGTATTCCTACCTAAACGGTTCACAGTCTGCTTCACTGACGAAATTATTGAAGAATATAACAAGAATACATTCCTCAATAATCCCATCACCCTGGTCTACAAGGGAATTCTCAATAAAAAACACGACATTGAATTCATATAAGAGATCATGGACCCCACCAAACGCCTGAATGCAACTCTCCACGGAGGAAGGAGGATAGGACAAGTGGGACAAGCATACGAAATAAAGAAGCTGCAAATCATACCACCCAAGGATGGAAGCAACAAACCTCCTGCATTAGTGGCACACATTGAATTCAACACAGTTGGGATCCCTTATCCCTATCCTGCAAGAATTTACCTCCCTAGAAGACTACTGGGAACTCTGACCCAAGATCAAGTTGAAGAATACAACAAGAATTTCATATTTCATCAAATAAGTATTATTTATCAAGAAGATGTTAATGGTAGACACGAAATATTATTTTTGTAGTTTTGTATATTTGAAGTAAAATTATGTTTTTGAATAAAAGAAACAGTTAACAAGAAACCTTTGTTTTCATTTGGTGTAATATCCTTTCCCATGGTATGAGTTTAAAGTTAAGAAAGATCAATTTATTAAGGTACATGAGTTTAATTGAGGGCCGCTCCCACGTGATGAGGGAGAGCACCATCATAATTTGCCTAGATATTATTTTCAATATGATATTATGATCACATTATGATCAATATGATTTCAGTAGATATTATTAAAATGACAATTAGTACTTAAGTACTGTTGATAGAAAGGTGGTACTGTTAGATAGGTAAGTAGGTCCACCAATAGTTGGAGCAATTGTGGTTTCCCCAAAATTGGGTACCATCCAAATTTTTGTTTTTTTCACACAAAACATTTGATACTTTCCAAAAAACCATTGGTACATCATTATAGACTGTACTGGAAAGGTAGTTGGCGTAATTTTGAACTTGGGTATCCAAATTTGAGTTTTTCAAAAAAATTTTGGCACTTTTGAAAATGAAGTCTACATGATGTCCTGAGCATGAAAAGTACCCACACTCGGTGTATTTTGGATTTTTCAAACTCGGGTATCCAAATTTGAGTTTTTCAAAAAACATTTTGGTACTGCTCAAAAACGACTTCTACACAATGTCCTGAACCTGAAAAGTACCCACACTTGGTATATTGAATGAAATGAATGGTAGGAGGGGGCGGGGAGCGGGGGGTCAATGGTAAATGTCTTGGCGACGGTGAGGGGGGGGGGAGGAGTCAGTGGTGAAGGGGGAGGAAGTCGAGGGGAAGGTTATAGTGACGGGGGGGGGTGGAGGGGTGCACTGCGGAGGGGGTGAGGGAGGAAGTCATTAGGGTGAGGGGGGGGGGGGGGTTACAGAACTCATTAAGGGCCGGGGGGGGGGGGGTGTACCATGACAACAGAGAAGGATCAGGTGGGCAGGTTAGATGGGCGAGGGGGGGGGAAGGGGAAGAGACTTCAATGGTCGGGGTGAAGGGGTGCGACAGACGAGCATGTTCAAACAGGAATGTGCCAGAACCTACATCCTGACTCTACTTGTTCGTTATTCGTTAATTTTATTATTAAACGAATTGTAATAATTAAAAAAAATCCAGTCATGCAGCATGGCTATAAGAGCGAATTATCGACGAAATAACTGGTTTTATGTAAAGAACTTGATTTCCATGAACAACGTCTTAAGTATCAACCACGTTTCTTCATCTTAAAAGTGCTCCAGTTTGAGAGCGGAATAAGATATAGCAATTCTGAATTCACGATAGGATTCAGCGTGTAAAAACCTTTAAAATGAGGTGCCACTTGTCAGACTTTCATTTTTGAGTGAACCCCCCCCCCTTCCCCCCGGATCACGAAAAACCCCCTCAGCATTTGGACATTTCAATTCTAAGCACGACGGTGAGGTCAGAATTGCGATATCTCATTCCGTTATCAGATTAGAGGAGATTTAACATGATGATCATCTCAAGTGACAACCACGTTTCTTCATCTTCAAAGTGCTCCAGTTTGAGAACGGGATGAGATATCGTAAATCGGATTTCACCATCATGTTTAGCATTAAACAATCTCTAAAATGAGGGGTCACTTGTCATACTGTTTCATTTTGGGAATTTATGGGTAATTTTCCCCCTAAAATTCCGGATACCCCCCCCCCCCCTTAGAGTGGCCCGATTCTGCCCATCTACGAACTTAGCCTTTAGATTGCCAGGACGGATTGTTTGTGCAAATTTGAAATTTTTTGTCTCAATTAGATTCTGATTATGAAATAGTGGGTTGTGTTATATTATAATAATATTTTATTTCCGAACGTGCTCAATACGGTGAATTTTACATGCTGTTCACCAAATTGAATGATGTTCAATTTCAAAAATATTGTCGGATGAGATGAGAGTAATTTTTTCACTCGGCAAATGAGAACTAGAACTAATTAGGGGCTGCGTTGGATGGAACGAGGGTTGTGAGGGGGACATAAAACGATGTAAAGGAGGAACCGGAGTCTGTCACGAACTCAACAGCGACGGATACAAAACGGAGTCCGGTGGCCAACTCAGGTAGAGTCCGATCAGGATCTGTGGCAGTGTCGCCGCAGATCAACTCCTGCATGTGGCAGTCGCTGTTGCGGCCAAGGTCGCCGCTAGCCGCAGGCTTGTGGCAGCGCCGCACAGCAGTGGCAATGGGTAGCGGCTGTCAGGTCACAACTGTCAAGGCCCGAATGCTACCTCAGGATCAGCTGTGTGGCTCCTACAGCCAGCAAACATACCCACGATCGCAGAGAACTAGTTTCTGAGTTCAACTGGTTGTGGCGTTGGATTGCGTGTACGAACTTTAAGTGGACCTCCTCCTCCTCAACTCCCCCCACCCCATCGTTTAATTGTTTCCATAAGTTATTATTCTTACTTCCATGCAAAACAATCATTGTCACCTTCGACAGACGGGCTATAAGCCCATTGTTTTGTTAATATAGTATCAACTATAATGTAGCAAAATTTAATTATTATTTATTAATAAATATATTTTCTACTCTATTCTATTCTATTCTACCCACTATCAGGCGTTTTTCCCAGTAAAGGAGAAATGTTATAATAAATTGAAGGTATAAATAGAACCGATAAAAGTATCAAGTATGAAAGTAGATGACGAATGACAAAGACATGGTTGAAGACAAATCGTCGTCGTTATTGGCGAATTTTCGAAGAAAATGTAGCTATTGTTCTCGGTCCAAAATTTTTTAAACTCGAATTATCGAAAAAAATTTCATACCGAAATCCGTTTCAGACGATCCTGAATCCACTTCCGAAAGACACCAAACATTAGATGTAAAAATTATGTATTTACGTATGTGTCATTCCAGACGATAACTCTCGATAGAATTTAAATAAAAAGTTCAAATTTGCACAACAAATCAGTCTTGGCAATCGAAAGGCTAAGTTCGTAGATGGGCAAAATCTCGTCACTCTAATGGGGGTTTTGGGGAGTTTTAGGGGAGGGGGGGGGATTCCTTATAAATTCCCAAGATGAAACATTCTGACACCTCATTTTAAAGGTTTTTACACGCTGAATAAGATGAGGAAGTCAGAAGTGCTATATCTTATTCCGCTCTCAAACTGGAGCACTTTGAAGATAAAGAAACGTGGTTGAGATGATCTTCATGGACATCATGTTCTTTAATAGAGACATTTTTCATAAAACCATTTATTTCTTCGAAAATTCGCTCTTGTAGCCATGCGGATGTTGAACCGTAGGTCTACCCTCCGGTTTTTTTCTTTTTAGGAGTAACATTTCAAATAGGTTGGATATAAATGGTGAAGAGTGAAATGACTAGTGAATAATGGCTTTTTAAAATCCTTGTGATCTCAGCTACTTTCCTGAATGAAGCATTGACAAGGTGTAGGGTAATTCTTTGAGTATTCTTTCAGTTATGCAAAGAAATTAGCGGTTTGAAGATGAGATGTTTTGGAGCTTTTGGTTCACTACAGGTCGTTAGTTACTCGATTCATTATTTTTTGTCAACCAAAAATCCAAATACGTACGTACTTAATTGGTGTTGAAATTGGGTTAGCGCCCACGTTGGTTTTTTTGTCCCGGTATTTCAGAAAGATCCCATTAAGAATAATTGAGTTGCCGAATAGCTGTATTTACGAGTATGTGGGCGCTGAAAGGGCGCCACGTGGGTTGTTGAATTCAACAGAGTTCAACGCTGCGAACGCCGCTAAGTTTTAATCGAACGTATAATTCAGTCGCTGAAAGTCGTCATTTCATTCCTCCGGGATTACGGAGGTTCGGAGTGCAAACAACGGTATCGCACATTGGGTGAGCGAAACAGCATTGTGTTAGTTCAGGGTAAACCAATGTCGTTTAAATAACCAATCTGCATCGACGTTCTCCGCCGGGTCGTCCACCTCCAACGTTACATCCAATACTGGGAGGATTCCCAGCCGTATCGCACCATTCAGGATGCCTAAGTGACGGGGAATCATCAACTGGTATTTACTTTTGCTACATATTAGGGAACCACGGCTACTATTACGGTGTCCCAACATCACAGACCGACTCCATTCCAAATACACAAACATGAACCACTACATCATACATCAATACACTACATCATTCGACTACTATATAATACCTATATAACTACCAAATTATTTCTAATGTTAGTAAATGTAAATACCTTCCTTGATTTCAGAGGTTTAGTTTACGTCGCGATATATTTTATACCAACATTTTCCACCAATTTCCCATCTCAATGGTAGCTGAAGTCCAGCGTCTCGTCCAGGGACTCTTCTACGATTTTGAGTTATCTCTGGCCAATAAGAAGGTATTTTTCCGCGCCCACAGCTCAAATTTTTACAAACAACTCTTTTGCAGGGCATTAGGGTAAGAGGGTTATCTATTGTGCCCTCCCTGTAATTAGACGTCCTCTATCCAGTTGTTTTACCAACTTCCAGAGGTCATTAGGATTCCTCATGTAGATTTCTAGGTCAGGTTTTTCATTGCCCAGGAACACAACCGGGACCTGGCTAGTCCTTCTCAGTGGCATAGGACGTGTTCTGCTGTTCCTTCTTTTCGAGGCATAACCATAACTCGCTGTCCTCGGCCATCCCGATCCTGCAGAGATGCTTGCTGAGTCAGCAGTGACCAGTCAGCAGGCCTACTGTACCGGAATATTTTCGCATGCCACTGGCCTGTGGATCTATTCTATGCTGCTTGAGTTTCTGATAGCAACCACTCTTTTATGGTACTTTACCAGAGGCTCTTGGATACCCCACAGTAGGGTTCGGGTCCAATGATGGAGGTCTCCGACCCTTTTTTGGCCAGTGTATTCGCCTCCTCGTTCCCCCTCAGCCCAGAATGCTCTGGTATCCATACTAAGGAGACATTGTTCCTGTCCGATATGCTGTCCAGGGCATTCTTGCAGTCCATCGCAATCTGGGGAGGCGTTCAGTACGGCTTGGCTATTGGAACTTGATTCAACAAAGATTGCCACTTTGTTGCGCCCTGCGAGAATAGTGCCAAACTAAATTATGCTATGTGTAGGAATCCTCAGTTTATAAATAGATTTTCCAAGGCTGAATACGATGGTGACGTCAGATTTGCGATTCCTATCTTATTCCGTTATCAGACTAGAGCAGGTGAACTGCGAAAGACATCTCAAGTAACAACCTCGTTTCTTCATCTTCAAAGTGCTCTAGTTTCAGATTGGAATATGATGTCGGAATTCTAACTCCACCATCGTGTTCAGCTTCAAAAACCTTTAAAATGAGGTTTCACTTGTCAGACTGTATCATTTTTGGAATTTATGGGTGATCTTTCCTCCCTTAAAACTCCCCAAAACGCTTCACGAGCATTGATGCCATCTGGCAGAACTTTGCTTCCCTCAAGGAAGCGGCCATTTCGAGCAGCTGCTTTGAAGTTTTTTCAAAATATTTTGGTTTTTCATAAAAGAACATTTTGATTTTCTCTCATTTTTCCTACTACATGAACAAAGAATTTATTTATTTTGGAAACAATAACATAACATAAGGATGAAAAAGAGCGATTTTTCACTAAATACAACCGAATTTTCGGCCTCTATTTCAAACAATTCTAGTTGAATCCAAAAATGGAAACCACCACGTGAATCAGCGTTGAAAAACAACGAAAATTCATTTGCAACACTTGGGGTTCTCCAAAACATAATTTTTGGCCCAATCATCATGTGCGCGGAAAAAAATCGGCTGAGGGGTCGAAAATGCATGAAATCTTACGTGAAAAAACGTTTTTATGAAGAAGGGGGGCTTCTCATTTGAAAAAAAAAAAAAACAATGTTGGTGCGCAATTGCGCAACGTGGTCATATTTGAGATCCTTCTGAAAAATATGAAGTCTCATAAAGATATCATCCCCATAAATTGCGATTTTATAAGGCCCCCCCCCCCCCCCCCGTCCGACAAGCTGTATGATGCATAATATGTATAATATATGTATAATGTATAATATGTATAATATTATAATATATGTATTATACAGCTTGTCGGACGAGTTGTTGACACACCCTCCCTAAATCGCTAAAATCGCTCAAAATCATAATATGATTTTTGGTGTCTTTCGGCAGTGAATTCAGGATGGTCTGTAACGGATTTTGATATAAAAACTTTTCGGAAATTCGTTAAAACAAGAAACACGAGCGTGAATACTCACAAATCACAAAAATGTTCCGTTATTAAACCTCGGATTTGTATTCAAATACGACCCTCCAGGAAACCTGCATTGATTCTTGGGAACAAAGCGGATGGATAACCCGTCACTGTGTCAGATTGCCGGCTAAATTAATTCCAATGATGGATGGAAAGCGTTCTCCGTTTCCAGCAAGCTGTTGCTAGTTCCCCGAGACCTCTGGCTAGCGGTCACCTGCTTCGCCCATTGCAAACCATCTCCATTATATTACCCGGTTCATATCTACCGTAAAACCGCCAGTATCCGGTTTGATTTGATCGGATGAGTAGACCCTGAGTATAGTCTTGAATAACCCATTCGGTTCTGTATAGTTGAGGGAATGGAATAGTAGAAATTTGAATTTATACAACGGTTACCTATGTAAAAATGGCCAATGTGGGATTTAAACTTGATATTAGGAGCTTTCGACCGCGTGGTCCTCTCCAATTGCGAAGTAGTTGGTATATAGTTCACTGACGGTGCCAGTTGGTAACTACACGGATTAATGATAACCCATAAATTATATCTACAGCTCAGCCAGGAATTTAGGTGGAATATTGACGACCATCTGGTCACCACGTCGTACGATCACACAGTACTTCGCCGCATTACTCCAATTTCCTCTATTCATCTATGAGTTCCATCAAACAAGTTTTAAAAGAGAATAGTTTTTCAATGCCAACACATCTGATTTCGACCAGATTCCATTATAGCAAATTGATGACTGTTGCTTATTTCCGTACCACACTTGGCCATAACTCTTATCGAGCAAGGGGAATATGTGTCTTCAACTCTCTTCCAGAATTATTCAGAACAGAGCTCCTCCTTGAATCTTCAAAAATAAACAAAAAACTTGAGGATAATTTAATTAAATTATAATATTAACATGTAGCACCATTAATCTGGTACCTATATATACCATTAATCTGGTATATATATCATCTTTTTCCTTAGCTTTGCGTGCGTGGATTAGTGGAATCGGTGGTCCGTGATCCCAAGATTAATCTTTCCAAGATACATCGTGATCCCAAGACTAATCTTTCCAAGATACATCTTCCCTCTCATCAAATAATATAATAATTACATGTTATAAATAATTACATATTATGTGTCTACAAACTAAGCACTAATATCACAGCAAGTCACTAATAGGTGTTTAAGTGATATCACAGAATTGGAAAGTTGATGGAGTCATGAACTTCATTATAGGAGACGATGGAGTCATAACATGACATGAAGCCCCTTTCGCCCCCCCCCCCCCACTCCTCGGACCTGCCTCTGTACCATCCTTTTGCGACACTGCCCTACACCATAATATATTATATTATATCAGAAATAATTAACAATAATATTGCTATTTTAAAAGCGATTACTTTACAAAATGTGTATTTAATACGACGTTAGTTATGAATGATTAAACATGAGATCAAGATAAAGTTAATAAATATTGGTAACGAATTGTAATAACAGGTAGTGAAAAAGTCCTCCCTTTCTCCCACCGCCTTTTTCGTTTGAGTCGTTTCATCATCGAAGTCCCCTCCTCAACTCACTTGGAGACACTAATTGGACCTTTTGAGGCTTCCACTCAAAACCAGTGATTCTGAGCGGAATATTCATTGTAACCCATAAGTGCTCGTAGAGTCCCGTTTCGCTCCCAAAGGACTTGTTTGAGAACGAACTCGGCAAAACCAATGTTTGCTTTTCTTACAACGAATTGAACTGGCGTTTGATTGGACGAGATCGTAAGGTCGGGAAGGGGGTAACTCGAACCAAAGGGAAGACGTTCAAGAATGTGATTAACAGTAACTTGAGCACGTGGCTCTCGAGAGTAGATGGAGAGAGTTCGTGAGCAAACATCGAGCGGAGGTTCACTTCCTGAGCTTTATTTCTTTTTCCCGAGGAGTCACTTAACCTCAGGAAAGGGAGGATCCGATCGTATGACGTCGGAGCGCACCGGGAGTAGGGTAGGTATGCCATATTTTTGACAAATCGAGTTTCTACGAGGAGATGAGTTCTTTCGTCATAATATTTGGTCCCGTATATAACATATGGCTTCCTAATTGAATAACCTTGAGAAATCGCGAGTGAACCAACCATCTAAGTTGGAACAGAATTGAAAATCTAGACAGCACAGAGACGACGAGGTTGAAAAAGCTGTAGGAACATGAGGTTAATTCAAAATAACTCGTATTTTAGCTTAAATGCAAGTTATATTTAAAATGGGTTCAGTTGAAAGATATCTCTCCGCCGTCTCAGGAATCAAATTTAGAAAGAAAATTGCAATAGACTGTGAAGCCCTACCTGGTGAGATATGCAGTGATGAAATATACGTCGTCCTTTTGGCCTCTCATCTTCAACGATCTTATCGCCACGCCGACCTCTCTCCGTGTAACATCACCCTCCCGAATTTTGAGTCACGAAGCCGTTTGGGAGTAATTCATGGAAAGTGGCTAAAATACACGATTTCTAGATGTTTTTTACATTTTTCTCATAGAAGGCCTCATCCCATGTTCACTGGAACTTTTTTATTCAGCATGAAATTTCCTACGAATTTTCAAAATATCTTTGTTTCGTTTGGGTCCACCCTGTAGAACCACCTCGAACTCAATTTGGCCAAAACCACCCCTCGATATGAGGATGTTTTCGGGTACTCCCTTTCCCAGCATATCCTAAATGTTGTTCTTTTGGTTGCTTCCAGTGGTTCATCATTGTAAATAATTACTTACCAAAAAGTAGTAAAATCCAGAGTTGAAGTCCAACGCCCCTAAACGAATTTCAATTGAAAATCGCGAAGGCCATGAAACCGCGTGCTTTCTTCGGCAATTCGCTTTAAAGCGTGTTTCTACGTCGACCCCGTTCGTTCGAAGATCTCCCTTCTCCGTCAAACTCCATTTCCTTCTCACTGTGTTCTGACGTTCACGCGCCTTCAATCCCCTTTTGGCGCGAAACCGGGAATCCTTGACGTAGTAAATTGGCTTGAACGCCTTCTAGTGCCTCCCAAGACGCCTTTGATATATTTTCACGGTTGACTGGTGGCCCTCGGGGGTAAAAGATCGTTCAGGATTTCTACCTTCAAGTTCATGTACGTTTCAATAGTACATAGGGACAAAGCTGAATTTACCAAGTAGCTTGATGGCAGAAAATGCTGTGAGGATTAAAATTTAAATTTCGAAGCACAATCCAAATACATGAAAGAGTTATTTATTCTCACGAAACCCTCACTATTTAAAGGATTACTATTTTCATATTAATCAGTAAAATCTATTGCTGCAAACAATCTAAACTCAATCGCCCTTTTACTTCAGGTCAATCTAGATATACAAACAAAATTATTCAAAAAATTATCCCCTAAAAATTACTTTTCATGCATCCGTGATAGTCTGAGCTACTTTTAGATCATTTGAAGTGGCAATAAAGTTAGTATGCGACTTACATTTGAAGACACGAGTGGAAGAAGGTGCTATGTAACATTTTTTCGATAATTCATGTAGTAGCGCGTAGCGCAGATAATCCTCAAAATATTAGGTTTATTGTCATCAGTACATGATCGACAACACCTTAGCAACACCTTGGATAAGAAAAAAAGAGAAAAATTCCGAACCAAAGAACATAGGCAAGTACGCAAACTCAATTTTCATGACATTTTACTTTTGTTACTTAGCACCTTCATCCACTTGTGTCTTCATTTAGATCTGGATATCGAAGCCCTAGAAAACCTTTGTTTTTAAAATGTGTAATTCTTACCCCTCGACTTACTTATGCGCCAAATCTACTCCAATACTACTATAAACATCAACTCTCTAAAATCCCTCGATTACATGGTACCTTTCACTCGACTTCACTCGGGTATTATGGTACCGATCCCTTATCCCAAGTGTAATTTTTATCTAAGGATATTAAGTATGCTATTTAGGTCTCATACTTTTTTCATTAAGCCCTCCTAACATTAAGCTTGTCAAAAGATTTAGCCAATTTAAAAAAAAGTGTTTATGAGTTTCTGATGCAGCAGTATTTAAATTCCTTTATTCATTCTCCGTTACTGAACTTTTTTCATTGATATGTTTTCCTATTTACTTCATGAATCTTTTTCTCTAGGATATGATTTGATTTTTTGATCATTAACGTAAGTTTTATGTATTATTAATTTGTATGCAACTCCTGGTCTCCGGACAATTTCTTTAAATTTTGGAGATCAGAAATTGCCAAATGTTTTTGTTTTTGTTTTGTTACAATCACTACATAACACGACTCGATGGTTCTCAAAAACAGTTTATCAACATTTCACTAGCGTTCTCCCAAAATAGTGAACCGTTTTTTACCGCAGTAATTCGAAGCAGGAATATGTAAAAGGGTCGGTCACCTAAATCACAATGTGATGGTACCCACGAATCAAGATTGACTGGCATTCCGTGAAATTAATTTTATCATATTATCATACACCGTACAAATGTGCGTTACCTGTGAAAGTGGTCGGCGAAGTTGGGAGGAGCGAAAAGTGGGTTATCCTCGGGTTGTCCACAGCTGCCTTGAGTGGCTCCAACACCAAACATACGCTATCCAACATTTCGATTCCACGATTCGATGAGATTATTTATATTAAATTCTTTATTTTCTGTAGAACCGCCTGCTCATTCCCTCTGATCAAATATTAAGGGCATAAATAATTTATTTAACTTTATTAACAATTACTTTTACTGAGAGCACAAATTCGTGTACAGAATAGGTACCTAATGTTGCAAAGCAGCACGACGTTCAAGTGACAGTAACGCTGGAACGTTCGATCTCGTCACGTTGACCGGAAATCTCATTTATCTCGAGGAAGCCATGGGAAATACAAATAAAGTTAGTTATATGCACTCAACTCCGTTCCCACCTGAGGCCGACAGGTGTTTCAGCTCAGATATTGGGCTGTAATATTCTCACTTTGATCACCGCCGATATTGTACCAACGGAATAACCCTATACATGGATAATATCCATTTTTCAATTTTTCATGGATATGTAATGCGATACCGATAAACAGCAATGGGCAATTTGAAATGTATCCTCTTTAGGACTTTAACCACCCAGACTCCGGATCGGCTGAGTGGTTCCTACAGCTAATTTCTATGCCATTCTATGCCATGAAGCTGTAATTTGGTATGTAGCCTCCTTAGGACTTACACTTTAAGCAGAATAGGTCCAGGGTCAGCTGAGTGGCTCCTAAAGCTAATTTCTATGCTATTCACTCTATGAAGTTGTAATTAGGACTTACACTTTATTTTGTTCTACATGAGACACAAAACACAAACTTTTCAGGGAGAAAATGAGACATATCCATGTAGGTACCGATGTATCTGCATGTGTGAACGGCTTGTGCTCAGAATTTCGAAAATCGGCCGCTAAAAGCTCAAAAATCACAAAAATGTGCAGGATTATACTTCAAAAACTGATACATTTGACTGTAATAGTAGTTTACGAACTATAGTCTTACTATACTGCGGAAACAATTTTGATCGGTGCTTATGTGCACAGCACAGTACCTACCTACTAAGAGTAAGTTCATCATGTTTTAGCCGCATGGGAAGTAATTTTTTCTAATTGTCTCTACTTAATCTAATTATTATTGCATAAGTCGTTTGTAACTATGCTGTGCTATTTGGAAAGATTGATCATTTTCGTTTTTTAGTCATTTTATAGGTTAATTTATGGTAGCTGCAGTCAGAACGTGATTTTGTAAACGATCCTGTGACAATAGATTGACAATTAGATAGATTATAATATAAACTGAAATGGCCAGGGCTTTTCTATAAAAAATAAAACAATTTGTTAGGAACTTGATACCCTTTCATCAATCACATTGTTGTTTAGACTTAGATATAATGTAATCTGATTGTCAATCTATTGTCACAGGATCGTTTACAAAATCACGATCTGACTGCAGCTACCATAAAAAATCGTAAAGAGTGCTTGAACAAATTCAAGTACCCACTACCTATGTATAGTTAATTTAAATTTTAAATTAAGTATACAAATTACCTGTAAACTTGCAATTTTAAAATTACCTTTAAAATCCCTGAACCCCCCCCCCCCCACCCCATTATTCACCCCTTAATTACCTTTAAATTACCTTAAATTACCTTTAAAATCATATTTATTGATTAAGATAAGTTTGGACTTACGAAAAACTATGACAAATCAAGGTAAAGAGGTAAAGATAGACTGGGTCAGCCGCGTCCCGCCTTGCCTCCATTGATGGGCTTTGCCTGGTTAAACTTCTCAACATTTCAAGAACCAATCATTTTATTTAAGTACCGAGTCTTCAAAAGTACCTGTGACTCAGGTAGAACACTCACTACAACGATTTCAAACCAGTACCTACAATAGGTGGGGTAACCGTGGTAGCAAATTGCAGTTTATTCATTTACAAAGATAAGTCGAAAACAACAATTCGAAGTATTGTTTAGCAGAATACTGTGAGCTTATTACTGGTGGAAACGGTTTTGGGATTGTGATAGTTTGAAGCTCCACAAGTCCGAATACGATAGAAAAAAAAAAAACTACAATGGTGAGTAACCAAATTTGATTAATCGACACAGTATTTTCTTTGTTGGTTTAATTGGGTCATTTGCCCATTGCTGTTTATTGGTAGGTATCGCGTTTCACTTTTTCCATGCTAGCTATGGGATATGAGCGCAGGCTTCTCAAACATCCAAATCCGGCTGCTATCCAGCTACTTGACAACTCACAAACAAATTCGACGCCTGAAGAGAACCAAGCCCCTGGACCTCTCGTGCTGACAATGACGTGCAGTTCAAGTGCGGTAGAAGTTAATGAGCTCTCACCGCAAAAAGTGTTAAAATTTGTGAACTAAATAGCTAGATAGTTACCTGATTTATCAATGTAACTAGTTGTTATATTATCTGAATAAACGCATGGAAAAAAAAACTTTTTCCATGCAGCAAAATTTTGCATGACCGTCAGCGGTACGACAA
Source organism: Stenodema calcarata (assembly GCA_963920205.1). NCBI lineage: Eukaryota > Metazoa > Arthropoda > Insecta > Hemiptera > Miridae > Stenodema > Stenodema calcarata. The sequence goes on along the minus strand of OY986055.1, from coordinate 4,308,574 downwards.
ATCCACGTCAACAACACAAAACGTGAAGTACTGTACTTTACGTTTTGTGCTGTATTGTACTTGTACTGTAACAGTACAAGACTTGTACTTAGTACAGTAAGTACAGTATAAAAAAAAAACTGTACAATACAAAGTCAAAGAATATTACATTACACACTCTATACATTGTCATGGCTTTTATCAATCAATCAATTTACCTATTCCACAATGTATACCTCAAGGGCGGATTGTGGGGATCAACCGGGAAGTATGGTCAACTGTAATTTTTATGGGTCGCTTCGTTTTGATCAGGGTACTGTGGGGGATTTAGTCCTAGTCCAGCAGAGTGGGTGCGTTGTCCCTCAGGACTCTTCTCCTTAAACTACACTCACCATGAGGCGCTGGCCCAGCAATGTGCGCAACTTCCGGGTTTGGATGGTCATAATCCAAAGTTTAAGGGAGATACCCAGCTCAAAGCTTACGATCTCCCCCCAGTGCAAGCAACCGGGGAGGCCCTCAGGATAGGGGACTTATACCTTAGTCAAAGGCCTCGAACGGCCACCGAGTACCTGTTTAAACTACAGGTGGAGTCGAGTGTTCTAGCTCACTCTACCAACTATGCAGGTTGGTACCCGAGTTCATGGTCACCCACAGAACTCACTACTGGTATGGGCCCGCAGTCCATCCCAGAGGGCCCCTCCCCACTCCAACTGGACTATTCCTGTTGTCTGGGTAGAAACCACGACCACCACGAATCCTACCTCAACTGGGGGGGGGGGGGGGGCTGGCGGGTGATGCTTTGCGTAAGCTATGCATCTGGTGCCAGGGCCCCGCAGACCATCCCAGAGGGCCCCTCCCCACTCCAACTGGACTATTCCTGTTGTCTGGGTAGAAACCACAACCACCACGAATCCTACCTCAACTGGGGGGGGGGGGGGGGCTGGCGGGTGATGCTTTGCCTAAGCTATGCATCTGGTGCCAGGCCCCCCCCCCCTCCAGTGGTACCGGTTGAGGGATTGGACAAGATTCCAGTTTCCTGGCTTTTGTCATTTTCCCCAGATGCCAGACCGGTCGCAGGCCCGCTTCAAAGAAGCTACCGCTTTACCCCCAAGATTGGGGAGGGAGGCGGTTTGGATGGTCAGTGGCTCTTGTCTGCAGGACTCCATAGCACTTTCTGATACTCCCAAGTCGTTGTGGAGCACATCGTTCCGTACAAACCAAGGGGCGACGTTCTACTGTGAACAAAACAAAATGGATCATACAGCTCCACTGACGGACTTCCTTATTCAAGTTGTTTCCAAAACTGGAACTCTATGACCAATTTTGTCAACGCACCTACTAGGTACTTTTTACTCTCACCACATTTTAATCACATAGCCACCATTGAGAACTTCATCAATTCGGCGCATCACAACGAATAGACCTAAAGCAATTTGAGTTCATTTATATTTCCATCAAGATTCAGCGGGAACATGTTCCTATTCTAGTGAATCAAAGGTTTTTAAAAATTTAGTTAATTTGGTCTTACCTCAACACAACCAAGTGATCATTATGTCCGACTTAACTGCGGACAGAGTAACAAATGAAAGGCGAAGAAGAATAAGGCGAGTTGAAAACTCCCCCTCGCGCTTTGCTTTGAGTTTGAGTGATCATAACAACAATTAATTCGTGGGCTGTAATCAGTCATCAGCCTGATGACATCAGGTCATCAGTGACAGGACATCAGGTCATCAGTGACTCATCACGTTAGACGAACAATTCAGTAGGTACGAGTACTCAACATCAAGATCTACATCTTGAAATTCCTTGCCACCTCCATCTATGCACTGCTAACTCGCTGGCCACAATTCAACTGGCGAATTGTTTATTTTTTGATAGTCCGCTTTTTCTGTTGGCTGTTTTGTGTACTTCGGTAGTGTAAACGTTTCGGTGACTTCACGGCAGCCGTGGACATAGTACCTACTCTACTTGAGCAACTTTTCTTGTGTTGAGAACAGAATTGGGTTGAGGTAGACCAACACCTGATGTGGATTTGAAATCTTCAGACTATAAAGCAGGTAAGTGTTTTGATCGTGCTTCCGCACAAATGGCTCTGCACCAGTTCAACTAAAAACTCTTGATTCTTGGCCCTGGCTACTACTTACTTAGCAATTACAGAAGCTGGAACAATACTGGTTACTCCGATCTTAAACATTTATCTGGAGCCATAAAAAAAAGAACACCAAGATCATAACAGGTATGAGTCAAAAGTCGTAACAGGTATGTTCATATTATAACCTCGTTGTAAACCGCCTTGCTCATTCTGTGGTAAATATCATGCACAATGAAAGACGTTATTTCTCCAGCCATATTATAGGAGCTTACGCCAGTCTCGGGAGGCTGGAGAAATCATGTCGATCATTGTGCATGATATTTACGACAGAATGAGCAAGGCGGTTTACGAAGAGGTTATAACGAATTGTACGGGATATTAATTCGTTAACTATCTTTCAACCTCTACCCTAGGTTGATATCTGTCTATATGCATACTTACGCCCATCGTAGTGTGTAGGTATACATAATGTGGACGATATACCTATCGTTATGTGTATAACGATAGTTATATCGTCTCTGTCTGGGTGCTGCGAGAGGAATACATGTAACGCTAAATTAATTAATAGTGAGGAATTTAAACCTCAAACTGCCTTACAGCAGTCCCAATGCCCACCACAACTGTCACAGTCAACTGTACTTTGGGGTCCAACATTTATCTGTCTGGTTGCTGATCGATCTGTAATAATACACGTCTGTATGGCCCCAAGGTAACTTTGTCTTGTCCGAGCAGGACACTGTCATCCTCACTAGGGTCATAAATAAAGTCATTAACAGGACACTGTCGTCACAATCCCCGCTCTACCAACAGGGTGGGTCTGCAGACCGCTCTCCCTACCCTAACCTGGAGAAGGAGCAGGCGAGGGAGCGGTAATTAAAACCCAGATTCCTCAGAGAAAAGACCATAATATTCTCTCAGCTCTCATACAGTCCAGAACAGTTTCCCTCCACATCACGAGTTCAAAACCGCTATAATTATTACTTCTGCCTTCATAATTCTTTCAAAGGAAATTGGATGGGCTTTGAGTGGCATATCCTTTTCAAGATTATAAACCTCAGGGAGATAAGGGTATAGAGCACCTGTCAGGTTGCCTTTACCCACCGACTGGCTCCGCTTAGCGAATTTACAAAATTGACGCGCGTCGTATCGATGCCTCAGTTAGTTTGTAAGGGAGCGTCGTAACTGGTGCCTTAGAAAATCCATCTCCATGTAACCTAGTACGAGATCACCTGAGAGGCTATTACTGAATAGCACGCCATAAAACTCGGTAGTGGATTATACCCCCTCCCCCCTTTTTATAGTATCGTACCATGTAAAATGTAACTAATTTATAAGGTGGTTATGACTCGATTACTACATTGTATGAGTAAGTCCACCTTACATGAATACCTTACTAATGTCACCTTGAATATCTTAATGTTTGATTGTTGATTTATTTCAATATTTCTTACGTTGTGATCAGATCGAGCATGGGATCGAGGGGACTATGCCCCGCACTTCTGCTGACATATCGAGGGTCGATAGGGTGTTCGAAGCACTTGGCCAGAGGGATAAACTCTTGAAGGAAGTGAGGAATCACCTTCGTCTCAATCCCAACCCTCATATTAACCGGTAAGTTACACTGGTGATTTTCGTTATCACTTCCAAGCTCTTGCACCTCCACTACAGAGTGGAATTGCTTATCCAACTAATGATTACCTATTGACCTAGTTATTCTAAGGGTATGAATATCCCAAGCCGTAGGTAGGTATGTCAAATTTGCCATTTACCCTGAATACCTGTTAGGTAATCGTTTTTGGAAATACTACCTACCATTTTACCACATTTATTTCTTGTGTGCACACTTATCTTAGTAGTACCTAGGTACAATATCAATTTGCTACCTTGTCTCACCTTATTTGGAACTATTTAATGATTTGTTTTGTAATTGTTTACCCAACATTCATTAATAATCAATTTTCAAATTATCTTACTGGTACATTATCAGATTCGTTTGGCACTTGAATTAGCTGCTTGCTTTTTCTCCAGACGCTTTCGTAGCAATTTTGGTGGTTTGGATTGACAAGGTGGTGGTAAATTAGTCCTCCTTACAGCTTAGTTTACCGTCTCCTTACACGAATGTGGAGAAAAATGCGAAGACCCCAAGGGACGCAAAAGCAGAAGAATGGGAGGAAAAGGGGGAATGGAAAGTAGTGTTAAGTTCAAGTTCTGGAAACGATAATCTGAAAAACTTTGAGGCGACGATCGTATTTATTGGTGGAGGTACCGGAACGTATTTTTTTGGTGGAGAACAAAACTCCTACAACCAGTTGGCTGATTTTGAATTGTTTTTCTTGTTTTCAATGCTTGAAGGCAGTTTGATGAAATATTGAGTCCAACACTTCTTAAAATCTAAAATTGAGTCACCTTTAACTGACTCAACTTGGAAGGGTCACTCTTCATTGCATTTTGGATCATTGACTTGTATTTTTCAGGCGAATAGACACGGTCATGCACTCGAACTCCTCGTCTTAAGGTTCCAAACATCCAATCGCATGGCATGAAACTATGCCTTCTGACAGGGTAGTATTGGCATATCACCTCAAATCTATCAGTCATTGCTAAGGAGCACAATAGCCTACACAAGGCGTGGTTCCGGTTGTGGTCTCCGCATGCATTGCTGAAGACATGAAGTTCTTTTATTTAATTTGGAACATGATTTTCAATGAAACTCAAAACCATTGAACATACTTCATGGGACCCTTGTTGGCTTCATCTTCAGAGTATGTGTGAAAGTAGGCGCTGTTGAGTGGAACAAGAGACATATTCCGGAATATGTCCCTTGTTCAACTCAATCAAATCTTTCCGCATTGTTATACTAGGTTTAGAGTTGTTACGGTTTGCTGAGTTTCCTTGCTTCCCGAGTTTTTGATACAACCACGCAGTGGATACCCAGGCCTGTGAATGCAGACCAGGATATCCCTCTGGGTGTTCATCATTGCCTAACCTCCCCGGGAACAGGGGTAACTCAGCAAACCATTCATTAGATGGTAGCAGAGCGTGGTCGTATCAAAAACTCGGGAAGCAAGGAAACTCAGCAAACCATTAGGTACAGAGTTTACGAATATGTTTTTTTTTTACGCCCTACAGATGGTGGCTAGTCTGAAGCACAAAATGGCTACCTCAACTCATTTGTATGGAATGTGTACATACCTTTTTCAACTGACCAATTCAATTTAGATGAAACCGCAGGGGACTTGATTTATTAAATAATTAAAATGTGGCAATGTCCTCCATTTATATTCGCCCAATTGGCTAGAGCTGGGAGGAAAGGGGAGCCATGGCAAGGCTTTACCTAATCGGTCAATAATGCTTACCAGCAATGGGATTGACACAGGTTCTGGACATAACCTAAACACCCTTCTGGAAAACCTAGAGCCATTCCTTCTGGAAAGCCCTAATTTCTATCCTTAACGTGATGGTGTGTCTCATTTTCAGGGTTCGCATGCCATCCATCTTCGACAGGTTTAGCCACAACAGGACACAACAACGGAAGCCAACGCTCAGATGTTTTACTGGGAATCGCAACGTGCCGCCATGGCCTGCCGGCGATGTCCTCGACAAAGAAAACCCCTTCGCCGCTTACCGCAAGCGGGAAACTGACATTTTCGGAAACATTTTCAAAACTGGAGACGGCTCGACGAATTTCTGCACCGTCTCCAAGCACTGTAGTGCGGATTGTGTTTGCAAGGTATCATTTCTTAGACACTGAGTAAAATCAAAATCAATAGTCCAGAACTTGTGGGCCAGTCCACTACATACACTATAGTTCTGGTAATAGAGAGATTCGCATGGACGAGTGCATTTGTGAGGTAGCCGTAGCCGTGTGATGTTTCACTCACTAAAAACCCACTAAACCTTGTCCTCTTCACCCCATCCACCCCAAAATCACTTTCACAGCATTACTTTGGAGTGGGGTCGATCACCGGGCGATATCATGCGCCCTTCTGGTGTATTCTTACAGTCTCCAGTTTGTTTTCACCTGAGGGTCGTCCAGCTTTTTTGACTGAGGATTCGGACTATTTAGGTCATAATAAGGTCCAAATTTGGTGGCTGGAGATCGTCTTCCTGATTTCAAGTTAGCAGGTGTGATTTCGCCCTCCTCTTCTTCTAGGATTTCTCTTTCTCTCGTCCATCTGGCGCAGTGGGAAAACGTGTGCTCAGCATCATCGTTTGGTGCAGGGCCAGAAGTATCCATGGCCTGACCCTTCCCCGTGCCTGCTGTCGAGCCATGGGCCATGCACCTGTGTATCTAGACCCCAACCAGCATGATTGCTTACGCTGTTCTCATGAGCATCTTCCTTTTCTTGGGTCCAGGACCACCAATGTTTATCATTAGTCAGCTCAGGATGGCTGTCGCATGCTCCCAGAAGATCAGCCTACAGTCCAGGGTCACTCCCAGATACTGTACCAAATAAGACGAGTCGATGGTTTGGTCTTCAACCTGACATTGGGTGACGCGGTCAATTTGCCTCTTAGTCAGGAGCACTATCTCGATCTTTTGGACTGCAAGCTGCAACCCCATGCTCCTCCATCCAAAGTATGACTCCCCTCATTGATTCACACGGACGAGTGCATTTAGTTGAGTTGAATAGTTCTTCTCCTTGATCCTGTCGTAGTTCTACATGTTGTTTTTTGGACATTTCCACATAGAGGAAATTAAGGATCAACGTAATCTTGTTGACCTCACCCTTACCTACTTTCACAATGAAATAGCAATTGACGGTGTAGATTTGTGATGGGGCATTTTGGGCACCTGCCAATGCACCTGAACTAAGTGTAAAGTGTATGGGAGACATTGGACTATTCGGTTGTGGGAAATTCACATCTTCGGCAGTCTCGATTCTTTTGCTGAGTTAGAAAGACTGAACAGTCAATTTATAAGATTATTGTTTGAACATACAGTAGAAGTCCATTAGTCCGGCATCCAACAGTCCGGAATGCCCGATAATCCGGCATCGCTCCGGAAAATTGTAAAAATTAAGGTTTTCTCCAAAAGTGTGTCTTTAAATCAAATAAAAACGCTTGAGAGCTATTCGGAAGTTTTCGGGGTAGTTCAGGATCATCCGGAAGCGCTCGGTATTGTTTGGAAACAATTAGCGGCCGTCTAGTCTCAGCTGTCACAACAAAATTTGTATTTAATACAGGTGCAGTGCAGCACAGTTAATCAATCACGAAGCGTCTTCGCCTACTCCCTACTTTATACAGTACATCTGTAGTGACGTACGGAACTTTTGAAACTGTTTATAAACAAAGTGAGTTTCGTTCTAACTGTACAGTGACCATGTTTTCAAAACCTAAGCCTTCGAGTTCAAAAGGAGAGAAACGAAAACACGTAACACTGACTCTCCATCAGAAACTAGAAATCGCCAAACGGCTAGAAAAATGTGAGAATAGAAATGGTTTAATGAATGAGTTTAAGGAAAAAATCATCTGGGCAGAAGCTGCAGAAACACTAAATAAGTTTATCTCTTTTGCTGAGGCTAGTACTAGCTACAGGGCTTCAGAAATTATTAATTTCCATATCGTTAGAAATAAATTTTATTCTAAACGCCAAAAGTCGAGAAAACAAAAATACATTCGTGACTTTTTAAAATCTAAGTGAACTATGTTTTACAGTACGTGTAGGTACATGCATTTTATGAAATTTAAAATAAACTTTGTTGTATGTATTTGCATACTGTATTTGTAGTTTTATTATTAATCTAATTGTTCTTATAATTACGATTTATGTATGTATGCAGTTAAAAAAACAAAGTACATACTTACGAGTACATTTGTTTTACGGCAAAGCCTACACTAAAAGGAAGGGGCACCGCCCGATAGTCCGGAATTTCCGGTAATCCGGCACCGAGCCGGTCCCGAACGTGCCGGATTATCGGACTTCTACTGTATTTGTTCGTGGTAGCCCTCCACGACATCTGCCTACCAGCTATGAACGTGTAGGTGTCATTCGAGATGATAACTCTCTATAGAATTGAGATAACGAGTTCAAATTTGCGCAAAAAATCCATCCTGGCAATCGAAAGGCTAAGTTTGCAGATGGACAGAATCGGACCACTCTAAGGGGTGGTTTTGGGGAGTTTTAAGACACGCTCAACATCAACCCTACTTCAATATTACTTATTTAGATAGCAGATATTTATACAAATACAAAAATTGATGAGACTGAGTTTAATGGGGAAAGAGATGAGTTCTCAAGGGGTTGAAATGTTGGCTTATTGGGGAGAGATTGCAAAATCTCCTACCTTAACTCCTCCTGGCTGTCTGGTGAGGTTCCAAGATGCATCAGCTTGAAGATCGGTTGGCTAGGCCGTCAGCTGAACCAGGTAGCTGTGGTTGTATGCTACTGGTGTCCAGTCCTGGAGATTGTAAGGTCTCATGGGCAGATTCTTCCTGTCCTCGAGCTCCAGCAGGGATAGAGCGTGCCTCGGATCGGAGTAGAATGGTTGGACACAGAAATTGAACGGTCTTGTGCAGAAGGATCAGAGATGATTTTCTCGACGGGGAAATTATTCGAGAGTCATCGTTTTCCGTGGGAAGAGTTTTAATATCTTTAGACTTGAGTAATCTCGTAGGAATATAGTAGTACCTAATCGTACTACTACTGTGGTATGGTGTATGCCCTACAAAAACACTTGTATTTACGCATTTTCCCTGTCAAACCTCTCTGAGGAATTAGTTTTTCGGCTCTCCTGGACGTTTTCTCAAAATGGATGGATTAATTTCTAAACCTCTCGTTGAATAACGTAGCGTAAGTGCTATTGTTACAATGAAATGCATGATTTAAGGTGCCCTCAAAAATGTGCGCTACCGCTGGTCACAGATGGGCGGAGACTAACGTGGCGAACAAGAACCGAATTGAAACCAAAATGAACGGGTACGCAGTGAACGAAAAGCTAACGAGACTCCAAGTCCCGACTCCAAGTATCCCGCGAAGCAAAGTGGACTTCGAGCCGGACTATTTCGAATGCTTGAAGGGGAGGCCGCTCAAAGAGAATTTTAAACGCAGCGATTTCAATAAGATGCAAAGCACGGTGTTCTTCCAGGTGAGCTCTATTTCAATTGAAATACTGTACCTGCTGTATCGTTAGTTACCAATATCACGATAACCAGTAATCTTAAGATCTGTTGAATGATCACCGGTTTTTTCCAGTCTTTGTTCACGGGATTTTTCCAAGACGACATCCGAAGGCGGCAAGAACAGTTCAAACTGGACATGTGGGAGCTCGAGAAGACGGGAAGGGGTCTGGACAAAACCAAAAAGAACTACGAATTCTTCATTGCGGAGGCTCATAGCGATTCTGTGAATGTGGTGAAGGAGCAGTTAGAACTTGAACAGCTCCGTCAAATAGCCACAGCGGAACTCAACAAGAGAAAAGGTGAATTTTTAGTTCCGCTTAGATATAAACCGTCACCTGAAGCAGGACGACCCGGTGATCGACCACCCATGAAATTGTTGGCTTGGTTTTATGCTACAGCATTTTCATTCTAAAGACTATACAACTTTCATAGTGAACGACTACAGAGATTCCACAGCACAGGACTTGAGGGAATTTCAACTTCGAAGTTCTCTATAATAGAGAAATTCGAAGTTGAAATTCTCCTATTGTACCTACTACATAAGTCTCACCTAGTGGACTACATCATTCGCAGTTTTCTCTGGCAGTGGGCAGACTGTCGTTTGTGTGTCATGATCTAATGTAATGAATAGTAATCGCCTTCGTGATTATTAGGGCAAAACAGCACCTGGGTGAATCCACGAAAAACGTTATATTTGACCTGACCGACCCAACGATGTTTTTTAGTAGATTTTTCCAAGTTTTTCTCTCTTATTGTCTTAACATTGCCTTCCTTATGAGGTCAGCAAAGTAGGCACGCACAGTTATAAATACTTCATCAGATATTAATGTTTTAGTAAAACATGTTTCCAGGGGAGAGAGTTACTGTCCAGGGAAGAGAGAAAAACAGTAACATTCTGTTTTTCAGTCAACATTCTCATTTATATTTTTATGTAAACATAATATGTTTAACAAATTTTAATCTCATCTTGTCAAACTATTAGGAATTTTATGTGAACTTCTCCAGAAAAATAAGTACTTCCTTAAAAACATTAAATGTTTTACCGCTGTCTTAATTATTCTGAAGGTGAGTTCTTCTCAGGAGAAAAAAGAAGAGAATTAATGTCATTCCCAATTATCTGCAGAGCCTGAAGATTGCATTTTCTACGATTATTGTGTTTTGATCGGTTCTTCGTGCCTCTTACATTCAACGAGGTTTTCCTATATACTTGTTGTTGCTTTCCCATTGTTCAGGTGCGATGACTGAGGTAAAAAGCAATATTTACAAACGTGACTACAAACTATCGAACGCCCTACTGTGCAGAGATCTTCTTCTAAAACTCAGCCCACCGACGTTCCGTGTCGCCTATTCAGCGCTAGTGTCCAAGAACGAAAAGAGGGTACATAATTTCTTGATAAGCATAAAAATTCTCAAAGTTTTGATCTCTAAGGCCAGGTTTTACCATGTTGGAGTTAAAGTGAGGACTTACTAACTAGGAGTTATTTAGCAACTAGGAGTTAACGATCGCTTCGCTTTCACCACAACTTTTTGATCGTCATTGAACAATACCCTATTCAGGGCCAATATTCAAAAAATAAATACAGTGGTACTTACCACTGTAAATAGTTGGAGAAAAGTTGTACAACAACACGCCTCTTGATGATGTCGAGAATGTGTGATAACAGGCGCTTACACTAGAAACACTAGGAGTTAGTGTGCCAACCCTCAGAAATAGTACTGACTAAAATTTGAGAGTTACGGGAGGGACTACAGTAGGAGTTGAACAAACTCGAGGTGGTGAAAAGCATTTTTCTGTTTGGTCCGAGTTAATTGTAACCCTCACTTTAACTCTAGGTGGTGAAACCGGCCCTAATAGAATTTGGTTGAGCAGGAAGATGGTATTTGTCCTCATCGTCATCTTGTACCCTAATACAAACAATAAATTACCTTTTGCACATCGATCAGCCTGTTACGATAGTTATAAAATTTCATCAGTTGGCAGTTTTGTATAAAACAGAGAAAAACATAGTGGGAATGGGTTTTTGTTGAATAAAATATCTTAACTTACCAATTAAACTGGATTTCGGCGATTTTTTTCGTTTTGAAACGTGGAATTTTTAATTTTGTTGGAAATCAAAATTATCTTCTTAAATTATTTATTGATACATTTCTATTCTTAGGAGAAGCTGAAAGAGAGGGTGACGGAGTTGTATACAGACTACTGCCGCTATAACCCCGACGAAGGCCAGGACTTCTTCTTAGACGAAGCCATTCGAACTCTGCTCGAGTATATCGATACGCTCGGACCCCCCAAGATCTACTTCAAACACTCTTGGGAGATCGACATGGTGCTGAGAAAGATGGAGCTTGATTGCGTTGCGAGTATAAGCGACTTGATGGTGGTCGATGACAAGTACCAAGAAATTGTGAAACTCTCAAAGCAGGTAAAGTTGTACTGTAGTGTGAAGTATCATATTTGATGAAGCCAGTCGCAAAACCCCATTTAAGCTTGTGATTATGTTTTATTTTCCGAAGAGGGACGCGAGGAACCTTACTTATGTTTAAAACCTTGCAAAGTGAAGGAGGTTTTCACTCATCTCCTTAGCAATATCTGTGGGACACACTCTTTCCAAAATGCCGGAATCTTAGTGATGCAACAGCGGGGCACTCAAAGTTCACTAACATGATTATTACCTGTTTCCTAGTTTTTCCACATTTTTTGGCAGCACTCTATAGTTATAACTTGATCTTCTTGACAAATCACAACGCTCTAAGATTTGAACGAACCAAGTTTTGATTATTATATCGAAATATCATAATCATCACCCCTCGCTCGAATAAACGCTCAAAACGAAGGAGAAATGTACATACATAATCGTAATAATTGCAATTTTACTTTTACAGATATCGAAGTATTACCACAAAGAGAAACGTTTGATGCTGGCAGAAATTAACGCGGGTGAAGAGATTTTCCAGGTTGAGAAGCTGAGGTCAGCCCAACTCATAGAAGACACGAATGTCGAGCTGAACACCTTTTACAAACAAGTAACTGACAGTAATGACATTATATTCTATATTCATTTTCATGGGTTCGTGCGAGTTGCGGACAGGAAATGGGAGTTGGTCAACGGAATCGTGCTGTTTGCAGACAAGCTCTGGTCGTGTTTTCAAAACGTGGTGTTACCTGCAGAGTAAAGACCAATGATGATGGTTTTGCCCACTGTGGGGCACCGGAGCAACGCGCTCAGGGCAAAGCTCCACCGGCCTGCCCTCCAACAGAGCTTGGATTCGTGGTGGTCGTGAACTTGGTAGAAAGTAGGTAGTTTTCCCTCACCCCCAAACCCAGATGTTGGGCAGGACCCCCTGGTAGAAGACGAAAGTCAGTTGACCAGGGTTCCCACACTAGCCAATAAACAATATCTTCCACATGTAATGATCAATGACACATCGAATCATTAAATCAGGACAGTACTATTTTTCATGTTGCCAAAGTTGCTAGATTATTCAATCAACTCAACGCTTCTTTGTCTCACGCGTAGGTTACCTGTGGAGACCCAATGCTTGAAACTTTGGGCCTGGTTGGGGTTTTGCACCAAGATATATTTGGGCGGTCAAAACAGAAATCCAACGTGACAGAAATGATGATCCAAATTGAACAAGAGTTGCTGCGGGTTGATAAAATCATAAAGAGCATAACTCCACGCGCGTAAGCATTATGATGACTGTTGATTCACCATTATAATAATATAACTCTTGTATTATATTATAATAAAGAAACAACACTTATCAACCAAACAACGGCTTTTCAGGAAAAGGAAAAAAACAAGTGCCCAACCAAGTTGAATGTTGATAAATCCTGTTATAATTTTCGAAGTTTTTTCATATTAGATGTCTATGGAGAGCATATTCATGCTAACCATCTTATGCGGCGGGAAAATTTGAATAAGAATGAGTTATAACCTCATTTTGGCCAAAATGGTTGATATGCGGTGTTGCTTCTTGGGCGACAATTTGTTGGTTGTAAGCAACTCAGACCACATTTACCTTTCAGTACAAGGTAAAATAATACAGATTGATTATTATTTGTTTGTAGATATGCGTAGCCGATTTTGCAGGACTTGTCTGGATGAATTTCTTGAAACTATTATTTTCAACTATTAACTGTTAACTTTTTTGTGGCAGATATGAGCATTATGAGAGAAAAGTCAACAAGCGTTTGGCCTTGGAAAGGGATGAACCGATTAAAGCCAGAAGACGTTACAGAGAGACCAAGTCTTATATCAAGAGAGTCGCCGGTATGTTTGACAAACCTCTGATGGGCTCCAAATGGAGGAGGGTTGTGCCGCGGTCGCAGATTCCGCAGCTGAAGAAGAAAAAGAAATCGTTGATAAGAGTCGTTCCTGACACCAAATTCAGTCATCTTCAAGTGGACAGGATCTGCGTAAGGGACGATCTGGAGGACGACATAGACCTCATCATCAGATGCCACCTTGGACTGAAACAGAAGGAGATGACCGATATGGAGGACGGAGATGAGTCGTACATGAAAAACAGCAGCCTCAGGAGTTCTGTCGACACTGGTTCTATGGAGAAGGTCGAGGGTTCGATGGAAGATGACGTGGGGATTTATAACAGGTCAGTATCAAGTAGAAGGCCTCACGGCACATTATGTGATGAAATTTTGAACCAGTACACGCCAATGTCAAACATCCCAAGTGCGAAGTACATACGTGCTTCAAGTATAGGGAAATATATTGAAATGAAATACTCTTGTTGTAACAATTCTGCGTATAGATCTATTTTTAACATCAATCTTTTCATAACAACAACTTTTCTGTCGCCAATCTTTACAACCGTCTAACAACATGTGTTCTGTGGGGTTACCCCACACTACTCCCTCCTTCGTTGGAACAGCCCTGTGGTCTCACATCGGCTCGTATGGAGTAGCCTGATGGTTCTTCCCTACTGAACCTTGTAAAGTATGTAGTTTTTTCGTTCCTTCACCACCCACGGTCCTGTCCATTGTGACAGTAACTTTGTGCAAAGGCCTTTTTTTCTTGTAGGAGTATACCCTTGCTGAAATGAGGGTTGCAAGGCCTTTCGGTTGAATGTTTCCCTCGGGGCTCTCATGTTCAGCTTGGCCTCATCCCTAGCGAATTCTCTTATATGCTCGAGATGGGCATGTAACTGGATGGCGTAGGGCGTTGTCATTTGCGGGAGTTGAGCTGGTGGTCTGATCATCGCATCCTGGAGGCACAAATCTTTCCCATAAACCAGTTGGGCTGGTGAAAACCCCGTGGTCCGATGTGGTGTGGACCTATAAGCCAGTAGGAAGAGGGGAAGCTTTTCATCCCAATCTGTGTGATTTTTGTTGTCAAACATGGCCATATGCTCTCAATCAACGCTCCAGATTGAGGGTGCAATGGTGTAGTACGAGTACGAAAAAAGGCCTAACACCTCTTGTACCAGCTTGGCCTCGAATGGTCGTTACTGGTCAGTGTGAATTTCGCTCGGAACTCCAAATCTGCTGAACACAATGTCATACTATGTCATACTCTACAAGAGCCTCTGCGACAGTCTGAGCCTCTTGATTGGGTATCGCGATTGCCTCCGGCCACTTTGTGAGGTAATCTCCCAATACCACCACGTAACGGTTTCCCCGTCGACTTTTGGGAAACGGACCCAGCAAATCAACTCCTACTCGATCGAAGGGTGCCCCAGCTACGACTTGTTGTAAGGGTGCAGGTCTCTGACGGCCAGGACCTTTAAATTGCCGGCATGTTGTACAAGTTCGGCACCAAGGGTGTATTGCTAACGACATTGATCCAAACATACGAAATTCGGCATCTACACGAAAATGTACTAATTATGAAAACAATGCAGCAAGCCCTCAAGAACAAACCTATAACTATTAAGACTTAGTATACATATCTCAATTAATTCTGAAAAAATTGGTGTTCTAGGTCATCTTTCGATATTTTGGAGCTCGGCTATGACTCGGACGAGATGCTCATCCGAGAGAACTTCGAAAAGCGGAAGGAGACTGGCGTGGTCGAAGAGGAACCGCGCGTCCTCTATGACGTCAAAGCGATCGACGACCGGTTCATGGTCGACGGCGTCGAAGGTACCGAAAGAGCAGTTGAAAAGGATAAACGCCACACCCACAGATCAGAGCACCGAGCCAATTTCAATCAGCTCAGCTGGCGCTGAAATCGTCACTTTCCTGCTCAATGTACAACAATTATGTACATAATGTACATTGGGATCTGTACATGTGTAAATTGGTGGCATTCCTGTGTCCTTATTTGCCTCGCTTGTTTCCACAACTGTCACACGATCTTGAGGTAAAATAAAATTGTCTGAGCAGTTAAAGGCTTCTTTTGAGTTAGTTTTATAATTGTGTATGTGGAGAACCACTATATTGTCGTTGTAGGAGCAACACGGGGTAACTAAATGTTCTCCCGTTTTGAGGTTTTGAGCCTTCTACAATAAAATTTTTGTGCTGGATCCAATGATAACATCAGTTTTAATATTACTCTAACAGAAAGCGGTCAAAGCGTCTATGAAGTATCCTGGCTTATCTAAAACTGGTGGATAACATGGCGTACCTCTCTTTTTTTGTCTCTCCTGTGAAATTGGAATTTTTGAGATACGCCTCGTTGCTCCTACAACGACCATATTCGATGCAGAATTATCACAATAAATATATACCAAGAGCAGCATACCAACGGTTCCCAAGACAGGTCAACTACCCCTTCACACGGTCATTTTGTAAGGGAGTATGGTAGGGAAAGGGAGTCCCTATAAACATCGACTAGCCATAAGTAACTACGACAGTGTGGTAGAAGCTCTTGGTACGACTCTACTCATACCTTATTACTCAAACCAGAAAACCTTTCGTCAAAAGTTAGCTCAGTTATCAAAAAATTTAGCCCTCTTCAAAATTGGTTAGTTTTCCTCCCATTCGAATTTCACGTATCTGGTAACGACGGGTAACTTATTTCGCATCATCTTTCTTCTTTTTCTTTCCTGTATAATATACAGTGTATATGACAAGAAGTAACTCTTGACATAGGTATAGCACTTTTTTTTTCTTACGATCTGGAGTGCGGAGGTAACAACCTTCGGCAACACAAATCATTCCTTTTACCACCTTCTCTTTAACTTCTCCTATGTGTAACAAGGCGTGCGGATGTACACATCTGGTAACACTTGATACACATAACCCATACCTCTAATCTGGAGTGCGGGGTCCAATACCCCCGGTAACACAGAAAACCTTTCTCCAAACCTACTGAACCAAAAATCCAGCGAGTACCTTCCTCATCGGAAGGAAAAGTTTAAATAGTGAGGTACCTTACTGCATCGCAGAAAGTAGGTCCTCACAGTGTAGAATGGGCCCAAATCCGAAAAACGAATTTATCATCTTACACCAAACCATCCCGTAAGAACATCCCCTCTGCTCACACACGATGATTGTTGTGGGACCGATGAGCGAAATCAGGCTATTTCGTAGGGGATTTTGGCGTGGGGGTTAATTTAATTTCTTAAAAGATTTGTGGATGCCAATAGCATGGCCATTATCATCTCTCTCGCCATAAAACCTTGTTATTGGAGTAGCTTGTGGTATCATCTAAAATCCTAACACTCTCCTTTTAGTAATAGAGATTTATTATGTAATAAGTGTGTCTTTTGAATCCAAACGAAGAATATTAATTTTGCATCACTCATAATTCTGCCCAACGGAGACTTCAAACGCCAGTACCTACTTCAAATTACATTGATTCTGATCGTCGCCAACGATTTATTATGCAAATCCATCTTTGTTTCCAACAAGTACTTATTTGAAAATAAAACAGTATCATTTGTGCAGTAGGTAGATTGTACCTAGATTTCGTTTTATAGTTAGTTGAGGAGCAAAGAATAGGTAGAAGAAAGGTGTAATTTAGTGACCTTTATAGAAACTTTAGGAAGGTATTGAGTTATGGTGAGTACTTCAGTTTGGTTCTATTAGTGCAGTACAGTCACTTTTGAGATTTCAGACTCTAATGTACTTACATGCAGGCGCATCGTCTGAAGAGAACAACTGTGGATGCTAACATAATAATATTATGTTAGCATCCACAGTAGTTCTCTCAATAACATAACATAATAACATATTATGTTATGTTGTTATTATATTATGTTATTATGCTAACATAATGTCACTCATACTCAGCGTCTAACATAATGTCACTTGCAAACGTTTCATGTTGTAACCTTAAATAGCAAGTGTAACGCTGAGTATGAGTGACATGAAGGATTGCATGATTTCTTGAATGGGTAGCTGTTAGATGGATAAACTCCTAATTTTTAATGACGATACGTCCTAGAAGGATGCACCTCAAAATCTCATCTTTCCTTAGCTGAAGGTTGTGTTAGCTAGTACCATTAGACAGTTCATGCAGGCATCCGAGAGGCAAGTGGGACAGAGGTGGGGAATATTTAACGTAACCGCTTCAAATAACCTAATACAGTCCAGTAACCTAATACCTGGTAACCTATTGCCAGAAAAACCCTATTACTGGAATAACTGTTTTGAGAACTGGGGGGAAAGGCCTTTGACGCCGGCCATTCGGGATTCCGTGATAATAGGTTCCAGGTAATAGGTTACGGAAAACGAATGCGTGAAAGGTGTGCAATCATAACTGTCAACAAGTTATTTCGAGTAACAGCGACCGTCTGGTAATAGGTTGTGGTATTAGATTATTTTGGTAGTAGGTTACCTGCAATTCGAGAACCTTTCCAGCGCCCATCGCGGACTGGGTTTCCAGAAATCGCCGCTAACCTAATACCACAATCTATTACCAGACGGTCGCGGTTACTCAATAACCTATTACCAAGAAATAACCGAATTAGCCATGCCTAAAGTGGGAGGAACCCTGAGTAGAAACGAAGGATTGAGCATGCAGGGGAAGCTTGTTACTAGTGGTGCTATGTCGTCATGTCCCATGAGATAGGTAGACTCCATAGAAAACATGCCCATTCGATTTTTCTGACTTGTTTAGTTTTCTGTGAAGTGCTTCCTTGAAGGGTCACCGTGGCACTTGTTTTTTTTTTTTTTTCTAATGCATTTATTTTAAAAATACAATACATAAAATACATACTGCTTAGTGCTACTTAATGCTACTCCCCTCTTTAAGCAGAGCTTGTGCTGAGGGGAGGAGTCGAATCCTCGCAGACAAAATTAATGAAACAAATGCAAAGTAACTAAAATAAATACAAATTTTCAAAAATGAATACAAATTTTCAAAAATAAATACTAATTTCCAAAATAAAAGAGACTGATTTGCTATTGATAATTCTAGAATTGATAATAATATTTACAATGTATATACATAAATATGAACCAACCACGACCCATCCAACTCACAGTGGTGATCCGGAGAAACGCCCCTTCAACGCCTTTTTGAAGGGGTCCAAGGAACCCATCACTTCGAAGGTTATGATTGGTAACCGCTGCGGGGAACCCTTTGAGGTAAGCTCAGGCGTTAGATAAGGAAATCAGCTGTCTGCCACACTGTTCAACTTGGCTTTGCACGATACTGCCAGGAGTGCAAGAAAGGCACAATTGTCAGCAGAACATGGCAGGTTGTGGCATATACTGGTAAATTGCTTTGTTGGGACAAAGTCTGGATGCTCTACAGGAAGCTTTCAATGTTTTGCATGAAGAAGGAAAGCCAATGGCTTTAGAAATAAATGAAAGCAAAACTAAGTATCTCAAAATATCTCCACCGGGGCGTGTCCAGCGGGTGCCCAGGGGGTGACGTTCGGTTCTTATAAATTTTATGAAGTCAGGTTGTTCACCTATCTGGGGAGCTCGATGACGAATAGAAATCGAGTACAAGATGAGATATGTTCACGAATAATGGCGGGCAATCAACAAAGATGAGACTCTACATATCCCTAGTGCGGCCTGTCGTTTGTTATGGATCCGAGGCCTGGACTATGCGGGCTGGGGATGAGGAAACACTGCGGATATTTGAGAGTAGGATTGTGAGAAGGATCTATGGAAAGGTCAGGGAGGGCTAAGGGCGGAATGCAGAGATTGATGAATTATTAAAGGATGAAGACATAGTCCAATTAATCAAAACTGGCCGCATCCAATGGCTGGGACATGTTGACCGCATGCCAAATGACGCCTGCCCTAAAATGATGCTGCGAGGCTAGAGGATGGAGACTAGAAGACGAAGAGGTCGTTCGCGGAACCGCTGGCTCGATGAGGTCTTGAGGGACCTTCAGGTGGTAGGGAAAGGAGTTCGGGAAGCCAAGGGCCACATCGGCCTGTAGAGCTTGGTAGTTAGTTTAGTTTTCTCCAATAGTAGCGACTTCATTTCACTTACTTCATTTCAGTACCTCTTGGGTAGCAAAGAAATATTGTGAAAATCTGTTGGTCTACAGTGCTATGGAAAGCAAATGACGGTTTTGTACCTTAAGTCATAGAACTAATAGAATCAATATAATTATTTTGGGGTTTTCGGATAAATTTTACTGTACATACCTCTCCAACTGCACTTACCTAACGGTATAATGTTGTATGTCTTGTCGTGTGACGAAAGAATGTGAATTACAAGCATGTGACTGAAACCACCCCCAGTAGTATAATACAATTATTGGCCTCGGTAGTATTGGAACACCTTGGAAATTGGAATGTCCTCTTGGAAGTCTACACAAACTGTCTATTCTTGTTCTATATACATGAATTGAAGGCATCTCACGTTGAAACATAAAGCGTCGGATTAAAAAATCCCTAGTGGCCATATTTATAACCTGAAGAGTTTTTCGAAACATTTCATTCCGCAGATTGAACTTGGCATTGAATGCTCGCCAGCGTCGGCTTCTCTGGACCTGAAAAGAGTGGACCGCCTTTGCCACGCTCTGGAGAACAAGGATGAGCTAATGGCACAGGTATACACTTCCACTGATTCAATCAACCAACAGTAATAATAATAATACTTTGCAGGAAATCACTGTATCTAGAGAGGTAAGTGTTTGTCAATGATGAGTACTTGATTGGGACTCAAATTCCAGACCATTATCAATCTGCTGATCAACATCTAGTTTCAATAATTGATGCTATTAAAATGCATAGTTTGGATTTTTGAAATCTTAACGAATTAGATATATGTACCTAGTTGAATGACCACTGCTTTCAATATTGTTGAACTGTTGACTTCTTTCTCCAAAATACGAATAAAACAGGTGAGGAACCATCTGAGACTGAGAGCTCCGAAACCAGACCAAGTGAAGCTCCCTACTTTGGCTGACAGATTTATTCATACGAGGAACACGGAAAAGTCCACTGTCAAATATTTCACGACTGGCCGTTACTTACCGTCTGGGAGCGTGAGAGACATCACCAAAGAGCGCAATCCCTTTTCAAGGTTAAAAAAAAAAACTTTTTCGTATATTCTCTTTCTGGTGCTCAGCGGCGGATTGAAGGGGGGTCATGGGGTCAATTCCGAGGGGTTCCTCAATAGGTCCATACTAAGGCTGAGTTCGAACATGGAAGTCTTTGGCGTGCAGCAAATCTTTCATCAAAAAATGCAAAAAGCTAAATCTCTCAAAAGCATTGATTTGGCCTTGTAAAACAGTGGGTCTGGACCCCCCCCCCCCCTCCCAATATTAAGGCATTAAAAATATTGAAAACGACTTATTGGGAAAATGAAGTCTTTTCGATTATGAAGTGTCAAAATTAGTTTAAAACCCTCTATTTAGCACCCCACCTTTGGGGAGGGGGGGGGGCTTCTTTTGCCCCCACCCTCGAACGGAATACCCGGCTACGTTCCTGATGTACAAGCAGGAGTTGAGTAGAGGTTCAGTTATTGTCAGTGATTCCCTAAACGCTCCAGATGCAATAAAAAGAATTAAAATTTAATAGCAAGAAACTAAAAACTTTTTGGGTAAGGTTAGGTTATGGACCTTATGATCCCCCCCGGCCCCTTACCCAGCAATCAAAGTCTGAATCCGCCCCTGTTGGTGCTCCCACAATGTTGAACGTAATTATTATACATTTACACATATTTATACATAATACAACACTGATACTCTATGGAAAAATCTCGTTTCCCACCCAGTTGTCGAACCCCAACATGACTCACCGATAACTCACCCTAAGGACCTTTGGATATCCCTTATCTCCGATCGATTACCCTCGATTTGTAAACGATATATTATATCATAGCCCCAGACCACACTTCATTGGTTATTGTGTCTGCTCTCTTCCCCCTCTCCCCATGCCCAACCAACCTGCCCACCTGAGTCTTATCTTCAGTCATGGTAACCACCCCCCTTCACCCTATATTTACCCCCCTCCACCCTATAACCACCCCCCTTCACCCTATAACCACCCCTTTCACCCTATAACCACCCTCTATACACTTCCCTCTCCACCCTATACCCTCTCCCCTCCACCCTATAACCTCCCCCCTCCAATTCTAATGACTTCCTCCCCAACCCCCTCACCAGTACACCCCCTCCCCCTCCATCACCTAACCTGTCCAGATGATCCTTATCTGTAGTCATGGTAACCACCCCCGTCGACCCTATAATCTCCTCCCTCTATCCCTAATGACTTCCTCCACTCCCCATCACCATTTACCTTTGACCCCCCCCCTTTGCCCTTCTACACGTTTAATATACCTACCAAGTGAGGGTACTTTTTGAGTTCAGAATTTCAAGTGGAAGTCAATTTTGGGGGTTGTTGAGTACTTTTTGGAAATCTCAAATTTGGATACCTACCAGATTTTGGAAAATCCAAAATGACACCAAGTGTGAATGCTTTTCCAGTTCAGGAGCTCGTGTAGAAGTCGTTTTTAGGTCCTTTAGGTTTTTAGGTAGAAGTGGATTAGGTCTGACCATTAGTCATCATCTTCTCATGAAATGTTTGAAATGACAATTTTTAGACCGAAGGAAAGCGATATACTGGAAAAGGTTTTCGTGCACACTGCAAATCGCAATCAGCCGCCTGAAACTTGTTTCCTCCATAAACACTGTATGAACCCCTGCCCTTGCAAGCAACCTTGTTTGGGTGATCCCAAGAAAGTCAGTCGGTGTTCAAAAGCGATTTCCTGGGATTCTCTGCCGAGCGCAACTGAGGTGGGCGTTTTGTTAAAACTCTACATTTTAATTTATTTCCTTAATGATCACTGCCAAAGGTAGAAGGAAAAAGTATAATCATGCCAAAAAAAAAAAAAAAAAAAAAAAAAAAAAAAAAAAAAAAGTCGCTACAAAATAAGACTAATTACATTTTAGACATCAAGGAATGATTTGGTCCCGTATTTTTCTTCAGAATTCTTTTTGATTTCCATTGTTGGTTGGTTGTTAACTGATTTGAGGTATCGTGGGTTGAATCCCTGATGATCCTCGAATTCACAATTCACGGCAATTTTCAATTTAAATGCAACAGCAATGTAAGCCAAATGTAACCCAAATAAACTACCTATTTACTCGTAGAAGACCTGTATTTGATGTGATGTTCATTTTTACCTCGCCTCAACTAGTTCCAGTGGTTTTTGACGAAGTGATGGCGAATAGCTCTATTTACAGGTTTTTGAACGAAAATAACTATTTTCCACCACTATGCGACGCTGGGACGACACTTGTTAATATAGTGAATTTAGAAATTTATTTCAAAACTCTAAATCAATTACAGCCTGCGATATAATATAAAAAACGTTCCAACCTCGGTCCTGCAGGACCTTAATTCGAACAAAAACAGGAGCGTGTAGTTGGCTGTATGGAGATGGTCACCATCATCTGAGGAAATGAAATATGTAAATATGTAGGTGGGTTGTACCGAAAGGAGGTGCAACATTGTTTGGGGCAGAATCCTCTGATCGTTGGGGACACAACGCCTTGGACTAGCAAGCAATAAAATCACCATTCTCATCACTATTGTGTTTCTACCACGCTGAATAATCGGAAAATTAAATTTTGGATAAAATTAATAATGCGTTGACTAATTATCCATTACGTGTCTCTAATTGTTTGGTCTAAAGGTCAAAACCCCGAAAGTGAATCCAATTTCGGCGAGGCTGTACGTACCGGAGGTGCCTATTCCGGCGTCGAAAACGGAAATTGATCCCGAATATTTCAACGTGGCCCGGGGCCGACCGATAAGGGAGATCTTCAACAGGCACGAGTTCTCCAGAGTGCAGAAGACGGTCTTCTTCAAGAAACTCTTCACTGGCTTCCTTGAAGATGAGGTGAAGAAGCGTCAGGAGCATCACCGCCTCGACATGTGGGAGCTGACGAATATCAGCAGAGAACTAGACCGGGTGATTGAAATAAGTTTCTTAAAAGAGCGTTTTCCGACCTTGAATTGGGGAACATTGCCAATAAAAAGCAATATACCTGTCAAAGTTAATTGGGATTTCATCCTAATTTTTAAGGCAAACTAGTCCACATCAAGCTTGCAGTTTCATGTGATATGTACTGTTTACATTCAACTGTTTATGTTGAAAACACTTGACATGCTGGTGTGTTTGATGACATGTACAATTCAAAGTCAGCCAAAATGCAGACAGCTGACTTGTTTTCAATTCAGTTGAATATTGATGTTATGGGCTGAATTGTAATGAATGGCTTGCTGAGTATGTCCCCGTTCCCGGGCAGGTTAGACAATTATGCCCACCCAGAGGGGTGTCAGGTCTGCATTTACAGACCTGGCTATCCCAAGAGTGATCGAACCAAAACTTCGGGAAGGGGCACTCAGCAAACCATTATAGCAAACCATTTCAGCAAACCATTACCAATGTCTCAATAACGTCTGCTCGGAGGTCTTGATGCTACTCTATTTAACCATCCCATCAGCTTTGAACTTGAATTTACTCCCAATCCACTTATGTGGTCAGTTTGTGGATTTTCAAAATTTAATAGATTATGAGGTTATTTGTTAGAAACTGATCGCAGTCATAGAGTTGGTTAGCTATTCCATTGTACCACCGTTTGAGTGGAAGAGGAGTCTCGAGGTCTCAGCCTGAAGTAATGTGTTAAACAGGTCCAGGCTGACATCCAACGATGGGATGGTAGAAGCTCGAGTCCCACATATGCCTCCAGGTACCTACGAGATCCAAATGCCACCTGTGGATCCTGAGATTCCCCCAACGACCAAAACAAATCCTAGAAAATACGGAGTGCAGAAATTAATCAAGTTTTATATCATTAAACCCACTTACAGATGAAGGCGACTCAGGAGATATTTGCGAACACCAGCCACGCGGAGTCAGTCAATATAGTCACTGAGCAAATGGCCATCAACAAGATACGGGAGAAGAGAGAGGATGAGTTGCTCCGGTGCAAGGGGTACGTCAACGTTATCAAGAGCTCCCTCTACAAGAAAGACGATTTGCTGTCCACCAGCATGTACTGCAGGGACATACTGTTGCAAGTACGTTATATAAGAGTCAGGCTCATTATTATTTAAAGGCATAACGAAGCCAGGTTTGGTGTAACGTGGACCAAATTCTTAAAACACCAAAAATGTATTTTCGAAATTTTGTAATGTGGCTGGAGAGGGTCTGTACAAATCCACATTTGTATTCATGCACTCCTGTCAGTAGACAATTCTGGATCTGCAGGATGGGGTCCATTGGGGACAGCGGTTAAGGTCGTCTGTTCGAATATCAGCGCTCCATAGAAACCCCAAGGGGCGAGGTAATGATCTGGTCAAGTTGTGGTCCTTCCAAGAGGATAGCTGATTATGCTCCGATGCTTGGAAACAGTTGGTTGTGAAGGTCTGGGAAGGAGTGGCTGCTTACTTTACTTTTCTGATGCTGGAACATTAAATAATCAATAATTGATTATTGCTTATCCACTTACTCTTGATTGCTTAGTAGATTACCCTAAGGTATGAAGCTGGACGTAGTCCAAGTAAACTAAGGATTCGGGAAACTGAAGAAACTACTTGGAAGTATGACCAGTAAAAGGATTTCATAAACAAGACCATTTCCTATGCTTTATGTAATACCCAACTTTGTTACAGTTGAGCCCAACGAAATTCAGGAGCGAGTACGAGGACGAAGTGCGGAAATACCGCAACGAATCGCAGCAGCTGGCAAACCGAGCAATCACCATATTTACAGACTACTGCCGCTACAACCCAGATCCGGAACCCGACCTCTTCCTCAACGAAGTCGTCCAAACCTTCGTCAAGCAGCTTCTCTCCTTGGGGCCTCCTAGAATTTACTTCAAGACCAAATGGCAGATCGATTTGGTTTTCCGAAAAATGGAGTTGCATTGTATGGAACAAATGGCCGACCTAGAGCGGATGTACCAGTAGGTGTCTTGAGTAGGTATAAGCAATCAAAGCCCTGCCATCGCAATGCACTGTTAGGCATCTTGTGATTGGCAAATCCCACAGTTAGCTTACCGTTACCTTCAACTCCATTTTACCCTGGCATGAGTCATGGAGTCCAGCACCTGGTGCCCCAAGGCAATCTTGTCTCATCACAACCTCAGCAGGGAGGCACAGAAGTGGCCACCCTGGTCGAGCAACTCCCAACAATATCTTTGATCCATGTTTGATGTCGATCGACTGGTGGCCAATGTACTTACAACAAAACACAATTGTACTCTTATTGTCAATGTTTTTGTAATAACGTGGAATATACGTGGTGAGCAATAGACTGAATATATTTTTGGTTTATTGTCTGCGATAATGAACCATTGGAATCGCCCAAAGAAAAAATTTGTTTAACCCCCCCTCAAAATTTGTTGGTTTACGTTTCAAGACACGTAGATTCAGAAAATCGAATTAAAAAAAAATCCGTCCGTCCGCCGTACGCCGTCCGCGCCACTTTGCCCAGTTAACGTTGAGCTAAAATTACGAAATTTGGTTAATAAAATTTGGTAAGGTATTAATACCTAACAATAAATTATAATACTTTTCACTAGGTACTTGATAAAATTGTTAATAATTAGTGATAATTGATAATAATAATTAATCTAACATTTAGGATCTAGACATTTAGACCTAGTGATCTAGACAGAAGGGTGATCTGTACAAAGAAGATAATGAACCGTTGTGTCAAGAATTTGCAGAGTTTTTTCTCATTGCAAACCTGTTCATTGTGTACCCAAGATCCTTCCCTAAAAGACCTGGCAGCGGGAAATATTATTCAACATGGTTTGAAAAGGGAAAAACAAGTTTTGTAAAAAATCCCAATGCTCTAGGTAGTAGTCGATACCAGTGACCAACATTTTCTTCAGTAGTCGACATGGTTTTGCACTAGTAGTCGACCTACATGTGTTAGAAGTCGACAGTATCACTTGAGTCAGTAGTCGACAGGTTTCGTCATTCCATCGTTTTCGAATTTTACGACATCTAAATAAAATACATTCAACTGTGAATCGGAACTTGAAAATAGATTAATAAGATGTAATAAAGTAGTTATCAGACTTTTTATTTGCAAACAGCTCATTATCAGTCTCAAATTGCAATAAGTACTTAAGTAAAAAGGTATGAAAACTATAGTCGAAAACTCATTGTCAGAAAATTGACATTACAGTTGGGCTTAGGTACCGTAGAATGCCCGGAATAGGGACAGGTTTTAGAGGTTTTCCACAATTATCCTATTGAAAAACTTCATTTTTCTAACCTTGAATCCCCAATTTGCATTCTGCAGAGTATTGCGGACTTAATGGCGTTGGAAAATCGTTAAAAACGATTTTCCTTCGTATTTTTTTTTTATTTTCAAAAAGTGTCCCGATTGAGGGGCATAGGTTCCGGAATAGGGACACACCTTGTTTTTCTTCAAAAACCCATTTATATCACCTATGTTATCAATAGGGATAAGGTTTTTCTTTTTAAAAAACGTTCCACAGCCTCAACTGACAAGTGGGTGGACAAATTATCCCCCACCAGGAATTTTGAACCCTCAGTTCGCCTTGCATGACGAATCAGGACTCGGCGAAGCCAGTCATCAAAGCAGGTGAAATCGAACCATCCTGACGAACTTCGATTGTACCTGGCACCTTCTGGGCCTCCTTCGGTCCAATTTTCATACAGGTGCTTCGAACGGTAAACAACATACGGGGGCAGAAGCTCTCCCTCGCCAGTGCAGGCAAACATCAAGCTGGTTGACGACTTCGTGGTTTTCAGGATTCTATCAGGGTATTTTTGCCCTCTTTTGACGAGTGCCTTTTTGCGCCCAGGATCATCGCTCAAATTAGTTTCGTCTTAATCGTAAATGTGGCTTGGTGGCACTCCATCCAAAGTGGCTTTCAAATTTCCAAAAAAAGCGGCGAGGTTCTCTCTTGAAACAGAAGCACGGGCAAGCTTCACATTTTGGCAGAGTCTTTGGGAGATTTTCCTTCTGTGCCTATTCAAAAAGCCTCTGATCCATTTTTTTGGTGACATGGAAAATGAGAAGATCATGAATACATGACTGTCCCTATTGAGGCTCTCAACAATGAAAAAATGACTTTCTGACGAAAAATCGACATTGTAAGTTATACAAACAACATTTTTAAAACCTGGAAACGGTGTTTGTATCGTGAGATGCCTGGTAACCCAATAATAAGTGCAGAAACCTACCAAAAATAAGCCGTACCCGAGTTCCGAATGAAGTTTTTGGAGGTAGCCTAAACAACAATTTCAACTGATAAGCGTTATCAGGCGCCAAAAGGATCCAAACGCTTCATTTTCTTCTTCTTCTTTGAGGATCACTGAGAAGACATTCCGACGGAACGTTTCCATGCAAAAAGCATGGAATTGCTCTAATGGAATCCTTATGGTCGCTAGTTGTATCTCGTTCTACCAACAGCGTCCCTTTTCAGGATCCAGTCCCTATTCCGGGCATTCTACGGTACCTATTTACATATTTTTTTGACATTTTCATGTCTTTGCTTTGGCACATAAACTGAAACGGGAAAAATTTGTTCCCTTGATTCACCCTTTCCCTCAGATCACGTCAGAACACAAGCGACCAGCGGGCCATTACGTCAGAGCCTATGACGCACGAGCGTATGACGTAAGACGGCTGGCAGGAGGCTAACTAGTACGTCAGAGCCTATGACGCACAAGCGTATGACGTAAGACGGCTGGCAGGAGGCTAACTAGTACGTCAGAGCCTATGACGCACGAGCGTATGACGTAAGACGGCTGGCAGGAGGCCAACAAAGTACGTCAGAGCCTATGACGCACGAGCGTATGACGTAAGACGGCTGGCAGGTGGCCAACAAGTACGTCAGAGCCTATGACGCACGAGCGTATGACGTAAGACGGCTGGCAGGAGGCCAACAAGTACGTCAGAGCATATGACGCACGAGCGTATGACGTAAGACGGCTGGCAGGTGGCCAACAAGTACGTCAGAGCCTATGACAAACGAGCGTATGACGTAAGACGGCTGGCAGGAGGCCAACAAGTACGTCAAAGCCTATGACGCACGAGCATATGACATAATACGGCTGGCAGGAGGCCAACTCGTGCGTTATACGACGAGACCTTTTGTCTCTGCGCCCCCTCTCACACCCACACCGCGTACCTCGTACTTCATTTTGGTTTATTATCTTCGATAATGAACCATTGGAATCGCCCAAAGAAAAAAAAAATTTAACCCCCCCTCAAAATTTGTTGGTTTACGTTTCAAGATACGTAGATTCAGAAAATCGAATAAAAAAAAAATCCGTCCGTCCGCCGTACGCCGTCCGCGGCACTTTGCCCAGTTAGCATTGAGTTAAAATTACGAAATTTTTTTTATGGGTTTCGACCAACCCCACAATGGTCCTCGAAACTTTTCATAACCCTAGGTCAAGGGGAAGGGGTTCAAAACGAATTTTGGTACGACATGGTATGACTATGGTATGGTATATTATTGTATGTATGATTTAGTATAGTACAGTACGGTATGATAGGAAAGAAATGGTATGAGTACGGTGAGAATATGGTATGGTGCCGATTTGCAACACAGTCTGGTATAGACAGAAGGGTGATCTGCACGAGGAAGATAATAAACCGTTGTGTCAAGAATTTGCAGAGTTTATAACCCTGTTTACAACATAAGTTGTGAGTTGCTAGCCAGGTGATTCCATGAGGTTAGGTGCCAACAGTTTTGAGTAAAAACCTAGATCTTCACAGATTTTCTTGTTGTGAAATATTCACTTTATTTCGGTATTAACGTCATCTTCAGTCATGCAAAAAAACTAGTCTACGATTTATCCAGGAACGCTTCAAATACACACATTTTAGGTATCAAAACCAACTGACAGGTTACAACCAGAGTTTTTTTCCGAAGAGGCTTGCCTCTGCTTCGGAGTGTTCTGCCAATAGATTACGAGCTTGTTGTCCTCCCATTTCTTGGTTTGCTGAGTTATATAACTCTTAGTGATCCCCAGGTGGGGTTCAAGACCGATTGTGTAGGACTCCGATCCCTTTTTGGCAAGACGTTCGGCTTCTTCATTGCCCTCAATTCCCTCATGCCCAAGTACCCAGAGCAAAGTCAGCTTGTTGCCCTGGGCGGCCTGGCTGTCCGACAGAATGTAACTTCTTGCACCTTTGAGTTGTTTCCTGGCAATCTCTTGTGCACATGTTTCGATGGCATGGGTTTCTGTATGATAGATGGCCGCAGTACCCAAGGGCTTAGCCAGACTAATGTTTGGGCCCCTGATGCCCAGGCCAGCCATATCACCCATCACAGATCCATCTGTGTACCACACAAATGGTTCAAATTGAGGCATTCCTCTCTTATAGGCATTCACAATCATAAATGATCACCATTAAGGGTAGGTCAAAGTTCATCTTTTCCTTCACTGCGTCGGGAACTGACATAATTGGTTCTGTTTTCATTTTGTCCAGTATTTTCAAGTGATTATCTTTACAAATGGGGAATTAGATCCTCCCCCTTTGCAGCATCCTGATGGCCCCCAGTTAGGCGGTCCTTTGAATATAAATATGCAAAGGAGAGGGGAACCTCTAAAAGAACCTCCAAAAGCTGCTGTGGGAGTTGTATTTATAGCCCCTGTAGTGCCAAGGCATGCCTGCCTCTGAAGTTAGCTAAACCCGAGTTGTGCTGTAGCCTGGCTCGTCTTTGCATCAATACGACTGATGCATATGCGAACATGGGCCTGACAATAGCCTTGTATGCCCATAATGTCATTCTAGAAGAAAGTCCCCATGTTTTGCTAAGCTACAACAAGAGTCACTTGTCAGGTTGTTTTGACTCTTAGATCTGAAGTTTTGTTTCATAGATCGACAATAACAATAAAGTTCTACATAGTCAGTTGAAACAATGACAACAAGATTAAATAATTTCAATCATACTCTAGTGTACACCTTACTTGTAAAAAATTGAACCTTATCAGCCTAACTATCATGTTATTTGTGAAATTTGTGACAGATTGGAAGATGAAATTGAAAGCATCGCTCGGGACGCAAAGAAGTATTACACTACGCAGACAAGTCTGTTGAAACAAGAGATTGAATCGTTCAGAGTCAACTCGGAGTACCAGACCCAGAGGTCTCTCGAACTCGAGAACGACGCGAACTTGGCGATCAACACGTCGTTCAAGGACATCGTCAGTGGAGACGTCTTCATCGAGACACTCGCTCTTGTAGAAGTCCTCTACAACTATATTCTCGGACCGTCTAACGCCAAGTTCGAAGGTCCAGAGATGATGCTGCAGATTGAAGAGGAGCTCCGGGTCGTCGACATACAGATAAATGAGATAGGAAAAGCTAAGTAAGTGAAGGTAATCCAACTAGATGGCCAATCGCTGATGGCGATTCTGGCATTAGGTGGATACTTGTATATCTTGAAATGTTGCTGTTCCCAGTGCCTGAGTCTGCAGCTACTGCTGGTGCTTGGTCTGAAGCTGTGTAGGCCCGGGTTCGACTGCTGGCTCTCTCGAATATTTCTTGCATTAACCTCATAGCCCCTGTCAGCTATTGGTACATTTGGAATCTGGGGGTGTTAGCAGTAAACAAGTACTCAAATCGACGGTGTAGAGCCAGCATTTTGGTCACTTTTCAGCAGAGCCAAAACTCTGGTTGTCAATAGTTTTCTCGTGTACCTGAAGTCTTTCCGAACATTCTCATAGCGTTCTTGTTATGACAGATCGGTATTCACGACCCAGTAAATAAGCTGTTCCCACTGGAAAAGTCTGTATTCTCATTGTGGCTAGGATGTATTGCCGTCACCATGGCGATAGGGTGTGTTATCTGAAATGACACTAGCGCGCCACCTGTAAAGGGTTTGCTAGAACCGTGTACTTCATTGGATCCGCAGTATGCATAACTCATTTTTGATCAAAATGGGCTGCTCTGACACAGTCGAAATATTTTTACCTTGAGATTTCTTACATTTTTAGATCTGATTAGCTAGCTGGGAGTGTTTCTGTACCAAAACGAAAGACATTTCACCACTGAACTTGTTAATCTCGAAATTCAATAAATTTCCTTAACATGCATGTCACCCTAACGTTTTACACATTGGAGAACGACTGAATAGATAAAACGGTATTTGTGCTCGCAAGCTCCTCATATTGAAACACTCGAGTATCTGCCACGTTATCTGAGAGGAGAGTAGCACACCCAATGTACTTAGTGGAAAACTGTAAGGAACTCATACGTAGGTCTGTTATGATTGTTTGGCAGATATCGACTGTACCAAAAGAAAGTGGAGAGGAAGATGATGAAAGAGATGAAGGACGCATTGAAGGCCAAGGCAAGAGACCGTGGAATGCGTACGGCCATAATGAGAATTGGAAATCTTTACACAAGGCCGCCATACGGCCCAGGATGGAGACGAGTCGTCCCGAGGTCTCACCCTTTCCAGAAGAACACCAGGACAGTTCGATCGGAGGAAATGAAGAAGAAGGACGAGAAAAAACTCCACAGGCATCTCCAGGTGTGTAACTGTGTGGCAATGCTACCACGTCTCTGTAATAAGTACAATATTACTCGTACAATTGTTGCGAATATAATTTTGGTACAGTAATGGTTTATAATATAATGTTATGTTCCCGAGTTGAATACCCATAATAGCATTCGTTGCTGTAAACATACCTACTCAGTGGGTGGGGGGTATGTCCTGGTGTGGGACTATAAAGGGAAACGACTCTCGTCTGCTAAGCTATCATATTTTCTTGGACGCTGAGTTCAGTTTAGGTAATTTTTGCAACTCCGTACACATAATTCCGTACATATAATTGAATTGCTGAGACGGTATTCTGATGCTAGCTATGCTTTGAAATAATGTAAAATGAGGGGTGAGAAACCTGTGGAAATTACAATGATTAGATTAGATTGTCGCAGGGGATTCAGGATGGACCAATGCCCATCAGCCGCTCTGAAACCTGGGCTTGTTGTGCGGGAAGTTGCCCTGTAGACCAACCTATATTTAGGCTCTGGGTCGAGTCTACTCCCTCCACCAGACTGATGAACCTCCCTACCTGGTTGTTCACCAAACAGTCACTTCTGATTCAGGGGACCTGAAGATTCTGTATCGTCAAGCTGGACACTCAAAGTGGAGATGAGCCGTTTCGTCCTCGTCTTTGCTAAGTCTCCACAAAAGATCTCCCTTGTACACTCAGCTGTTGTGCAGATATTTTCGGAAGCACCCGAGCCCCGTCAGCATCCCCACCAGTAGTCTTCCATTTCTCTTTGGCAGCTCCAGTGCATCTGAGCTCCTTCTCCTACAAAGTCCTGCGATTGTCAACTTCTCGTAACTTTGTGCTGGAATGCCTTCCCAATGCCTCCTATGCTTTTCCCTCCCCCAATCACCCAAGGAGGATCCTACCGAGCCTTTGGCTATACCCAAGACTGGTTCCGTCCCCACAAATACTGTGGTCACCCCACATCAGGGTGACTTTGTTCTCTATTCCCAGGCAGTTCAGCACTTCCCAGCTCTCCTTTACCAGTGTTGAACCAATACGAATTACTATGATTGTGTGATATAATATGTTTTATATTTTAATCCTAGAAGAAAATCGAGTATTTATTAAGTGAGTTTCATCTTCTTATTGTAGTTGGAAGGAATCTGTGAGCGAGAAGACGTGGAGGCAGAGGTTGAAGAGCTGCTCAACAAATTCACTCGACGTCACAAGAGCTCGATGGTAGGCGACGCGCAATCTACTGAGATGGACAGCTCTCTCCGCAGCTCAGTCAGCAGCGATTCTTTGAATCAAGCCATTCAACCGCTTTTTGATCATCAAGAGGATGAGGTTAGTTAACCTACATTTACTTGGTATCCTACGGACGTTTACAAACACCAGTGGCCCATTCCATCAATATAATCTGCAACTGTTCCCACATCGTACACTGCACTCTACACTCTTCCAAAGAGAACGGACTGGAAGGTTATTACAGGTTATCGTTGCAACGCAACAAACTAACCTCATTCCGAGTTACATTCAGTGTTCCAATCATGTCTAGCAGACTATTAAAACAAATGAGACATTAAGAGAGTTAGAAGTCATTAACCAATCATTCAAGAAGGGCCAATCAATTTGATCAATTTTACAATGTCATGGAAACGAAATGAACGCATTCCCTTCATGATCACTTTTACCGACGGAATTCTGTCCAACCAGAGGAATCGATTGTACGAGTTAATGTGATCATGTGCCAGATGGGCATATCGATAGTAAAAGCGTAAAACCTCGTAAGTCGGATTTTATCGATTTTCTGGTTTTGAGTGGGATGGGTAGTTCTGAAGCCCTATCTGTTCCTAAAACCAGTTATTTATGTCTACAGGTAAGTTTGGAGAAATCGCTATCCCTAGTTCAACTCGGCTACGACTCTGAAGAGGATCTTCTAAGGAAGAACTACGAGAGGAGAAAGCAGCACGGGGAGGACATCCCAGAGCCTGACGTCCTTTACGAAATCAAATCAATCGACTCCAAATTCAACGTCCCAACGAAATCAGAAACGCCGAAACGTACAGACAAAAGACGCGATCACCGACCTGAACCCCGTTCCAGAAATCACCCGCTGAGCTGGCGGTAAAGCCTGTTCACCATCATATCAATTACAGCTCGTCAAAAGTACATTCAATTCGGTGTTGCCATCTTCTTCCTAATTCCAAAGCACCCGTGCAGGAAAAGTGTCCTGTGTTTGAAAGAGTGAGAAGAATAAATGACCCTGTCCACCAGAGATGGGCGTATTCGTATATATGATATATATATTTTGTGTGAATTTTACTAAAATTTACTGTTTTTTGTGGATGTCACTAAAATTTTCCTAATATACCAAGAATTTCACTTAAATTGAAGTTTTTCGACAAAAATCCACATTTTTTGTGAATTTCCCGCGATTCATTTTTTTTTGGTGAGTTTTATAAAAACGTTTGCCATTTATGGATGAATTACACTAACCTCTCTCCTTTTTACTGTAAATTTGACAAAAATTCCCATTTTTTTACGAAACATTTTACTAAACTTTTGGTGTGAATGTTACTAAAATGTTCCTATTTTACAATGACTTAAACTGAAATGCACTAATAAAAACAAATAATTTATTAGCGGGGGTTATTCATTAGGTAGTGATGAATGATGATGGAACGATGAATCCACAAATTGATTTTGCCCTTGTTTTGATTCGTTCCAAGTGGGCCAAATGGGGCTTGAGCCAAGTGGGCAGAAAACTCCAGGAGTCCATCAGGCTTCCTACAGCACCATTAGAGGCATTAGGGTGCCGTCCTCCAATCCGAGGCACCGACATCTGGGTTTTCACTAGTGCGCACTGTGTCACTTCAATGAATAATTATTAATCTGCCGGTTATAATCAACTGTAATGGCGGAAAAAAATAATTACTATACATATAGGTACATTTCGATAGTTTTTTTCAATTTTCGGAAAATTAGGCCTGTTTTGAAGAGCTGTATCTCGGAAACAGATAGTCTTACAGAGTTCATATTGGAAATTGATCACTTCATAATTTCCGTGGTTGATCAGGAGTTAACCTTCATCCGCTCGCGTGGGCGGCAGATTGGCCGCCTTTTCGAATTTTCCCGCGTATGCTCGCTCAAAGTATCGTGATAGCCCCAAGAGCGCCATGTATTCTCTAGTTAATATCTTTACCGCTAGACTACGATGACTTCCGATCGTGGTGGACACGTCAGCCCAGTCAGGACTGCTCCAAAGTTGGGGACATCAGGTTCGAGCCAATTTGCCGCCTACGCGAGCGGTAACGTGGATATAGAATGAAGGAAACGAATGACCCCTACACACACAACAATTTGATAAGTTCTATTTTGAGTTTCAACTCATCTTCCTGAGTATATTTTTGTATTTTAGTAAGTTTGTTTTTTTACTAAAGTTCTAATGTTTTGAACTATGGATAATATCCATCAAATATCAATATTATCAAATATCAATATTATTCTAGTTTTGTTCTAGCCAGCTTTCGTTTTATTTTTATTGTCGAATTATATTTAGTTATTTGTCGAAATTAGGTAGGTATTATTATGATTATATTCAAACTTTTGTTAGGTACCTCCTTTCAATAGAAAAAGGTGCAAACTGCAGAATATTATTTTAGAGCAGAAAACCTTCAAAGACTGAAAATGTGATTTTGATAATATCATATATTATATATCTACGTTCTTATTGTGATTGCCATTATCTGAATAAAGAATTTATGATTAAAATGTGCTGGTAATGTTGTGCTGGAGTTCCCTGGTCAAACTAATTTGAAACACGCAAGTTAAACAAAGAAAAGTAGTGAAAATTATGAAAAATCAAGGGCGGCCAATTTGCCGCCCACGCGATCGGAAGTGTGACTTCAGGAGAGGCGAGCGGGTTTAGGTTAACTAGACGACACAATGTCATGTCATGTTGTCTATGAATAAAATTGTTTCTTTCTTTCTGTGATCTCAAAGGAGTCTCATTTCCCTTTTTTATATTAGTTCACTCTGGTCTCATATTCTAGTAAGATTAGGCTACTTTAATAAGATATTGAGCAAAAACCGAAAAAAGTGCGAAAATTTAGTGTTTTTAATTTTGTGTTGTAACGTGAGGAATCAGTCGGAATAAAATGAGGCATCCAGACTCTTAAAACATAAATTTATTACAATAATTTCCTAAATTGAACACACCTGGTTTTTTTTTGTACATCCAAGATTATATGAGCAGAAAACAGTTCAACTTCTATTATCGTTACCAACTAAAACATAATTGAAATTATACCGTTTAAAACCTGTGGAGTTAAACAACCAAAACTACAGTTAGCCATTTTCAACAGCAATCGGCGTTATAGAAAGTGACATAAGAAGTAGCTACTTCAAAAAGAAGCAACAAAATAATAAACGATGAAGAATAAAACAATATTGCCTACAACTTAAAAGATTTTTTAAACACCACTTAACATAGTAAAAATTGTACTTTGGCAGTCTTTGAAGTTTCAAAATGTAGGAATAGTCCAAACTTTTGTTTCCAATTGGCTCTGAATCGAGTGATTGGCGACATCCCAAAAACAAAAGACGAGCCGATAATAGTATGGACTTGAGGTAGCTTATGTAATTAAAACAAATGAGGTAGATAACGGTTATAGCATTAATCATAATTTAAAAAATCCATAAAAACTAGAAATAAAAAGTTACATATAATAGAACATAAAAAATACAATAGGCAGACCATGAAAATTCAAACATTAGGCAGGGGTTTGGTAGTTTACAAGAATGAACGAAACGGCGGACAAAAAACGGTCAACGCAACTGGGCAATTCAAAACCAGGTTTCATAGTTATCTCAATTCATTATTCCTACAATTTATCCTAAAACAACTGATTTTTATGCCGTCGCGTCGACGTCGGATGGAGCGATTGCATTCTAGAAAAATACAAATAAATTCGCTGAATTACAATGTTATTTTACTTAGTTCACATGTAATTGTTTTATTTCCATAAATTATTTTATTTATTCACCTATGTGTTTTTTTTTTTTTTTTTTGGTTCTAGAAAATATATTTTTCGTGTAAGCATTAGACAAAATTGGCTGATTAATTATAAAATGGATTATAAGTAGGTAACAAAAAATTATGAATTACCCGAGAATGATTCTTGTATTTTGATATTTCTGCGGATTCAAAAGAATAGGCATTGACTATTGAAATGGATGGCTGCCCTGAGTTCCCCTGTTCAAGGGGAGGGTTAGGCAATATGATCGCAATATGGTTAGGCAACAAAAAGATCGAGAACAGGGGCACAGCAGCCATCACAATATGGAGATCAGCATAATATACATGACACCTCAATCTAGCAATGCATTTGGAAATCGACCCAAATAATATTTCCAAATGCATTGCCAGATTGAGGTTTCATGTAGGTACTCGTACAATATTGTCGATTCTAAGCCGGGATTGAGCTATAGGTACTTAACGTTGAACTCGTAGTTGGAGATATTAAGCTTTGGAGGGATACTAAATAGCCCTAGTAAGCAGGTTAAGTCGAATAGTATTAGGACAGTATTCAATGCGACATAGTGGGTACCAATATTGGCTTGATGAGTACAGTTAGGAGGTTGGAGGGCTGTGCATTGATGAGTCTACCAGTTTTTTTTGCGAGGAGATTTTATTTGGCTTTCGAGATTCACAAGATTACGTGTCAAAGCAGTGGGCAGTGGATAGCAGCTCAAACTGGTGGAGTGTCATCGGCAAAAGTAGATTTCAAAGAATGATAGAAAATGAATAGAAGGAAAACATTCCTACGAGTCCGTCAGCTTTTGTTTGCTATATACCTAGTGTCCGGCTCTTCATTCATTTCGAGGTCCAGGTGAGTAAAATTTCAAGACTCCTAAAATACAACATACGCCTAGCTTCGATTAATTAGGCATCTCTTCGCCAAAGATGGCCTGAAAGCATACTTATATTCACAGACGGCTCAGCACAAGAAGATGGCGTTGGTTGTGCTTATTACGATGATACCAGGCCAATCAAACCAGTTCCGCCTTTGGAATAATGTCACCATCTATTCTGCCGAAGCAGCAGCCACAAAGGCCGAAAGCATGCCATTGATCTAGGGGATCCCAGGAAAGCAGTTGGACTCAACTGCGACTCTCAAAGCGTCCTGGCCAAACTACAGAATCTCCTCTAAAATCTCACCATATGAAAGAAAGATATTGAAGAAGAGTCTTGAGATGCAAGAATGCAAATCCCATCCTCGTCGCCACTTTTATATTCTACTGAGAAAGAGGAGAGATGAGGGAATTAATGAGAAAGGGAGAGCAATTAGCACGAGAATTATACGAACAGAACTAACCTTTTATTAATGAATGATAACAGGAAAATCCCACTGTGTCCACTAGCTGTGTGACGGATGTAACCGTTAATGTCACCGGTGATATCAATTCGAGTTTCTCGTGATAATAGTTTACTGTACGTTTTAGATTATAGGAGATAATGGATTATCTCATTAGACCCATTTTGGGTCTCATGGCCCCGAGCCATGAATTCCTTCCCTGGAGCCAATAAGACCCGAAATGGGTCTAACCAAAAAACTTTTATTTATTTATTTTTTTTTTGTTTTTTGAAAAACAGACAAATGTCACATTTCGACAAATGATTTCAACTTAAAATAGCTATTTGAAAGGTTTAGAGGAAACCAACATTTTGGCTTGAGGCTACGGTTCCCTGTATTTTAGCTTGGCAGTCAACGTGTTAAATTCGTGGCTTTTCAATATGTCTCAATTTTCAATCCCCTGGACCTCCCCCTCCCGCCTACATACATAGTGGAATGATTCGGTGACTGAAACACGTCCAGCGAGTAGAGATGAACCTGTACCTTCAGAGAGGTGGATAACATATTATATTCTGTAGAACGCCGAGTGGAAAGAGAGACAATCACCATCTCTTCTAGATGCGTTCAGCTGGAATCTAGCTTTGAGTAATTCAGCTGGAATCTAGAATCGAGTAATCCCGCCTAAGAATCAAGTCCATTTCAAAAGAGCAGCTCAAGTCCTCAACACAAGAATCAAACTTGGGCCGTACAAAATATTTAATATCATTGTCTGGTTGAACCTCAAACGAAAACGTAAATAAACTTGTCAAAATTAATACACGTGAACATAATATGTTATAAAGAAATAGATGAACAACTAAATAATTAAATTTGGCAATTAAAACACGCAGTGAACAAGTGGTAGGTGAAAATCTACAATAAAGAACGACTTAATGTAGTTGCATAGCATGAAATAGGGTTAAACGAAAAACCAACACAAACCGCTGAATCGCATTGTACTAAGAATTCTCCTAATAATGATTTTTCGAATTTGCCTACTCAAATTTATGAGAAATGCGAAAATATTCAACTTGATGCGGCGCTGAAAATCTTCTTTTCTGCGCCTGTACAAGGTTCAAAAATTTATTTGTATTAACTACCTAACAATGGAGATACATTAATTTATAATTCACCTATTGATTTCCATTATTATTATTATTTTTTTTTTTTTTTGTACTTTTAATCTCGAGTTAAATCGAGACTTTGAAAGCCCTAAAGCGGTGAATATTGACCCGAGAAATTTCGAACAACAGCCGCAACAAGACGGAAAACCCCGAAAAAAACAATTTTTCGCTCACATTATGCATTTTCGTACATAATTCACTTTAAAAAAAAACTTCCAGGCGAAATATATTGACGGGTTTCCGCCTCGAAACGGGAAAATATTCGGAGCTTTAAGAGACAGATACGTGATGCGTATTCGATTGTTAAATGGCACGTAATTCGTCACATAACGAACCGTATAACACGAAGTAGGTACGTTCACTTATCTAAAATGGGTGCAACACAACGGCAGACAAGTACCTACCTGTTTAAAATTCAGTACCTATTTGGAAAAATAGAGTCACCAACAGACAACATTTAATCCACAAACATTTGTACCTTAAACACCTACAATTTTTACCCTACGTTTAACATTTTTTTACATCAATATGAGTAAAATTACATATAAAACGAACAACAGTTTCTCTTCAGGGAGCACAACATACTTAAAAACTACTGGAGTACGTAGAAATTCTTTAAAATTATCTAAAGGAAATACTACATCATTAATAGGAAACTCGTAAATTCGTTTACTGGTGTGATCTTTGCCTCTGCGTTATTTGGACACACTGAGTAATTAATTACATCAGACCATCAGCTCAATGTTAATTTTACAGAATTCTATTTCCATCAGCTATTTAGTAGGGCATCTAGTGCAAATTTCTCCCAATTTTTAAAGTCACAGTTTTGAAACATTGGCCGTGACTCTATTAAAATAACTTTATTTATTTAATAGGTAATTTTGATTTATTATCTGTAATAATTTTCACAGCACTTGGGTTCAGAAATTTAGAATTCTCTTAGCTAAAAGTGAATTTTACAGCCAGTAAAGCTGAGATGTAGTCACCGAATTGTTTTTTACACCTTGAATATGAAATTGCACCATTCAACTCCAAAATTTGTGTTTTAAAATTTTTTACGCCATAAAATTGTCATTCCTAATGTTGTAGTATTTTCTCCAAGTATAATTACTCCAAATTCTTACAAGAGAGTTCATATTTTCGAAAATGTTTGCCTTACAATTGATCTAAATATTTGTGTTATTTTTCAAACACTATTATACTCCTTGATTTTTCATTTTTTTTTCGATAAAATGTATCCACCTTGATTACAAAAAAAAGAAAAAAAAGAAAACTTGTTTTAGTTTCCTCGAATAACATTAAAGACATCCTTATTTTATCTTATATGTACAACAACATAGCGAGTATCAGTCTTTACCTTCAATTACAAATTATTACAAAACTACGGAAATGTTGGCTTGAAGTTAGTCGCATGTATGGGCGATTGTCGAAAATGAAAAATTGTGGGTTACTCGCACTAGAAAACACGGTGTTCGAATCGGAACACAACCACCAAACTGAAACGGGCAGTACGGAATTTAGTCTTTAAATTGAGTTAAGGGCACCTGAAGGTGTCAGCAGAAAGTAGTCGTTTCAAGGCAGGAAAATTGGTTTATGGTGAAATGAAAACAAAATTGTTGTTACAGTGAGAATTAGGTCGATGAGAACATCATAGCCTGCATGAAGGGTGATGTTGTGATTCGAACGGTTCATGGTTTATAAAGACCTCGTTTTCATTTTCTAGTAGTTCATTGAATAAAAAAATAAACATTGAATAACCACATGTTTTGTTATTATCTATGATATTTTTCTACCTTCATTTAAGAGGAAGTCAGTTAGGTGGAAAACGTGAGGGAATGGAGAGGGCAGCCCCTGGTAGAGTTGGCAGGAGCACTGACAGTTGGCGTTTGATGTCGGAAAAACTAAAAAGGAAATTCGAAGTTCACGAGATGGACTAGAACAGGTTCAGTAGCGTAGCCAGGAATTTCGTCGGAGGGGGGTTTACAAAAGCAGGGGAATCTGGGGGGAAATTTTTGACAAACAGAGGGTTTTACATTGATTTTAACACATTTCATAATAAAAAAAACTTAATTTTTCATAGAAATATGTTTTAAACTCATGATTTTTAATGTTTTTCAATGTGTCTCAATATTACGGTAGAGTAAGGGTAAGGGTGGGAGGAGTTCCAGGCCACCTGGACCCCCCCCCCCCCACCAATGACTGCGCCACTGATCAGGTTATTGTCCATGTAGTTAGTGATTAATACCCTTTACGTACCAACCAAACTTGAGTCACCAATATGAAATACCCACAATATATCGTCGGTTTACAGGAGAAACTAAGTTTCACAGAAATTTGAATTCACAGAAAATTTCAGAGTTTCACAGTTTTGAGAAATTTGAGTTTGAAGTTCTTCTGATTTTAGAAGTTGGAATGCTTTGGCTCGGAAATAGCTGGAGAAACCGAATTTGAGCCAGTGGTCCTCCATAATGTTTTATTTATACCACGACCTATCTGAATCATGTAATAAGATGTACTAAATGTAGTAAAATTACTATTTTTCTGAAAAGGGCACTTGACTTAATGAATTTATCCAGCCTACGATGACTTAACGAATTTCTCCTGGATAAAAATTTGATATAGCACGACTTAGTTATTTTCTCTTTGCCATTTATGGATGTTTGCCCATCGAAATACCTCAGAATAACTCATTTTGACAATAATTGTTAAAATTAATTATTAATAATAACTGAATTTTTTTTAAATTACGATAAAAGGCATTATTTTTTCTTATCTGCAGAAAAGATCCAAGTTGGCAACTACTATTTTTGAAATTAATTGAGTAATAAGTATTGATAGTTGAAAAAATATTAGTGCTTTTATTCCACTTTTATTTGACCACCAGCGAGTTTCGTCGGTACAAAATTGGAAATCAACTCATTAAGTCCATCGTCGTCTGCTGTTCGAGTGAGAAATCCGTTAAGTCAACTGTAGTATGTTGTTCCAGACAGCAGAAAGTCACTTAGTTAATTTCCCCAGTATAATTTCGACAAAAAAATAGACAAAAAACCGACTGCGCCATTCGAAAGAGCATGAAAAATTAATGTAGGTGTAGCGTATTAATCCGAATTTTGCCAAAAATTGACTTAAGTAATCAGTTTCTCCTGTATGCCGACGATATTATTATGAAGTTGTCAACTAGTTGGAAGATCTCACTAACAACGAGTTGAAGAGGGCAGATATTAGGCAAGTTCGAGCCACCAAAAAGTTCTTTAACCAGTTAATTTAAAATAACTCAAGTGGTCTTATTGGATCTAAGATCTCTTTGATTTTGTGATTTCTCAACCAACAAGAAGACGATAAAAAATGTGATGAACGACTAAAGGAATTATTTTATACATGTAAAAAGTGCTCAAAGTGTGCTCTTCTGTGATTTTTGAGGTTATTGGACATGTTATTCTTGACAACGAATTAAAACATGAAAACATGAGTCTTTTATCAAGTTTTTTTTTCAATCAAAGATAAATTACCTTCCCTTACACCAGATGAGTCATTTTACAAATATAGATCAGTTATACCTATGAAATTTGAATTTGAATTGGTCCAGTCAAAAAGGACCCGACGCGAGTGCTATAGGGTTAAGTTTGTACTGCTACTAGATACAGGTACGAGTAGAAGTTGTGGAAGAAGTAGAGAAGTCCTTCCTTCAAGAGGATTCCGTGAGAAGTAAATTTTCAGGGAGGTAACGGTGAGGTTACCATAAAATAACTTTCATAACCCTCATCTCGACGAGTGAAGAAATTTTTTTAATTAGAAAAAAAAGGTCAGTAACTCGTCGAGGCTGGAACGGTGAAGCGAAAAGTTTCGTAACTGAAAACGGTTGGAACGCCGTACTTATGCGCCGAAATGGGTAGATAACTGGTTAAAGAACTGAAGGGGCAGGAACAGGCCTATTATTTGATGGCGAAGCACATTGTTGGTAAATGAAACAGTTTCATTTCTTTCAACATCAGTTACAGATGTTGAAAGTCAGTGTTGTTTTCTCCAATGATCCAGGAAATCCCGTCTCTCAACGGCGAATGCTTAGGCGTAGGAGGAGTAGGCCCTCAGAAGAGATTCTTCTTCATTAGATGGCTATGAAGCAAACCTAAAAGGTCTGAGTTATATGTGATGCGAGGGTTGCACTCAGCATATAAGAGATAGAAAATTCCACCTATTATGCGCCTAAGCATTTGTCGTTCACTTAACTGTACGGGGATATTTGAAACAGTCGTGAAATCAGAGCTCATCCTCCATGAGGCCTGTTCATATCATCGTCTCCCATCACCAGTAGGTACAGGCTTAGGCAGGGTATGACTATGAGTTCTCCCTCTCCATTCTCACTTTACTGTTATTAACACTGAGGGAACGGCACATGATGAGTCAGGTATAATAAAAACAGGGGAATGTGTTGAATGTGTGATGCATTACTTATCTAGAATTAGTAGGTCATAGTTTTTGAAACTATGAACTATTGAACTTCGTCGTAATTAATTTAACATCAACGCCTATTCATTCTCCAACAACACTCTGTAGTAAACGGAGTAAATATAATAGTTGTGATACTACTGTGGTCTGACTATGATAACAGCTACGCTGCTGAGT
Organism: Stenodema calcarata; assembly: GCA_963920205.1. Classification (NCBI taxonomy): domain Eukaryota; kingdom Metazoa; phylum Arthropoda; class Insecta; order Hemiptera; family Miridae; genus Stenodema; species Stenodema calcarata. Next base: position 4,264,402 of record OY986055.1, on the reverse strand, counting down.
TGGTATTTCACAAAAGCACAATCCCTACAACTACACCCCTTGGTGTGAAATCTTGATGCTTAATTGGTGTAATTATTACTTTGGCTTCAACAAACTGATTCACAGCTTCCTCTTGACCCAGAACTGGTGAAACTTCGTCTTCATCAAACTTATCATACAAACGGTAAAATTCGTCTTATTATTACCGTACAACAATTCCAGGCTTCCATTTCAGCTGATAACTTCGCAGATTTTCTACCCAAACTTCTGTATTTGTGACCATCCACAGGAAAACGTAAATTAGCTTCCGTATTTTGAAATCGGGTTAGTTGTCATTCCTGAGAGACGAGAAGCTTCTGAACACGATGCCGTTTTCAGATTTTCTATATCTTATATATCCCGCTCATTATGCCGCAGTTACCTATAGCTTCCTACCTTTGATGGTTGCTTTAAATCACGAATCCAATGGATATGACTGACATGGCTGAAGCCAAGTCATCTAAGAATAGAATAAAGAAGAATTAGAAATATCATATTGCAGTGAGGCCACCTACCACCTTAGGAGGACTTCATGTCAACCAGTTCACCAGTGGATTCCACCCTAAATTACATTTTCTGTTTGAGCTTCTGGATTTGAAGAATTTACGTAAAATCCAGACAAGCGCCCAAGCTTGAAAGGTTATTTCATCTGGACAAGGTCCCATTTTCCTCAGTCATTATAAACTAACTGGTAAAAATGGAACAGTAGTGAATAAACAAGATCACGTAGTGAATCAGTAGGGTGAATTTAGGTGACCAGAGTCACTAGTTACTAGCAAATTGAAAGAGGATTTATGAGAAGAAATGGTATATACTGTGAAAAAGGGGACGTTTTTGTAAGGATTGTGCTCTGGATGTTAAACGACCTTTTCTTTCCACAGCTCAGTTGGTGCCCTGAGCTGGTTCAGGGCACACTCTTTCTTGGGATAACACGTTCTAATCCAATTGGAGATTGAAACCTAGAAACGATCGTGATCATCATGTGCCGCTCGCTCAGATCATCAGCCTATCAGCCTTCCCCAGGACATAAAGTTCAAGTTGACACGTGGGTAAGACAAAGTAGACTTGGCGGTACGTTTGGCTAGTTGTTCCCCATGATATGGACGTTACTTCTTGTCAGACTGGTTCCCGTTCTTGAGTGACAGTGACGCCAACCCTGTGGACACACCGTCGTCGACTTGACTCCCGTTACTCATGTCTTCACCGCCGCTAGGGCTTGCAGCGGCTCCTCCAGTACTCGGGCCAGACGTCGAGTTCCGCTTCCTCGTTGGACACTCGGCTATCAGATGGTCTTCGCTTTTGCAGTGATGGCACCTCTTGGGCTGCGGGCCGAGCGTGCACTTCGCCGCGATGTGATTAGCGAATTCACCGCAATTGTAGCACCTGGAAAACCAAGAGGAGTTTTTAGAGAGTTGATAGACAATTTTATGGTTGGTTCAGAGACATGAAAACGGCTTGTATCCAAGAATGTGGGAGGAATTGTATCCAGCTCGTGGAAGTGTTCACTCGAGCGAACGAGGATATGCAAAAAATATGCCAGTGGCTCAGCTCCCAGTCCCTCACTATCAACGTGGACAAATCCAAATACATCTTATTTTCCCGTGCTAGAGACCGAGACTCTCACCCTTACAGTCTAAAACTACATTTTTGCGAGGAAAACTGCGTTTTCCTGCGAGGAAATTGAGAGGGTAAGGAGTGCTAAATATCTAGGCATAGTAATAGATGAAAATCTTGACTGAAAAGCAATCATGAGGCTCCTAGTAAGTAAAACCAAGGACTTTATCCATTATATTCTACAATATTAGGAACTACTTATCAACGGCCTTCATTAAAGAACATGATGTCCATGAAGAACATCTCAAGTAACAACCACGTTTCTTCATCTTCAAAGTGCTCCAGTTTGAGAGCGGAATAAGATATAGCAATTCTGACTTCACCATCTTATTCAGCGTGTAAAAACCTTTAAAATAAGGTGTCACTTGACAGACCGTTCCATTTTTGGAAAACTTAAAGTCTCTTGACGCTGCCCAGACCCCGGATCACCTGAGTGGCTCCTAAAGCTAATTTCTACGCTATTCACACTATGAAGTTGTAATTTGGTACTTACTTACCCTCCTTAGGACTATCAATTTCAACAGAAAGGGCCTGTGATCAGCTGAGTTGCTCCTAAAGCTAATTTCTATGCTATTCACTCTATGAAGCTGTAATTTGGTATGTAGCCTCCTTAGGACTTACACTTTAAGCAGAATAGGCCCAGGATCTGCTGAGTGGCTCCTGAAGCTAATTTCTATGCTATTCTCACTACGAAGCTGCAATTTGCTATGTAGCCCCCTTTACATCCACTTCGTTGCTACGTTCAACTTTATCTTCGACTTTATCGAAAGGTCTTGATTTATCTCAAATATCACTACATCTCGAGCTACCAATTTCCTCCTCTACGTATAGCGAGACGGAAACTTCGCTCGACCCCCCAGCGGGAAGACATATCCGTGTAAAAATAAATACAAAATGTAGCCTGGTATACAAAATGCGATCAAATGGTCACCTTATTTTCCTGAACCGTTTACGAGTTTGCGGGCGCCTGTGTGAGCCGGCGCAGTCAGCGCCTTCGGGGCCAGAGACGAGCGTCGCTTCTAGTCCTTTGTCGGAAGTTTTGCATTCAAATTCAACTTCCTCGTCGTCGCCCAAAGATCTGAATCCTGTCATCTGAATGACACTCTGCAAATATTTACGAGAATCATGATTAGCGTGGACGCGAATGATGTTAGTAGTTTGTAACATATCCAAGTGATATTTCCAAATCAATTAAAATGGGATACTTTCGAATTATGATTTTGAAGGGGGTGAAGGGGGGGTCGAGGGGGAGCCCCTCAATTTTGTTGACTTGAACAAATAAAATAAACTTTGATTCTTAAACTTACATTTAACATTGATTAAACGTCTTAGGCTAAACACACCTTATTTTAAGAAATCAATTAGCGGTATATTCTGTTGGAATTTCGTTTGGGAGAAATTTTATTCCTTATTGGACGTATGTTAGCTACCCTGATCCTGTCCTGTGTTGATGATTCGTCTGCGAGGGTGAGACTGTGAGTTTGAAAGCGCATGCGATAGCTCTTCAGTTGAATTATGTTAATTTTAAATGTTTACAAGAAATTCAAGAATACTTTACACGCAAGTCACATTAAATATATTTTATACATTTCATTTGTAGCAGTTGGAGCTGGCTAACTGACAGGAGTACTTGCTAATAAGTAGAATAACATAAGTAGAATAAATAAAATTAAAGATAGGTTTTTTTTTAACCGATATTACCTTTCAACCTATTTTATATTATATATCAACCAACATATTACCTATCAAACTCATATTTAAATTAAATGTTAATTCTCTGAATATATTTTAAAAATCTACAAAAAAATCATTCGTCATTCCTAATTGAGGATTTACACAAATGAATCAACTAATCACTCTGAAACAAATTTTTTCATATTAATTTGTACTAAATATTTTATATCCCTAAAATTTTACACTGCTACTTCTGCTACCACAATGGTTTGTAAAGTTTATTGGATTTTGAGGGTCTCACGGCAACTTCCCACATCGTCATTTGGGCGATTTTTCAGCAAAGCCAAAAAACCATCTGCCAATGACTATGTTTACTGAGTAATTCAGTAAAACAAATCGTGATTTTTAGTGTTACCTAACTTAGGTACCTACCTAACTTATACTCGAGTTATATCGATCCGCCGGGGGAGTTGTGTGTATGTTTCAATAAGAAGGTACCATATTTTAGGTTTAGAATGTCTTTAGTTATTAGGTATTAATATCAACTACATTAATTTGTGTGTATGTTTCAATAAGAAGGTACCATATTTTTTCGGTGCGAAATCAGTATGTGCGCAGTGCCGCCTAATGTTCGTGTAGAGTTGATCCTCCTTCCATAATATTATTTTTGGTGAGGTACTTAATTACTTACTTCGCAAATCTTCAATAGTTCAATTCTGACCACAACTATCTCCACCTCAGTTACTACTAATAGAGTGATAATTATGTTTCTACATAAAACGTAGTCATTTCAAAGCTAATTCGCTGATAAGACTATCAGGTGTCAACTCAACCACAGAGAAGACATTCGAAAAGGGAGTCTTCATTTGGCGCCGTTTTTTTGAACCTCTTACACCTTTTACTTCGTTTACACAATTCCTGCATCAATAATTTTACGAACCCGTGGAAAAAATGCACTGGCTTAATATCAAATTGTCCGATACCCGTGCGTTGCATAGGGTCACATGTCTCAAGAGGCTTTGTATCGAAATTCTGCGCCTTCGGGTGAACGGGAGAGAATTCATCTGTATCGCTCACGAAGCTGATCTTACATCCTCCCAATTACTCACCGTCGGCTCATGGGGCTGCGTATCGAATTTCAGCGCTGTAAGATGAACAGGTTGGAAGTTAAGACTGACGTGATGTAGTAATAATTATTATGGCTACCATCGCGTCCGAAGGCTTGACAACTAAGAGAAGTTATCTGTATCGTCACTAACTAAGGAAAGCCTCGTTCACGATTAGGGTAGCGGGTAGGTATTTGAAATCTAATATCCACAGAACCCATCAGTGCAACTTGCTGATCAACCAAGTTAGAGTTTTATACCTACAGGGTGGATCCAAACAAAACAAAGCTACTCGTATTTTGAAGGTTTAGTACTTATAGGAAATTTTGTGCTGAATAAAAAAGTTCCAGTGAAGTTCCAGTCCACAAATGAGAAAAATGTAAAAAACATCTAGAAATTGTTATGTTTACCCTATTTTCATGTATTACGTAAGTACTCCCAAATGGCTTCATGTCTCGAGACATTAGATCAAAATACGTATCGAAGAGAACCTTTTAGAGCATCAAATTTGGAGTGTAATGGGGCTAAACGAGCGTTATTATCTTAATTTGATACCGAAGTATGATTCAAAAATAATACCAAATCACCACTTTTTTGAATTAAAAAAAAAAAAAAAGAATTTTTCAGAATTTTTGAAGAAATAACTGGTTTTATGTAGAAATGCCTCCATTTTACTAGTTTTCTAACCAATTTTGTCTCCTTTTCTTTGCCCAGTAAGCACATCAGTTTATAGATTGGATCTGACTAAACACCTCAAGTATCAAGATAGAAAGTTTAAATATGCGCAAAAATCCATCTTGGCAATCGAAAAACAGAATCTGGCCACTCTAATGGGGGGTTTTGGGATTGGGGGGGGGGGGGGGGTACCCATAAATTCCCAAAACGAAAAACTAACAAGTGACGCTTCATTTTACAATTTTTTTTTACGCTGAACACGATGGTGAAATCGGAATTGCGATATCTTTCAAACTGGAGCACTTTGAAGATGAAGAAACGTGGTTGATACTTGAGGTTTCTTCATGGCTAGTCTGATCACCATCGTGTTCAGCGTTGAAAAATCTATAAACTGAGGTGTTACTCGGCAAAAAAGAGGAGACAAAATATGTTAGACAGCCAGTAAAATGGAGGCATTTTACATTAAACCAGATATTTCTGAAAAATTCGAAAAATGACTGTGGATTTTTTTCTTCAAAAAAGCCGTCATTATTATTTTTAAATCGTACTTCGGTATCAAATTAAGATAATTATTATTATAACAATCGTTTAGTCCCATCCTACTCACAATTATACGCTCTTAACCCTGGATCACCACCCCTAGGTCGATTCGGCCTAGAAATATTTTCAAGCCTTCAGAAATACATGTCAGAACCACTCCCGGGGCTTGGGCACCGAGTTGTGTACTCTTCAGTTTGTCGTGCTTGTGTTGATGAGGAAGATGATTGTGCAGTTCATATTCCGAGTGAGTGCTGGTTCATTTTCCATTACATAGGAGGTCTAATCGACCTACAGGTGGTGATGACCGCTCAATCCGTGTAGGTCTATTTGACCTGTAGTTGGTAATAACCGCTCATTCTGTGTAGGTAATTTTGACCTACAGGTAGTATTCTCAAAGACAACATCGTTTTGCCCCTCTTGTTCCAAGTACATTTAAACATCCGCACAAAAGCTGCGTGGATTGTGCACAAAGTAACAATTGATTCAGGTAGACTGTAGTGAGGAGTTACCAACAACCTACACCTATGTTTACTGAAAAAAGGAAGAAAACTGAGTTAGGAATAATTCCTAACTATTAATAATTATTATCTAATCTCTAAATTTACACAATTCTTTAGTCAAATGTCCTATTTTTCTTAGTTAACAGCTGTATCTTTGCGCTTCTATTTTGTGTTTTCAGAAATTCAGATGGTATAAGTTACCAATCCAAAAACTAGTGCCTGCCCAGAAAAATGAGGAGATTGAGCTATTCAAAGTTATCTATTTCAAAAATGTTAATTCTTTGAAATTAGAATATTTTCCTTGCTACTCAAAACGTGTTACAGTTCCTACTTGATGTAGTCAGATATACCTAGGTAGGTAAGTAAATGTAATTTACAAACCTACATGAGCAAATAGTCATGATAAAGTAAATAATGGTATGTAATTCCATCATATACCTACGTAAGTAAATGAACTGTGATTATTTAGTTACGTAATGAAGTAAATTTTGCAAGCGCGATTAAAAAAATAAATTTTCTTTTGAAAATTAGCTCAATATATGCATATTTTCTTCTATTGCACAATGGTTATTAAATATTTCCCCTGATTTCTTCGAATTTTCTCCAGAAAACGACGAGTTTTCTTCGTGTAGGTCGAAATGACCCATGGGCGGTAATAGGCGATGGGAACACAAGGTTGGTAATCCAGGGTTAAAGGTTCTTTTCGATACGTATTTTGAGACATAAAGCCATTTGGGAGTACTTACCTACCTAATTCATGAAAATAGGCTAAAAAACACGATTTATAGCATTTTTTACACTTTTTTCATAGAAGGCCTCGATTGTGGACCCATGTTTACTGGGTCTTTTTTATGCCGAATAAAATTCCCTATACAAAGATCTTCAAAATATCTTTGTTTTGTTTGTATCCACCCTGTACCTAATAGATTAGTAGTAGAATTTATCACTGAAGTTTGGAGGCACCTTTCTTGTTATAATAATATTAATGTAGTTTTTCGTTATGATGATTGATTTATCGTTATCTACCTGGTGAACAAATATATCTTGGCCGCCATCGTCGGGGGTGATGAATCCCCAGCCTTTGGCGACGTTGAACCATTTGCAGCGACCTCTTCGCTTCTCGGTACCGACCCCTTCGTCGCCCACGCTCCCGCTTGTCCCTCCCGGCGAGCCTGAAACATTTATAATTATCGAAAATTATTATAACGAACGTACGTATACATATATAACAAAAGTAAATATAGGTAATATAATTATATAACCCCAAATTGGACCCCTACAGGAACTTTTCAAAACAATGTAAGGAGTCAGTCACTACGTCATTTTATCAGTTACTCAGTCATCCTGAATTTGCCAATTTCTTGAAGTATTCTAACAAAAGGGTGATATGGCTTATCCACAATGACATGTAAGTAGTTTGAAGCCATTTGCAATTAGTAAAATTAATTAGCGATTCGCGAAACGCTCGCCATTTTTAGCGAATTCCTGAGGACTGATTGAAACGTTCCTTGATCCAGTAAATTCGTAGTGTCAAGGGCTTTCATGGTAAATAGCGGAACTTTGAGCTTCGTCCCATACCTAATAATTCGTTAAAAATCCACAATCATCCAGCATGGCTATAAGAGCGAATTATCGAAGAAACAACTGGTTTTATGTTAAAAATCTCCATTTTACTGTTTTTAAAATAAATTGAGGGTCTCACGGCAACTCCCCACATCGTCACTTTTGGGCAAAATGAGTAAGAACTCATTATATAACTGTTACGTATAAGTGAGGTACCAACCTGAGTATAAGTTGGGTAACACTAAGATTCCACAATTTATTTTACTGAATTAGTTTTACTGAATTACTGATTATTTTGCTCTGCTGAAAAATAATCAGCCAAAATAATCTTGCCAAAATGACATTGTGGGGAGTAGCAATGAGACCCTCGAAATGTTGTCTCCACTTTTTGCCGAGTAACACCTCATTTCACAGATTTTTCATCGCTGAACACGATGGTGAAGTCAGAATTGCGATATCTCATTCCGTTAACAGATTAGAGCAGACGAACCGCGAAGAACAACTCAAGTAACAACTAAGTTTCATCACCTTCAAAGTGCTCCAGTTTCTGACTTCTGATACACGTATGATTTTTGTGTCTTTCGGGGACGTATTTTGGTAGGTATAGAATGTTATCGAAAATTCAAGTTTTTAAAAATTGTGGACCGAGTATCTTCCTTCAATTCGAAAATTTGTTAAAAGATTTTTTTTTCGGCAAAACCTTTGAAAAATCACTTCTCAAGGACGGATTGAGATAAAAATATGCGGTTGGCGGCATTTTACATTATTCAGGATGTAGTTTTAATTTTAGTAATTCAACGGGTCATACAAAAAAATGAGGCGTTTTTGGGCGCAGAGACTTGAAATTTGGTATGTAGCCTCTAACTTGAATTTAGACTTTAACTTGACGCTGCCCAAGCCTTGGATCATCTGAATGCTATTCTCACAATGAAGCTGTAATTTGGTGTGTAGCCTCCTTAGGACTTTAACTTGACGCTGCCCAAGCCGTGGATCATCTGAGTGGCTCCTAAAGCTAATTTCCATGCTATTCATATTATGGACCTGTAATTTGGTGTGTAGCCTCCTTAGGAGAATAGTCCCAGGATCAGCTGTGTGGCTCCTAAAGCTAATTTCCATGCTATTCACACTATGAAGCTGTAATTTGGCATGTAGCCTCCTTAGGACTTTAACTTGACGCTGCCCAAGCCTTGCTTCATCTGAGTGGCTCCGAAAGCTAATTTCCATGCTATTCACACTATGGACCTGTAATTTGGTGTCTAGCCTCCTTATGACTTCAACTTGACGCTGCCCAGACCCCGGATCACCTGAGTGGCTCCTAAAGCTAATTTCTACGCTATTCACACTATGAAGCTGTAATTTGGCATGTAGCCTCCTTATGACTTCAACTTGACGCTGCCCAGACCCCGGATCACCCGAGTGGCTCCTAAAAATGTGAAAGATCGAACATCGATAGACTCCCATCGATGTTTCGATAGTATCGAAGAACTCACCATCGATGGATCGATAGTATCGGAGGGCAACCATCGATGTAAAACCATCGACCATCGAAGCCGAAACATCGATGTTTCGATAGTATCGACCATCGTTGGACATCCCTAAACCTTTTTTTTTTTTTTTTTTTCAATTCACTTGGCATTAGCGTGAGCCGTAGCCATGAATCCTTTTATTTTATATACTTTCAATATAAATATATCGTATGAAGGACGGTGACAATAATTGATTTACCAAACACAGTAATTCATGGAACAATATACCTGGTATATTAATTTTATTTTTTATTCCTCGTGTCCCTTGTACGTATTTGTTTGTATCCTGCATCGACAGGACAGTAGCTTCACCAAAATCGAAAACACAACAACAAAGCAACACCCTCTGTCCGCCCCAATTGGTAAAACTACCAATTGTACTTGTTTTGGGCAAATGAATAGTGAATCACACACACACACTTGTTTTGTTATCATTCGTTGCAAGGCGGTTAGAAGATATAATTTGTTGAGGTATTGTGATAGTGCTATTTATAGTGACAGAATGTTATATTGCAGTATTTCTTGTCAGCCGTCAGCATGCCACCAAAGAGTAATGCATGCCACCATCAGTTCCCTCAGAAAGGGTGTTCTCGACAGCGGGCCACATTCTAACTCAAGAGAGAAACCGTTTGAAGGGCGATCATATCGATATGATTTCAAAATTACTTTTCCTCCAAAGTTGCAAGGAGGAATATTTTTTCGAGAAAAAAATCCATCTGAACTGAAATTACAATAAATTGTTTTTGATTGATTTTTAATAGTTCATTGTTCGATGAATACCGATATTTTTCCTGATTTTGAAATAATAACTGCCTACCTAGCGTAATAATATTATGTTTACATATTATGTATTATGTGTTATATGTTATATAATATATTATAATATAACATAATATTATTATGTTTTTACACCATCGATGGTTTGGTTTCGATGGTCGATACATCGATACCATCGACGATAGAGAGCCGATGTTTTTCTGTCATCGATGGTGTCCCTCCGATGTTAGCATCGATGACAACATCGATAATGCCCGTTCGATGTTGCATCCCTGATAAGGTTCGTACCAGAAGTGTATCTCGTAGGCTTGCGATGTCAAGGGAGTGAGACGGCAAGGAGGAGGTGAGGGGACGATGATGGGAGGAGGGGGGGGGGAGATGCAGCGTAGCAGAACGGCGATGGTAGTTGTAGCAACAGGAATCCGATGAATGAGAAGAATGCAACGACAACAAGGGGGAAACGACTAGTGGGTTTGTTGACCTTGAAGGTAGCGGCTCACGTGGGAATTCCACGTGGACCATCCCCAGAGCGCTCTACCGGTGCCGGAACGTAACAGGCGGTTTCCTCTTGCGTCGGGCAGATCCCGTCGAGGCGGTCGGTGAGTTCTCGGAGGGAGCCGAGAGGGAAAAGTCAGAGGACGCCATTACGGTTTCGTAGGGTACACGGAAAGGGGTGGGAAAATGTGGATGAAGTGGTCGTAGGGTGCGACGGATACGACCCTCTTCACCTTGTATACGACTCACAGCGAGTTTAGACTGTCAGATCACCCCGCCAAGAGAAAAACACTGATGATTTTCCTATTCAAAGGCTCAGAGTCAGAACGAGAAAATCCACAATCACAACTCCCATCACATCCCATTGCATTCTACAAGTGTATCAGTGATCGTTTTCGTTGATCGTTTCATCGATATACTAAAATTAATCCGTTTTGAATACCCGGAATATTTCAGTAGGGACGTTCGTACTTGGATAAGCATATTCGTTACTACTCGAATATCGAACGAATACCTAGTATCGATATACATGAGTACTCGCAAAAACTACTCATTATAAGAAACTCTGCGAATTCTTGACCAGATCACCCATCTGTCTTGATCACTAAATGTCGAGGATGGATGACAATGCAATGTTATTCACCTTATTCAATATAAGACCGATAATATCGATGAAAAAATATCGATATTCCGATATCATCAAGGTAAAAATATCGATAGGTACCTACTGAAATATCGGATATCGAAAGAAAAATATCTCCGATATCGATGTCCCATCCCAAGTTCAGATGACCCTTCTGACAGAAGAGTTCTGTCTTGATCACTAAATGTGAGCTAAACGTCGAGGATGGATGACAATGCAATGTTATTCACTCGGTTTCTTGTTTGTAAAATTGTTTACACCAATTAAATTTGGATGATGAGTTAGAGTCTTGAAATTGTAAACATGGGTCGAGGATGTATGAAAATGTAATATTCACTTGGTTCCTTGTCTGTAAAATTGTTTAAACAATACCTATTTGTTTAAACAAATTAAATTTGGATGAAATTTTAAACAGGGGTTGGTTGACAATGTAATATTCAGTAGGATTAGAAGATAATAAACCGTTGTGTCAAGAATTAGCAGAGTTGTTTAATTTGATTTTCTTAATCTACGTATCTTGAAACGTAAACCTTCAAATTTTAAGGGGGGGGGGGGTAAGAAATTGTACAAATTTAACATTAAATGTTAGATGAGTTTGGCAGACGATGGAAGTATAAATTTTATACTTCCATCGTCTGCCAAACTCATTTGAAAACTGTAAGACCCCGCGAATGCACCATTTCGGGAAAGTTCACTGGATTGACCAACTGATGAACGCTTGTATCTAACATTCGACGTCTTACAAGATCGAATATCGGGCAAATCATAAATCTGTGTTCTAGGTCGTCTTCCTGAATTTGGCTAAATTCACTCCCTGGGACGTTGATGCGGAATGAACTCGTCGACCGCCCCTTTTCACGTTTAATAAAATCTCCATAACTTCCACGAGGATATCATTAAATTTGGTCAGTGTCTATAATAGCTGACTCCTCGTCTCTGACCCCAACATACCGCAGGGCCTCCCGGATTGCAACAGCTTCACAAGTAAAACTCGAGGCTAGCTTAGGGATTCTACCAGTACCACAACTACCAGTACCAGTACCACAACCTGTGGGTCGAAAAACTCGCAACCACGAACACCCACAACTTTTGACCCACCTGTACAGATCACATATCCACCTGGAGACCTGGTTTGCATGTGGTTTGCGAACTGTGCTGAAACTTTTTTTGAAGAATAGAAGTTGCAGATCTAGAAATAAACATTTGTGACTCCTTAGAAGTGAGGGAATGTGGAACAGCCTAATGTGTTAGGACTACACCGACGATTTCCTCGTCAAATTTCCGATTTATGTTGTTGATACTCAATCGTAATTACTGCAAACGTGTTTCTTTCTACAAAAGTTATTTTTTAGAGTCAAAATTTTCTGTGGCCAAAGAGACCAAATAGATTGCAAAACTTTCTGACTCAATAGTTCATGTTCAGATCTATCAAGAACACTCTGCCAGAGAAACTGTCCACAGAATCAAAGCAAAGTTAGGTTGCTATGGTTGAGCAACAAGCAATATCCTAATCAGGTTCTGGTATGAGGCAGTAGCGAAAAAACCCCAATTAAAGAGAATAATTACTTGGAACCCTGAAGTAATATGACGCTTAGGTACAATACCACCTCGTATTCTACGAAACCAAACGGAAAACCTTACCACACAAACATTTAATGTTACATTTTAATGATTTCCGTTTAAATTATGGTGAATGTTGCCAAGGAGCCACTAATATACTGGAACTATCTTTTTTTTTTGGTGTGTACAAGTTGCAGATTTAGAAATAACCGTTTGTGTCCCCTTCAGAAATGAGGGAATGCTGATTAGGCTGTGCTAGAACTAAACCGACGATTTTCTCGTCAAATCTCCGATTGAATTCGTTGTATTTGTGTATTTAATACTTCTAAAATCTCTATCAAGGACACTATACCACAGAAACTGCCAACAGGATCAAAGCAAAGTTAGGTTCATATGGTTGAGCAACAAGCAAAATCCTTTCCAGGTTCTGGTATGACGCAGTAGCGAAAAACCCCAATTAAAGAGACACGACACTAATCTTACACGAAAGGTTTATTTTCATCCACGACATAATTAGTCGGAACCCTGACGTAAAAAGGATAGTTAGCGCTTGTTTTGGGAAGGTTCAGGAAACACTTCCTTATATTAGTTAAGAGACGTAGTGTCTAATAGAGAGCGAGGTCTGGAGGAGAGGTCTGGGCAGAATAGCTTCGCGTGATGGATGGAATCTACGATAAGAATCATTCGAATTATCATAGTCACTTCATTTGGGCTAAGCCCCCTTCCATTCATGTTACTTATACTGCAGATACCTAGCAGAGTACTGGTCCAAGCACACACCTTGGTAGCAATCAAATAGACATTTCTGTCAAATGTATGTACTAGGAAATACACCTCCTGTGAATTACAACAAAAGAAGTTCTTTCCTCAAGCCCCACCAGCAAGGATAGAGAAGCAGACGTGTTGGAAGGGGCGTTTAGGGGCGTGTGAGTGTTCCTAGGTTATAGTCCTGGCTGTAAAGGTTTGGCAGCAACCAGTTCAGTGAAACTAGTTTTTATTAGCCCCGTCCCCCGCTGGGCCAGTTTTCGGTGGCCAAGAGGTTTTTTGTTCAGGAGTTGGCTCTCGGTCGATTCGGAATTTAGTGGGAAGCCTCGTCCGTTCAGGGATTTCTAGGAAAGCATTTGAATAAAATGAGGTCTGGAAGTAGAAGAGAAGTTTATTGGCGATTTCGTTGGGCCTTCGGGAAAATTAAATCACTACATTTTTGTTCGAACGACCGAAACGAATTACAAACGTTTTACGATTCGGTTACTTGCTTTTTTAAATGAACACAAGAATCTGACGTCATTTTGAGAGGGAACTCACTGGTCTTCATACTAATACATGAACGGTTGTGTAGTGAGATGGAATTAAGAGGCGGATCGGTTGGGAAAGGAAGAAGGTTAGACAGCACAACCTGATCCCTCCCAGTCTAAGCACACTGCAAAAAGGCACATCACAGCCTGCACTAAACCAAACTAGCAAGATTGGTTCCGAAATGACCACCTCCAAACCCAGACCTAACATTTCCGCCTGCTTAAGACCCCAATTCACTAGCCAGCCTATATTGAAAACAGGCTCATAACAGCCTCGGTGATCAACATCAACTATTTACCAACAAGTTGGCTCTCTGCAAGTAGTTCGTATAAACAAACCAGCTCTAGCGGAGCTTTTCCGGAAGAAGGCGAAGAACATCCTACGTTCTTTCAGCCCTTCTCGATTCCTTGTATACCTGTGCCAGTCGATTAGCGTGCCCGTAGTGGGAGTTGTGGCATTTTGAGAGGGAACTCACTGGTCTTCATACTAATACACGAACGGTTATGGAGTGAGATGGAATGTAGAGGCGGATCGGTTGGGAAAGGAAGACAGCACAACCTGATCCCTCCCAGTCTATGCACACTGCGAAAAGGCGAATGATAGCTGCCACAAGTGCGTGCACTAAACCAAACTTTGATTGGTTCGAAATGACTACATTCCTCCAAACTCAGACCTAACATTTCAGCCTGCCAATTCACTAGCCTATATTGAAAACAGGCTCATAACAGCCTCGGTGTTCAACATCAAGTATTTACGAGTACCTACAACTTCGCTCTCTACAACTGGTTCCAACAAACAAACCAGCTCTAGCGGAGCTTTTCCGGAAGAACGCTAAAGACCCCCAACGTTCAGGAACTTCAGCCCTGCTTGAGACCATGTATCCAAACTCTTCAGATATGAAATTCTTCAATTCAACCCCATCATCTCCTCTAAGACCGCGCCGCTGGGGGAACACTCGGGAGACCCGGGAACATCTAGACCAACTTCCTAGGGGAACACTGGGGTGTTTTTAACAGCCTTCGGGAACATCGAGGTGATCTCCCTCATGATTACATTAATACAATCAGACTGTAATATTACATGTCATGTAATATTACATTCTGATTTATGATGTTGAGGGATGTCGAGAGTCGGTCAAATGAAAATTGATTTATGTGCCAACGTTTCGAAGAATATATTTCTTCATCTTCAGGGCAGGTTATGAAATGGAGTTAGACTCCAACAGGGAAGCTCCTTCCTCCAGATCACAGAAGTAATAACTTCAAGTTATTACTTCTGTGATCTGGAGGAAGGAGCTTCCCTGTTGGAGTCTAACTCCATTTCATAACCTGCCCTGAAGATGAAGAAATATATTCTTCGAAACGTTGGCACATAAATCAATTTTCATTTGACCGACCCTCGACATCCCTCAACATCATTCTTACTGACGGTCAACCTAAACCACACACACTCATTCTGATTTATAATTAATGTTGCATTTTATGAGGAGCCGCGCCTAGAAGTCAGATGATTCATAAAAAAACCCGGAGATTCAGATGCAATAGGAATCGATATTCGTTTGCCGAAAATAAGTACACGGAATTGCGTGTACAATGCGGGCGCCTTGAATACATAAGTTATTCACAGTGAGTACTCACGCCATGTTGATTGAAGGGTTTCTACAACAAACATAACAATCTATTCGCCGAAAACTGTAGAATGACGAAGGCAACAAAAACCGTCTGATGGGGTCTTTCGCAAAGTGGCCTACATCCACTTTTTGGTCGAAAATGAGTAATGGTTGATTCTGAATCTTAAAAGCCATGCGGACACGTTGATAAGATGAAACCGTGTCAAAAACGTCTTCATCCTACCTTAAAAGGAGCTTGAAAACCAGGTGTTGCAGCGAAACAGCCTATATCCGTCAGTATGAATGTGTCAAATGGCTCCATATCCAATGGGTTAATCAGATTTCACCAAACTTTGTTCAAAGTTCAAAAATTGTTTACATACAGTCAACAACAGGACCATATTTTTGCCAGTCAGTTGTCGTATTTCGTAGTGATTAGACCAGGAGAGTCTTGTTGTAGGGTAAAGTGCCCTAATATGGCATAGTGCCTAATATGGCATAGTGAGGTTTTGGGGACACTACCGCTTTGCACTCTATCGGGAAACCCATCATCGAGTAGAGTTTCACATAGTAGCCGACAGGGGTGGGTCAATCGGCAGCTAGCAGGTTATGTGAGGTCTACAGAAACAGCAACACGAGTTTGAGTGGTCGCGAAACATTTTGCTCCAGTATTGAGATTGATTTCCGAACCTTAAGGTAAGTGTAATCAAAACTTTTCAATATTCCATCAGATTCAGCAGTTCGTAAGGAACAATTCCTGACCAATGATTTTTTCATGTCGCGCTTTTATCATTGTCAAGATTTCGTGTTGGTGGAAGTGAGTCAATTTCCCCAATATGGCATACTTGTGGAAGCCTAATATGGCATATGCCATATTGAGGTTATGTGTTAGGTTTTCGTTGCTCATTCTTTCACCAAGCAGGTCTAACGAATTTTCATCCATTTCTTCTGCAATAAACAGATGGGGAAAGAGCCAAAAACGACGAAGAAGAGGAAACAATGGGACAAACGGGAAATGCTGAATGCAGTCCTGGCAGTACGAAGCAAGGAAATGGGATATCTGAAGGCATCCAATGCTTTTAAAAAAAACTGGACTGTTTCCTGTAAATAGACACGTTTTCACCAATGTTGACTTCATGACTGCTGAAATTGAAGATGATTGCACACCGATGATCGCTTCTGGCCAAGACAGTTCCATCACAGGAAATGCCGGTGGCATCCCCAGAGCTTTTACATATAATTTGCCCAAGGAAAATTCAGCAGAAAGATAACGAAAGTGGGCCCCAACCAGATGCTTCCACTTCCTCTTCAACACCGTCAATATCAATTTCAGCCCATCAAACTTCAGTTGGAAATCAAAGTCCGTTTGTACTCCCATCTGACATCTCTCCTCTCCCTTCAAGGCCGTCCTCTTCTTCGTCAGCTCGGTCAGGTTCAGCTGCTTTGATCACAGGTTCACCATATAAAAATATATTATTAGAACAACACGAGAAGAAATCTCAAAGCAAACCCATCAAAAACAGAGGTGGTGCTCCTAAGCAGAAACCTGGCAGCAAGAAATGCTCAGTCTCGCACCAGAAATGTTAGGAAGAAAAAACTACAATCCCGCAGCGATTCCAGTTCTGAGAATGAGACTGAGCCCCCTCTAATTGATACGGATGATGACATGGACCCAGAAGACTTGTAAGCTGATGCTGTAGAATGTCCATTATGTTCCGCGTTGTTCACTGAAGACGGCGAAAAGTGGGCACAGTGCTCCCTGTGCTTCAAGTGGTCACATGAAGAGTGTGGTAAAATGAAAGACATATTGTTCTTGTGTCATAATTGTTATCAACACTGAAAAATCAGTCTTGAGCAAGTTTTTCTGGTCAATTTTGTAAATATTTTTGATTTTTTTATTGAGACTTCAAGTTCCTAAGTAAGTAGGACATTTTTATTTGTTCTAAGTCATTTTTGGAACCAAGAGTTACCCAACTATTTACAGAGCACTTCGTTTTTCAAGCTTTAAAAGTTTATTTTAAAAAAAAGCACGTTTTGCAAAACTTTTGTTTTGATACAAGCCCATCCCAGTGATGATCCCCATAATGTCGATGGAATTATCAATATTGATTATTTGGTAGGATATTGAGTATGTAATTTACTTTTTTTGATTGGTTGTCTGTTTTTCAATAGGTAGCCGAATATGGCATACCATGCCATATTAAGAACCCCTTGTATGCCATATTAGGCAACCTTTTTTTCAGAGCATGAAAACGACTTTTTTTTTTAAATCGGTGTTCCACCAGCGATTAGACACTTCCGAGGAAATTCAGCGATGGGAAGTGGCAGAGGGATAGTATACCTAGTATTGTAAACAATTTCCAATAATACATCCCGTTTTTTAAAGGTTTTATGACGGATAAATTTTTTGTATGCCATATTAGGGCACTTTACCCTATCACCAATACCTATCATCTGCTTCGCCAGGACGCGCAAGGAAAAACGTGGGAGATAGAAATAAATGGGCGAGAAATATTAAGAAAAGCGCAAGGTAAGGTCAGTTTTATTATCTGTTCAAAAGCTAACGTTTGATCGTAGTTGTTGACTTCAAAATGTAATTTTAGAAAAATGTACTTTGTTGATTTATCATCTCATCTGTAAACTGCTTTCTGTTCTATTTTAGGTATGCTCCTCCATGACCTCCCACCTACCCTAAATGCGCCCACTTCACCAAATCGTTCAAATGCAGCAAATTGAATGCAATGAAAGATGTTCAGGAGTTTCACCTAAAAGACTAAGACTGGAAGAAGTTCACGGAACCCTACTTACGAAAAACTGCATCTTGGCATTTTCAATTTAATGACGCGAAACGTTTCATCTTGAATAAATCTCGAATGCAAAACGTCCTAGTCAGAGGTGAAGTAAGCTATAATTCTGAGGTACGCAGTGGTAAAATAGTTACTAAGAAAGGAGTAAAACTGGCAAACACTTCTTGTCATCTGCCAGATAGGATACCCTACGGTGTCCCTGTAAAAGGAGCTAAGATTGAAGATGTCAAGAAACTACTTACTAAAGACTTTGGAACACAGTGGCAAACGGTATCAGAATGCAGCTTCTACTGAGATGTGATAATTATTGGTGATGATACCAGCGTCGATGAAGACGATGGTGATCTTTGTGAAGGGCATTCAGAGGACAATGTATTGAGAGTATACATTTTTAATATTATTGTGACATAATTTTGAAGTTTTTTGGAATAATTAATGAATTCAAACATTCATACCATACACTTTATTCCAATGTCCTGTTTGTGAGGTAATAAAAAGATTAACGCCTACACAAGATTTTCATTTTCAGAGATACTACCTTTTTTCGATAAGATAATAAAAAACTGTGGCAATTGGGGTTTGATCACCCCACAACTACCTATATCCACTGGCGTTTGTGGCAGAACTTCCCATATCGGATTGATCATACCAGAAGGTTCCATATCACAACATTGAACATTAATACCGGTTTTAATATTGAACTCACCTTATTACCTTCAATTGTAATTAACATCTGCCACCAAAAACGATCACTGAAAATCGATTGGAACTCAAATTTCAACTTCAAAACAGTTTTTCGCAAATACTGAAAAATTAGCACTAGTGGATATAGGCCCCTTGTGGAACGCCTCATATGAGGTACATGAAGGTGTAATCTCTAGTTGTGGTAGAATGTACAATATTAACCGAGACATGGGATGATTTAACTTTTTTTGAAATCCCGATAAAAACTACAATATTACACTTACTGCATCCGTTATTGCGTCCGTTCCAGGCGGGACCGACTTCTTCGGCTAGATCCATCCTTACAAAACTATTCCCTCCGTCCGCAAACCACGAATGAAACAACGAGCTCGCCCGAAAAAAAACTCGTTTTCGAACGAGCTAGTTCTAGTCGGGCTCCCACCTCTACTCGCATTCTCTAGTTTCCCTCCACGTTGATTTTTTGTTTGTTTTCCGAAACGACATTCAACACGTTTCCCCTCGGGGTTGACCTTTTTTCTAACTCGAGGCTCCGCGACAACCCATTTCGCCAATTAAACTAGATTTCGGGAGGTTTTATATTATGGTCTAGGCGAGGCCGAAAAGGGACCGCTCAAGGACCTCTGCCTGAGGAGTCATTCTTCTGAGAATCCGAAACGACTGATTTTATTGGTCCTTCGATTTTCACTGACGTGTCAGTTAGTTATTGCTGCAGACGAGAGGGAAAACTTGAGATTGTATCCAAACTATCAAAAAAACTATCCAACGTTCGCTGATTACAGCTGAATGACTCCAAGTGTAATTGCCAAGATGGTAGTCAATTCAAGCACACATTTCTGCATTATTATAATTGGTTGTGCTAGTGATAATAATAATTATTCCATCAGGTTATGGGCCTAGCAAGTGTATAATAGTGCTCTGTACGAATTATTCTAAAGAACGTAAAACGATGGAGAGAATTATTCTCTATCTATGACACAATGATAGAGAGAATAGAGTTGAGGGAATGGTAGAATTATTCTCTATCAGGTTATGGGCCAGCACTGTATAATAGTGTTCTGTACGAATAATTATTATTCTAAAGAATGTGAAACGATGGAGAGAAAATAGATGAGGGAATGGTGAAATTATTATCTATATATGACACAATGATAGAGAGATTAGATATGAGAGAATGATGAAATTAGTCTCAATCAGGTTATGGGCCTAGGTCTTGTATCATAGTTCTCTGTACGAATTATTCTAATTATTCTAAATAAAACACTCCAAGACAAATGGCCAGGAAGCTGGTACATCTATACAGATGTTCCAAAAGGAATGGTCGAGCATCTTGTGCATACTACGATGACACGTGCAAAATATCAGGTAGTAAGAGATTATGGAACCAGTCTTCCATGCATTCGATAGCACTTGTATAAGCAGACTAGGCTATCTCTCTGGATGGGCGTAATTGGCTAACCTCCTTGGCTTACAGGGAAAACTCAGCAAATCATTCATTACAGCCTAGATATAAGAGAATGATAGAATGGTATAGAATTGATTGATTGCATGATATTGCTTTATTTACATCATCTTGCAAGATTTAGTCACAAGCAACATTCTTCCACCTAACCAGACTTACACCTAAATACAAAATTTGAACATGTCTACGTATCAAGTTTATAATATTAACCGTAATATGGTTAAGTAGGAATAAACCAGTGAAAATGATTGCGTGAAAGGAATATTGTGTATAAGAGAATGATAATTATGATGATGGTAATATAATTTGAAATGTGTTAAATTGGCCAGTAGTCGGGAGTGTCCAAAGATTATACGAGTACAACAGCTCTTTCTCAGTCTCGCGAACCAAATACTTAAATTGTCAAGGTTATTGTTAACAAGTGCCACTTTTGAGGAAATTCGATCAAATTTGGTTGAGATGTATAAATTTAAGTCGTCTGCATAGAGAATCCTTTTGTAAGTTAAAATGCATCAGAAATGCGATTCAGGTACAGGGAAAAGATTATGCTTGACAGCCTGGTACCTTGTGGAGTACCTCTGTTGAGAATAGACCATTTTGACATGTTGAGATTTGAGGTTCGTACACATTGATAGAATGATAGAACAGTCTCAATCTGGTAATGGGCCTAGCAAGGCTATAATAGTGCTCGGTATGGATTATTCTAAAGAATGTTAGAATTTAGCATAGTTAAAACAAAATGTATTCGAACATTCAATACAAAGCTACTTAGTAGGTAGGTACATCTCAATATAAAACTTTTGACATGGACCTATCTTCAGGGCTGGGGGCCATTCTAAAATCTGTATGACGAAAAAGTCAAAACGTATTTTGAAACCCCTTCCCGGGGTGCTAGTCTTGAAATTCTGTATAAAGACTCTGTTTGGAATCTAGTTTGCTGAAGATCCTCGCCTTCAAGATCGGACCACTATCAAGGGCAGTTTAGAGGGAGGGTGAAATACGTACAAAATTTATTGCTGGTCGACTAATTGACTTGAAATTTTAACCACTCAAACGAATTCTAGAATAAGGTGTTCGTCAGGTCAGATGATTGCTCTGAACTTAGTTGCGGTTTGACCTATCGACTTGAAATTTGAACAACAGCTTCCTTAGTATGGTCTCATACGAATACAAATATCCAACAAGACATTGTTAATTTTTAATATAAAGTAACACTTGTATTGATGCTATAATATATTATGCACTCACTCGGTTTACTGAAAATATATGTAGGTAGGTACTATTAATACATAATTAATAATATAATATAATTATAATAAATAACATTTTTGTTAATGATAAAAAATAGCATTACTGCCAGAAGTAAATAAAGGATACTGTATTAATAAGGAGTTTTCTTTTTCATTAAAAAATACATATCCACAACCTGAACATTTCCCCAGCAAGGAGAAATTCTCCTTATGCAAATTTAAATATTTTATGTACTATACTCGTATAGTGGTTCAAGACTCATAAAAACGTCCCTAAAACCCAAGGATGCATCCCTACAACTAAACAACAACACTAGCAAAACCAATTTTAATAATGCAGGCGGTAATAGTTTCAACAATTTCCACCCTTGAATAATTAGAAGAACTGCCACCAACTGCTGGAGTTACCACTCAGCTGCTGGAATTAAGATTTGTGAAGTGGTTTAGTCAACATATCTGCCACCTGGATTAGGTACTTGAAAAAAAGAAGAATAATTCTATCAAATCCCAGTACGATGTCAACGAGTATGATTTTCCTTTGAGAGAAATTTTGTACAAACGCTGTAATAGTCACTGAATAAAACAATGAAACTTGGCTAAATTGTACAGTAACAACTAAAAAGACAGTTTCAACGACACGCAAACGTCCACTCAAATAAAATTTAATTAGATTTCAAAGCACAAAGCGTAGGTACATTTTAATTTAAAGCGAAAGAACACAAAAAGCGAAAAAGTAAGTCTTGTTGTCATTGACGTACATTTTTCCTGCACTCACGGTAGTCAAAGTTGAAGGTAAAAAATGTCTACTCACAGAACCTTATCCAATGATATGACACTTGTATCTGTACTGCCTGTCAGACGCCACTTACCTGGAAACAAAGGTGAGGAACATTAATAAAAGTCTTACAGTTAATTCTTTGAATAAGAGGGAAATTAAGAACAATTTCGGTATTCTCTTTAACTGTGATCATAACTAGGTATTCTAAGATACGACAAGATATTCGCAATGGGATTCAGTTGGGTTGATATCCCATTGCCGTGCCCTAGATACACTTTCCGATCAATTAGTGCAAAACGCCTGAAAATTACAATTTTTCTCGTTTTGCCCTCAATCGATACAGACATAATTTCTATGTGTGCAATAGAAGGGTCTGGGGGGGGGGGGGATTCAAGGCTCAATATCAGGAGGGGAAGTCACAAAGTACCTAATTGAAAATATCGTTGTTGTCGTTTTGTTTTCAAAACAATGTCGAGAATAACAAGAGACAAGAGCTCATAAATTAAATATTATAGTATGAAATTTTATCTACTTGAAAAATCATACCCTGCACCTCATTTTATGGGTACAAATTACATCCCGTATCCTTTTTGTTGCGTGAAATACTCGAATCTCTAATGACTAGAGCTCGGATCGATATGCGCTTTAAATCCTAAAAATATGCATTAAAACCCATCGAAATATGCATAAATACGCGCTTAAATCCTGGAAAGATGTACTTAAATATCGTCAGTAGCTTGTAATGTGCCCCTGTTCAAGGGAGGTTATATGCCCCAGAGCGGTCGAACAAAAAGATCGAGAACAGGGGCACAGCAACCATCACACTCCCACCTTCAAACAACACCTGGTATGCCAGGCTGTTGTTGATAGAAAAGAGGGGGACTGAAAGTGGTATAGAGTTCCAATCCAGGAAGAACAACTGGAAAACACCAAGGTATACCTCCATCGTAATGGTACTACTGAAAATTACTACTTTTGGAAAACTTAGCTCCTACAAGCATGGATATTGGCAGGGGTGTTATAGAAATATAGAAATTTACCCACGTTGGTAATGTAGAAATAAAGAAAATAGAAGATTGGAGGAGTGAGAGAAATTGAACACTGTCAAGAATTAGAATTGCCAATATAAATGCTGATACAATAAGCAAAATGGATTTGATCCCTACTATTATAATAGTCCCTTCTGAGAAGGCTCCCCAAATTTCAAAAAAGTAGTGGAGGAGGTAGAGGCAAAGCCAGCGCGTATCAGCCATTACCTATCAACCACGTTCTGCTTCCATGTAATGTATGGCTGCTGTGTGCCACTGTTCAAGGGAGGTTAGGCAATATGCCCACCCAGAGGGATATCCGGTCTGTGCTTCCACAGAACCGTCTATCCCCAGAGCGGTCGAACAAAACGATCGAGAACAGGGGCACAGCAACCATCACAAGCTTAATCTGGATTTACTCAAAAAACAACCTGCGTACGGAATCAATCAGTACATAACTGCTGTGCCTTAGCCTATGATTGACCTCGTATTCTCTCAAAGGTTTTGGATAGGTACCATCCTTGAAGATACACGTGACGAGAAGCGTGAACATTTCTTTCAAGCACTTGAATACGTTTGCAAAACGCTGAAAATATGCAGTTATATGCAAAAATATGAATTTTAAATTTTAATTTAAAGTAGGTAGCCGACAAGCACCTAAACATCATAACTCGTGGAGAAATATCAATTTAGGCAGTAAAAAAGTAATATGCAAAATCCGAGCTCAACTAATGACTGTAATTCGGGCTAAAACGTTCAAACAACGGGTAGAAGAAAATCTTACGTAGCTATAATGTAATATATTACATATTATGATCGATCACACAAGTCCCTAAACTGACATAAGTGACAGGAAGGCAATTCAAGTTGTTCGAACGACCATTTTCTCCTTTTGCGCCACCTACAGACAGCAGTCTGGTTGATTTCCTCCCTTCTGGACGTCGGTCTCGTCGTGGACCAGTTTATGAGATCGACTAGACAAAAGTAAAACGAGTCGGTGAAGCTCGAACTGGAGAGAAGTGATGGAGGGCACAAGACGGAAGTTGTACATTAGCTAAGGGACTAGGGATATCAGGTGGTAGAGCGACGCCAGAGTCAATGAACCTCACAAACGGAACTTGCTCTGCCTACTGACGACGAAAAAAAAGGATGAGTCGATTGTTAAGAGACGACCTACATAGAAGAATTACATCTGATTTCGATTGAGGGAACCTTTAAAATAACCTTTAAAATGAGGTGTCACATGTCAGACTGTTTCATTTTGGGAATTAATGGGTAATTCTCCCTCCCCATTAAAACTCCTAAAACCCCCCTCAGCTTATTGAGTTTTCAACGCTGAACAATGTTGAAGTCAGACTTGCGATATCTCATTCCGTTATCAAATTAGAGCAGACTAACCATGAATAACATCTCAAGTATCATCCACGTTTCTTCATCTTCTAAGTGCTCCTGAGAACGGAATAAGATATCGCAATTCTGATTTCAACATCGTGTTCAGTGTAATTTCACCATCCTGTTTAAAAATTGTTGACCGAGAACTACAGCTTTCTTTTCTTTGAAAATTCGCTAAAATGGGGGGAAAAGGGAAAAAAGAATCACTGTTGCACTAAGATAATGAAAGTGAACAGTTTGTCCGAAAAAAGGAGCACGAAAAGTCAAGAGAACAAGGCTGATAGAAAGGTTATATTTTCATTGAACAATTGACGCGTTATTCGCACAAGAAACTCTGAAAACTTGGGAGAGCGTATTAAACAAAAACGTCTGTAAATAACTGACAATAATTGAATAAAGAGTTACGGTTTTCTGAGAGAAAAATACATAACAAAAAAAAGCACAGCAACTTTTGAGCGCAAAATGACTGTCTTTCATCGGACGCGAAAAACTAACTGAACTGGGAGGGGGGAAGAACGGGTGAGGAGGCCAAGGGAGTTTCTGAAATAGTCCGCCAGAGCCCAGCGGACTTGGATCAACGGTCTGCATTGCCTGTTATCCTAAACTACACATCTGAAAAACTAGAACCAAACATTGGCAAATTTACAGTGGCAGTGTCTGTCTCTGAGACTCCAGGTGCAAGCGGGGACAGTGAAGTGCCTGGGGTCGAACATCCTCCCCCCCGATTGAAACAATAAAGTTGGAATGATCTGGAGTTTGCTGATTGAAATCTGGGGTTTTGTAAGCTGTTCAAATTCGTCAGCAGATGCGTCTGATTAGTAGGAAGTTGGTAGTGGGCATAATTTTACCAGTGGTCTGGTTTTAGTTGTGTGTCCATCCGAGACTTCTGCAACTCTTATGATTCCATCTTTTCCAGGCGTGAGTTTCTTGATGCGTTCAAGTTTCCAAGATAGTACGGGCTGGTTGTCTTCAATCACAATGACAAGATCTCCAATCCTGGGAGGATTCTGAGGGGTGTTCCATTTCTCTCTATTTTGCAAAGTTAGCAGATATTCTTTCTGCCATCTGTTCCAGAAATTCTGACACATCTGATTCAC
The DNA here is from genome assembly GCA_963920205.1 of Stenodema calcarata. NCBI lineage: Eukaryota > Metazoa > Arthropoda > Insecta > Hemiptera > Miridae > Stenodema > Stenodema calcarata. Next base: position 4,238,290 of record OY986055.1, on the reverse strand, counting down.
AAGTTTCCACTTGGGAAGGTAGGAGGTGGCTGATTCATCTATTCCAGGAGGGGGTGCTGTCATAGGTCTGTGAATAAGAAAGTGGGCTGGGGTGAGTACATCAAGATCATCTGGTGAGGAAGAAATTGCTGAAATGGGTCTCGAGTTGAGAATGGATTCTATTTTTGTCATGATGGTTAAAAAGGTAAAAATTGAAGGGGTCTGATTCTGAAAATACAATTTCAGTAACCGTTTAGCTGATTTTACAGCTGCTTCCCAGAGCCCACCAAAGTGGGGGGCGTGAGGAGGTATGAATTTCCAAACTGTCCCCTGTCGGGCACAGTGTTCTGTTAAATTGGCTGAATGTTGAGGATCTGTGAAGACAATTCCGAGACGTCTGAGATGATTTCTGGCACCAAGAAAATTGCGACCATTGTCACTCCAAACAATAGCTGGATATCCTCTTCTGGAAGTAAATCTGTCATAAGCCTGAAGAAAACCATCTGTGCTGAGTTCTAGAACTGTTTCAATATGAATTGCCTTGGTGGAAAAACAAACAAAAATGGCAAGATAAGCATCTATGATTTTGGAACCTCTATGACCTGTGATTGAAACTTTGAAAGGGCCAGCATAGTCAACGCCAGTCTGATTGAAAGGTGCAATGAGTGTAGTTCTATCGGCTGGAAGTTGGCCCATTTCTGGCTGAAATGGTTTTGGAGAGAGGGAGAAACATCTGGGGCATCCTGCTAGTAATTTCTGAACTGTATGATGTCCATTAACTATCCAAAATTTCTGTAAAATGTGACCGTAGGTGGCTTTGGGTCCAACATGGAGGCATCTCTCATGGGCGTCTTTAATAATCAGCCTAGTAACTGGATGATTGGAGGGAAGAAGAGCAGGATGTCTGGATTCATAAGGTAACTGGGCGTTATTCAATCTGCCACCAACTCTGATGATGTTTTCTGCGTCTGAAAATAATCCAAGAACTTTGCAAATTCTGAGCTTTGGTCTGGAAAACTGAAGGTCACTGATGATATCGGAGAAAATTGCTTGCTGAGCTCTTTTGGTTAGAGCTAATAAGGCTCTATTCCTTTCTGCTACAGTAAGAGGGCCAGATATTTTAGGTTTTGATTTATCAGCATTATTTCTGAATCTGAGACACCATGATACTAGCTTCTGAAGGGGGTACAGGGAGCTGAATTTATTTTCCAATTTATCTGCAAGGTCTTCGTTTGAACTGGTAGCAGAACAAATCTGTTTTAGTCTTTTTTCTGCTGCAACTTCTGCAATTTCAAGATTTGGTCTTGGTTTGGTAATTGGCCATTTGTCAATTGATTCTGCTAACCATGATGGTCCGGACCACCATGGTTTTTCCTGGGATAACTGCAGTGGAGTAGTTCCACGGGAGGCAATGTCAGCTATATTGTTGTCAGAATTGGTATGATACCACCTGGAAGCGGGAATGTGGTCAAGTGTTTTTGATACTCTGTTACCAACGAAAACTTTCCATAACGGTGGTGGATCAGCTGTGAGCCATGATAAGGCGATCATAGAATCTGAAATAGCAACAATCTGGGAATCTGGAATTTCAGGAAATAAAGGGCGACACTGATTTATCAATTTTCCTAATAATTCTGCTGCCAACAGTTCTAATCTGGGAAGAGATTCTGTTTTGATTGGAGCCAACTTGGCTTTTGCTGAGACCAGAGCGACATTGTAAGGACACAGTTTTCCCGAGACAACATATAAAACGGCTGCATAAGCTTTTTCTGAGGCGTCAGCAAAGCCAACTAGACGCAGAGCTGAGTTGATTTCTGGAATATAACGAGGATGTTGAATATTTGCTAGATGAGGAAGACTCTCAACGAATTCCTCCCATAACTGCAAAATGTCTGCTGGTAGTCTATCGTCCCATCCAAATTTTCCTAAGACAACATTTCTCTGGATGATTCTGGCTTTCACTGCAACAGGGATAATCCATCCCAAGGGATCAAAAATTTGGCCAACTTGCGAAGCCATCTGACGTTTGGTTCGGACTTTAGAGAGAGAATTAATTTGGAATGTGAAATTATCTGATACACTATTCCAGAGAAGTCCTAAAACTTTTGAAAAGTTTTCTGGATCTTTGCCTAGTTCAATTTGACAGTTTGGACTGGCTTGTTGGTCACTAGGAAGGTCGCTGATAGTGTTCAAACAGTTAGACTTCCATTTTTTGAGGGGAAGTTGAGCTGACATCAGAACAGAAATTAATTCATTCTTGAGAGAAATTGCTTCCTCTACTGTATCTGTTGAAAAGTGAACGTCATCAACGTAGGTACTTGTTTTTAAAATTTCAGCAACACGGGGATGAGAAGTCTGAACAGAATTGGCAAGCTCTCTGAGAACACGATTTGCAAGAAATGGAGCTGAGGCAGTCCCATAAGTAACTGTATTTAATGTGTATTCTGCCAATGGCTCTGAAGGTGAAGGACGCCAAAAAATCCTTAATAGGTCTCTGAACTGAGGAGAATGAAGAATTTGTCTGAACATTTTTTCTATGTCTGCAGTCATGGCGATTTTCCCGAAACGAAACTTGGTAACTACATCAGAAATATTCAACTGTAATTTTTGGCCAGTAAGAAGAATGTCATTTAGGCTGAGACCATTAGTTGTAGGTTGACTGGCATTAAATACAACTCTGATTTTACTAGGGGGGTCATCCTTCCTCTTCACGCAGTGATGTGGAATGTAGTAAGTATTTGTATTTTCAGAAGGACAAGATACTTTGGACATGTGCCCCATCTGGTGGTATTCTGTCATAAAATTGCAGTAAGTTTCTCTGAGTTCCGAATTGGCTGTCAAACGTTTTTCGAGGGAAAAGAATCTGCTGAGAGCTGTTTTTCTGGAATCGCCCAATGTGGTTGCACTGAACTTTAAAGGTAAATCGACCATAAACCTTCCATCCCTCATTCGAAGGCAGGATTGTTGAAATATTTCCTCCGCCCTTTGTTCATCTTCGGTAAGTGGGCCAGAACTGGATTCAGATTCTAAGGTGTACATTTTTTCCAAAATTTTAGCAAGCTGTCTGTTAGACGGACCCCCACGAGTCATTACAACGGAGGATTCCAAAGCTAGGGGTGATTCAGAAATTTTAACAACTGTGTTGACAGGCGAAGGAAATTGAGAAGAGTTATTTTTTAGTTTGGTAATATGAATGTTTCGGATTGATTGGCCAAAATGAGATGGGTTTACTGCGTGGAGATTGATGGCACCTGGGTACAGCTGATGAAAATTACCTTCACCTGACGACTGAAATTTTTTCAAAGGTTTAGCATCAGAAGTAATTGTTAACCAGTCACTAGGGTTTGAAGGACTAGTAGACGGAGTTTCTGCAACGTCTGAGTTTTTATATTTGGGTGTAGCTAAAAATGTAGGACTAATTTGGACGAGGTTCGCTTCCTGCAACTCTGGAACACTGGACGCCATCACCCCTTCTGAATCTCTGTCTTCACTATTTTTATCAGACGTGACAAGGGAGGGTGTCTTGGGAATTCCTTCTTGTAACTTCAGATGTCTTGAACGGAATGATTCTTGCCACTTCTGGGATTTTCCTCCGTTGTCTGGGAGGGAAGGAGGAAAATGAACCCTCTTGTTGGAACCTAACTTGACAATGCCCGCACCTAAATACCCAAAGACAGTCGGAATGAAAATTGGAGAATCAGCTGAAAAGAGTTTGGGTTCATCTAACAAAATGATATTTAGAAAATGTCCTGATAAAATTAGGTCAATGGACGCTGAGCGGTTAAAAAATGGGTCTGCTAATTTTTTATTTTTTAGAAAATCATACTTGCTGATATCAAATGAATAATTAGGTAAATCCGAAGTTGGGCGACATAACACAGTAAAAGTAACAATGATAGGACTGCGCCGACGTTTATTAATGTCTGGAAAATGGATTACGGCTTGAGCCTTGCCATGAACCTTATTGGTTGTCCCACCAACACCTGTGAGTTGAGTATCAGTTTTCCTAATAGTTAAGCCCAACATTTTGGCAAAAGAAACTGAAATTATACAACAATCGGAACCAGTATCAATAATTGCCCTGCCTTCCTGACTGGCTCCACCTTGGAGATTAGAAACTGGAACTATAATCGTAGGTATTAAAGAAAAACGTCGGGAAGTTGAAAAACTAGAAATATGCGTACGTTCTTTTAAAGAATTTGCATGAAGTTGCATCTGTTTTTGTACATACCTACGTAAGACTGGAAAATAACGTTTGTTTCTAAATCCAGGAAAAAACATTTGAACATCTGTAAGGGAAGGCAAGCAAAACCGTCAATCAGAAACCGATGGGCCATTCTGACAAAACTTATTTTCAGAAATCAGCTGAAGGGAGCTTTGGGTGGAATCCTCAGAGGGCAAAAGCTTACCTCTCTGAAAGGCAAGATCAGCCTCGTCCTCAGATTCCTCCAACAAAAGCCTCCTCCAGTCCCTAGATCTTACCTCAGGTTCTCTGTGATAGTGGTATTTCAGATCTGGAGTAGGAACGTCTGTGAGTTCTTCCATCCATTGCTGCGTTGTTGCAGGGTTGTTGTAGTGGCGTGCGGCTGGTCTAGTAGGTGAAGGGAGAGATCTGAGAGGACTGGGGTTTGTCCAAGAGGATGGCTTTGGACTTGTCTGATCATTCAAGCAAGAAGGTTTTGTAATAACGTCTCGAGCTGCTAGACTGGTTGAGCTATCTTGATTGTGTTGAGGTACAGATGAGAATGGGGTGACGTTATCTGATTTTGATTTAGAACGAGCTTTAGCGCGGTTGACAATTGGCTGAGAGAGACGGTCATTTGGGTTTCCAAAATTATGGAGGAAAAAGTGATGTGGTTGCAGACATTTACCGCAGTTCCGTTTAGCAAAACAATCTTCGGCAGCATGCCTGCCACCAAGGCATCTGGGGCATATATGGCACAATTCAACAAAATTTACACGTTCCTGGAAAGTTTTTGAAAGAAAAAGTGGACAGTTATAGAGTGGATGCCCCTTTTCACAGAACGGGCAAAGGCGGTTTGATGTGCTGGATTTAGATTGGAAAACTGTAGGAGCCGATCTGAAATTGTCTGATTTTGATCCAAGAAGCGACTGACCGTGGCTGCGGATGTCTGATAAATGTTCTGTTTGTGTCACTGTCTGAATTGCGCGCGATCTGTTGACCCGTTCTTGAAGAAAACCGAAAAAGTCATTGAGACTCGGCAAAGTTTTTGTTTTCCCAGCATACTCGTCATAAAAAATTTTTTGCAAATATGTGGGGATCTTCTGAGAATTCTCAATCATGAGCCAGGTATCTGTGATGTCTGGCACATTCAGGTTTTTGATTGAACTGGAAGCGGACTCGGCTGATCGCAGGAATTTTAAAATTTCATCAACATTTTCATTTTGCAAATTAGGAACCCTTTTGTAGCGCCCGAACACCGCCTTGACGAGTCTATATTGATCTGTAAACTCCTTCACTACTTCCTGCCAAACGTCTATATAAGCCTTTGGATTGACAGGGTCGGGTTGAATAATCTGAAAATAATTTGGCGGAAGTTTTTCTTTGAGCGCCTGTAATTTTAAGTCGTCTGAGACCGCAGCAGTGTGAATGCATTCCTCATATAGCTTGCGGAAATGCGAGAAATGAAGAATGTTTCCATCAAAGTCGGGAACTGAACTCTTGAGGGAATGAAAATCTGCGAGAGCGTCCCGCAATCTGTTGGCGGTTGGTGGAACTACCTTCTCAACGGTAGGCGCTCCCTCCGCGACGCGGGAATACACATCAAAAATGGCTGTGTCAACTCGGAGAGTGTCGGTGTTCACCTTTTCTATCAAAACATCGGCTAACGTTGCGTCAGGAATTATTTCAAATGCTTCAGAGGCCCATGAGTCGGTCTGAGAGCGGAGTTTATCTGCTTGATTCTGAAAAACTTGAGCAGTTCTCAGGGTGAACGACCTAATAGTCTGCGCATGAGCGCAGAGCGCATCTGACTTTTTCACAAGACTTTCGCCTCTATTCACTATCTGAATTAACGGTTTTTGATTACCTGGCCAAAGAATATTTATAATTCTCTTGAATGTCTGAATAACTGATGCAGTGTCTGTAAGATCCTTAAGCTGTTTGATAGCTGACCTTGCTTGGCTGGCGTTCTCGATTGGCGCGTCCGCCATGTTGCTGTCAACGGTCGGACGGACCTTATGTGGCCTGGAATAACTTTGACACTATTTCAGTATAACTTTTCTGACACTTGACTGCGATGAAATCACGCACAACACTTACTACGCGATTTGATCCCGGTTTGTGTAGGCACCATGAACAGTTTGTCCGAAAAAAGGAGCACGAAAAGTCAAGAGAACAAGGCTGATAGAAAGGTTATATTTTCATTGAACAATTGACGCGTTATTCGCACAAGAAACTCTGAAAACTTGGGAGAGCGTATTAAACAAAAACGTCTGTAAATAACTGACAATAATTGAATAAAGAGTTACGGTTTTCTGAGAGAAAAATACATAACAAAAAAAAGCACAGCAACTTTTGAGCGCAAAATGACTGTCTTTCATCGGACGCGAAAAACTAACTGAACTGGGAGGGGGGAAGAACGGGTGAGGAGGCCAAGGGAGTTTCTGAAATAGTCCGCCAGAGCCCAGCGGACTTGGATCAACGGTCTGCATTGCCTGTTATCCTAAACTACACATCTGAAAAACTAGAACCAAACATTGGCAAATTTACAGTGGCAGTGTCTGTCTCTGAGACTCCAGGTGCAAGCGGGGACAGTGAAGTGCCTGGGGTCGAACAGAAAGACATATCCATAATCTTAAAGGCCTCCCATAAGAGAAATTTGTTTTCTCTTGCCCACAATTTCTCTCGTTTTTAGTCATCAACCCATTTCGTTTTAAACTTTCTCTTCAAAATTCCATCCAATTCACGTATTGCAGAGTGTAGTGTAGTGAATTTGCGGTATTGTGAGAAATGTGTACTTAAATATCGTCAGTAGCTTGTAATGTATGGCTGCTGTGTGCCCCTGTTCAAGGGAGGTTATAGGCCCCAGAGCGGTCGAACAAAAAGAACGAGAACAGGAGCACAGCAACCATCACACTCCCACCTTCAAACAACACCTGGTATGCCAGGCTGTTGTTGATAGAAAAAAGGGGGACTGAAAGTAGTATGGAGTTCCTATCCAGGAAGAACAACTGGAAAACTCCAAGGTACGGTTAACCTCCATCGTAATGGTAATCCTACAAGCATGGATATTGGCAGGGGTGTTATAGAAATATAGAAATTTACCCACGTAGGTAATGTAGAAATATGGAAAATAGACGATTGGAGGAGTGAGAGAAATTGAACACTGTCAAGAATTTGAATTGCCAATATAAATGCTTTGATGCAATACACCTAATGGGTTTGATCCCTACTATAGGAGTCCCTTCTGGGGAAGTTCCTCAAATTTCAAAAAATAGTGGAGGAGGTACTGAGGGAAAGCCAGCGCGTATCAGCCATTACCTACCAAACATGTTCTGCTACCATGTAGTGTACTGTCATCAATACATCTCGTTTTAAACTTTCTCTTCAAAATTCCATCCGATTCACGTATTGCAGAGTGACGTGTGGTGAATTTGCGGTATTGTGAGAATTCTCACATATAAATATTCTCACATTTAAATGTTGTACACGTGCCAGTTGGTTTCACCATGAGTTGCGTAGGGTTTCCGTTTGGTGAGTGAGAAATTTCGTCAACAATCGGTAACAGCACTGGTGTTGAAGGGGGTGAAAACACGGGGACCAGAGTAGGAAGTAAACAGACGGGCGTGATCGTCATGAATTTATCAGTCGGAAGTGGCATCCCGTCCTGGCCTGTTGTCGAGATAACTTGCTGCGCCATTAAATAATGTAAGTGTCACACAACCGTGTCGTCGAATTACATCAGGGCCCTTTTAGGGTCCTACGCCCTTCTCCAGCGCGTCGTGATCTACTCGTTACTATAATTACGTCCGTTTAGCTGTCAGCCCTGGCGATGTGCAACAGTCGATGAAGAATAATCGTGAAATTAACGTCACGTCGGAGTCCCATTTGCAGTACGACACGCTGAAGGGCTTTGAGCATCATGTCAACATGCTCACCGAAAATACATTTCCCCGCATCCAGTTCTAGGCTGTTTGTACTTACGTATTAGTAGGTTTGGTTCAATAACACTCAAATCAGTAGGTACCCTTTGTTGGTGTCTTGGATCTGTAAATATATTCAGATTTCTAGGTCCTCTTTCTAATCTGAAGACGAAACATAGTACAAACCAAGGAAGTGTAAGTATTGAGGTATTTTTTAACTAGACTCAATTGGACTTTCAGATCTGCAGAACGTGAAGTGTCGTAAAAGTTGAGATTGTGTAATTAGTCACATTTGGATCATGAAATGGAAACCAACATTACACAAAGTACCATTTTCAGGTCGAAATATCTTACGGGTGGTGTAGTAAACTCACATATTTACCAACATTTATGGAAACATAAATATGCATTGAAATTCTTGTTATTTATTTATTTATTTATGAAATTCTTGTTATTTATTTATTTATTTATATACGGGCAAGCCCAATTACACTTACAACAGTATCAATGGCAGTTCACTGGATTACTTGAAAATATTTGTTACAATAGAATTAGAGAAGAAGAAAAATTGAAATGAAATACACAATAAGATAATAAATGAAAAAGTACACTGGGAGCTATTAAACGAAATTAAACGGGGAAGAGGCAATTAACTTTCAGAGAGAGGGGAGGGGAGGAGTGGTGAAAAAAGTCAAGTTCGGGGTGGACATTTATCAGAACATTGGCGGAGCGAGGAAGCCGCTGCAGAGGGCTGTTTCTTATGTAATTTGTTGATGGAATATTCTCGGCTACTTTTATATTGTAGTTATTGTGTTGTTGTTGGGGTCACCAGTTAGTAGTTGTGTGGAGATGGGGGCGACGTAAGAAGTGGCGATAGCTGGAGCGGCCGCGGCGTAAGTTGTGGCGATGGAAGCGTGAGCGATGGCAGGGGGCGGCATAAGCGGTGGTCAGAGGAGCGTGAGCGATAGCAGGGGTGGCGTCAGCAGTGGTCATAGGAGCGTAAGTAGTGGCCAGAGGAGTGGAGTAGGCTACAGGCTTGTTCACGGTCCTGTACGTGTTGGCGTAGGAGAAGGGGTTCATTTCCAAAATCGCGGCGTCTCAAGAATCACTTCGAATAGCACGTGTGTCAGTGGGCTTCAGGACACGCCACGACAATACGGGGAAAGACAAAGGAGACGATTCGCGAAGGGATCCATCTGAGAAATCGTCTACGTCTGTGGCGGGGGACATCATCACGCGCCACTCGCTGGTTAGAGTTGCCAGATTGGGCTATAAAGCGCGATTTGGGCTATATTCGGAGGTGATTTCGCGGCGTAAAATTTGGAAACGCGTTTTAGCGCGATTTGGGCTATGTTGGGCCAAAAAATAAAGCGTTTTGGGCGTCACAGCCTTGCTTCGTCAAAATGTTCCCCGAATATCGTTCTTCTTCTTCGCTGCTTCTTGAGGAGGCAAATTCAAGTGTGCCACCATAGTGCTTCAACACCATCTCATACACATTCTCTGATGGAGGTCCTTGAGTGCGCGAAGGAAATCGTCCACGCTGGTCCTTAAGTTTTATCTTTTGGGGTTTTCAACGATTTCTAACGATGTGATTTGCCTTCTAATGCGTCATTATTTAGATGCGTTAAGGAACGCATATAAAACTTTGATTCAGTAAGTAATCTTTAGCTGGTACTTAATTATTTTAGCTCTTTTAAGACTGCGAATTATTTTATCTTTTATTTATACAGATCCATAAAGGTTTCTGCAATAAAAATTGAAGTTTTGATATTATTCATGTCGATTTGTTATTAAAAAAAACGCGTTTTTGGGCTACATCCTAAGATTTGTCGCGCTATTTGGGCTTCATAAGCCCGCGCGGTTTTTGGGCTACTTATATAGAGCAGTATTTTACATGGAGCCCCCAAATAATATGAAACATCATGTCAACAACATTTGATTTTCATACAGAAGGTATCAATATCTATTCCTCGTGTGTAACGGACTTGTACCATTCCATTATTAAATTCACTTTATTGCTAAGTACTTAGCATGTTTCGATTAAATTTCCTTCTCTTACAAAATTTAGTGATAATTGGATTCATTGCCTCACATTAGGCTCTAAAGAGCAGAAGACCAATAATGTCGAATACAATGAAGCCCTTACCTCCCTACCCTTTTTTTTTATTACCACGCTTATATTAGTTTTGGTTCGTGTAAGTCTGTCCGGGTGGAATTTTGGAATCGATTTTAAACTAGCTTCCGTATGAGCTGGAGACTTGAAAATTTAAACTATAGGTCAGAAACTGATGACAATGCAATGTTTTCAGGTCTATAAAATTATTCATTAGTGATGAATGATGATAGTGATGAATGATGATGGAAAGATGAAGCCCTTGTTTTGATTCGTTCGAAGCCAAGTGGGCAGAGAACTCCAGGAGTCCATCAGGCTTCCTACAGCACCATTAGAGGCATTAAGGTCTATAAAATTGTTTAAACAATACCTACCTACATGTTTAAACAAATTAAATGTGGATGATGAGCTAGAGACAATATCGCTCGCATCAAGTAAATGTGGATAGGTACTGACAATATCGCTCGGTTGTTATTGTTACAGTTACGAGATGACTCTTAGCCAATTTATTCATTCCATTTCAACCCCTACCTACCTCTTGCATTTTTGCACCAAATGTTTTTCTCGATATTTTCTCCATTTTCTTTTCTATTTCACTATGAGTAGAAAGGGAGTTTATCCTGATGACGAACTGAGGTACCTCGCTTCTAATAGTGATTTATCTGAATCTGAATACTCTCCTAGTCCTCATCAGAGGAAACCAGCGAAGAGAAGATCGAAGCAACGAAAAGCTGCAGACGGACATATGCTGTTCCAGCAATTGACTTCGATAACGGTCGGGACAGACCCTGTCCCGGATTTCAAGTGCTTACATGCTGTCCCAGCAATATTGACTCGTCAATAACTGATATTTTTACCAAATTGAAAGGGTTAAATGAAGCTTCTAGAAAATTTGACTAGAGGGTTTTGAGGGGTGTCCTAGAGAAAATGGTGTCATTTAACTACCTTCTATGGCCAGAAAAATATCTGCAGGGCCGAATGATAGACCTTTGCTTTTGACGTCGAGTTGGGAACTGCATCAAGTTTTCGTCTGCCCAGAACCCTTGTTTAGAGCGAACCAGATAGTGCTATTTGACCCCAATGCACAAATACTGGGTGGCAGTCGGCTTCTGAAAACCATTCTTAGGGAGAATGAAAAGGAAGTTCCGACCCTTCTTCCTTATTGTGCTGATATCCCCACAGAAATAATCCGTGGGGATATCAGTACGTTTCAAACATCACAGTTTACACATGTAAGCCAGTGTAATCTTCCAAGATTCTCCTAGCAGTACCAGCCACACTGTCAACTGAATGCATGTAATGAATGTTTGGTGTCCTGCACAAGATGTTTCCCGGAGTTATTTATTCCACAATACCCCAGTACGTACTTAGTACGTAATGGTTTTTGATATCTAAACAAATCATAAGTAACATTTATACGCTCTTTGACTAGTATTGTATCTTCTACAATCCCTCAACCAACTGACTCTGGCGTGATGGGATGTTCGAAGACATCAAGTCAGTCCTTGTTCGAAGGAAATGGTGCATAGAAGAGGCTGCGAGGCTCCAGGTGCAGGCCGCATCTGTTACCCGAGTAATTGGACGTTCCCATCCGAAACCCTCAGGGGGAAACCTTCAGGTAAATTCCCTTTCTGTTAAGGCCGACCTCATCCCTTAAAAGTTCCTTTTAGGCACCATATATAAAAAAAATATATATATATATATAGGTATATATTTCTCTTCTTCAATGGTTCCAATGATCGTAAATTCTCCTTACGGACATCTACACAACCGATGTTCTTCCTCCAAGTAGAAGTCTTGAGTATCTTAGCGAGGGTCGACTTTGTGAGTCATTTCCTGTATTTGATCCCAGTTGATTTTTCAATTTATTAAGTCCGAAACCACTCAATATACGTAGTCAGTCACCAGTGTTCCTCTCTTTCTCCACTTACACCGATCACAATGTAAAGGTATAACCAACACGTTTTTAAAATGGACTGTAAAGTATAAATTAATTTTTCATGGCCCTTCTACAATTTTGAGGGAGGATCGTTAGAGGCTGTGGTTATACTTGGAATACTTGGAGAGAAAAACGTGGGGCTCAGCCAGTAAATAATACAAGTAGACAATCCGGATGAATTCACAGCTAATTTCAGTGGACTGGAAATGGGATTCACTGTAATACTAGGAGCTACGAATTTCGGCAGTTGAGCTCGGATGAATTTAGGGTTTGAAATTGATTTTTAAAAACTATTTTCTTGATTATTGACCATTTTGAGCATATAAAAGACCTTGAAAATTTTTCACAAACCGAACCCATTCGTCAGAAATGTATCTTATTGAGTATGAATCCATATCTTGACCAAGTAAAGCAAGTTGTAAAAGGTGGGCAACATGACCTCTGTCCGCTGAAAGTGAGGTGTTCAAACTTGGGTGGGTTTGGTACGTTTCATATTGGAACGAAACGACCCAGATTGGATAATCTGTTGAGTGAAGCCCCATTATGACCTACATATGCAAATACGCCGGAGGTCCGTTTGATGCAAATATCAATAGCTGAGTGCAAAGGTAATGAGATTCCACCAAACCAAATCACAATCCAATTTGAGGAACAGTAGGAAAGGGCAGGTAACTCACACTTTCGTGGGAAATTTTATTGACAAATAATTGATTGTACCGTTCAAAAGTAGAGTACACAAATAAAATGGATCAGCTCTTATTACATACGAAGGTCATGGAACATTTACAAGGAAATTAATAACTTATTCAAAATTAATCATCGAGGATCCACAACCCACTCGTGGAAGCCATGAATTTTGACAAAGAAGCATAGAACGTCAATGTTTTCTTTTTTATTTACATATCCGGGATTTTCTTAATCAAGTTGAAGAATACCTACTTTACGTTTCATTAGAAACACAATTTTTGAAAAAGTTAGACGTCGAATGAAAACAACTCTGTAAAGTCTTGGACAAAATCTTCATCTTCTGTATCACAAATGGGCACAGGAAACTATACCATCCCATTTGAAATTTTCGAGATAGGTATATCTCGAATGTTATACTAATAAATGTTATTCTAATTTATTCAAAAATTTATTGTAAGCTTCTTCTGATTGAAGTAGGGTTATGACAAGTTTCATGGATTCTTGGACTAGTCCGAGGCCGTCACCCAAATTTCATAAGTTTAGGACAACTCTTACTGGGTCAAATGGCGCGGACGGACGGTTTTTTCAAATTCGTTTTTCTGAGTATACGTATGTTGAAAAGTAAACCCTCAAATTTTGAGGGGGAAGAGCTAAAAAAATTTGGTCGAATGATTTATTATTGAAGATAAATGAGGCCCTGGCAAAAATTGTGCACAATATTTTGAAAATGTCGTGTTTGCGCAAAAATATTGAGAGCGTGAGGAGGAAAAAGTTTGCGCAAAAAAAGGGCGTTCAATATTTTTCTGGAAGATTTGAATTTTTTGCGGGCCCGTCAATGTTGTGTAGGTGGGGAGAGCTGTGTGAGTTGAACCGGCACTGAAATATTGTACAATATTTTTGTGTAGTCTGAGGGCCATTTAATATTTTGCATGATACGTTTACTCAAAATATTAAACGTATTTGTTTGCCAATGTAAAAGGCTCTTAATTATCAAAAATTATGCAAATTTAATCGATGTTGTTGCAGGGTTTTCGCCTTCACGAAACGCGTTGATTGGCGAAGGAAACAGTCTCGCGACTCCCACTGTGGCGGGCGCTCGCCGTATCAACTTGGGCGAAACTAAATTCGCCCAAAACGAACAAAAATGGAATCAGATGGGCGGAAAACGGGCGAAAATCGTTGGGGGGAAGGTTACGAAAGGAGGAGCTGAAGAGCTGACTTGTGTATCCCTGGATTCGAGGCTTTGGATTCCACGCGTGCGCAGGGACTTGGGGCTGGGGCGCGGTTCTAACGTCGAATCCCTGATTTGTGAACCCTTCGATGCGGCCGATTTGACGTCTGTGGACGAGGACGATTAACGTTCGTCGTCACCAGAACGTTCGACTGTCGATTTTCTGAGGACGTCAATAATTGGACCGCGTTATGCAAATACCTGGTAAGCGACAAAAGTCGATTTTGAGAAAAACGCGTCCAAAGTTATTACGAAAGTACACTTAGTTTTGGTAGTTACTATGGAAATTAAGGAGTTAAACTTCATATCTGGGAGTGTTTTCGGTGTGCTCTTTCCAGCTGTTTGGTCAAAATCTCAAAAAAATTACTCCAAGTACCATTTTTAAGCTTACCAGGTTTTGAAAAATTCTCCCAGAGCATAAACCTAAATTGCAAAAGCTTGGTAACTCCAATGTATCGCTTAACTGGTAATTGCGAAATTAATTTGAACACGAAATAGAACGTCGATAACAAGGTGAGCGCCAGTTTGTCGATTTGCTGAAGGTTGCAACTTTGTAAGCAATGCAAGGAAAACGCCACCCCTGAGAGGTCACCGGGTTCGGTGTGTCATCAAATTTTTGTAAGTAATCAAACTTGAGGATGATGATAAGAATATAATAGAAGATATAACAATAAATTTGGTTTGAAAACTACACGTTTTACGCCTTTGAATCATTTCACCCTCCCGTGATTTCACCTCCCAGAGGTTATGATTAAACGTTGGTTTCAAAAATCGTTTCAAATAATGTAATTACCTACAACAGTTTTTTTTTTTTTTTTTGCCGAAGGTTTTGTCTTGTCTTTAATATCTATCGAATTTGGAGGTCTAACCTGTGCCTCACCACACTCAACGGGTTGTAGCTCCAAATTCGATAGATATTAAAGACAAGACAAAACCTTCGGCAAAACAGGTGCCGCCAAGAACACCTCACAGGATAATATCATATTATGACGTACGTAGACCAGCAGGGGGTGGATGACGTCAGACAAGTGGCTGGTAAGAACACCTCACTGGATATGATGATGTACGTGGACCGGCAAGGGGTGGATGACGTCAGACAAGTGGCCGGTAAGAACACCTCACAGGATATGATGACGTACGTGGACCGGCAGGGGGTGGATGACGTCAGTCAAGTGGCCGGCAAGAACACCTCACAGGATATGACGTACGTGGCCCGGCAAGGGATGGATGACGTCAGACAAGTGGCCGGCAAGAACATCTCACAGGATATGACGTACGTGGACCGGCTGGGGGTGAATGACGTCAGACAAGTGGCCGGCAAGAACACCTCACAGGATATGACGTACGTAGACCGGCAAGGGGTGGATGACGTCAGTCAAGTGGCCGGCAAGAACACCTTACAGGATATGACGTACGTGGCCCGGCAGGGGTTGGATGACGTCAGACAAGTGGCCGGCATGAACACCTCACAGGATATGATGACGTACGTAGACCGGCAGGGGGTGGATGACGTCAGACAAGTGGCCGGCAAGAACACCTCACAGGATATGACGTACGTGGACCGGCTGGGGGTGGATGACGTCAGACAAGTGGCTGGTAAGAACACCTCACTGGATATGACATACTTGGACCGGCAGGGGGTGGATGACGTCAGACAAGTGGCCGGCAAGAACACCTCACAGGATATGACGTTCGTGGACCGGCTGGGGTGAATGACGTCAGACAAGTGGCCGGCAAGAACACCTCACAGGATATGAAGTACGTAGACCGGCAAGGGGTGGATGACGTCAGACAAGTGGCCGGCAAGAACACCTTACAGGATATGACGTACGTGGCCCGGCAGGGGTTGGATGACGTCAGACAAGTGGCCGGCAAGAACACCTCACAGGATTTGATGACGTACGTAGACAGGCAGGGGGTGGATGACGTCAGACAAGTGGCCGGCAAGAACACCTCACAGGATATGACGTACGTGGACCGGCTGGGGGTGGATGACGTCAGACAAGTGGCTGGTAAGAACACCTCACTGGATATGACATACGTGGACCGGCAGGGGGTGGATGACGTCAGACAAGTGGCCGGCAAGAACACCTCACAGGATATGACGTACGTGGACCGGCTGGGGGTGAATGACGTCAGACAAGTGGCCGGCAAGAACACCTCACAGGATATGAAGTACGTAGACCGGCAAGGGGTGGATGACGTCAGACAAGTGGCCGGCAAGAACACCTTACAGGATATGACGTACGTGGCCCGGCAGGGGTTGGATGACGTCAGACAAGTGGCCGGCAAGAACACCTCACAGGATATGCAAAACATCACGTAGTAATTTTATATAAAATCAATTGGTATTGTCCATTTTCATATTCCGGAGGAAAGTCCAACTCTTCGACGTCAAACCCTTCTACGTCGTCTTCAATTATGGGATCTCCTACGATTAGCCGATACAACCCATGATCGGCCTTCGGTATGTGGTGCATCATGCTTTTGATGTCCTTTAGCTTGGGGATTGAAACTGGCTTCCCATTTGGCCACTGGGGGTTACCAGGTGTTGGCGTAACTGTAGTGCTCGATTTGGCGCTTACCTGGTATTTGCAATGAAGCTTAGTGGCACTTAGTAGGTATTTGAGGAATAAAATGTAAAATTTGGCTTAAAATAAAATTTAAATAAAAACTGCTTGAATAAAGCTTGTAGCTTACTTGATTTAGTTAAATTTAACCAACAATATTTAATTAAATCAAGTAAGCGATACCAAAAACTCGATTTTTGATATTTGTCGCTTACTAGGTATTTGCATCACGCGGTTCAATTGCGAGCGAATACAGGACGGTGTGGATACAAGATACAGAATCACCTACCGATTTTGTAGATCCGTGGGCACCACTGGAAATTAACAACACAACTACGTCTTCAGTGGTGGTTTGAATGGTGGGAGGAGAGAAATCCAAAGTCAAACGATGCCCAAGGCCGTAAACTAGGACTTGATATAATCAATAATTGTATTACTCTCGCCCCCTCAACCTTCAAATTAACAAAATAATTCTCTCTCAATTCTGGAACGTCTCACCTGCACCTCACCTTCATCATATTGGGATTCAGAATACAAAAACCGCCCTAGTTCTCGAACGTTACGCAAAAAGGCGGTCGGCCTATAGGAAGCAGCTGTTGGACTATGCGTGTAATTTGAGCCTAGGGCCTAACGAGATGGGCCAATATGTGATGTCCCTAGCCAATCATTGGAGGCCCAATATTAATTTTTGTGGAGCTGACCACTGGATGCCTGGGGCTCCGGTTCATTTAAACTTCCGACTTAACTGTAACTATAACAACTTCCTTTTCATCAAAGCTGCCTACCAGAATAATAGACTAGGTAGTACTAATTTGGTCGTTTTCAAGCAAACGCGCAACGTGTAACAGCGTAAGCGAGCACGAGAAGTCGCCTTTTTTGGATGGTTTTCGCTCAATAGTGGAAGACAACGTTTGTTACCCCAGTAATTTACGGTAGCTGACTCTTCACGTTACGAATTTACTTTTTCACGTTACGACGAGACGGTTTCCCGTTACGAACCGTTCTTTATGCGAACTGAATTCACCTGTACAAAAATACTATGAAATTTCCACCGCCTAAAACAAATAAACTGCCAAAATATTTCGATTCTACTATTCTATCTAGTACCTATTACTAATGAGGAGTGATATACTTTGTCCTTTCATGTATTGCATTTCAGGCTGATCGAAGGTTTTAAGAATATTCATCTGCGTGACCGGAATTACCTCACAAAAACGCCACACAGTCTTCCACAACGAATAGGGTAAAGTTCCCTAATATGGTATAGTGCCTAATATGGCACTCTGCAATATCTCTCCAGTCATGAGAAGCAGCATGATGGCGAGCAGGTGAGCCATAAACTTCCAGAGGCAGGCCCCTAGGTAAGCAGATCAAAACTTCCAATGATGGCTTCCAGGATGTGTCAAGTGCTTTCGGTGGAGCCATGAAGATTTGAAGGAGAGAATGTTCTTTGGTTTTCCCACTCAGCGGTTTGTGAATACCAAGAAGATCCGAACCAAATTGCAAGTTGATCGGTCGAATAGGAACTGAGTTTTAGATACCTGGAAAACGCGTAACATTCCCGTCGTTTCAACTTGTTTGCATGGCGGGGCGGAACGCTACCACATTCCAAGATTTCCTGTGTGAGGATATTATTTTTAATATTTGAGGCCCTATTCGTCACCGCTTCCTACAAAGTTGTCTTATGAATAGTTTGGAAGATCATCTTCGGTCCACAAACCAAGTTTCAAAATTCTCGGTTAATTTCAATAGAACAATTTAAAGTGCCGGCGAAAGGCGTACGAACAGATTTCCTACCAACAACATTTTTAGGGGATGTCAAAAGAAGGTTTGGTCGATTCCAATGTTTCGGTATTGAAAATAATGTGTTACACACTTGGCAGCCATTTTTTTTAAATCGTTTCTCAGTGTTTGTACACAGACATACGGTGCCACTGGTCCTCGCCACTTCCAGATTTTCAGAGGATGCTTGAAGTCCCCAATTCATAATGATGAAATTTGGGTTTTAGTCGATCGAGGGGAGGGTTCGTATCGAAAACCAAAATACAAGTCAATAACAAGACTTGAAACGCCTAATTTCATAATTCGATTGAGACGGGGACGAAGTAATCAGCCTGTTTTATGTACAAATCGGAAGCGCTTATCGATAAGATACGGACGTACCCTTCGACGTCGTTCAAACAGCAGGGTTATCCATAGCAAGATAAAACTGGTTCCTCACGATAATATCCCACTTGATGTTCAAATAGTGAATTCCTTACAAAACATCCTGAAAAATCTCCAATGGGTTGATCGTCTGCCGATATTTGTCACATTCATACCGATTAACAGCCAAGCCTTTACTACAAAGGACAATACATATCGTAAGGTTCGGTATGTACAGAGGAAGCTCGCAGAATGGCCCATTTCTGGTGTTCACGCAAGTTATTCAGGGGAATAACTACAAAGAAGTGCCTGCCAACGCATACTCAATAAACTAAAAAGTATTCCGGAGCAAGATACTCTATATCACATAACCAAGTATACTTCGAACTTTTGTCCTGTTGTTCCCTAATTTAAAAACTCAGGGATTTTTCCACAACGGTTTATCATCTTCTGTACAAGTCATCCATGTGTCTAGATCCCTATTCTGTGTACAATAAGCTGTACGAAATAATTCGAGAAATGAGCTAAAATATTGTTTGTGATAAGTGAACAGGTGGTTACTCCGTGGGGTTGCCGCTAATTAGCTCAGCGATGGTCTATAATTTATTTATATCAATTATAAATAAAACATTTATATTCATGATTCGTGATATTCATTCGTATTTACGTAATTCTAGGGTTTTCGCTGCCACCCCATTAATTTATAACAGGAAGTACCTGCCACCAAATATTCGAAATGAAGTTGTTCCAACACAAAAAGTACCTCAGAACAATAAACTTTTCCTAGTTCAAAGCTGTTTCCTAGTGTGAACAATGTCCTGTAGTTCCACTGTTTGATTTACTCCCATGTCCGGCTGTACCTTTGAGCTCTCTCTGTGAACGAACAGCTGGTCGAACAAAGCGCTGGGTGGTCTTGAAAAATTCTCTGTACCTATCAAAATCTATTCAAATTCGTGTAAAACTTACTCCGTTCCATATGAAATTTGCCAGATAAAGCGTTTTGAAAAGATGTGCGAAAAACCTCGAGGGTTCTGTATAAAAGAACGAATCCCCATTACATTAGTGAAGTGTCTATACCGAAACTCGAATATCGAAACCACATTAGAATAGTTTCAGTTTCGAGGTTTCTGAACACACGCCTACTCTCCAGGCCCGCCTAATTGGAGCGTTGGAGGGGGGGGGGGGGGGCAAATTCCCCGGACAGCCCGAGAGTAAGAATAAACAAATTTTAATTTTATTACCCCCCTGAGTGAATTGCTGTTAACTTTATCCATAAAGTAAAATCTCGGAATTCGGAGTCCCGATTGTCGAGCTTCCGTCAAATTTGAGACAATTTTTATGAACAACAGGAGATGAGATCGTTAGAAGGATTGCTTGATGTAAAATTATATGTCAGAGACTGACGCCCTTCTGTAGAATAGAATCCACATTCATGCAGCATAGCTATAATAGCGAGTTTTCGGAGAAATAACTGGTTTTATGTAAAATGTCTCCATTTTACTGGATTTAGAACGAATTTTTCATCTTTTTTTGCCAAGTAACGATATCATATTCCGTTATTAACCACGTTTTTTAATCTTCAAAGTGCTCCAGTTTGAGGACGGAATTAGAAACCGCAATTCTGATTTCAACATCTGGTTCAGCGTTAAAAAAACCTTTAAAAGGAGATGTCACTTGGTAGACTGTGTCATTTTGGAAATTTCAAGGGTAATTTTCCCCCTAAAACACCCCCCCCCCCCTTAGAGCGGCTCGAATCTACCCATCTACGAACTTAGCCTTTCGATTACCAGGACAGATTTTTGTGCAAATTTAAACTTTTTGTTTGGAATGACACATACATAAAGATATGACTTCGTATAATTTTCGGTGTAAATTTTCGGTTTTTGGATTCAGAGTAGTCTGAAACGAAATGTTTCGGAAATGCGAGTTTCAGAAATTTTGGACCGAGAACAATACTGCCGCCCTAAGAAAGAAGGTCCTAACTCCATTTTTGTGATTTTCGAGGTTAGGACATATTCATATAAGTAGATTTTAACGAGATCGATCGATTGGACTACGTTAGAGACCCTTTCTCGATCAGAAGTGCTTGAAAATCAACGTTGTAACGGCAGTTCTAACTTCAACGGTGTAGAAAATACTCAGCAATAAAAAAAACTCGTTTTTCTGAAAACTACCTATCAAAATGGAGACAGGACTTTCTTCCTTATGACGGCAAAATAGCTTCCTTTTCTTTGAAAATTCGCTAAAAGATTCCTTTCCCATGTGGTTTCACCTTACCTTTTCTGAGTTTCTGCAAATTTTATGTATTGTAAAATTATTCAGTGAAAAAGCATATTCGTGCATTATATTTGGCTCAAAAGATAGTAAAAACCCTGTTTTCGTAGCTTAATAATTTTAAAAATTTCGCCGGACCTTCAGACTTTTACCCGACAATGTAGACGGGCCTAGAGATGGAGCGGCCCTGCTACTGTCATCGACATCAGTGGTTTATTTGGGGTAATTTGATTTACTTTTCATTACCACAACCAGGCAAGTAAATAGGCTTTAAGTGTGTTGTAGCCTCCGGAATTAGGTACTCCAGGAGCCTTTGGTGGTGAGTAACCTGTTTGAAAGTTTTGCCAGTTGAGTTTCGACTTCGATTTTTCAAGTTTCGGTTTTGAGATTCGAAATTCCTGGTTTTGGCCATGACTAATACACACACATTCTAAGTCGACAAGATTAGTCGAATGCGGATTCGAGGTGCCTCGTCAGACAGACGCGAGACGCCGAAGATGTCCAGCTTCCGGGAACGATACGTGGAAGAGATGACGGCGATACGTTGGGGAGACGAAACTCCTATTTATACCTTCCACAGGCTCCTCGTCACAATGTCATTTACGTTTTCGTGTCTGCTCTATTTCGGTGGGGTTTGTTGAGAAAAAAGAATCCGAGCGCTCTCTCACATACCAATAACTTGAGATGCCATCAAAACTACGGATCTGTGGACATCGGAAGTACCACGAAAATATCGGCCTCGGGATTTGGATATCAAGTATATCGAAATTAACCAATTAAAGGTGAAATTATTGATTCGGTTCATTATTTTTGGCGTTAGCCAGAAGACATAGCCATGAGTAGCTCTGCTGTGGGCTGCACGGCTCAATCAAACCGGGAAATAATCCAAAATTTCCAGAACAATGTGCTGAGAAATGAACGACTCCACCTTGAGCTTGCTCAAGGGTGAAGCAGTGTAGTGAATGCAATATCACCATAAAAGTGAACAAAACTCAGTGATGTGTTTTGAGTATGTAATATGTGCCCCAGTTTCAAGATAATATTATTAGATACTGGGGCGCATATTATTCAAAACTTTGACACATCACTAATATTATTGTTAATGCTTATTACTTGGAGCAATGAAATCTTTCGAAAAAAAAAAGTTGGAACATCTCTGAGTTGAAATGATTAAATTTTTCACACTAATATTATTTTGATGGTTGTTTTCATGAAATACCCAACTTAAAGAACATTTGGAGATTAGCGAATCAGAAGCCGACAGTTAGCCAAAAGCCTCAGATGACGATGGTGTGGGAAATGACCAGGATGCGGCACTTGAATCTTTGAGTCTAGCATATTGCATAGGAATTCGTTCTTATGTATCTGTTTGTTTCTTCAATGTTGCCCTGAACATGATGTCCAAAATCATCGTCGGCCAAAACCAGTTTTTCTCCATATCACGATCGAACCTTATACCCAACTTAAGTAGTATTCAAGTCGAGAAGTTAAATAGTAGGTATGAGTAAAACTAGTGAAATGTCGATATCCGTGGCGGATACTTTGAATTCAAAATCAAATGCTTGCATACGAGTCTGCAACACATTGGGACATTTTGTCTTTAAAGAAGGGATTCAAGGGCCTTCGAACTATACTACATCACCTACCTCAGTAGCGTAGTTGTTATACTTAATTGAAAGGTTCATCATAAATTATGAAGCTTGCATTCGTCTTGAAAATATAAATTATTGAGAATGATCACCTGTGTGTAAACAATTATTTAAACAATCACGCTCATACCGCAGCTTGTCGGCCACGCACTCCGCAGTGGTTAACGTAATATGGTTAGGTAAATCGAGAGCTATCCAACGAGTGGGGAACGATTTTCATGGGTTGGAAAATGAGGAAGTTAGTTTTCGTCAACAGTTTTCGTCAACAATTTTCGTGACGATTTTTTTGTTTGTGTGCCATAGCAAAGACATAAAATGTCAAAAGGTAAATATGCCAACAATGACGGTGACAGAACTAATCATGGAAATGAATGCTGAAATATTTTAAGAAATACAATATTCTCTTTCGATTCAAACTCAAGAATGGACTTTATTATAACCGTTACTCAGGTCACTGTCAACAATTATCATACTGAAGTTGTATCATACTACATTACTCCCTCCTCTTCTTCTTCGCTCCTTCCTTCCGCTCCTTTGGCACCCTCCATATGAGTTTTAATCGAAAAAAAAAAAAAAAAAAAGAAATATTTTAAGAAATACAATATTCTCTTTCGATTCAAACTCAAGAATGAACTTTATTATAACCGTTACTCAGGTCACTGTCAACAATTATCATACTGAAGTTGTATCATACTACAAATGCCTGTTTCTTTCGGCTGGGAATTCCATAAGTAATAATTTCAGATTTATAATAATCACAATTTTGAAGCAAGGACCTTTGCCGCTGCGTACGGTTTTGCTCGCTCACAAGCAGTCCCTTTTACCACCAGGCAAACGTTGAAACTGAGAGAGCAGTTCAAACCTTGAAGAAAATGGTTTTGAGGAAGGACGACTCCCCTCTTGCCTTACTGGAATACCGCACTACTCCTGGTCAATCAGGGTACAGCCCTGCAGAGTTATTTTTAGGAAAAAAATCCCAATTTCAACATCTGAACTTCAACCCAGAACCATTGACCACTGCAACTTCAGTTGGGACGAACGATATGGCATGGAACAAGCCAACAGTTACAACCACAGACATCGTAGAAGCATGGAATCAGACATACCTACGGACCGTACTGAAGGAAGGAGTAGTGAAACAGAAAGTGGCTTCAAGATCCTATACAGCCGCGACCAAGGAGGGGAAATTTAGAACGAATAACACCATGCTCCGACGTTATATCCTTCCAAACAGAACAGCGACTTTCCCCAAGAAGTCACCAAAGAGGAGTAGACGATCTTCAATGATGATTGCACCGCCTCAGCGCGCTGCAGCGGTTGGATTTGTGAACAGAATATTCCTTGGAGGGGGAGATGTATAAGGAATCACTACATACCAGACTAGATGTGTTGCTAGGGAAATGTTGATATGTGACCGGGGGAAAGGATCCTGCGTACATGCGGGATGCTTGTGATCGAACTGCTGAATAAAACTGAGCTCCGGGCTTTGCAAAAATGTTATTTTTCTTACATTCAGACGGACTTGATTTCTCATTTGTTTAACAAAAAACGTAATAAAACGTGAATTGGACAGGATGATGTCCGCCACAGAAACTCAGAACTTGTCCACCCGAGAACGTCTGATTTGGACGGATGTGACACGACGAGGACTCGAGTCCACTGTATTGCTTACATCAGTGACTGTATTTATAGTTCGTATATAACTGTACTTGGCAGGTCGACCATTTGCTGCTCCGACAACGACCGTCACTCAATCTCATCCCTTGGGAACGCTCAACAAAAAATCGACTTACGTCATTCGTGTGTATAAATCCCATCGCGAGACACACAGCATGAAACGGGATTTTGCTGGTAACGGGCCTTCATAAGTTCTTAAGGCCACGAAAGCAGGTGGCGGTCGTGACGATCACAAACTCTCCTCTCCACCTAAGTAGCTGCTAATTGCTCGACGCTACGGTCGGACGGTTATAATTAATTCGTCTATATAATTTGATGGTTCTCATAATTTGAATTGTAAAACTAGTAGTAGAATGATGAACCAAAACCAACGATTTGGATGCCGGATGGATTGAGGCCGAAATCTTCTATCAGCGAATTGATTGGAACCATTTCTGTCATGATTCTACAATTTTATTAAGATACAATACAGATACAGATACAATAAGATACAGATACAATGTATCGTATCTTATTGTATCTGTATTGTATCTTAATAAAATTGTAGAATCAATACATTGTATTCAATACATTGAATACGTTGTATTGACAAACTATGGAAAGAACGAAGGTATCTGAAACATGAACGAACATGAAAATACAAGATCTGGAAGGAATTAAAGTAAGGACCTATGTGCTTCCCTCACTGTCCATTACCATTCATCTCCAGTACTATTCATTACAGTGCGTTTTTGAATGAAGCTAATGTGCGTCAGCTGTAATTTTAACTTATTGTTAGGTACCTATAAGAATCAAAGCAATAGGTACAAAATGTTAGATAAGTCTTTGAGAGTGAGACGCAATTGTAGTAAAACTATTGGAAACTGGTGTGCCTGATAAAGATTGCAGTTTTTGTTATTCTTATTTCCTGCACATCGGAAGTGAGACTGCACAAAAATAGAATTTACAGTATTCCAAGCAAAATACGCTTAAATTCTTAATATTTAATTGGGCAGTGGTGTTACGAAATGAAATTTTAGAACTAGCGTGAAGCCGCAGCCACACATGCGGTATTTGGCAAACTTCGAACAAAAATTCGCCAAATCTCGAGTGTGTGGGCGGGCGTTTGTGTATTTGCCAAATGCCAAGCATTTGCCAAGCGAGTGCTCGCCTCGGAGGCGGTTTCTTTCACACATCAAAAGAGACAAACATTTGTCAAACACCGAACATTTTCCCCAGCCACACTTGTGGAAGAGTATTAAATTTTGTCAAATTTGGGAAGCATTGCGGGTGTGTATTTCCCTTCAGAATGCTGCGGTTCGATTCATATTCAGGCTATCGCTGGATCAACACGTAACGCCTTACTATAATAAATTGCAAATGTTGAAGTACAGCGATAGGAAAAAGCTGGCGTTGGCTACAATGACTTTTAAAATATTAAAATTTCAAACCCCTGTATACCTCCATGAAAAATTTATGTATATGCATGATATCCATAGTAGGGGCACAAGGAATGCTGCTAATATGTTGCGTCCCCTTACATCGAACCTCGTTATTTAATAAGTCATTTGTAGTGCAAGGCATACGATTATACAACGAAAGTAAGGAGTTATTTGATATCGAAATGTCTGTGAGAAGTTTCAAGAATAATATTAAAAAACAACTATTAGGAGGTTACGAATGATGATTTATAAATATGAAGAGTAATAATATGTTATGTTATGTTATGGTAGATGTTATGTAGATAGAAATTAGTGTAGACATTAATGTGTAATGTGTAAATTAATGTAGACATAATAATTAAATAATATAAGAGAAAAGAAAAAGATGACAAGAGAAGAAAGAAGATATAATAAGAAAAATAGATATAATAAATAAATAAAATAACAACGATTGTATTACGAGGAATTGTAAATAATGTAGCCAGGGGAGGAGTAAGAGAGGGCCACTTGGCCCTATCCTACCCCTGGTGGCTAAATAAAAATCTTAATCAATCAATCAATCAATCCTAGCGCCGAGTGGCCATTTCTCCATTTTGTATTTTTGTTTCTCGCAATTAGACGTTCAATTCTCCCCAGCAAGAGATTGAAGTCATCCTCTGACATTCGGCAGAAGTTCTTGAACTTCTCAGAACCAACCTTTGCCAAATCAGCCAACCTGTCTGAGCCATCATAGCTGCAAGAAGTAATAATTTGGGTAATTTCTTGAAGGTCCTTATTCAGGTTGGAAATTTATAAAATTGTACAAACTGTGCCCTGCTCTTGTTTAGGTACAGCATCCATCATCGTCTTCTCATTAGTCTCCTTTTCTTTTTCCCCCCTTTTTTGAAGAAGGAGACTCCCGCACATATCACAAATGGGGCGTCGGCCACAACAACTTCTTGATCCAAAAATATTTGTCCGTGTGCAAATTCAATGGGACTCGACGAATGCCAAATGCTCGGTATTCGACAAAATTTGCAGCCACGTTGCAAAAGCTGTAAGTCCAAATTTTAGTGAAAATAAGGATATAATTGTTCCCGATTAATGGTGGCCATACGGACATGCTGTTGTCAACGAAATTAATTTACGACGCTTCATTCGTTCTCTATGACTGTTTGTAATAACCTGTAAGTTAGGAACCCCCTCCATAAACTTAAAATACGCTGTTTTTTTCATCTCCTGAACAATTATAGTTTTTGGACTTTCAGGCTTTTGCAACGTGGCTGTGGAAATATTCGGTACTTGAAAAATACTGCATGTATGGCTGCGGCTTAACGCCAAAGTTTAGTGTTTTATGATTCCGAACATGGTGAGTTGCAAACACGGATAGAGGCCATTTCGTTTTTGCTTTTTTAAAATGAAAAGGGTACTTTGATTTCAATAGCCAGTCTGCAAATAAGGACTTGTCATTATAATTATGATATACGTATAACAAATATACATACGGTGCCTGCCCCCTGTTTCAGAGTGGGTGTCATTTGAGTTTCCTCGTACCGCCTGAACAGTGTAATTGTGTCTGGTGCGAGTGAGTGACTGAGTTGTATTGTTGCCAAAAGGCTCTTACAACAATCAGGATCGCATTCCCTCGGATTCCCCCTTCGTCCTTGCGAAGGTCACCCTCCAGGACCTGCTTCCCCACCGGCCCCTGCAGAACCAGCTTGCAGTTTCCTTTAGGGGAGACCGCCGCTGGGCCCCTCATTCACAAATCGACTTTCGAGCCGATTGTGCTGTTCGCTTCTGCTCTTCCTCGTGTCCATCTCTGATGTTATTGATTTCCACGGCCCTCTAAATTTCTCGTACGAACAAATGGTGATGATACAATCGACACGAAAATCGCAATAATATAGCGACTTTCGTGTCGATTGTATCATACATATTATGTATCTTTCCTATAAATGGAGAACTTATGTTTTCCATTAATGAATGAAATAGAAAGATCTAGAAAATTTAGATGAGTACATCCAAATTCCAAAGTGAAGTTAATGAACGGATCTACACTGTTAATTTTAGCATGATATGACTCCAGTTGCCTTGCAGTTCCCTTTCACAAAATGACGGCCTGATCTATACATCTATACCAATAAAGGAGGTTATCTGATTTACATTTTTAGAAAATTTGTTTCTCAAGAAAATTCATGTAAAGATCCGCAAGCAACGGTGGCAATGGAGATTAGGGGTGGGGAATATTTAACGTAACCGCTTCAAATAACCTAATATTGTCCAGTAACCTAATACCAGGAAAACCCTATTACTGGAATAACTGTTATGAGAAATTGGGGGAAAGGCCTTTGAGGGCCGCTTTGTCGCCGGCCATTCGGGATTCCGTGATAACAGGTTGACTGGGACTATTCCAGGTAATAGCACGTAGTAGGTTAACCAAAATGACCAAAATAACGTACTACCTCAACCTATTACCAGACGGTCGCTGTTTGTCGGTAACCTATTACCAAGAAATAACCGTATTATCCACTGCAATCCACGGCTGAGTATAGTATTTCCCATCGGACCAAAAATAATTCTGATCCAAACAGACAGAGAGGAACGTAGAGTCAGGGGATGCCCAGGAAGCGGCGCACAGTGGGGCAAATGCGGAAAAAAGTCTATTTTTCGAAATTTTTGATTTTGATCATCTGGCTCGTGTTTCTGTTGTGCATCTAGATATTGCACAAATTTCATCCGGACTAATGTTTAGCCTCATTTATTGAGGCTTAAAGTCAAGATAGTGGAAGTTTTGGTTAAATTACACCTAACATTCAGAGTTTGGTATATAAGACGAATTGGTCAAAACCGGTTATCGGGGTGTACGCATTGGTGAAACAGATTGATGAAAACGACCGTTGACACGATCAATATTTGACTTGAAAAGGTAACAAATTCGTTAATTCATATTTATCAAATGAATTTTGAAGTAAATATTCAACCCAATTACAATATTCAGTCAAATTACATAAATTAAAATAGGATTGGTCGGCCTGAGGAATGGGAACAGCAAAAGACGAGACCGATAGGGATGTTGATTACCAACATCGACATTTTGCAAGGTGAGCGAGTTATGAACAACTAGGAGACAACAATGGCCGTCTGTGAGACCTGATGTCTCTTGCCTACCTTGTCTAGGACGTTAGGGTCCGTACAATGGCCAAATACACAATGAGGGGAGTGTCCAGCAGGTCTAGCAGCCGTATGAGTATTGAGAAATTCAATAGCGTTTACAAGGGAGGAACCCGACGCATAGCCGACGAATTAGGGTAAAGCAGAGACTTCTGGTAGGTATAGTTTCTCGCTTTATGTCAAGCTGTGTTCCAGGTTCCGGTGTTCAATTTTCGACGTGACGAAACATGAACCAAACTTATTCGTCGTTCAGTTCAAGAGGATTAGTTAAAATGGCCATAATATGTGATATTTTTTCAGTTTTTACATATTATGTTTTCTGAACAAGTGCATCAGGATTCCAAACTGCTGTGGAAATGAGGGCAAAATCAATTATGCGATTCACCATTGGCACAACGAATTGGAGTTACAGATTTCAGTGGCTTGAGCTTATTCACGTCAGTTAAGTATCGGAATCATGTTGTATGTTATTTCAATAGGAACTCAACATAGAGAAAGCTGCAGGCTTATAACGAGGATGACCGGAGTGAACGACCGCACGTGTCTAAATTAAAGCGCGTCAACAAAAATGACGATGGTGTCCAGCTTTCATTGCAGCGTCCGGTAGTTGGTATCTCATAGGAAGGTCATATATAACCAAGATGTAACAGAAACCTAACGGATACTCCATCAAGTCGGAGATGTATTGCTATGAATCAACATTGTGCATGTCCAAGTACTTAAATATACTGAGTATGCAGACAACGAAGAAGAGAGGAGTGTGTATGTAGACGTCTACAGAGATACACAAAACTTCTATGAAAATATAAATTAATCAGTCGTTTGATTAAACAGGTGTTAAACATTATTCATACCTCATATTAAACACAGGAATAATATCACTCATCTCCAGCCAAATTGTACATTCATAAAGCCCTATCGATACTAGATTATGCCGATCTACCTATTTGACATAGGTATAACTTACAGTGCAGATTGTGCACAGTATCTGAATACGTTCACGAGCCTGGCCTCGTTGCCACCCGAAATGAGTAGGTAAATCTATTTTTTTCCCTCATTCCATTTTAATACAGTTTTATATATTTGAGGTAATCAAATTTTTTGACAACTCGCGATTTTTCGCGAGGATTTTGGGTATTGAATCAGTTCGCTTCCTCGCTAAATGGACTGCATATAGGTAGAAGCACGGAGTTTGTACATACTCAGTTTGGCTGCGTCACGGAGTTTGTCCATTTCCAAGATGAGCAGTGGTCGGGTCAACTCTAGAATACCTTAGGTATAGGTACATTTCAATATTGTTCGAGGAGGTTTTACATAAAAGAGTCAATTTCCAACAATTTTCGGGCAATTCCATGGCTTGTTTAGATAGTGGGCATTTAAAACAGATGTAATGATTCCTGCGCTAGAGATTATTGCTTGTTTCTTGTGGAAAGGTTTTGAACGCACTTCTGTATATTCGAAGAGGTTTTGGGTGGCTGTGCTGTGAAGTCTTGGCAGACTCAATGGAACCCCTCTTGTACAACGAGCGTACAGTTCATGATCAGGCTTACACAAGTGTTTATTTTCAACAATTGGTACTGCACTGCGCCTGATGAGAAGATGAAGTTCGGGAAAAGAGTGAGGGCTTTGGAGATGAGTCGTATGGCTGCCTTGCAGCTGCCACGTAGCCTTTCTAAACTTGAGCTGTATGCACCTCCCTACATTGGCAATCCGCGTAGGAGTATTTACTCAAATAACTGCCTGTGGAGCAGCTTCGGGAGCTTGAGTGTCGACAGATCGAAAAAGCATTTTCTTATTAGTTTTGTCAAGGTCTTCACTTGTTTATCCCATTACATCAGGCCGTCGATGAAGATTACCAGGTATTTCGCGTGCTGCTCGTTGAGGAGAGGAGCAGTCACAAGCCTCATCTTGATAGTGATCCTCCTCGTATCAATAGTGATTCAAGCTGACGGACACTGCCACAATCATTTGATCGATCTGTATGGCTTGTAGATGAGACAAAAGAGGATAAAATGCCAAAGTGGAGTCCAGAAGGTAGACGTATGCTGTAGTAGACCTTCAATGAACCCTTATAATACAGTATCAGCTGGACAATTACCCTCTTCAAATACGCACTACCGAATGGAGGGCTAAGCTGCAAATCAAAAAGGGCATATTTTCGAGGAATGACCGTACTTGAACATTCTTCAACTTCCTAGGTAAATATTAGGCGTAAGAAAACCATCAAATCTGGGACAACCCCAGACTGCCAAGAAATATGAAGAGCCAATATTACGGTCTGCATAGCGATATAAATAACCACCTTATTGAGCAGCAATGTGGCATTCTGATAGTAGTGATCCCTTAGAGGATAGTAGTGATCCACAAGAGGATCCCTGATCAACTGCACTCGACACGGAACCGTTTCTTGTACTGCTAAACGGTTTCACTCTATTTGTGTCTTTGAGCATCCACTGATTAAACTGTGACCTGTAGCACCTCAGTAGATGAGAAAAACTCTCCATGAAAACCCATGTCACCAACCCACAGGTGTAATCTCTAATAAGAACACGCAACAAATGGAAATCCACACCTTCCCGAATTCTCCTTAACGACCCTATCAATCCTTTCCCTCGCTTTAGTTCTCCACAGCCCTTCACCCTCTGCAGTTGCCCAAGGGCTATGGGAAACCCTAGAGATGACGCTATTGTTTATTCGACGCACCATTTTTTTACGACTATGGGAACCTGCCACTCATAGGCCCATTAGAAGTTGGTTTACCTTGAGGGGAAAAGATAGGCGCGCACAGGAATAGCAGTATCAACTATCATTCCTTCATAACCAACTGCATTCACACCGCACCATGAAATATTCCAACTTTTTCGACCTTGAATAGAAAATATCAACGATACGTACCTAATTTGGTTTTTGTAAGTCGGTTCCTAATCACAAAAAAAACTCTTAGGTGGAAACTAACAAAATTTGATAGCAGTATTCATTACTGGCAAAAACGTTATTTGTTGTTGTTGTAGATACCTATAATTTTGATGAAAAATGAAATACGAAGTTATAAAACTTTAAAGTTTTAATTTGTAATTAATTTTAGTGTATTAAACTTCACGTTTCTTCCCTGTTCGTCTAAGATGTTCTGAAACGGAATTTGGTATGAAAAACTTGAACATTTTGGACATTTCTTCGAAAGTTCGCTAAGAGACAACCGATAGAAAAACGTCAAATTTCCGGAAACTCTCAAACTTAGCAATTTGATCTTGAAACATCATGATCGTTAAACCCGCTCAAACAATTTTGATTGTGCAATGTAACGCTCTTTTTAACGGTATAATTACATTTGAATTTGTTTGACCGATTGATGGTGTTATGGTCATTTCGACGACTTGAGGTCGAAATCACGAAAAAAATCTCTAAAGTAGAAAAAGTGGTATTTAGAGTCGATTTTAAAAAAAAGTCTGGGAGACACTTTTTGTTGCAAATTAGTTGTAGAATTGATCCCTGAAGTCCTTCCTTTGGATTCAAGCTGAGACACCTTGTATATAATATAACTATATTATAGTTTATAATTATAGTTTATATGCACAGGTAAGGGGTTATAATATGAACCAAGTAAGTTTATATGGCATTCAATTAGTCTAATGAGTTACATTTGAAGAGTCAGAAAAAACCTACGTATCGGTATCGCAATCCTGGCAGACAGACTGAGGTTGGAGGCGTGAAACAGGCGCCGCGTCGGGACAAACGAACGGATACAGCGACCCGTCGTAAGAGGGGAAACGAGGCATCGCTGGGGTGGTGGTGGTGGTGGGGATTCAGGATTTCACAACTCCACGTGGCACCTCATTCCCAGGATTCCCTCGGGAACTCCTACGAGGACTTGACTCTTGAGGGGACCACGTGGAAGAAAAGGAACTACGCTGTCGTCCTTGTCGGCTGCGGCCGTTTCCCGCTTCGTTAAGCTTTTGCCGGGTCGACGCGACGAGGAAAAGCGGAGCGAGTGAAGAAAAACCGACCGGATCCGTCTCGGTGGTCTTCTTTAACCGTCTGACGGATGTCGACGGAGCGACGCACGGTTCACTGTAGTGAAAACGACAAGGTTTCCGTCCTTCAACACAGTTCACGACAATAATAACACACAACCCACAATAATAACATAATGATAAATGAATTTCTGTGTTTAGTGCTAAACATTTGATTCTAAAAGGATTTTTCGTGCTGAATTTGAATTCTTTGGAATTTTCCCTCAATCATGTCAACCGTATCCCCCTCTTGTGTTCTTTGCTCTGAGGTTAAGGGATGATGAGGCCATTCCAGACGCTCCATTTTGCACAACTTTTTGTATGCACAGTCCTAATGCAGAATGAAAACGTTTGAATTTGTAGAGTGTCCACACGGCGCACAGATACCTGTATATTCGACCAAAGTTGTACCTTCTCCATGAAGACATCGCGTCTTGTTAGACAGAAAATTGGAACGTCTCAAAAGTACCCGGCGTTCAAAGAGGTTGCGGAATTGGTTTCTAAAAAGGCAGCACTTTTCCTATATCAGATTACTGCGTGTATTTTTTTGTTCTGACAATTGTTCAACAATTCTGACTTCACCATCGTGTTCAGCGTTGAAAGATTTATAAACCGAGGTATTACCGAGGAATAAAGGAGACAAAATGTTTTATAAATCCAGTAAAGTAGACATTTTACTTACATAAAACCAGTTATTTTTTCGGAAATTCGCTCTTATAGCCATGCTGCATGACTGGATTTCTTTTTACCATGGTGTTTGTCATGAAAATGGATAAATACAGCCATTTTTTACCCTTATATTCCAAAAGATTTTCGGGGGAGGTCCCCCTTTCACAGACCTACAGGTGGAGAGGGGGTTAACCCTTGGTTCTAGATCCGCCACCGCCTGTCACTGTACTCCTTCGATTTAACACGCCAAATACATGGGATAATTCTCGTAAAGTGCAATAAAATCGGTTAGAATGTTAAGGTTATCTCCGAGTTACGAGAGATTTCACCATGAGATTGAAGGTGGGAGTTAGTTAGTCTGCGGTTACCTTCGTGACAGGTGGCCCTAGACTGGAAAAACTCAGATAACAAGACTTGTTGAATAAATTATGGCGTATTATTTATTCGTTTGCTGTCGTATGACGTTTATGTTGTTTATGTATCTGTTGTATTTTTTGACTGCCAAAAAATTATGGAAAAATTACATTTTCCAAAACCTGAAGAGGAGACGTAAGTGGAATGTCTACCGCCGACTTACATTACACGAAATGGGGGTGATCGTAAAGTTACAAAGGCGTTCGCGAGTTATAAAAGAAAGGGTCAGTTATTTGGAACTGTACGACGATTAGATGTAGATTTCATGGACTGATTTCGTCTGTCTTTCGTCGTCTTTGTTGAGGATGATCGAAAGTGATAAACCTAACTCCTCATTCTCCACTATCGGTACTTGAACGAGAGAAAACAAGGAAACTGAAATAAGTAACAATTTGGAAACGGGATATGCAATGAGAGGCAACGTACTGAATCGAATAAAAAGCAACGACTATATATATCGTCGTTTTACAGCGGAAAAGCGTTATCGACGAAAATAGTTTGAATCGCATTCAAATTTTCGCATCATTGCGCAATGAAAATTTCAATTTGGCGAAAGGTGACTCTACGTGTGCTCTCAATGGCCTGGAATTTTGGAAGGTGTAGCGCGATTCTAAGTACCCAGCAGAACGGCATGTTGAGCCTTTTGTATCCCGGGTTTCCTGTTGTTTTTAGGTCAAAATGAATGTCACCAATCGAATAACTGTAAGATCCGTCAAAGCACGAATAGTGCAAATTTGAAGTTGAGTGCCTTTTTGCTGTAAATCGACGATGTGAAGTTAGGCAATGGTTAGTTTCTGCGGTGTTGAGGAAGCGGTTATGGTGGACACTGGTTAAGTGGTAGTAGACACTGGATGGTGATCAGGGTCGCCACAATACCACGAATTTGTATGTTACCGATCAATATTGTAGTGAGTTCACCGTAGTGTAATGTGGCGTGTCATTCCAGAAAATTTTCAACTAGAACGAACGACACAGTGAAAAGTAAATACAGCAGACGAAACAAAACAGACAACACACAACGACACAAAACGAAAACAAAATCGAAAAATTCATGCAGGATGGCTATAAGAGCAAATTCTCGAAGAAATTATGAAAAAGGTTGGTCTTATGAAAAATAAATTATGAAAAAGGTTGCTCTTAAGATAATAATAATTATTGGTCAAATTGGTCTTATGAAAAAGGTCTCTATTTTTCTGGTTTAATCACAAATTTTGTCCCCTTTTATTGCCTAGTAACAGCTCAGTTTGTAGAATTTTCAACGCTGAAAACGATGGAGAAGTCAGAATTGAGAGATCTCATTCCGTTATCAGATTAGAGTAGATGATCCATGAAGAACTTCTCAAATATCAACCACGTTTCTTCATCTTCAAAATGCTCCAGTTTGAGAACGGATCAAGATATTGCAATTCTGATTTCGCCATCGTGTTGAGCGTTAAAAAAAACTTTTAAGATGAGTTGTCATTTGTTAGACCGTTTTATTTTGGGAATTTATGGGTAATTCCCCCCCCCCCCCCCTAAAACTCCCCAAAACCTTTCGATCGCCAGGACGTTTTTTTTCTATATCTGAACTTGTTATCTCAATTCTAACGAGAGATTTTTGCTGTCTTTTGGCAGTGACTTCAGGACGGTCTTTTGGTATGAAAATGTTTCGGAAATTTGAAAAATTTTGGACCAAGAACTGTAGCTTCTTTTTCTTTGAAAATTCGCTAAAAGAAACCAATTGCGCTTCTTCCTCAATAAAATCATAAAATTAATGATCATTGTCAAAACTCGAGTCCGGATTGGAACTGAGGTCGAAATTGGAAGGGAAAATGGTACTATGTAAACAGTTGACGAAACGAACGATTTTTCTTCCGAATTGCATGACCCACAAGACACGTACGTGTACGATTTGCACGAGCGCGTAAACGGGTCTGTACACAGAAAAGTGATGGAGGCGGGAAGTGAAGGAATCGGTGTCGAAACAAAATGCAGCGGTTTTCAGATAAGAAGGTTTCAGATCGTGGCTACGGAGGAGGGAAAACTTCTCAATGCAGCGGCGGCGGGGCGAAGCGAACGGGGGGGAGGGGGGGATTGATAACGCTACAGATACTGTGGAGGGGTGTGGGGAGGGGTGGAGGGAGGG
The DNA here is from genome assembly GCA_963920205.1 of Stenodema calcarata. Taxonomy (NCBI): domain Eukaryota; kingdom Metazoa; phylum Arthropoda; class Insecta; order Hemiptera; family Miridae; genus Stenodema; species Stenodema calcarata. The sequence continues at coordinate 4,202,131 of OY986055.1, read as the reverse complement.
GGAGGTCCCTTTCGAAACACCCTCTCTTTCCAATGGCGGTCATTCACTTCTGTTGCCTGCACCGCAGTTACACGTGGCGTCCTCTCTCCCTCCCCCTCCCGCCCCCCTCATCCTCCTGTTGTACCGAATCCAACAACTGCACTCCCCCCTCCTCCCTCCGACCGCCACTCTCCTCCCTCCTACACCCCTTCACCTCCGCACGCTCGGCGGGTTTCCACTTCGGAATCACAACAAATGCTCAGAGACCTCGTTTCTTGGCTCCGATCACCCAAAATCCCGTAAACCGGTAAAATTGAAAATTTTCAACCCGAAATTGGAATCCCCTGAACGGTTTGAGAGTATGCAATTACGACACAACCTTTCTGCCTTAGTGGATTTTCAAAGTGGATCAAGGCATCCCGGATCGTCGTTCTTGTGTCACCTTTAAAATTGACAACGGGATCACTTACAATAATTTACAATGGGTTTTTACGCATCCACAGCAAATCTGGTATCCCGATCCGACTCTAGGCAATGATGTGTATAATCTGATGGTGATCAGATCGCGTATCGTTACCACCACGCCAACATTGCCAATCTGTTTTTTTGGTCATTTACGTTTTAGTGCCCTTTTTGGTACCCAGACATGAGTATTATTGAGTTTGGCATACCATGTCAGTGGATTTGTTGAAAAAAAAAAAAGAAAATAATGAGTTATAGATATTGAAGAGAAAGGAGAACAACCACGAGGGACATTTTATGTCTTTGCGCCCCCTCCCATCAGAAACTTATATGAAGTCATTCGTGTTGACAATATAAATTATTGAGAATGATCACCTGTGTGTGTAAACAATTATTTAAACAAATCACGCTCACACCGCAGCTTGTCGGCCACGCACTCCCCAGTGGTTAACGTAATATGGTTAGGTAAATCGAGAGATAACTGGCGAAGATAAAGTTCCGTAGCAACGAATCGGTTGTAAGCGAAAATCATCAGAAATATTTTCGTGACGCTTCTCCGTTGCATGTCCCGCGTTTCATTTTCGAGTTTATGTAGCAGACATAAAATGTCAAAAGAAAACCAAAACGACAGGTACCTACCACTCAAACAATCCAATCAACTACCATTTCAAGATTCACAATAATAATTATTGTAAAATAATATTGTGAACTCCTCCTCCGAGCACAAATTCCCAGGAAATTAGTCTGTGGCGGGCAATTTTGTTTAATGTCCACTATCATTTCAATTTTGGTTTATTATCTTCGATAATGAACCATTGGAATCGCCCAAAGAAAAAAAATTTTAACCCCCCCTCAAAATTTGTTGGTTTACGTTTCAAGATACGTAGATTCAGAAAATCGAATAAAAAAAAAACTCTGCAAATTCTTGACACAACGGTTCATTATCTTCTTTGTACAGATCACCCTTCTGTCTAGATCACTTGGTCTAAATGTCTAGATCCTAAATGTTAGATTAATTATTATTATCAATTATCACTAATTATTAGCAATTTTATCAAGTACCTAGTGAAAATTATTATAATTTATTGTTAGGTATTAATAATTCGTATTTATTATTAATAATAATTATTATTAATTATGATTAATTAATACGATATAATTCTGGGGTTTTTAATACTACGTCGGTAATAATTTTTCTATAAAAGAAGTACCTACCAACAAACATTCGAAATTACCTTCATTTCCGTAGCACGAAACGCACCTCAGAACAACAAACTCGACATCCCTTAAGCCATATGATGTTCCAAAGAGCTTGTTAGTATGAAAATGGACCTGTATTTCAACAGTTTGATTCACGATCGTGTTGTGAGGCACAATCTTTGAGCCGAGCTTTGAGCCGTCATTGTGAACGAACGGCTGGTCGTACAAAGCTGCGGATGGTCTTAAAAAAATTCTTAGGAACAAACTCTATCTAAATATGAAATAAAAAACATACCGTTCTATATGAATTTTTCGAGATATGGAATTTTCAAACTTTCAAAATTCGTTTCGAACCCCTTTCTTTCCCTTGACCTAGGGTTATGAAAAGTTTCGAGGACCATTGTGGGGTTGGTCGAAAACCATAAAAAAAATTTCGTAATTTTAACTCAACGCTAACTGGGCAAAGTGGCGCTGGTACACTGGCTTGGTAGATTCGTACTCACCGTACACGAATCTCATGTGGTTATGAACATCCTGGTAGATTATACGTACCTGAAAAAAGAAAAAAAAAAACATTTATAATACCTACTTACAAGGGCGTTTAAATATCAAACATTAAATATCATTGTTGATAAATGGACACCGTATTTTATTTCGAATTGTGTTTATGACAAGTAATTCATTGCGTGTGGTTAAATATTAAGTTGACGTTGGTTTAAAAAGAGGAAGCAGCCCGGAAGCAGAATTGTTCCAATCAGGTAATCAATCGATCAATACCTTTTTGGTATTCGTACAAACATGGAGTACAAAATTAGCCAAATAAATTACACACAAATATTGACCGCCTAAAAGCGTCCGAGGCGATGGGTCAACGAGTCACTTTCAGAACACCATGTTGAAAATTACAAAATTTACAAAAGTAAAAGGAAAAATGAAAAACCACATGTGAAATCAAAATGAAATGGGAAGCCCAACGAAGTGCTTTTTGATATTGAATTGTATTCTTCAAGACGGAGAAACCAAATATGAAATTAAGAAACCTATTTAGACCTACCTATTCGAATCGTCTAATCGGCCCTTAGGCCAAACCATTTTTCATAAGGATGAACAGTTCATGAACTGCTGACTCCAGGGGGTCTGTGATATCGATATAAATTATTGCCAACGTAGGTAGGAGAAGTGCGTAAATAATACTGGTCGGCCAGGAACTTGGGCCGTACTGAGGTTGTTACCGAATCGCCCATTCTCAGAGTGGACGACACAGGATATTGTACACCATTATTTATGGGACTAACAAGGGTATTGTATACAGAACAGTGATATAGATAGGAAATAGTGAACTGTTGTGGAAGAATTTTGAGTATTTTCAGTTAATGATGTACCTAATGCGCCAAAAGTGTTCAATTTCGAGGATTAACGGGTAGAGGCACAAGATTTTCATAATGAGAATCCGAACCGCCTCAATAATATAAACTGGCGGTGAAAATTGATTCGAGGCTTCAACGCCTCAAACCGTGAAAGCGATCCGTTCCTCGAGATCGATAGGACCATTTTAATCACACGGGTCCCGAATCGCTGATGAACAGGAGCCGTCCGGTAATGAGAGGTTATCGCTTCTCACAAGGAAACAACCGCTTCGATGTATTATTACGGGAGCGGCTCATATTTAGAGTTGTTCTGGAAAGAGCCATCATGTAGAGATCAGGGCGACGGGTTTGGACAGATCCCACCTGCCAGCGGGTGGCTGCAGATGCAGGGGACTGCAGATGTTCCGGTTGAACGTGAAAGTCCCCGAAGGGACAAAACGACAGAACCGATTACGTTATCAGTTTAACATCGTTAATTAATCGTAGGCGGTGAATTACATTTTAATTAAGTAGGTGAAATAAGAGGAAAAAATCGATGTGAAATTGATCGTGAACATAACACATCGGGTGAAGTTCCTGGGTACGTCAGGATGTACCCATGAGAGAGGAAAAGGATGCACTTTTGAAAATAGAACAGGAACAGGGTGTACCCGTGAAAGTGGCACTCGATTTACATATGAAAATAAAACGAGACGTATACATAAAAAGGAGTGGGGTAGAACAGAATCAAAATGGAACAGGATGCTCAGGCTATGAAAGTAAACAGGGATGTACCAGTGAAAATGGAACATAATGTTGGGAAAACGGTTGTAACACAAAACCCAGACAGTGCGGAGAAATTTTGCCTAATGAGGTTGGTACAACGCTTCTCGTGACCTCCTGTTGCAGCTGTAGTTTCATAGCGATTACTTCTCGTGGCAAGTTTTCACAATAATTGTTTTGACTTTGGGCACCAAACTGAACAATTTGTTTCTCCAGTTTTCGAATTTTCTATTTTTTTCTATGAATGCAATTGAAGATTTCAAAATCTCTATGAATTGTTCACTCAAATGCTTTCAAATTGCCTCATCCCACACTAGGAGCAATACTGGTACAAACAAAAATTCTGCAAACTCTTGGAGTAATACTGGTATAAGTATAAAAGCGTAACTTCAGGAGAGATTTTGGAAATGTTTGCTCACATGCCCCATACGCCCCAATTTTTATTTTGCGATTCTCATATCATTCAACGAGACCTCTTTTTGAACTATCATAAAACCGGTCTTTTCCATTTATACAGCACGCCGAGAGCTATCCGATTCAAATCAACAATGGAAATCGATTTCTGACTTATAGCAGTATTACTCCAAGCATTCGCCAAATTATTTTTTGTACTAGTATTGCTCCCAGCGTGCTACATTATTTTTCACTGTTTCTCATTGTAAGTCACATCAAAATCAAAATGGCAAGCTTTTTAAACCACTGAATTATGGAGGAGTTTTATTTCAGTTTTTTAATAAAAAGAAGGTATATTATTAACGTGTGGGGCATGTTAGCATCCATTTTGTTGTGAATATCAATAAAACGATTATTTCACCTTAAACCTATTTATTTATCAAAAGCGTACCACGACTTGCTAAACGTATTTCCTACGTTTACTTCTTGTGCCATCAAATTGTGTTTGAGAGGTCGTAATACTATGTCCCAGGATAGAACAACCCATCTCCTATTGTTGTAAAGCAATCAGGACACTTCGAAGGGTCCACCCTTATGGATTACACGCACTCCTCAATGAAGGAATCGGGACAATTTGGGCCACAAATTGTAATAACTTAAATTCACTAGGGGACTGCATCGAAAAAACGGCGGAAAATGATAACCAAAAAGTTTTAAAAAATCAATAACTGAATTTTGTCCCAAGCTACAGCTTCTCCCTACCTACACAAACAGAATAGGATACATCCACGAGAATGAAACAGGATTCACCTATGAAAATAGAACGAGATGTATCCATGAAAATGAAATGGAGTGAACCCATGACAATAGAATGGGATATATTCATGGGAATGGAACAGGATGCACCAAATAAAATAGAATCTCTTTGAACTTGCCGTTGACTTCTTTACAACTATTATTCCAAAAGTGATTTGATAGGACCAGAACTTGTGATGATACGGACGACAGAAGGCCAGAAAGTTTAAGGTACATTTTAGCCGATATAGTAAAATTTGTCGGTTTCAGCCGTCGATTACCAAATTTTAAAGTTGAGGTCAATTGACGCACAATTAAATGCTATTAAATTTGTTTCTCGGTAAGGTTTTCGCCAGGATGCGTTGTTTAAGAGTTATACGCGAAATAACTGAAGGAAGTCCGAAAATGTAGGTAAACGTTTTTGGGGCACCAAAAGTTGAGCTCAACTCCTGGAGGGGTTAATTGTTTTCAAGATTATCTTAAGGTTATAGAACGATTTCAAGATTTCCCCAGGCCACTTCGAGGTCCTTTTAGCGAATTTTAGAAGAAAAGAAAGAATTTTACCGCTCTCATGTCAAGTGCAAGTTGTGACTGACGATCCTGCAGGTGAACCGGGCGAAAGCGAAGGGGCCTAAATCATCTCGATAATTCGGCCGCTAATTCCACCCACCGATTCGCGATGCCGACAGTCTGCGAGCACGAGCCCCGGGCTAAAGACGCCATTTCTACGAGAGATCGTTATTTAATAATAAGTAGCCTCCTGCTGCACCTGCCATCGACCTTATTTTCAAATTGATGATTCGTCGTTAGTCCCAAATGGATTGTCCCCGAATAGTAGCTGAAGGGCGGATTGCACTAATGGGAGACAATCAACACGTCATGAAGAGATCACGGAAAAAAAAATCTGTATAATATACATATATTATTATATATGATGACGTATATTATACGTCATCATACTTCTCTTTGTTAATCGCATTATTGACAATATAGTGGGGGCTGTCAATGGACAGTCTCCTGCAACATGTAACACGAGGGAATTTATGGGTCCTAATGCACAACTTCAATGTATACTTATTTACTACAAGAAAAATTGCTTCGTATGTTTGAAAAAAAAAATATTGACAATACTAATGTCATTCTTGTTAACTTTATACCAAGAATTAATATTGATAAATTCCACACTAGACGTTTGGCGACCCCTCTCATTCAAATTGCCTTATACATTTCTACATAATTTGTGCACTATAAATTTTGTGCACAATAAAAGATAATCAACTTCAATTAAATTCTTACAAAATTAAGAATAATTCTTACGAAAAATCGATGTAAACCAGAGGAGATTTGGAACTGACGTTGATTAGAATGAAACCACTGAACAACTGAATCACAAATAATATTAAATATAACAGTAGAGCAGATGAACCTTGAAGAGCATCTCAAGGGACAACCACGTTTCTTCATCTTCATTTTTAAAACTGGGTTGGAGAAAAAATCCACAATTAAGAGCAAATTTTCGAAGAAATAACTGGTTTCATAACAAATGTTGACTCCTTTTTTGCACTCCACGATGGTATCAGAACTTTTTTGCACTCCACGATGGTATCAGAACTGATTTCGTAGTTTTACAAGCAAATATGAGCCCAAGATTGACCATCATTCAAATATTAGAGAGAAATTAGTCGAGGCTTATGATGCGTTCCTCAAATCGTTTGGTCAAATTTGTAAATTCCGAAAATCCCTGACCATTCCTATAGAATCCGCACTCCAAGACGGTTTCAGAAATGATTTTGGAGCAGATTTACATTCAAATATGAACCCTCAATTTACCAAAGTTTCCCTGAATTTCATTCAAATCTGACCATCTAAATACTTGGGAGAATGTACTCGAAACGAATGATGAGTTCCTCAACATTGTTTTGACCCTCCAAATTCACCCAAAATGCGATGCGTCAATCGAAGCATTCGGCCGTCAAACGAAGAAGCGATACGGGCAATTAATGTCTTCGGTGACACTTCGACTGTATCGGGACGTTTAAAGCAGTTGGACGACTTCCAGAAAGTCGCTTTTAAGCCTCGCTGATGCCACAACTCAACGCGCTGATCCGTCTTGCGGATAACATCTTTGTCATAACACCAGCCCGAGACATCGTTGTCAGACGGTTACGAAATTTCGAAACAGATTGATTAAAATAAACAAGGAATTCATAGTTTTTACGATCAATAACCATCAGCCAAATTATTAAAATTCAAATAAACTATCTGTCTTTCTGTGGTACTACACTCCATGCGGCTCTGTCCTTTGCAGTCTCCTCTGTATTTCCAGTACGGGAGCTGGATCGCTGGTTCATGTCTTCGCGCACGTCTTGGGCGTCTTCTTCTGAGGTCATCTACTTTATGGTTAGAAAACTTTTCTTGCGATCCTCCTGATATCCAAACATGCGACCAAACCACTGGGATCCTCTGGGTTTTTGATGAAACGGACTATGTTCCGCCGGTCGATTAACAGCTCAAGCTCGCGGTTTCGCGGTTAATACGTATTTTCCACTCGCCTGCAATCAATTTCGCTTTACGTACAGCCGTAAAAGCCACTTCCTCCTCTAAAGAGGCTTTTTACAGAGCATCAGAACCGTCCAGGAAATGTAAACAAGCCGCCAATGTTCATGCATATTGACCGTTTTATCTTGTAAGTATCTCCTTGAAGGTGTACCTGTCTTCATCACTAAATGACGCCAGTCTTGATGTGACTTCTCAGGAGAAGTTGATAAATGGGAAATGTATTGTTAGTGATAACGACTTTTGTGCTTATGATTCACCAAGTTGGAATCCCCGAGTCAGAGGCGTTCCGTAGTTTGAAGACAGCAATAAAAAATAAATGATAACGAATACACCGAAAACCAGGAAGGAGCGCTGATTTATTTGCGTTAGTCATAAAATTCGCGACGCCCCGCGCCGAAATCTCTGGAAGGTTCGGAAAACAGCGGGTTAGTCACTTCTTCTTGGAACAGGAACCCCATCACGCCCAACCCGCCGCCACTGGAGTCATACACTAACTTTAGTCATACACGACAGACCGCCATTAGCAGGACCTAACCGACTCAAATATCCCGTTGGGGATTATTTGGTTTATGGGTTTAATTGTCTGTATTTGATTGGAGGGCAGACATTTTATTGTCCTGAACATGAAATGATTCATTCTCTGGAAGAAGGAGCACCTTTCTATCCTGGAAATCTCGAAGAAAGTCCACATCACGCTGAAATGACTTGAAATGACTTGTAAAGAGCGAAGATACCTATTTTTGAGGCTCATCCTACGGATGTTAGAACTCGGGGAAACAAAAGGTATAGCCGAAGCCCCGACGAGGGCGAATGGAGAAAATTATTCTGAAAGTTCGTTCTCTGGGGCAACGGCTGGATGAAAAGTTTGACCCGAGCTGTTGAAACTTCGAAAGCGGAGAGCTCTCAGCCCCCGAACAGTAGACCGTCGAGCGTCCTTTTGTAAGAACCGAAAATCAATTTGATTGGCTCAAGTATCGTGTAGTTTTCGATAATACGCCCATACGTCCATTTCTTGGTTGAATACGTAATAGAACGTTGGTTCTACATGGTGGGGGAGGGGGGGGGGGTGTAGCTTACTGTTTTCAATTTGTCGGGGGGAAGAACATCCTGACAACTAGGAGAAAACCAACTGCATATTCTTCCAAAGCGGTTCAATATTTCCTAGACCATGAGGTCACTGTTCTGTTCACAATATCTTTGAAAGTTCATAACTATTCAATCAGAATAGGTGACGTGAAATATTCTGCCCTCGCTCAAGTAGGTCAGTGGTCGGCAAACTCATTTGCTAATGATCTAAATATGCAAGTGAAAACGAATCAAACAAAGAGAGCCAAATCTGCTTATAAATGTAGTAAACTTTTATCATAATGTTAGACATGCAATAAAAGCTGCTGTAACCCATCGCACTAAAAAAAAAAACATTTTTTTCTTCTTTTTACATTAAATTTTCTGGTTATTGATTTTTTTAAATTGTATTCCTCCTGAAAGCAATGGGTTTTAAACTAATCTGGAGCTGTTGCTTGATGGCACTTGTTCTCGCTTTTTTGGACCATTAAGAGACATGCACACGACAGTTTTCTCAAATTTTGAAATCTTACCTTACTGCAAGATATTTCATAGTAAAATACTAAGGAGAGTACTCCAGTCTCAAGAAAATAAGGGCAGGTGTCCCCCAAGGAAGCGTGCTTTGGTCCTTATTATACCTTCTGTATACGCTTGACGTATACCGTGCACCAAACAACGAGAACACGACTATTGTAACCTTTGCTGATGATACGGCCATACTAGCGGTTTGTGACCTAGTAGAGGACGCGACAAGCAAACTACATCATTCTGCTGACGTTGTATGCGGTGGTTTAAAAACGCTTCAAAAATTTTGATTGATTTTTTACTTATCCTATACTCACTCTCCTATTAACCCCTAAGAACCCTTGTATTTCATATTGTAGGTTAAATTTGCTGCCAGAGAGCAACACTGAGCAGTTAGGGGTTAATGAAATAAAGAGCTTGTTCAATTAATTCGGTTGATTTTCAATATTTTTAACGTCGGCTATTTGAGCGTTTTTCCGAACAGTCTCAAGGCTCAAAGCCCAAAACAGGTGTACGGATCCATATTTTTGTTGATATTGTTTTCGAAATTCACGTAAATTCCTGACAAGAAAAAACCTGTTTCGTCCTATCAGAACCGTCCTACAAAGTAACCAAACCGCTATTTCACTTTTCCAACTAATTTTCAAACCCAGTGCCGCACCGTTCCGACGACCGTCGCCCTGCCACAGAAATTCCGTTATCCTTCATCTGGAGCCCCCGAAACCGCATTCCGCGACTTCATTAAGAAATGCAGTTACGATGCGCCTCGGAAATTCAGCGGAACTCTCTCATTCTAAATATCAATTTACGCTCGAAACGAAGCAGATGTGCGAGGGTGAAAGCCGCTTTTGAGAACTCCACCGCCCGTACCGCTTATAATTACAGGTTGTTTTTTAAAATTTTATTTATCTTTTTCCTTGTGTCTCAACCGAAAAAGGCGATAATGACTTATTAGACGGCACGAGCGAACCAGAAGGCGTGCATTCGAAATTCCAACCTTACACAAGGCTGCATCTGCTGATGATGCACTCAACGAAGGTTGCATTAACTTCATTAAAATTCGGGAGCACGGGGTGTGGTTTTGAGATTCAAATCAAGAGAAAACGTCTGCTCCTGTGATGAAATCGTGATTACTCAATCAGAGAAGTGTTGCTCTTGTTTATTTACTTTCCCATATTTAGTTTGATGGAGAGCTCGAAACAAATTAATGGTTGGTTGCATCACGCACGTAAAGTATTTCAAGATTATGCACTCGGGAACACTTAATTGAAATTCTTGTTCTGAAGTGCGAGATAAGGCTTGACTGCTGGCGAAATTCACAGTAGAGTTGCTGTTCGGAAGAGGCGAAAAACAGTCGAAAAAGGACCTATTTCTGTGCACGATGGACCCCGTAGTCACGAAGACGCAGTTGTGGCAATTCGTGCAGTTTTCGACAAAGATCAGCTTCGAACCCTTGACCAAATTTTGGCCGCGAATTAAGTCGTACCTACTGTACTTCGAAATAAGGTGTTCCTTGGTCTCGCAGCTTCTGTCCGAGAAAAGCATTAAAAAAAAAAAAAAAGCGATTTTTAGAAATACTTGAGGATCTTTTTGCTCGAATCTTGACTAGGGATGAAACTTGGGTCCACCGCAACAGTCCAGAAACCAAAAGGCGTTTGGGTGTGCAAAAGCGCACAGAAAAGATATAAATAAGATTTACTTTATGTATAGTAAATCTTATTTATATCTTTTGTGTGCGCTTTTCCACACCCAAACGCCTTTTGGTTTCCGGACTGTTGCGGTGGACAATTGATTGTATACAATTTACCTATTCTAATCACACGGACATGTAAATGTCAAGGTTGTTCATACCTGGCATAATATTATAAACTTTGTAATTGGGTTTTGCCTGTTAATTGAATAAATTAATAAATGTGTGACAAACACATTGCAATATTCTGTTTGTTTTTTTTTTTTTTTTTTCTTTTTCAATAAAATGTTTTGCTAAGTCTGAAAACTCTTACTTTCTCATCAACCCTCGTACTTACTAACTATGAACGTTAAATAATTTCTGTTGACCCTTTAACAGGAGTGAATTATATTTTTGTTTGCTAGACCTGCGTAGAACCGCTTCACGGATCATAATTATACAAAAAATTATGATTATAGTAGACGGATTATTGTGAAATTGGGCTCTCGCTCTTGTCAATTTAAGTAAATAAATAAAACATCTCAGTTTCACACGATGATAACCGTTTTGGTGAATGTATTGATTGTCTAGTTTATGTCTGGATTACGTGCAAGTTGGTTGTGGAGGTACAATGGTATGTGTGTACACTTAAAGGGCCCCTTGGTCGGAGAAAATTACCGGCTGGAGATGTGGAAACTAACCACAGTTTGCTCTCAACGGACATTTCAGTCTCTAAAACAGAATTGAACATTTAGAACGGGGCGCTGCGTAGGTTTAGGTACAGCTGGTGTTTACACGGCCTCATCCGAGTACGTGCTTGGTCGAGAACGAGGTTCGTTGAAGGTCCGGATTGCGTAACGGAATTACGCGTTTTATACGTGATATTTTTTCAACTGTGGAGGAACTGCGCGTTATGAATTCCACTCTCTTTGTAGAACCCCGAAAAAACGGACGAACGAAGAAGCCTGTATGGAAAATGCGTGTTCGTAGTTTAAATAGACGATGATTGAGAAAAAAGTTCGTTTCTGGAAGGTGCCTCAGATTTGAGGAACACAACTGATCGACCAGTATATCAACAGTGGCTTTGGGATGAACTCGGGTGGTCCTCCAACGATTACACTGCCCTGTTAAGGAAAAAACCCTCAACTCTAAGTAGTTATTTAGACAATTGAATCTAAACCATTTATAATTAATTTTTCAGAAATCAGCTTCAAAGTTTTTTTTTAAAATTATTTATTGTGTGAGTCAGTTCCAAACATACCTCCAGAGCATGTGCCCCAGATGGCAATGGCGCAGGTCTATATAGGTCTAATGAGGCTAGTAAGTATATAGTTAGTAATTCGGCGGTTATGAGTTTGCGAATACGAAATGAGGTTTGAAATTCGCGCTTGACAAGGATGCCAAGGGAACCAGAGGTATTTGGAGCTTGCGCATTTTGTTCTCGAGAGCAGCACCGGGTTAGGGGAGCCTACGAACGGCAGTTGTTGTCCGTGTGTGAAGAAATCGAGTAGATATGCACGTTGTTCTAAAGAAAAAAGTACCTACTTTCTAGTTGTCCCGGGGTGAATAATTCATAATTATTATCTAAGTGTAATATACGAGTATTATATATTTCTATTTTATTCATAACACTAACATAGTTGCTTTCTAGTAAGGAGCGCAACGCTGAAACTCTCTAGCGAACACGCTGGATAAGCTTGTTAAGGTACCTTCACTCCCATGTACCCATGTCCATCTGCAGACGGCATAGTCTGTCGTAAGTAGGATGATGGTGGCTCGTGGTACTTGATTTTGTAGTTATGAGTGACGACGACTGACTTCAGTGAGTTGATTTTCACTTTTCACACAGTACACCACTGTCCCATGGGATTGCAAGACAAACTGTCCATGGGATTGCAAGACAAACTGTCCCATGGGATTGTCAGACAAACTGGCCCATGGGATTGCAAGACAAACTGTCCCATGTTATTGCAAGAAAAACAAGAGACGTTGCAGAATTCTGAGCGGCTTCAAAAAAGTCACTATGGCATACGGCATATTATACAAGATCGTCGGCATAGAGTCCTGTAAATTCTTGGGCACCGTTAAACATTGCCATGTCGTGGCAGTACAAGGAATATACGTTAGGTCCTAGGACACTACCTTGGGGGACACCCGCATGTATGGTTCGGACAGTTGAGTTCACGTTCTGAACACTTCAAAGTTTACCAGTGAAAACTCCCCTTTTGATCACTGCAAAACATTCCCGCAACCCCATTTTTCGGTACTCCATCGATTGATGTTCAATAATTGAACATCAATCGATGGATCTAATTATTAGATCGATGGATCTAATTATTAGATCGATGAGTGTGAAGGATCCATCAAATATCAGTTTTTCCTATCGATTTACGGCATTTGAGGCGATCATCAATTATTTCTGGGTGGTTTTACGAATGTTTGTTAAATAAAAAACACCGCGTTTTACCTACACAAATAGAGGTGGATTTTGTGGAAGGGTTTTGATGAAAAACACCTCAACTGGTCACCAAAATACTGAAATCACTTATACGCATTCATTATTAGTAATAATGAATCATAAATAGAAACATAGTAAAACAAGTCTTGTGTGTGCAGTATTTTTTACATTTCTATCTTTGTGGAGTGCGGGAGGGAGACTTTTATTCTGCCACAAAAGGTCCCTAAAAGTGTCACATTTTGACCAAAATAAGTGCCACATTGCCACACTTTTAATGCCGCATTTCGCCAAAATGAGAATTTATATACGTTAAACGCCTCCCAGGCGCCATTAGAAACACCTCAACCCTTCTTCTAAAGCCAACTAAAGGCCAATCCGACCCAAAATAGTTCCAAAAGCTGTCACCACGTTGCACTTCAAAATGAGAAAAACCTATTTTAGAAACTGCAGCCGCCATTCTCGGTCGTTTGAAATTTGAAAACGGCAATGCACTCTTTTAGAACGTAAAATTAAAGATACACTTGAGTTTTGAATTTAAATTCAAATTTTTTCAAATTCAATTTTTAAAATTCATTTATAAATACTTTTAACTACTTTTTTGAAAAAGCGCGCTCACAGCACCCTTTGGAAAACCGTCAGTTTTCAGCGAGTTGAGGCTTTTTTCCAAAACAAATTACATCAAAGCATGGTGGTTAAGGTGTTTCAAACGAAGCGTTGGGATTTTTCTACTCACCAAACATGCAGTTGAGGCGTTTTCCCCCAACATCAAGCTTGCTAAATGAGCAAATTTGAATACTTATGTGAATATTTGAGATTTCACTCCTACTAATTAGAATGGTGTGGTTGAATTAAGGAGGGGGTACGTAAAACCCCCATTTTCGACATTTTTGGAGTCGCGGCATTTTGCAGAACTTCAAACGTGCTGTATGATCGATTTCCTGTCAAACCGAAACCATCGAAACCGCACTCGAACTCACATTCAGGAGTTCAGTTTTATTTTAGATCAACCAGTGGAATTTTCCTAATTGATGTACAAGACCCGCTTAGTATCGATCGGCTCAAGTCTCACTTTCCCTGAAACGATCCAATTAACGACACCTTGAGTCCTCGATGACTCCTCGAACACACCCGTGGTATGTTTTTCTTTGAAAACGAAACAATATTGAAAAATCCACCGTCATGCAGCATGGCTATACGAGCGAATTTTCGAAGAAACAACTGATTTTATGTAAAATGTCTCTATTTTACTGGTTTTATAACAGATTTTGTATCCTTCTTTTGCCACATAACACCTCAGTTAATGGAATTTTCAAAGCTGAACACGATGGTGCAGTCAGAATGGCGATATCTCATACCGTTATCAGAACAGAGCAGATGAACCATGAAGTAACAACAACGTTTCTTCATCTTCAAAGTGCTCAGGTTTGCGAAATCAAAAAGATATCGCAATTCTGACTTCACCATCGTCTTCAGCGTAAAAAAGGCCCTTTAAAATGAGGTGTCACTGTTTCATTTTGGGAATTGATGGGTAATTCCCCCCCCCCCTGAAACTCCCCGAAACCCCCCTTAGAGTGGCCCGATTCTGCTCATTTACGAACCTTGCCTTTTCAATAGCCAGGACGGATTTTTTGTACAAATGAGAAATTTTTATCTCAATTCCATCGAGAGTTATCGTCTGGAATGACATAATATTCAAGTTAATTTTTGTTAGGCAGCGGCTCTCGTTTCACTCTGTGGTGCCTCCGTGAACAGGGCCATTCATTTGTACATTTCACCTATTCAAGGAATTACTGATTTCCTTGAATACCATTAGTGGATCAAGTTTACACAAAAGGGTTCAAATGTGCAAATTCAAAAGTTCAAATTTGATCAAAAATTCGTCCAAAAACGGGTTTTAGTAGTGTTCTCTAATTGGACTCGACCGATTTTGCAACAAGGCGCCTCAAATAGTCAGTAGATTTTTAGATCAACGATTTTTGAGGAAGAAATTGACACGATATCACCGTTGATGCGAATTGAAATCAATATTCGAGGAAAAGTAAAGTTGAAATATTCGTCATAAATAAAATGATTAGTTTTAAGATTGAAAAAGGGCAAATCAGGGAACGAATTGCATATTTTATCGTAGAATAGGAAAAAGCATCTTTTGGCATATTTTCCCACAACTGCATTAGATATCTTCTGTACAGATCACAGTTCCAAACAGTAAACAAAATCCAAACCAAAAGCAAATATTGCATCAACAAAGATTTATCAACTGGTTCATCAACTCCTAATCACCGTCTGTATCCCTGGTACCAGCACCTAATAGTACCTGACACTTCTCTGTCACAAACGTTCCTGAATGGATCGAGTTTCACGAAATGTTTTTTGTGAAGGATCGTATTCCCTCGGAAGGGTTCAATATACAAACTCGTGGGTTCAAATTTAAGCAAAACGTCGTCCCAAAATGGAACGGGTTTCTAGTGGTTTTTCCCAAAATGGACTCAACCAATCTTGCGACACAACACCTCAAAATTTTAGTATTTAATACTCAAAAACCGTTGATATGAATTGAAATTAAAAGGGGAAAAGTGAAGTGGACACATTCGCCATGAATGAAATTGTCCCTTTACTAACTGAAATAGGGCAAATCAAACGAGGGAAAAAATTGCTCAAAAATTGGAAAATAGGGGGGAAAACAGGGAACCGTTGAAGGTGATAAGAACAGATAAGTAGTTCCCAACCCTCCAGTAGGATGCGCCCCACGTCGGCACAATTCAATTGGGATGTGTCGAACTCGAAAACATTACACGCTGTAGTTATGTACGAGTATGTGCGTTACGTGTCGTTTACTTTGAAGTTATGTAGGATGTGGAATTTAACTGTAATTTGCCAGGACGTGGAATTTGCAGACATTTTGCTTGCGGTTTGAAGAATTTAGCCCTTTACCTCGCAAAATGTTATTTTATACAAATTCAAATATAATTCTTCATTTATTAATTTTAATGTGTACGACATTGATCAATAAATTAATCAACGAAAAGAATTGTATCCAACCATCTTATGTGATTTCATAAACAAGCGTGGTATACGTGTTTTTTGGTTCATTAGTTTCGATTAATTAATTAATGTCTTGCTCGATGCAATTTTTGAATGCACTTTTTATGTCGAAGAATGAATAGATTTCAACAATAAGTTCATGGTCAAAATAGCATTCAAATATGGAAATTGCATGAAACGACGGTAGACCATATTTAGTGTGGTTGTTTACCGTGGTATAGGTGTTTATTGGTTCATTAATTTCGATAATGGTGGGTTCCAAATTGGTGTGTTTACGTTTCAAGAGCCAAAATGAGTTTTTTGGTGATATTTTGACAGATTGTGTGACTAATTAAAAGTTCTTGTTTTATTTGAGGTTTTGATGCAAGTACCTTCTACAGGTGATTTTACTCTTTTGTAATTCACGGACGTTTCTTGTACAAGGTGCAATTTTACGTCATGGTCGATGCAAGTTTTGAATGCACATTTTTGGAGATTGAACAATAAACTGGTTACTAATTGTAATTTGGACGACGTCTATAAATTAATCAACGAAGAGAAATGATTACCAATCGTATTCTGCGATTTCATCAACAAATTTATGGTCAAAATATCATTCAAATCTGGGAATTGGATGAAACAACGGGTTTAATCTACGGTAGACCATATTTAGTGTGGTTGTTTAGCGTGCTATAGGTGATTTTTTGGTTCATTAATTTCCATAATCGTGGGTTCAAAATTGGTGTGTTTACGTTTCCAGAGCCAAAATTAGTTTTTTGGTGATATTTCGACCGATTCGTTCAATTCCTTGTTTTATTTGAGGTTTTGATGAAAGTGCCTTCTAAAGGTGATTTTTCTCTTTTGTAATTTTGGGCAGTTTCTTGTGGTACAAAATGCGATTTTATGTCTTGGTTGAATGCACTTTTTAGGCCGGAGTTTGAATAATAAACTGGTTACCAATCGTATGGTCAAAATATCATTCAAATCTGGGAATTGCATGAAACAACGGGCATAATCAACGGTAGATCATAAATATTATTTAGTGTGGTTGTTTAGCGTGGTATAGGTGTTTTTTTTGTTTTTTTTTGTTGTTGATTGATTTCGATAATGGTGGGATCAAAAGTGGTGTGTTGTCGTTTCAAGAGCTAAAATGAGTTTTTTGGTGATATTTCGATGAAAGTGCCTTCTACAGGTGCTTTTCGGCCGTTTCTTGGGGTACAAGATGCAATTTCATGTCTTGGTCGATGCAATTATAGAATGCACTTTTTAGGCCGGAGATTGAATAATAAACTGGTTGTTAATGCTATTGTTGTTATTATCAGTGGTGCGATGAAGGTAGTACACACACGGACACAAGGTCAGGGTCGTGCGTGAGCTGCGCAATAGACACAGAAATATATTAGGGAGCGGCGGAAGACGCCAACACCCCCCCTTCGCCCCCCCCCCACCCCCTCACACTCATGAGTTGAAAACACGGGACGACGGCCCCCCCAAACAATCGAACGGGTGATTCGTTCAATACGCCCCGAGAACGAACGGGAGCGGGGGAAATCCCCGGGGAAAACCTCGTTTTGATGTCGTGTTTGTTTAGCGGGAAAACGTCGTGATGAAGGGGGGAGAGGGACAAGGAAACAAAAACAAACCGAATGAGGTCGAGGGAAGTTTGTATGTTGAAGAGGGCGACGGAAAACGGTGAAATATGACGGAGTGTGAGGGGGGGTGTTTGAGAGGGGGAGTGGGGGGGAGGAGAAAAAAAGGAGGCAACTCACCGCTGCGCAGCTTCGTGTCGCCCAACTCCATAACAAGCGGTCGAGTCCGTCCTCAGGCCCACGTGTGACTGAATACACGGAGGGAGCGTCGTCGGCTCGAAAGGGAGCGGCGAAAGGGCGATGAGGACGTGGTGGAGGGGGGGTGGGGGGTTGTGAAGGGGGTTGGTGAAAAGGGGTGGGGAGAGATCGGACGGTCGACAGTGTCGACGAGGGACGTGGTGAGGGGAGGGAGATGCACCCTGAGTTTCCCCTTCGCTACCACCACCACTACCTCCCTCCCTCTTTCACCCCTCAACCGCTCATCGTCGCACCCCCCTTATCATAGCGTGACGGTGTGATGATGATGAAGGGGAGGGGGAACCAACTCCCCTCTTGCATTTCTCTCTCCTCCGAAGCCGTTCCACGCTGCACTTTACAGCGTTACCTCGAGCTTGGGGGGGGTGATGGGTAAACGTGACGTCACATGGTGGGTAACGCGGGGAAGCGTGACGTTACGTACAGGCTTTCCTGCTCTCTATGGAGGAATTTTTAAAACGTCTCAGTGCAATCTCACGCTCAACAGAGGTCTCTTCCTCCGCAGTCGCCTTCCCGCGTATTTTCAAAGGCTGCCTCACCATTCACGGGGGTCACTTTCAGTGGTGGATCTAGAATAATAGAAAACATCGATATTCGTTGTCGATGCCAACATCGGTAGGCAACATCGATAGGCAACATCGATACCGATATAATATCGGACGATATTAGGCGTGAGTGGGTCGGAATGTGACGGAAATTGTATGAATCAAATAGTTAGACTTACCCACAGCAGTAGTCGACAGCGATATATTAAACGCACTAACAATATTGCTATTGTTTCATGAAACGGAAGGATTCGGATAAAACACAACCAGTAGGTTAGAGCGTAGGATACAATATAATACAATAACGTAGGATACAATAACGGATAAAATTTAATATATTATTATTGTATAAAATATATACGAGTTTCAGGTAATATATTGCTCTGAAGGAGCCAGAACAGAAAAATCTTAGTCTCACACAAACAGATTTCAAATAATAGTTTTTGGACGCTCTGATAGAAGCGCTAATGTACCTAGAAGTCTTCATCGAAGAAACCTAGTTTCCAATAATATCAATATCGATAGCGATGTTTTCATCAGAAGTATGTTATCGCTTGGACTCCGTCTCTTTGCCCGGTTTGTCTCTTTGTCTTTGTCCCTTGGTTTGATTTTGATTCAGACACAGTTCTCTTTTGACACAGTTTTTTACAGTATTTTTGTATTTATAAACGAACACTTACACAAACAACAGCACTTACACTGACATCAGCAGAAACCCCATTCACGTCAGTCAGCTGATATGTTTCCCGAGCTCAGCAAATTCTAATACCTCGCAAGCTTCTCAACATCAGTACCGTCAGAACGATTATTTTCTCAAACCGGGAACATTTTAACACAGACCAGAAACAGGATAAAGGGGAAAATTTTGAAAAAACTGGGTTTTCTCCATTCTCTTGACGGAAACTTTTTTTAAAATTTAATTGCAAAATTTGATTAATTGCAAATTAATTGGAAAAAAAAGAAATGAATAGCAAAAACTCTGCAAATTCTTGACACAACGGTTCATTATCTTCTTTGTACAGATCACCCTTCTGTCTAGATCACTAGGTCTAAATGTCTAGATCCTAAATGTTAGAGTAATTATTATTATAAATTATCACTAATTATTAACAATTTTATCAAGTACCTAGTGAAAATTATTATAATTTATTTTTAGGTATTAATAATTCGTATTCATTATTAATAATGAATATTAATACGATATAATTCTGGGGTTTTTAATACTACGTCGGTAATAATTTTTCTATAAAAGAAGTACCTACCAACAAACATTCGAAATTACCCTCATTTCCGTAGCACGAAACGCACCTCAGAACAACAAACTCGACATCACTTAAGCCATATGATGTTCCAAAGAGCTTGTTAGTGTGAAAATGGACCTGTATTTTAACAGTTTGAGTCACGATCGTGTTGTGAGGCACAATCTTTGAGCCGTCATTGTGAACGAACGGCTGGTCGTACAAAGCTGCGGATGGTCTTAAAAAAATCTACGGAACAAACTCTATCTAAATATGAAATAAAAAACATACCGTTCTATATGAATTTTTCGAGATATGAGATTTTCAAATTTTCAAAATTCGTTTTGAACCCCTTCCCCTTGACCTAGGGTTATGAAAAGTTTCGAGGATCATTGTGGGGCTGGTCCAAACCCAGAAGCCAAATTTCGTAATTTTAGCTCAACGTTAACAGGGCAAAGTGGCGCGGACGGCGTACGGCGGACGGCGTACGGCGGACGGACGGATTTTTTTTTATTCGATTTTCTGAATCTACGTATCTTGAAACGTAAACCAACAAATTTTGAGGGGGGGTTAAAAAAATGTTTTCTTAGGGCGATTCCAATGGTTCATTATCGAAGATAATAAACCAAAATGAACATTTAATGTTGAAAACGACGACAACATCGATATTTCGATGTTATCGATATCGATGTCCCATCCCTATCTAGAATTGCAGCAATGTTGGAGTGGGGGGGGGGGGACCAGAGATTCAGAGGGGGTTCGGAGGCCCTCCACCGAAAATCTTTTTGAATTTAAGCCATTTTTATGACAAACACAATGGTATAAAGAATCAGCAGTCATGCAGCATGACTATAAGAGGGAATTTCCGAAGGAACAACGGGTTTCTTGTAAAATGTCTCCATTTCACTGGATTCATAACAAATTTCGTCCCCTTTTTTTGCCGAGTAACTCCTCGGTTTATAGTTTTTTCAACGCTGAACACGATGGTGAAGTCAGAATTGCGATATCTCTTTCCATTATCAGATTAGAGCAGATGAACCGTGAAGAACATCTCAAGACTTGATGATTGGTATCAACCACGTTTCTTCATCTTCAAAGTGCTTCAGTGTGAGAACGGTATCGCACTTCTGACTTCACCATCGAGTTCAGCGTACATAAAACTTTAAAATGAGGTGTCACTAGTCAGACTGTTTCATTTTTGGGAATTAATGGGTAATATTTGCCCCTAAAACTCCCCAAAACACCCCCTTAGAGTGGCCCAGTTCTAGATGCCCCTTTTTACAGAAGGGAAACAGTATAACTTCTCTAAAGGACTTGAGGACTTTCCTCTCGTTATAAACCCGATTGTAGCTGCCCAGCAATCGGTGTGGTAATGCTTCAGATGCATTTTTGAAAAATTCATTTGTTACTCTGTCTGGTCCTGGAGCTTTATTAATCATGAGTTTTTTTATATTTTTTATCATGACTGAGAGTTCCATAAATGAGAAATCCCTATCCAACTCACAGTCTGCAATAAATGGCTCCACAAAGCATATCTGACTACCATTAGGTTCTGGATTCAGCAATTCACGAAAATATGCTTCCAAGATTTCAACCTCCATCTGTGGTGCCCGAAAAGTGGGTTTTCTCCTAATCTTATCAATAAGTTTCCAGAAACTCTGTGCATCACTTACATTTTCTAAATCAATGTCAATACCCTGATAATAAGATATTCTTTATTACTTACAGATTCTCTTGACCGTCAAGAAGAGCAATTGTCAACTCAAATACTTCGTACAACTCGAAAAAAGTAGACTTCATATCGACTCGAGAGGTTTATTTGAAGTCGAATGGACCTTCAAGAAGACCAATTGTCAACTCAAATACTTCGTAAAACTCAAAAAAAGTAGACTTCATATCGACTCGAGAGGTTTATTTGAAGTCGAATGGACCTTCAAGAAGACCAATTATCAACTCAAATACTTCGTAAAACTCGAAAAAAGTAGACTTCACATCGACTCGAGAGGTTCATTTGAAGTCGAATGGACCTTCAAGAAGACCAATTGTCAACTCAAATACTTCGTAAAACTCGAAAAAAGTAGACTTCATATCGACTCGAGAGGTTCATTTGAAGTCGAATGGACCTTCAGGAAGAGCAATTGTCAACTCAAATACTTCGTGAAACTCAAAAAAAGGTGACTTCATATCGACTCGAGAGGTTCATTTGAAGTCGAATGGACCTTCAAGAAGACCAATTGTCAACTCAAATACTTCGTAAAACTCGAAAAAAGTAGACTTCATATCGACTCGAGGGGTTTATTTGAAGTCGAATGGACCTTCAAGAAGAGCAATTGTCAACTCAAATACTTCGTAAAACTCGAAAAAAGTAGACTTCATATCGACTCGAGGGGTTTATTTGAAGTCGGATGGACCTTCAAGAAGAGCAATTGTCAACTCAAATACTTCGTA
Source organism: Stenodema calcarata (assembly GCA_963920205.1). NCBI lineage: Eukaryota > Metazoa > Arthropoda > Insecta > Hemiptera > Miridae > Stenodema > Stenodema calcarata. Next base: position 4,179,801 of record OY986055.1, on the reverse strand, counting down.
CAACTCGAAAAAAGTAGACTTCATATCGACTCGAGGGGTTTATTTGGATTCGAATGGACCTTCAAGAAGAGCAATTGTCAACTCAAATACTTCGTAAAACTCGAAAAAAGTAGACTTCATATCGACTCGAGGGGTTTATTTGGAATCGAATGGACCTTCAAGAAGAGCAATTGTCAACTCAAATACTTCGTACAACTCGAAAAAAGTAGACTTCATATCGACTCGAGGGGTTTATTTGGATTCGAATGGACCTTCAAGAAGAGCAATTGTCAACTCAAATACTTCGTAAAACTCGAAAAAAGTAGATTTCATATCGACTCAAGGGGTTTATTTGGAATCGAATGGACCTTCAAGAAGAGCAATTGTCAACTCAAATACTTCGTAAAACTCGAAAAAAGTAGACTTCATATCGACTCGAGGGGTTTATTTGGAATCGAATGGACCTTCAAGAAGAGCAATTGTCAACTCAAATACTTCGTAAAACTCGAAAAAAGTAGATTTCATATCGACTCAAGGGGTTTATTTGGAATCGAATGGACCTTCAAGAAGAGCAATTGTCAACTCAAATACTTCGTAAAACTCGAAAAAAGTAGACTTCATATCGACTCGAGGGGTTTATTTGGAATCGAATGGACCTTCAAGAAGAGCAATTGTCAACTCAAATACTTCGTAAAACTCGAAAAAAGTAGATTTCATATCGACTCAAGGGGTTTATTTGGAATCGAATGGACCTTCAAGAAGAGCAATTGTCAACTCAAATACTTCGTAAAACTCGAAAAAAGTAGACTTCATATCGACTCGAGGGGTTTATTTGGAATCGAATGGACCTTCAAGAAGAGCAATTGTCAACTCAAATACTTCGTACAACTCGAAAAAAGTAGACTTCATATCGACTCGAGGGGTTTATTTGGATTCGAATGGACCTTCAAGAAGAGCAATTGTCAACTCAAATACTTCGTAAAACTCGAAAAAAGTAGACTTCATATCGACTCAAGGGGTTTATTTGGAATCGAATGGACCTTCAAGAAGAGCAATTGTCAACTCAAATACTTCGTACAACTCGAAAAAAGTAGACTTCATATCGACTCGAGGTGTTTATTTGAGTTCGAATGGACCTTCAAGAAGAGCGATTGTCAACTCAAATACTTCGTAAAACTCGAAAAAAGTAGACTTCATATCGACTCGAGGTGTTTATTTGGATTCGAATGGACCTTCAAGAAGACCAATTGTCAACTCAAATACTTCGTAAAACTCGAAAAAAGTAGACTTCATATCGACTCGAGGTGTTCATTTGGATTCGAATGGACCTTCAAGAAGAGCAATTGTCACCTCAAATACTTCGTTAAACTCAGAAAAGTAGACTTCATATCGACTCGAGGGGTTTATTTGAAGTCGAATGGACCTTCAAGAAGAGCAATTGTCAACTCAAATACTTTGTACAACTCGAAAAAAGTAGACTTCATATCGACTCGAGGGGTTTATTTGAAGTCGAATGGACCTTCAAGATGAGCAATTGTCAACTCAAATACTTCGTAAAACTCGAAAAAAGTAGACTTCATATCGACTCGAGGGGTTTATTTGAAGTCTAATGGACCTTCAAGAAGAGCAATTGTCAACTCAAATACTTCGTAAAACTCGAAAAAAGTAGACTTCATATCGACTCGAGGGGTTTATTTGAAGTCGAATGGACCTTCAAGAAGGGCAATTGTCAACTCAAATACTTCGTAAAACTCGAAAAAAGTAGACTTCATATCGACTCGAGGTGTTTATTTGGATTCGAATGGACCTTCAAGAAGACCAATTGTCAACTCAAATACTTCGTAAAACTCGAAAAAAGTAGACTTCATATCGACTCGAGGGGTTTATTTGAAGTCGAATGGACCTTCAAGAAGAGCAATTTTCAACTCAAATACTTCGTAAAACTCGAAAAAAGTAGACTTCATATCGACTCGAGGTGTTTATTTGGATTCGAATGGACCTTCAAGAAGACCAATTGTCAACTCAAATACTTCGTAAAACTCGAAAAAAGTAGACTTCATATCGACTTGAGAGGTTCATTTGAAGTCGAATGGACCTTCAGGAAGAGCAATTGTCAACTCAAATACTTCGTCAAACTCGAAAAAAGTAGACTTCATATCGACTCGAGGGGTTTATTTGAAGTCGAATGGACCTTCAAGAAGAGCAATTGTCAACTCAAATACTTCGTAAAACTCGAAAAAAGTAGACTTCATATCGACCCGAGGGGTTTATTTGAAGTCGAATGGACCTTCAAGAAGGGCAATTGTCAACTCAAATACTTCGTAAAACTCGAAAAAAGTAGACTTCATATCGACTCGAGGTGTTTATTTGGATTCGAATGGACCTTCAAGAAGACCAATTGTCAACTCAAATACTTCGTAAAACTCGAAAAAAGTAGACTTCATATCGACTCGAGGTGTTTATTTTGATTCGAATGGACCTTCAAGAAGACCAATTGTCAACTCAAATACTTCGTAAAACTCGAAAAAAGTAGGAATCATATCGACTCGAGGTGTTCATTTGGATTCGAATGGACCTTCAAAAAGAGCAATTGTCACCTCAAATACTTCGTAAAACTCGAAAAAAGTAGATTTCATATCGACTCGAGGGGTTTATTTGAAGTCGAATGGACCTTCAAGAAGAGCAATTGTCAACTCAAATACTTCGTAAAACTCGAAAAAAGTAGACTTCATATCGACCCGAGGGGTTTATTTGAAGTCGAATGGACCTTCAAGAAGGGCAATTGTCAACTCAAATACTTCGTAAAACTCGAAAAAAGTAGACTTCATATCGACTCGAGGTGTTTATTTGGATTCGAATGGACCTTCAAGAAGACCAATTGTCAACTCAAATACTTCGTAAAACTCGAAAAAAGTAGACTTCATATCGACTCGAGGTGTTTATTTTGATTCGAATGGACCTTCAAGAAGACCAATTGTCAACTCAAATACTTCGTAAAACTCGAAAAAAGTAGGAATCATATCGACTCGAGGTGTTCATTTGGATTCGAATGGACCTTCAAAAAGAGCAATTGTCACCTCAAATACTTCGTAAAACTCGAAAAAAGTAGATTTCATATCGACTCGAGGGGTTTATTTGAAGTCGAATGGACCTTCAAGAAGAGCAATTGTCAACTCAAATACTTCGTAAAACTCGAAAAAAGTAGACTTCATATCGACTCGAGGGGTTTATTTGAAGTCGAATGGACCTTCAAGAAGAGCAATTGTCAACTCAAATACTTCGTACAACTCGAAAAAAGTAGACTTCATATCGACTCGAGGGGTTTATTTGGATTCGAATGGACCTTCAAGAAGACCAATTGTCAACTCAAATACTTCGTAAAACTCGAAAAAAGTAGTCTTCATATCGACTCGAGAGGTTCATTTGAAGTCGAATGGACCTTCAGGAAGAGCAATTGTCAACTCAAATACTTCGTAAAACTCAAAAAAAGTAGACTTCATGTCGACTCGAGGGGTTTATTTGAAGTCGAATGGACCTTCAAGAAGAGCAATTGTCAACTCAAATACTTCGTAAAACTCGAAAAAAATAGACTTCATATCGACTCGAGGTGTTTATTTGGATTCGAATGGACCTTCAAGAAGACCAATTGTCAACTCAAATACTTTGTAAAACTCGAAAAAAGTAGACTTCATATCGACTCGAGGGGTTTATTTGAAGTCGAATGGACCTTCAAGAAGAGCAATTGTCAACTCAAATACTTCGTAAAACTCGAAAGAAGTAGACTTCATATCGACTCGAGGTGTTTATTTGGATTCGAATGGACCTTCAAGAAGACCAATTGTCAACTCAAATAGTTCGTAAAACTCGAAAAAAGTAGACTTCATATCGACTCGAGAGGTTCATTTGAAGTCGAATGGACCTTCAGGAAGAGCAATTGTCAACTCAAATACTTCGTCAAACTCGAAAAAAGTAGACTTCATATCGACTCGAGGGGTTTATTTGAAGTCGAATGGACCTTCAAGAAGAGCAATTGTCAACTCAAATACTTCGTAAAACTCGAAAAAAGTAGACTTCATATCGACTCGAGGGGTTTATTTGAAGTCGAATGGACCTTCAAGAAGAGCAATTGTCAACTCAAATACTTCGTACAACTCGAAAAAAGTAGACTTCATATCGACTCGAGGGGTTTATTTGGATTCGAATGGACCTTCAAGAAGACCAATTGTCAACTCAAATACTTCGTAAAACTCGAAAAAAGTAGACTTCATATCGACTCGAGGTGTTCATTTGGATTTGAATGGACCTTCAAGAAGAGCAATTGTCAACTCAAATACTTCGTGAAACTCGAAAAAAGTAGACTTCATATCGACTCGAGAGGTTTATTTGAAGTCGAATGGACCTTCAAGAAGACCAATTGTCAACTCAAATACATCGTAAAACTCAAAAAAAGTAGTCTTCATATCGACTCGAGAGGTTCATTTGAAGTCGAATGGACCTTCAGGAAGAGCAATTGTCAACTCAAATACTTCGTAAAACTCAAAGAAAGTAGACTTCATGTCGACTCGAGGGGTTTATTTGAAGTCGAATGGACCTTCAAGAAGAGCAATTGTCAACTCAAATACTTCGTAAAACTCGAAAAAAATAGACTTCATATCGACTCGAGGTGTTTATTTGGATTCGAATGGACCTTCAAGAAGACCAATTGTCAACTCAAATACTTCGTAAAACTCGAAAAAAGTAGACTTCATATCGACTCGAGGTGTTTATTTGGATTCGAATGGACCTTCAAGAAGACCAATTGTCAACTCAAATACTTCGTAAAACTCGAAAAAAGTAGACTTCATATCGACTCGAGAGGTTCATTTGAAGTCGAATGGACCTTCAGGAAGAGCAATTGTCAACTCAAATACTTCGTCAAACTCGAAAAAAGTAGACTTCATATCGACTCGAGGGGTTTATTTGAAGTCGAATGGACCTTCAAGAAGACCAATTGTCAACTCAAATACTTCGTAAAACTCGAAAAAAGTAGACTTCATATCGACTCGAGGTGTTCATTTCGAATGGACCTTCAAGAAGAGCAATTGTCACCTCAAATACTTCGTAAAACTCGAAAAAAGTAGACTTCATATCGACTCGAGGTGTTCATTTGGATTCGAATGGACCTTCAAGAAGAGCAATTGTCACCTCAAATACTTCGTACAACTCGAAAAAAGTAGACTTCATATCGACTCGAAGTGTTTATTTGGATTCGAATGGACCTTCAAGAAGACCAATTGTCAACTCAAATACTTCGTAAAACTCGAAAAAAGTAGACTTCATATCGACTCGAGGTGTTTATTTTGATTCGAATGGACCTTCAAGAAGACCAATTGTCAACTCAAATACTTCGTAAAACTCGAAAAAAGTAGGAATCATATCGACTCGAGGTGTTCATTTGGATTCGAATGGACCTTCAAAAAGAGCAATTGTCACCTCAAATACTTCGTAAAACTTGAAAAAAGTAGATTTCATATCGACTCGAGGGGTTTATTTGAAGTCGAATGGACCTTCAAGAAGAGCAATTGTCAACTCAAATACTTCGTAAAACTCGAAAAAAGTAGACTTCATATCGACTCGAGGGGTTTATTTGAAGTCGAATGGACCTTCAAGAAGAGCAATTGTCAACTCAAATACTTCGTACAACTCGAAAAAAGTAGACTTCATATCGACTCGAGGGGTTTATTTGGATTCGAATGGACCTTCAAGAAGACCAATTGTCAACTCAAATACTTTGTAAAACTCGAAAAAAGTAGACTTCATATCGACTCGAGGGGTTTATTTGAAGTCGAATGGACCTTCAAGAAGAGCAATTGTCAACTCAAATACTTCGTAAAACTCGAAAGAAGTAGACTTCATATCGACTCGAGGTGTTTATTTGGATTCGAATGGACCTTCAAGAAGACCAATTGTCAACTCAAATAGTTCGTAAAACTCGAAAAAAGTAGACTTCATATCGACTCGAGAGGTTCATTTGAAGTCGAATGGACCTTCAGGAAGAGCAATTGTCAACTCAAATACTTCGTCAAACTCGAAAAAAGTAGACTTCATATCGACTCGAGGGGTTTATTTGAAGTCGAATGGACCTTCAAGAAGAGCAATTGTCAACTCAAATACTTCGTAAAACTCGAAAAAAGTAGACTTCATATCGACTCGAGGGGTTTATTTGAAGTCGAATGGACCTTCAAGAAGAGCAATTGTCAACTCAAATACTTCGTACAACTCGAAAAAAGTAGACTTCATATCGACTCGAGGGGTTTATTTGGATTCGAATGGACCTTCAAGAAGACCAATTGTCAACTCAAATACTTCGTAAAACTCGAAAAAAGTAGATTTCATATCGACTCGAGGTGTTCATTTGGATTCGAATGGACCTTCAGGAAGAGCAATTGTCAACTCAAATACTTCGTACAACTCGAAAAAAGTAGACTTCATATCGACTCGAGGGGTTTATTTGAAGTCGAATGGACCTTCAAGAAGAGCAATTGTCAACTCAAATACTTCGTAAAACTCGAAAAAAGTAGACTTCATATCGACTCGAGGGGTTTATTTGAAGTCGAATGGACCTTCAAGAAGAGCAATTGTCAACTCAAATACTTCGTACAACTCGAAAAAAGTAGACTTCATATCGACTCGAGGGGTTTATTTGGATTCGAATGGACCTTCAAGAAGACCAATTGTCAACTCAAATACTTCGTAAAACTCGAAAAAAGTAGACTTCATATCGACTCGAGGTGTTCATTTGGATTTGAATGGACCTTCAAGAAGAGCAATTGTCAACTCAAATACTTCGTGAAACTCGAAAAAAGTAGACTTCATATCGACTCGAGAGGTTTATTTGAAGTCGAATGGACCTTCAAGAAGACCAATTGTCAACTCAAATACATCGTAAAACTCAAAAAAAGTAGTCTTCATATCGACTCGAGAGGTTCATTTGAAGTCGAATGGACCTTCAGGAAGAGCAATTGTCAACTCAAATACTTCGTAAAACTCAAAGAAAGTAGACTTCATGTCGACTCGAGGGGTTTATTTGAAGTCGAATGGACCTTCAAGAAGAGCAATTGTCAACTCAAATACTTCGTAAAACTCGAAAAAAATAGACTTCATATCGACTCGAGGTGTTTATTTGGATTCGAATGGACCTTCAAGAAGACCAATTGTCAACTCAAATACTTCGTAAAACTCGAAAAAAGTAGACTTCATATCGACTCGAGGTGTTTATTTGGATTCGAATGGACCTTCAAGAAGACCAATTGTCAACTCAAATAGTTCGTAAAACTCGAAAAAAGTAGACTTCATATCGACTCGAGAGGTTCATTTGAAGTCGAATGGACCTTCAGGAAGAGCAATTGTCAACTCAAATACTTCGTCAAACTCGAAAAAAGTAGACTTCATATCGACTCGAGGGGTTTATTTGAAGTCGAATGGACCTTCAAGAAGAGCAATTGTCAACTCAAATACTTCGTAAAACTCGAAAAAAGTAGACTTCATATCGACTCGAGGGGTTTATTTGAAGTCGAATGGACCTTCAAGAAGAGCAATTGTCAACTCAAATACTTCGTACAACTCGAAAAAAGTAGACTTCATATCGACTCGAGGGGTTTATTTGGATTCGAATGGACCTTCAAGAAGACCAATTGTCAACTCAAATACTTCGTAAAACTCGAAAAAAGTAGATTTCATATCGACTCGAGGTGTTCATTTGGATTCGAATGGACCTTCAGGAAGAGCAATTGTCAACTCAAATACTTCGTACAACTCGAAAAAAGTAGACTTCATATCGACTCGAGGGGTTTATTTGAAGTCGAATGGACCTTCAAGAAGAGCAATTGTCAACTCAAATACTTCGTAAAACTCGAAAAAAGTAGACTTCATATCGACTCGAGGGGTTTATTTGAAGTCGAATGGACCTTCAAGAAGAGCAATTGTCAACTCAAATACTTCGTACAACTCGAAAAAAGTAGACTTCATATCGACTCGAGGGGTTTATTTGGATTCGAATGGACCTTCAAGAAGACCAATTGTCAACTCAAATACTTCGTAAAACTCGAAAAAAGTAGACTTCATATCGACTCGAGGTGTTCATTTGGATTTGAATGGACCTTCAAGAAGAGCAATTGTCAACTCAAATACTTCGTGAAACTCGAAAAAAGTAGACTTCATATCGACTCGAGAGGTTTATTTGAAGTCGAATGGACCTTCAAGAAGACCAATTGTCAACTCAAATACATCGTAAAACTCAAAAAAAGTAGTCTTCATATCGACTCGAGAGGTTCATTTGAAGTCGAATGGACCTTCAGGAAGAGCAATTGTCAACTCAAATACTTCGTAAAACTCAAAGAAAGTAGACTTCATGTCGACTCGAGGGGTTTATTTGAAGTCGAATGGACCTTCAAGAAGAGCAATTGTCAACTCAAATACTTCGTAAAACTCGAAAAAAATAGACTTCATATCGACTCGAGGTGTTTATTTGGATTCGAATGGACCTTCAAGAAGACCAATTGTCAACTCAAATACTTCGTAAAACTCGAAAAAAGTAGACTTCATATCGACTCGAGGTGTTTGTCCGGCACTTATGTGCGCTGCACTTTAATTAAAATAATAAAATGTAAATGTAATTGAACGAACGGTTTTAATACTCTTCTTGTATGAGAACATTTTAAAAAGTACAGAAAGAATTTTCAGATGAGAAGAAATTAGACAAAACAAAAGACGAAAGAAACAAACAGTTGATCCATGGGGTTGGAACCCAATAGCGGAGTGTAGCGGCAACTCCGTGGTTACCTATACAATTCGGTGAAGGCCGAACATCGTCCCCCGCCGTGAGATATCCCTCACTGACCATCGTCTTCAGAGTGGGTACTAGACAGCGGATCTTGAGCTGCATCTTTTTCTTCATTTGATACCAATGGACATAGCTTTCTTACTGGCCTTTGTATGAGACCTTGTTGAGTCTTAACATTTGCAACCCGTGGAAATCCATCGCTCCCAGATTGAAGCGAATCGATCTTTCCCAAGGCCCATTTCATAGGTGGCAGGTTTTCATCCATGATGAGAACTATGTCTCCTACTTTTGCTTTTGGTAAGTTGCGGTTCTGCCACTTAGTTCGGGCTTGCACATCTAATAAATATTCTTTTCTCCATTGAGTCCAGAAATGGTGGAGCAGGTATTGCGCCTTTTGCCATCTTCCTCGAATTGAAGATCGCTCGTTGATCTTACAATCAATGGGGGGAGCAGTTAGTGGGCGGAAAGCTAAAAAGTGTCCTGGAGTTAATACCGATAAGTCATTTGGCGAACTTGAAATTGCACTTAGTGGTCTTGAGTTTAGGACGGCAGAAACTTGTGCAACAAATGATCGAAAAACATCCATGTCTAATATCTCATTCCTCAGCATTCTTCTTAGCAGTTGCTTAGTAGAACGTACAGCAGCTTCCCACAGTCCACCAAAATGGGGCGCTCGTGGTGGAATAAATTGCCATTCTACCGAAGATCTAGCTGCTTCTGAAATTATAGTATTTTGGTGGTCTGGAGAGTTGATCAGAGTCTTGAGCCTTGCTAACTCGTTTGCTGCGCCAAGAAAGTTCCTACCATTGTCACTCCAAACTGTTGATGGGAGCCCTCGAATAGCAACAAAAGATTGAAAAGCTAGTAAGAACGATGGAGTACTAAGATCAGTGGCTACCTCTATATGCACAGCCTTTGTAGCAAAGCACAGGAAAATACATAAGTAGCATTCAAGTTTCTTTGATGCCCGCAGTGTTGAAGCACGAACAATGAACGGTCCTGCATAGTCAACTCCTGTTATGTAAAAAGGTGCTATATCCGTCAACCGGTCCTTTGGTAAGTCACCCATTGGAGGTTCATATGGTTTGGGATTGACTCTAGTGCATCTGGTACACCCTTGAAGAGCACGTCGGACAACGTTCTTTCCGTTCACCACCCAATATCGACAACGAATGTTTGCAAGAGTGCCTAGAGGACCGATGTGTAGGGACCAGTCATGTGTCCATCGAATGATCTTGTCTGTTGTTGGATGACTAGACGGAAGAAGGGCCGGGTGCTTAACCGAATATGGAAGCAAAGCGTTTCTTAGTCGCCCACCAACTCTCAAGACTCCATCAGTGTCAAGAAACAAGTTGAGAGACTTGGTGATTCTTAGTTTTGGTCGTTTGGATTGTACGTCAGACAGCTCTTCTCTTAGACCTTGTGCTTGTGCTCGCTTTACCAATATTTCATCGGCCCGACGACGTTCACGTGCTGACAACGGCCCTCTGAACCGAATGCCTCGCTTCAATGAATTGTGAATGAAGCGCAATGACCACGCCACAACAGCCTGAAGTCGGGGATAAGTAGAGAAACGCTCCTCAATTTGAAGATCACATTGCAACGCTCTGTGACAAACAGATGTGACTCTTGGATTACGTGCTTCAACCCGAACGGCATCGTCGTTTAATGCAGGGCGTATTCTCTTGAAATTCCAATCTGAGGGCGATTTAGTTAACCACTTCGGCCCTTTCCACCATAGTTCGTGGTTAATTAAATCCACTGGTCGTAATCCTCGAGAAGCACAATCAGCTGGGTTGTCCACGGAACTAACATGAAACCACTGGCAAGAAGGTACGGTCGATAATATTTCCGCAACTCTGTTGCCCACAAAAACTTTCCATACCGGAGCTGGATTTGCAGTGATCCATGATAGAGCAATAGTGGAGTCGGAGTACATGAATATGTGGTGTGGATCAAGTCCAGGAAACTTTGGGGTCATTTTCTTGACTAAGGACGTAAGTAGTTGGGCGGCACATAGTTCTAGGCGTGGGAGCGTTACAGATTTGATAGGTGCCATGCGGGCACGGGCGGCAACGAGTCGGACCACATTAGAGGTTTTTACAGATACAGATACTATATACAGCGCAGCCGCATAAGCCTTTTCAGATGCATCTGCGAAACCTACCAAGTATTGATTGGTATTGAAAAACGGAATGTGACGAGGAATTTGTAAGCCAGAAAGTTGTGGGAGTTCGTGAGCTAAATATGACCAGTCGTCAATTATATGTTTAGGGAGAGGGTCATCCCAATCGTAGGTGTTTTGCACCACATTCCTGAATACGACACGAGCAAATACCGTGATGGGAATTAACCAACCTAGCGGATCAAAAATCTTAGCAATCTGCCTCGCTAAATCTCTTTTTGTGAGGATGCTAAGAACTGGGGATGGTTTGTAATGGAACATATCACTTAGCGGATTCCAGCAAAGACCCAAAACTTTTAGAGCTGTGTCCGGGTCTTCATCCATAGAAATAGAGGAATACGATGGCAACAAGTGTTCTTCAGGGATGTTTTCCAATAGTTTGGGATCGTTTGCTGCCCATTTTCTAAGTTCGAGTCTTCCAAGCGCAAGCAAAGATTGAAGTTCAGTTCGAATAGAAAGACCTGATTCAATAGTATTTCCCCCACCGTTTATATCATCAACATACGTGCGATGGAGAAGTATGTGTGAGGCGGAAGGGTGCGAGTTCTGGTGTTCAACTGCTAGCTCCTTGAGAACTCGTCCGGCCAAAAAAGGAGCAGAGGCTGTGCCATAAGTTACCGTTTTTAATCTGAAGTCTTGGACAGGGGAGTCGGGATGAAACCTCCAAACTATCCTTAATAGATCGCGATCTTCCACTGGATGTTCAATTTGCCGAAACATCTGCTTGATGTCAGCCATGAAAACGTAGCGATCTAGTCGAAATCTAGTTACAACATCTCCTATATCCAACTGTAAGCGTGGGCCAGGTAGCAAGATGTCATTGAGAGAAAGGCCAGAAGGGGAAGGTTGAGAGGCATTAAAAACTACTCTTATTTTACTAGGAGGATCATCTGCCCTGCAAACTGAATGGTGAGGCAAATAGTAAGTTATTTGATCAGATGATGGAGGAGGAACTCGTTCCATGTGTCCAGATTCTATATATTCTTTCATAAAATCGACATATACTTCCCTTTGATCAGGATTCTTACGGTGACGGTGTTCTAATTGGAAAAGGCGACGCATGGCTATCTGTCGGGTTGGTCGCAGCAGGGATGGGTTTTTTGATAATGGAAGACCCACTGAGAACCTACCATCAGATAGTCGAGAACAACTCTTTCTAAAACATTCTTCTGCTAATAGCTCGTCTGGCGTATATGGAGGCACATCAGTTACAGATTCCAATTGAAACATTTTTTCAAGTAATGATGCGTATTCTGGTTTTGGGTTCACAAGATTATTAACGGAGGTGCGGGAAAGGCTTTGGATGGGAAATATGGGATTGGATGATAGTTGTAATGTGCTGGGTTGTGGGGAGGAAGCTGAAAAGTGGACCTGAGTATAGAACTCCGAAGACACTAAGGTACGAGAATTAGCTCTGATATAATCCGGTGAGCTAATTCTGGATGACGAGGAGGGTATGGGGAATTTTTTAACTATTTGTGCAAAGCGGAAACCTGGACCTGAGGTACGTTGTGGTCTAGGGCACTGTCTGGCTGGTGTTGAGGAGAAGGATGTTGACAAAGGGTGTGGTTCAGAAAAATTGGGCTTGCTCTGTTCTGTACTAGGGATTGATAACCAATTTTTGGAATTTGGACAATGGAGTCCATGATTCGATGCGATATTTTCACCGTCGGACAAAATTTTCACGCTTTTCTGTTTCCGTAGAGAGTAGGATCCAGAGATTATCCACCCAAGAGTAGTGCTGTGTGCTACAGGTGACGAGCGTAGGGGATAAACAATCTCATTAGTGCTTATTTGATTAAGTACGCCAGATGCTAGGATGAGGTCTACAGGGCTAGGAACATGAAAGTACGGATCGGCCAGCTCTAGTTCTTCAAGGTGTGGCCATTGATGTCGTGGTAAGGGCTGAGAAGGAAGTTCTAGTGTAGTATGAGATAAAACGCGAAATTTAAGTTTAATATTATGCTTATGGGTTTGTTTGAGATACGCAGTGGTTACCCCTATGACTTTAATGCTAGGGGTTCCTCCAACCCCATAGACACAGCCAGAAGCCTTTCTTAGTAAAAGGCCACATCTTTCAGCACATGATTTAGAAATTATGTTTGTTTCGCTCCCGGTGTCAATTATGGCTCTTGCACGGTGCCAATGGGTGGCTGAGGAGCCAATTTGAACTACAGCGGTCGGTATCACGTAAGAGTTAGATTGTGTCGACAGTGCAGGTTTCAGAGAGGCCCCTTGCAGCCTCTGATTGAGAGAGCGGACACCGTGACAGCCAGAATTTCAATAGGGGGTTTGTTGGATATTTTTCTTGGCCTTCGCCACATTATGACTGATAACCGTGTTTTCAGGATTGGGACTAGTACACATGTGGAACGAAGACGAAGTTGAAGAAGTAGGCCTGCTAGATTTCCTATATTCATCGTTTTCAAAGCGATCGGACCATCTTGTCTTAGATAGAGCACGCCTTGGTTCTTGAATTGACGTTGCCTTGAATGAAGAGGGTGTAGATATGACAGGAGTCCAACGACGATCGGGAGATGGGGAAGATGAGCGAAGCCGACCAGATGGTGAGGGGGATCGAGACCGGGGAAGCGATCCATGGTGACTGGATTTTGGGCTACCGGATTTTAGAGAGGAATGAGTTCCAGGAAACTCGTGTAGCAGCGAATGATGCTTTTGTGAACAGAATTTACAAAAGCGGTCAGACGTACAATGATTGGTCTGATGCTTGGAAGAAAGACAATTTGAACAAAGCATTTTGTCGTTCACAAATGCTAGTCTAACTGGCGTTGATAAGTTCTTGAACCTTTCACAATGGTACAAAAAATGGGATTGCCCACAATGGAAACATTTGGGTTCCCGAAGCATCCCATTCCCAGCAGTTTCAGAAATACCTGATACGTGGTTAGTTCGGAACTGTCTTCCGGCTGTCTTACTAGGATGTTTAACTTGGAGTGGTTTTTTATTTCCCAAGTGTTGAAGGTACCTTTGAGTTTTTGCCCCTGGTTCAGTTGGTCGAGCTCTAATAATTTCAATTTTGTTATTTAAAAACTTCAACAGTTGAGTGAAAGTAGGAAGACTATCCTGTTCTGAAATAATCTTTTCGTGAAATTCATCTCTAAGTTTCGGTGGGAGTTTGTTGTACGTGTAGTGAAACCGAGAAAAATCCAAAGGATTAATCAAATTGAGATGATCTATGGCATTATAGAGTGTAGATGTTTCATTGACTAGCTTTTCTAATGATTCAAGCTCAGTATCATTGAGATGAGCGATTATCAGTGCTCTATCATGTAGCGTACAAGCAGTCAGGAATACGTTTGTATATTTTTTCACCAAAGCCTGGTAACATACATCATAGTCCAAAGTTGAGGAGCCTAGGTTTTCTATAAGTTGATATGGAGTTCCAATCAATTTAGAACGAAGAGACGCCATTTTTTTCTGAACTGGTATGTTACGATGATGTACGGCTTCATTGTATGCTAGAATAAATTCGGGAAATTGTGTAATATCACCCGAATATATTGGTACAGTAGGGATCAACAGGGCATGCAACTTAAGCTCTCTCGTCAGTTCGTGAGCACTATTTCCATCAATAGCATCAGGAAGGAGACTATGATGAGGGAAAATGTACTTTCTATGGGCTTCTTGTAATTTTATTACAATATTATTCGAACGTCCAGACCATTTCTGGAAACTATCTTCAGACTCAAACTGGTAAATATAGTTGTATAATGTACTTGTCCCTTCGTTCATAATGGTTTGAAATTCATCTTCAAGGTTTGCAATCTGTGCCGAAGCTTTGGGGTCTGATGAGTTAAAACCCACAAATTTCAATATGACCGATTCGTAATAGGAAAAGAGCTCAACAACCTTTTGTGAAAGTTGGTGGTCATTTAGGGCATTAAAAAGTTCCGAACTGGACGAATGGACAGTGTGTTTTCGAGTAATTGGGGGTTGAGATTTTGTGGCAGTATTTTTTGATTGAATTTCTGTAGCTCCTTCCTGATCGGAATCATCGTCCTGATTATCATGTGAATAATCAGTTACCTTGTGATGTTCTTTAGG
This sequence comes from Stenodema calcarata, assembly GCA_963920205.1. Taxonomy (NCBI): domain Eukaryota; kingdom Metazoa; phylum Arthropoda; class Insecta; order Hemiptera; family Miridae; genus Stenodema; species Stenodema calcarata. The sequence goes on along the minus strand of OY986055.1, from coordinate 4,164,751 downwards.
AGTAGAAAAAGGAACGGACTCACGGGATTTGCGTCGGTTCTTCTTGCGCGTAGATACCATGTTGAGAACAGGATAAGCGGGAAAAACTCTCGGAATTTTACTCGACGAATTTTCCACAAGCAATCCGGGTCACGGCACCAAAAATGTCCGGCACTTATGTGCGCTGCACTTTAATTAAAATAATAAAATGTAAATGTAATTGAACGAACGGTTTTAATACTCTTCTTGTATGAGAACATTTTAAAAAGTATAGAAAGAATTTTCAGATGAGAAGAAATTAGACAAAACAAAAGACGAAAGAAACAAACAGTTGATCCATGGGGTTGGAACCCAATAGCGGAGTGTAGCGGCAACTCCGTGGTTACCTATACAATTCGGTGAAGGCCGAACAGTGTTTATTTGGATTCGAATGGACCTTCAAGAAGACCAATTGTCAACTCAAATACTTCGTAAAACTCGAAAAAAGTAGACTTCATATCGACTCGAGAGGTTCATTTGAAGTCGAATGGACCTTCAGGAAGAGCAATTGTCAACTCAAATACTTCGTCAAACTCGAAAAAAGTAGACTTCATATCGACTCGAGGGGTTTATTTGAAGTCGAATGGACCTTCAAGAAGACCAATTGTCAACTCAAATACTTCGTAAAACTCGAAAAAAGTAGACTTCATATCGACTCGAGGTGTTCATTTCGAATGGACCTTCAAGAAGAGCAATTGTCACCTCAAATACTTCGTAAAACTCGAAAAAAGTAGACTTCATATCGACTCGAGGGGTTTATTTGAAGTCGAATGGACCTTCAAGAAGACCAATTGTCAACTCAAATACTTCGTAAAACTCGAAAAAAGTAGACTTCATATCGACTCGAGAGGTTCATTTGAAGTCGAATGGACCTTCAGGAAGAGCAATTGTCAACTCAAATACTTCGTCAAACTCGAAAAAAGTAGACTTCATATCGACTCGAGGGGTTTATTTGAAGTCGAATGGACCTTCAAGAAGAGCAATTGTCAACTCAAATACTTCGTAAAACTCGAAAAAAGTAGACTTCATATCGACTCGAGGTGTTCATTTGGATTTGAATGGACCTTCAAGAAGAGCAATTGTCAACTCAAATACTTCGTGAAACTCGAAAAAAGTAGACTTCATATCGACTCGAGAGGTTTATTTGAAGTCGAATGGACCTTCAAGAAGACCAATTGTCAACTCAAATACATCGTAAAACTCAAAAAAAGTAGTCTTCATATCGACTCGAGAGGTTCATTTGAAGTCGAATGGACCTTCAGGAAGAGCAATTGTCAACTCAAATACTTCGTAAAACTCGAAAAAAGTAGACTTCATATCGACTCGAGAGGTTCATTTGAAGTCGAATGGACCTTCAGGAAGAGCAATTGTCAACTCAAATACTTCGTCAAACTCGAAAAAAGTAGACTTCATATCGACTCGAGGGGTTTATTTGAAGTCGAATGGACCTTCAAGAAGACCAATTGTCAACTCAAATACTTCGTAAAACTCGAAAAAAGTAGACTTCATATCGACTCGAGGTGTTCATTTCGAATGGACCTTCAAGAAGAGCAATTGTCACCTCAAATACTTCGTAAAACTCGAAAAAAGTAGACTTCATATCGACTCGAGGGGTTTATTTGAAGTCGAATGGACCTTCAAGAAGACCAATTGTCAACTCAAATACTTCGTAAAACTCGAAAAAAGTAGACTTCATATCGACTCGAGAGGTTCATTTGAAGTCGAATGGACCTTCAGGAAGAGCAATTGTCAACTCAAATACTTCGTCAAACTCGAAAAAAGTAGACTTCATATCGACTCGAGGGGTTTATTTGAAGTCGAATGGACCTTCAAGAAGAGCAATTGTCAACTCAAATACTTCGTAAAACTCGAAAAAAGTAGACTTCATATCGACTCGAGGGGTTTATTTGAAGTCGAATGGACCTTCAAGAAGAGCAATTGTCAACTCAAATACTTCGTACAACTCGAAAAAAGTAGACTTCATATCGACTCGAGGGGTTTATTTGGATTCGAATGGACCTTCAAGAAGACCAATTGTCAACTCAAATACTTCGTAAAACTCGAAAAAAGTAGACTTCATATCGACTCGAGGTGTTCATTTGGATTTGAATGGACCTTCAAGAAGAGCAATTGTCAACTCAAATACTTCGTGAAACTCGAAAAAAGTAGACTTCATATCGACTCGAGAGGTTTATTTGAAGTCGAATGGACCTTCAAGAAGACCAATTGTCAACTCAAATACATCGTAAAACTCAAAAAAAGTAGTCTTCATATCGACTCGAGAGGTTCATTTGAAGTCGAATGGACCTTCAGGAAGAGCAATTGTCAACTCAAATACTTCGTAAAACTCAAAGAAAGTAGACTTCATGTCGACTCGAGGGGTTTATTTGAAGTCGAATGGACCTTCAAGAAGAGCAATTGTCAACTCAAATACTTCGTAAAACTCGAAAAAAATAGACTTCATATCGACTCGAGGTGTTTATTTGAAGTCGAATGGACCTTCAAGAAGAGCAATTGTCAACTCAAATACTTCGTAAAACTCGAAAAAAATAGACTTCATATCGACTCGAGGTGTTTATTTGGATTCGAATGGACCTTCAAGAAGACCAATTGTCAACTCAAATACTTTGTAAAACTCGAAAAAAGTAGACTTCATATCGACTCGAGGGGTTTATTTGAAGTCGAATGGACCTTCAAGAAGAGCAATTGTCAACTCAAATACTTCGTAAAACTCGAAAGAAGTAGACTTCATATCGACTCGAGGTGTTTATTTGGATTCGAATGGACCTTCAAGAAGACCAATTGTCAACTCAAATAGTTCGTAAAACTCGAAAAAAGTAGACTTCATATCGACTCGAGAGGTTCATTTGAAGTCGAATGGACCTTCAGGAAGAGCAATTGTCAACTCAAATACTTCGTCAAACTCGAAAAAAGTAGACTTCATATCGACTCGAGGGGTTTATTTGAAGTCGAATGGACCTTCAAGAAGAGCAATTGTCAACTCAAATACTTCGTAAAACTCGAAAAAAGTAGACTTCATATCGACTCGAGGGGTTTATTTGAAGTCGAATGGACCTTCAAGAAGAGCAATTGTCAACTCAAATACTTCGTACAACTCGAAAAAAGTAGACTTCATATCGACTCGAGGGGTTTATTTGGATTCGAATGGACCTTCAAGAAGACCAATTGTCAACTCAAATACTTCGTAAAACTCGAAAAAAGTAGACTTCATATCGACTCGAGGTGTTCATTTGGATTTGAATGGACCTTCAAGAAGAGCAATTGTCAACTCAAATACTTCGTGAAACTCGAAAAAAGTAGACTTCATATCGACTCGAGAGGTTTATTTGAAGTCGAATGGACCTTCAAGAAGACCAATTGTCAACTCAAATACATCGTAAAACTCAAAAAAAGTAGTCTTCATATCGACTCGAGAGGTTCATTTGAAGTCGAATGGACCTTCAGGAAGAGCAATTGTCAACTCAAATACTTCGTAAAACTCAAAGAAAGTAGACTTCATGTCGACTCGAGGGGTTTATTTGAAGTCGAATGGACCTTCAAGAAGAGCAATTGTCAACTCAAATACTTCGTAAAACTCGAAAAAAATAGACTTCATATCGACTCGAGGTGTTTATTTGGATTCGAATGGACCTTCAAGAAGACCAATTGTCAACTCAAATACTTCGTAAAACTCGAAAAAAGTAGACTTCATATCGACTCGAGGTGTTTATTTGGATTCGAATGGACCTTCAAGAAGACCAATTGTCAACTCAAATACTTCGTAAAACTCGAAAAAAGTAGACTTCATATCGACTCGAGAGGTTCATTTGAAGTCGAATGGACCTTCAGGAAGAGCAATTGTCAACTCAAATACTTCGTCAAACTCGAAAAAAGTAGACTTCATATCGACTCGAGGGGTTTATTTGAAGTCGAATGGACCTTCAAGAAGACCAATTGTCAACTCAAATACTTCGTAAAACTCGAAAAAAGTAGACTTCATATCGACTCGAGGTGTTCATTTCGAATGGACCTTCAAGAAGAGCAATTGTCACCTCAAATACTTCGTAAAACTCGAAAAAAGTAGACTTCATATCGACTCGAGGTGTTCATTTGGATTCGAATGGACCTTCAAGAAGAGCAATTGTCACCTCAAATACTTCGTACAACTCGAAAAAAGTAGACTTCATATCGACTCGAGGTGTTTATTTGGATTCGAATGGACCTTCAAGAAGACCAATTGTCAACTCAAATACTTCGTAAAACTCGAAAAAAGTAGACTTCATATCGACTCGAGGTGTTTATTTTGATTCGAATGGACCTTCAAGAAGACCAATTGTCAACTCAAATACTTCGTAAAACTCGAAAAAAGTAGGAATCATATCGACTCGAGGTGTTCATTTGGATTCGAATGGACCTTCAAAAAGAGCAATTGTCACCTCAAATACTTCGTAAAACTCGAAAAAAGTAGATTTCATATCGACTCGAGGGGTTTATTTGAAGTCGAATGGACCTTCAAGAAGAGCAATTGTCAACTCAAATACTTCGTAAAACTCGAAAAAAGTAGACTTCATATCGACTCGAGGGGTTTATTTGAAGTCGAATGGACCTTCAAGAAGAGCAATTGTCAACTCAAATACTTCGTAAAACTCGAAAAAAGTAGTCTTCATATCGACTCGAGAGGTTCATTTGAAGTCGAATGGACCTTCAGGAAGAGCAATTGTCAACTCAAATACTTCGTAAAACTCAAAAAAAGTAGACTTCATGTCGACTCGAGGGGTTTATTTGAAGTCGAATGGACCTTCAAGAAGAGCAATTGTCAACTCAAATACTTCGTAAAACTCGAAAAAAATAGACTTCATATCGACTCGAGGTGTTTATTTGGATTCGAATGGACCTTCAAGAAGACCAATTGTCAACTCAAATACTTTGTAAAACTCGAAAAAAGTAGACTTCATATCGACTCGAGAGGTTCATTTGAAGTCGAATGGACCTTCAGGAAGAGCAATTGTCAACTCAAATACTTCGTCAAACTCGAAAAAAGTAGACTTCATATCGACTCGAGGGGTTTATTTGAAGTCGAATGGACCTTCAAGAAGAGCAATTGTCAACTCAAATACTTCGTAAAACTCGAAAAAAGTAGACTTCATATCGACTCGAGGGGTTTATTTGAAGTCGAATGGACCTTCAAGAAGAGCAATTGTCAACTCAAATACTTCGTACAACTCGAAAAAAGTAGACTTCATATCGACTCGAGGGGTTTATTTGGATTCGAATGGACCTTCAAGAAGACCAATTGTCAACTCAAATACTTCGTAAAACTCGAAAAAAGTAGACTTCATATCGACTCGAGGTGTTCATTAGGATTTGAATGGACCTTCAAGAAGAGCAATTGTCAACTCAAATACTTCGTGAAACTCGAAAAAAGTAGACTTCATATCGACTCGAGAGGTTTATTTGAAGTCGAATGGACCTTCAAGAAGACCAATTGTCAACTCAAATACATCGTAAAACTCAAAAAAAGTAGTCTTCATATCGACTCGAGAGGTTCATTTGAAGTCGAATGGACCTTCAGGAAGAGCAATTGTCAACTCAAATACTTCGTAAAACTCGAAAAAAGTAGACTTCATATCGACTCGAGGTGTTTATTTGGATTCGAATGGACCTTCAAGAAGACCAATTGTCAACTCAAATACTTCGTAAAACTCGAAAAAAGTAGACTTCATATCGACTCGAGGTGTTTATTTGGATTCGAATGGACCTTCAAGAAGACCAATTGTCAACTCAAATACTTCGTAAAACTCGAAAAAAGTAGACTTCATATCGACTCGAGAGGTTCATTTGAAGTCGAATGGACCTTCAGGAAGAGCAATTGTCAACTCAAATACTTCGTCAAACTCGAAAAAAGTAGACTTCATATCGACTCGAGGGGTTTATTTGAAGTCGAATGGACCTTCAAGAAGACCAATTGTCAACTCAAATACTTCGTAAAACTCGAAAAAAGTAGACTTCATATCGACTCGAGGTGTTCATTTCGAATGGACCTTCAAGAAGAGCAATTGTCACCTCAAATACTTCGTAAAACTCGAAAAAAGTAGACTTCATATCGACTCGAGGTGTTCATTTGGATTCGAATGGACCTTCAAGAAGAGCAATTGTCACCTCAAATACTTCGTACAACTCGAAAAAAGTAGACTTCATATCGACTCGAGGGGTTTATTTGGATTCGAATGGACCTTCAAGAAGACCAATTGTCAACTCAAATACTTCGTAAAACTCGAAAAAAGTAGACTTCATATCGACTCGAGGTGTTTATTTGGATTCGAATGGACCTTCAAGAAGACCAATTGTCAACTCAAATACTTCGTAAAACTCGAAAAAAGTAGACTTCATATCGACTCGAGGTGTTCATTTGGATTCGAATGGACCTTCAAGAAGAGCAATTGTCACCTCAAATACTTCGTTAAACTCAAAAAAGTAGACTTCATATCGACTCGAGGGGTTTATTTGAAGTCGAATGGACCTTCAAGAAGACCAATTGTCAACTCAAATACTTCGTAAAACTCGAAAAAAGTAGACTTCATATCGACTCGAGGTGTTTATTTGGATTCGAATGGACCTTCAAGAAGACCAATTGTCAACTCAAATACTTCGTAAAACTCGAAAAAAGTAGACTTCATATCGACTCGAGGTGTTCATTTGGATTCGAATGGACCTTCAAGAAGAGCAATTGTCACCTCAAATACTTCGTTAAACTCAAAAAAGTAGACTTCATATCGACTCGAGGGGTTTATTTGAAGTCGAATGGACCTTCAGGAAGAGCAATTGTCAACTCAAATACTTCGTCAAACTCGAAAAAAGTAGACTTCATATCGACTCGAGGTGTTCATTTGGATTCGAATGGACCTTCAAAAAGAGCAATTGTCACCTCAAATACTTCGTAAAACTCGAAAAAAGTAGATTTCATATCGACTCGAGGTGTTCATTTGGATTCGAATGGACCTTCAGGAAGAGCAATTGTCAACTCAAATACTTCGTACAACTCGAAAAAAGTAGACTTCATATCGACTCGAGGGGTTTATTTGAAGTCGAATGGACCTTCAAGAAGAGCAATTGTCAACTCAAATACTTCGTAAAACTCGAAAAAAGTAGACTTCATATCGACTCGAGGGGTTTATTTGAAGTCGAATGGACCTTCAAGAAGAGCAATTGTCAACTCAAATACTTCGTACAACTCGAAAAAAGTAGACTTCATATCGACTCGAGGGGTTTATTTGGATTCGAATGGACCTTCAAGAAGACCAATTGTCAACTCAAATACTTCGTAAAACTCGAAAAAAGTAGACTTCATATCGACTCGAGGTGTTCATTTGGATTTGAATGGACCTTCAAGAAGAGCAATTGTCAACTCAAATACTTCGTGAAACTCGAAAAAAGTAGACTTCATATCGACTCGAGAGGTTTATTTGAAGTCGAATGGACCTTCAAGAAGACCAATTGTCAACTCAAATACATCGTAAAACTCAAAAAAAGTAGTCTTCATATCGACTCGAGAGGTTCATTTGAAGTCGAATGGACCTTCAGGAAGAGCAATTGTCAACTCAAATACTTCGTAAAACTCAAAGAAAGTAGACTTCATGTCGACTCGAGGGGTTTATTTGAAGTCGAATGGACCTTCAAGAAGAGCAATTGTCAACTCAAATACTTCGTAAAACTCGAAAAAAATAGACTTCATATCGACTCGAGGTGTTTATTTGGATTCGAATGGACCTTCAAGAAGACCAATTGTCAATTCAAATACTTCGTAAAACTCGAAAAAAGTAGACTTCATATCGACTCGAGGCGTTTATTTGGATTCGAATGGACCTTCAAGAAGACCAATTGTCAACTCAAATACTTCGTAAAACTCGAAAAAAGTAGACTTCATATCGACTCGAGAGGTTCATTTGAAGTCGAATGGACCTTCAGGAAGAGCAATTGTCAACTCAAATACTTCGTCAAACTCGAAAAAAGTAGACTTCATATCGACTCGAGGGGTTTATTTGAAGTCGAATGGACCTTCAAGAAGACCAATTGTCAACTCAAATACTTCGTAAAACTCGAAAAAAGTAGACTTCATATCGACTCGAGGTGTTCATTTCGAATGGACCTTCAAGAAGAGCAATTGTCACCTCAAATACTTCGTAAAACTCGAAAAAAGTAGACTTCATATCGACTCGAGGTGTTCATTTGGATTCGAATGGACCTTCAAGAAGAGCAATTGTCACCTCAAATACTTCGTACAACTCGAATAAAGTAGACTTCATATCGACTCGAGGGGTTTATTTGGATTCGAATGGACCTTCAAGAAGACCAATTGTCAACTCAAATACTTCGTAAAACTCGAAAAAAGTAGACTTCATATCGACTCGAGGTGTTTATTTGGATTCGAATGGACCTTCAAGAAGACCAATTGTCAACTCAAATACTTCGTAAAACTCGAAAAAAGTAGACTTCATATCGACTCGAGGTGTTCATTTGGATTCGAATGGACCTTCAAGAAGAGCAATTGTCACCTCAAATACTTCGTTAAACTCAAAAAAGTAGACTTCATATCGACTCGAGGGGTTTATTTGAAGTCGAATGGACCTTCAAGAAGAGCAATTGTCAACTCAAATACTTCGTACAACTCGAAAAAGTAGACTTCATATCGACTCGAGGGGTTTATTTGAAGTCGAATGGACCTTCAAGAAGAGCAATTGTCAACTCAAATACTTCGTAAAACTCGAAAAAAGTAGACTTCATATCGACTCGAGGGGTTTATTTGAAGTCGAATGGACCTTCAGGAAGAGCAATTGTCAACTCAAATACTTCGTAAAAGTCGAAAAAAGTAGACTTCATATCGACTCGAGGGGTTTATTTGAAGTCGAATGGACCTTCAAGAAGAGCAATTGTCAACTCAAATACTTCGTAAAACTCGAAAAAAGTAGACTTCAAATCGACTCGAGGTGTTTATTTGGATTCGAATGGACCTTCAAGAAGACTAATTGTCAACTCAAATACTTCGTAAAACTCGAAAAAAGTAGACTTCATATCGACTCGAGGGGTTTATTTGAAGTCGAATGGACCTTCAAGAAGAGCAATTGTCAACTCAAATACTTCGTACAACTCGAAAAAAGTAGACTTCATATCGACTCGAAGGGTTTATTTGAAGTCGAATGGACCTTCAAGAAGAGCAATTGTCAACTCAAATACTTCGTAAAACTCGAAAAAAGTAGACTTCATATCGACTCGAGGTGTTTATTTGGATTCGAATGGACCTTCAAGAAGACCAATTGTCAACTCAAATACTTCGTAAAACTCGAAAAAAGTAGACTTCATATCGACTCGAGGGGTTTATTTGAAGTCGAATGGACCTTCAAGAAGAGCAATTGTCAACTCAAATACTTCGTAAAACTCGAAAAAAATAGACTTCATATCGACTCGAGGTGTTTATTTGGATTCGAATGGACCTTCAAGAAGACCAATTGTCAACTCAAATACTTCGTAAAACTCGAAAAAAGTAGACTTCATATCGACTCGAGGCGTTTATTTGGATTCGAATGGACCTTCAAGAAGACCAATTGTCAACTCAAATACTTCGTAAAACTCGAAAAAAGTAGACTTCATATCGACTCGAGAGGTTCATTTGAAGTCGAATGGACCTTCAGGAAGAGCAATTGTCAACTCAAATACTTCGTCAAACTCGAAAAAAGTAGACTTCATATCGACTCGAGGGGTTTATTTGAAGTCGAATGGACCTTCAAGAAGACCAATTGTCAACTCAAATACTTCGTAAAACTCGAAAAAAGTAGACTTCATATCGACTCGAGGTGTTCATTTCGAATGGACCTTCAAGAAGAGCAATTGTCACCTCAAATACTTCGTAAAACTCGAAAAAAGTAGACTTCATATCGACTCGAGGTGTTCATTTGGATTCGAATGGACCTTCAAGAAGAGCAATTGTCACCTCAAATACTTCGTACAACTCGAATAAAGTAGACTTCATATCGACTCGAGGGGTTTATTTGGATTCGAATGGACCTTCAAGAAGACCAATTGTCAACTCAAATACTTCGTAAAACTCGAAAAAAGTAGACTTCATATCGACTCGAGGTGTTTATTTGGATTCGAATGGACCTTCAAGAAGACCAATTGTCAACTCAAATACTTCGTAAAACTCGAAAAAAGTAGACTTCATATCGACTCGAGGTGTTCATTTGGATTCGAATGGACCTTCAAGAAGAGCAATTGTCACCTCAAATACTTCGTTAAACTCAAAAAAGTAGACTTCATATCGACTCGAGGGGTTTATTTGAAGTCGAATGGACCTTCAAGAAGAGCAATTGTCAACTCAAATACTTCGTACAACTCGAAAAAGTAGACTTCATATCGACTCGAGGGGTTTATTTGAAGTCGAATGGACCTTCAAGAAGAGCAATTGTCAACTCAAATACTTCGTAAAACTCGAAAAAAGTAGACTTCATATCGACTCGAGGGGTTTATTTGAAGTCGAATGGACCTTCAGGAAGAGCAATTGTCAACTCAAATACTTCGTAAAAGTCGAAAAAAGTAGACTTCATATCGACTCGAGGGGTTTATTTGAAGTCGAATGGACCTTCAAGAAGAGCAATTGTCAACTCAAATACTTCGTAAAACTCGAAAAAAGTAGACTTCAAATCGACTCGAGGTGTTTATTTGGATTCGAATGGACCTTCAAGAAGACTAATTGTCAACTCAAATACTTCGTAAAACTCGAAAAAAGTAGACTTCATATCGACTCGAGGGGTTTATTTGAAGTCGAATGGACCTTCAAGAAGAGCAATTGTCAACTCAAATACTTCGTACAACTCGAAAAAAGTAGACTTCATATCGACTCGAAGGGTTTATTTGAAGTCGAATGGACCTTCAAGAAGAGCAATTGTCAACTCAAATACTTCGTAAAACTCGAAAAAAGTAGACTTCATATCGACTCGAGGTGTTTATTTGGATTCGAATGGACCTTCAAGAAGACCAATTGTCAACTCAAATACTTCGTAAAACTCGAAAAAAGTAGACTTCATATCGACTCGAGGGGTTTATTTGAAGTCGAATGGACCTTCAAGAAGAGCAATTGTCAACTCAAATACTTCGTAAAACTCGAAAAAAGTAGACTTCATATCGACTCGAGGGGTTTATTTGAAGTCGGATGGACCTTCAAGAAGAGCAATTTTCAACTCAAATACTTCGTAAAACTCGAAAAAAGTAGACTTCATATCGACTCGAGGTGTTTATTTGGATTCGAATGGACCTTCAAGAAGACCAATTGTCAACTCAAATACTTCGTAAAACTCGAAAAAAGTAGACTTCATATCGACTCGAGGGGTTTATTTGAAGTCGGATGGACCTTCAAGAAGAGCAATTTTCAACTCAAATACTTCGTAAAACTCGAAAAAAGTAGACTTCATATCGACTCGAGGGGTTTATTTGAAGTCGGATGGACCTTCAAGAAGAGCAATTTTCAACTCAAATACTTCATAAAACTTGAAAAAAGTAGACTTCATATCGACTCGAGGTGTTTATTTGGATTCGAATGGACCTTCAAGAAGACCAATTGTCAACTCAAATACTTCGTAAAACTCGAAAAAAGTAGACTTCATATCGACTCGAGGTGTTCATTTGGATTCGAATGGACCTTCAAGAAGAGCAATTGTCACCTCAAATACTTCGTAAAACTCGAAAAAAGGTAGACTTCATATCGACTCGAGGGGTTTATCTGAAGTCGAATGGACCTTCAGGGAGACCAATTGTCAACTCAAATACTTCGTACAACTCGAAAAAAGTAGACTTCATATCGACTCGAGGGGTTTATTTGAAGCCGAATGGACCTTCAAGAAGAGCAATTGTCAACTCAAATACTTCGTAAAACTCGAAAAAAGTAGACTTCATATCGACTCGAGGGGTTTATTTGAAGTCGAATGGACCTTCAGGAAGAGCAATTGTCAACTCAAATACTTCGTACAACTCGAAAAAAGTAGACTTCATATCGACTCGACGTGTTTATTTGAAGTCGAATGAACCGTCAAGAAGAGCAATTGTCAACTCAAATACTTCGTAAAACTCGAAAAAAGTAGACTTCATATCGACTCGAGGGGTTTATTTGAAGTCGAATGGACCTTCAGGAAGAGCACTTGTCAACTCAAATACTTCGTAAAACTCTAAAAAAATAGACTTTTAAAATAGTTATTTCTTTGAAAATTCGTGAATTTTTGAAATTTTTGAACGTTGAAATAGGGTCATGTTGAGTGAGTGCAACCAGTATGATTCGTTGTCCTGACTGGAAAATTTGGTCCCTAAAGGGTGTTTTCATCAAACTCACATGATTTAGAAGGGAAAGCCCGTTGAATTTGGCTGTCACTCGAAGACCGCCGCGGCGCGCCGTCTTCGAGTGACAGCCAACTTCAGGCAAGTCGTCCATATCGCGTCGAACGCGAAACACGAGATGACGTAACTGTTCTCCGAGCCGCGCGAAGACTGCGAGGAGTCGGTGGACTTGATGAGCGCGACATACGGCGAAGTCGGTTGCATGAGGGTTCAGGGACTTCCTTTTTCTGTCTGAGAAGCCATTGTGAAGGCTCTTCAAACTTGGATGTAGCGTGAGGGACGAGGCCTGTGAGATCGCCTCGTTTTCACGTCTTATATGAACGGGAATATGGCTGGACGTCATGTGTTTCGAAAGTGATGGCAAAAACCCCGAAGCCGAAAACCCCACATGAAATTTGACTGAGTCCCATAAATTTAAGAAAAATTGCTAAATTAGAATTGACAAAATAAGAACAGACAATTGGACCAGCTGATGATGTGCCCTCTGGAGGGTGAAGCCACGTTGGACCAGTCAGTCCCCTTTTGGCAGCCGCGATGTCCAGTCGACTACCCAATTTTCCCTATTTTCTGGACAACATCGCCAAATATTTCTCAACAGTTTTCCAATAAGGGTTGCCTGCAGGTCTCCATATTGAGAGCTCACTCTTTCAGGGTCCCTTCCATCCCACAAGTTACAACTTCACGCGAGTTCAGCCTCGCAGTCTCCATCCTACGCTGAACGTGGTGATCGGCACAGCATTAAGTAAGCCGATTTTCAGTAATTTTTGTTGGGATTTCTCTGCTGCATGGCATTTGCAGCTATGCCCTTGCTTCTGGCTCAGCTTCCGGATCAGCGAAAACTCCTTCAGTTTTAAACCCCTAGCTAGTCCGAGTAGGTGGTTCGGGCCAGTCTTCATAGCTGTCACCATATATGGTATACACCAACCATCTAAACCACACTATTTGAAGATTCCAACATTTCTCAGTTAATTTTATTAGGATTTTTTGTAGAACGAGCCACACAATATTTGAGCTCATTACTCCAATTATTTCTTACACTTACGGGACTCACAAGGATAATGTACACCGAACAGTGATCTTCCATTCGATTTTCCGGTTCTATGTATCTTGAACCGCGAATCAACAAACATCGACGAGAGGTTAAAATTGTATGTTTTCGTTCCCAACGGTCCGCTATTGAAAACAAATAAACCGATAAATCACCTTCCGCCACCTGTGCCCTCTAATATTGTACATCCTGTAACGAAAAGCGACAAATTTTAGTCAAACGGCGATGATTTACCGCGTTTCTACTCGTAACGTTGCCGAAAGTGTTCGTGAGCGGACCCGCGTATTTGAGGGGAGCAAAAAAAGAGTGAGATTTTCATCTTCTGAGTCACGCATATCAACCTGTTATGATGAGAAGTGCGTGAGACGGTTGAAGCATCAGACTGTTGAGACCGCAAATGTGTTTCATATTTCTAACGGAATTGAAACGCGATTTTTAGGTTAAGCCGCCCAAAGAAGAAGAACCTGTACAAAAATAACGTAGGTCTGCGACCAAAAAACTGCATGAGATTTTCTGGTTTTCTGAAGTGTTTCTCATGGATTATTGCAAGCTGAAACCGAAAAAATACTCCGAAAATTCTATCACGTCTAGTTTTTTAGCAAAACAGGTTTTTTAAATAGGTATAGCTTGTGGTGTTATTCGGCGTTAAACCTGAATTTGGTGGTTGCTGCCAGGTAGGCTAATTTGTGAGTGGCATAGGTCTTTTCACTTACATATTTAATCGTATCACTCCCAGGAATGATACGAAATGAAAGAGAGGCAGCAGTGGAAAGGAGGGTGGGTGTAGGGGATCAGAGAAGGTGAGTAGTAATACATGCCCAAAATCGTGTCGTAACACGTCGTCAATTTGTTTCCCCGAAAAGTGCATACAACGTACAGGTTCCAACATGTTTTAGTGGATATTAGGAGCGGGAAAAGGGGACATACAGCTTTTACAGACGAGCCTGAGATCACCATTGGGTGAAAACTGATTGGCCGCTTTGAAACACCCTGATCCCTGGCGAGAAAAACATAGAAGCTTGGTTCCACCTTGTAAAGTCGTACCTGGAAAGGTTTTATTACCCCCACTCCACATAAAACTAGGGCTTATGAAGAAGTTTATCAAATCATTGCCAACAGATGGAGAATGTTTCAGATATGTATGCTCCCAAAACTTTCTGAAGCCAAATTGAAGGAGGGACTTTTTACAGGAAGCTTTTTACTTCAACATACGTAAACTTCTGTCAGATCCCCAGTTTTCAGGATCAATAGGAGAACTAGAAAAAGATTGGGATTCCTTCAAGGACGTAGTGCAAAAGTTTCTAGGGAATACGAAAGACCCTAACTATAAATACATTGTAGATCGTATGTTGGCTGCCTACAAAGCTCAGGGGTGCAACAGGGGCTTAAAAGTTCATCTCCTACACTCCCACGTCAATTACTCCCCAGAAAACCTGGGAACGTTCAGTGAGGAGCAAAGTGAACGATTCCACCTAGACGTTAGTGAAATGGAACGACGCTACCAACGACGATGGGACGTCAACATGCTAGCTGACTAGTGTTGGATGCTCAAGAGGGATGCAGACAATGCTGAAGAACGAAAACGTGTGCGAAGAAGTACTCGTATTAAAAAAAATAATAAAAGGTTCCACAAGCAAAGAGATTGCATTTTTTAAGCAGGTTGTGTTTGTTTTTAGTTTTTTGTAAAATAAAGTATGTTTTTTTCGACATTTTTGTGTTTTTTATGTACTCATTCCTCGTGTTTTGCAAGAAAACTGTACGTGATGGACAAAAATGGCGGTCATTTTTAGATTCAGCACACCAAAAATCGTAAAATTCAGCTATAAGATTCCATGCAGCTGATCAAAAGTTTTTTTGCAGACCTGTGTAATCGAACGAGATTAAATGTCGTCATCTAGCGGATTTATACAGGTATTGCAACCTGTACACAAATAATCGCTCGAGGTGAAAGGAGGTAATTCTGCCTTTTTTAGCCTGTACAAAAATAATCGCACGTGTGTGACCATTTTTTGTGCCGCTCTGGTCCAGCTCTCCATATGAGTAAAGGAAAAGAGGCTCGTGGGCCAATGTGTCTGTGTTTGGTATGCATAACTCATTTTGGCAAAAAATTACGATTTGGGAAGTTGCCGTGAGACCCTCGATATGCTTCAACCAAACGAAATAAATCAAAAATTTAGAAATAATAGATGGTTGGTAAATTTCGGTTACATTTGGACATTGCATTTTATTTATGTGTTATAAAAAAAGGTGATTATTTTGATATAATTATGTTCCTTTTATAATGTTCTTTTTATTGAACACGATGCTTAGTGGATTGTTTTAGTATCAAACGAGAAAAAATGGTTCTAATGTAGTAACCATTAATTTATGGGTTACCAGTATTATGTGATTTTATTTACTGATGGGTGGGTAATCTGGAGAAAAAATACTTAATGAAATTGCTGAACCGTTCGTTTTGTGAATTGTCCAGCCCACAGTATCATACATCAGAGTCTGCAAGACTCTTGGAAGGCCAAACAGCATACGATTATTATTGACTTATTGAGCCGTATCATTGACATTTAAACATTTAGAACATGTGGTTTTTGTACTCTCAATTCCTCGGAATGAGCAGCGTTTCATGACGATGAGATAAATTCGCAATATGGCGGCCGACAGTTGTCACGCTTGCGTGTTCTTAGAGTTCCCACCTGTCAATAAAATGTGTTTCAACGTGTTTCGACATCCAATATTAAATTCTTGAGTGCCCTTAGGCCTACGGATTTAAATCTACTCGTACGGCTATCGACATTATAAAATAAATTTTAAACAAATTTTGTGCTCTCGTGGTATTTATCTTGTCGTTATTCCTCCAAATCTCGTTTCCATACGATATATACGCAGTGAATGTACAGTGCCTACCACCCCAATTGCGCCCATTTCAATGAGGCGATCAAACCACCGTCAGTTTCAGGGGTTTTCCCCCATGTTGCCATTTATTTACATAATATGTAAATATTATATTATATTATTATTATAAATTTATATTATATTTTTATTATAAATTATAATATAATTATAATATATAACTGTTATAAAGATCAATAGTGGGAAATCTTCTAGGTTTATTGACAATTATTTTCAAAATAGATTTCTGCAGTATATTGAGGGGGTTAAGGACCGATGGAGCAGCTCCCCCCCACACAATAAGTTCTCGGCTTCATCTCCTAATTGTTTTGGCGACTGTCAACAGAATGCTGTAGTTTACTCGTCGCTTCTTCTGCTGAGTCACCAACGGCTGAGCGCAGAATGTTGAAAATATAGTGACAGGATGACGGAGATAACACGAGCGAAGTTGTTTGGATGATGAAGGCATCTGGCGGTCGACTCCATCGCACGCGAACTTCCTTCGCGGGTTCGCGGAACCTCCGTTCGAACCTCGTGGTGGGAGAACACTCGCGTATTTCGCAATCGTCTCTCCGCCAATCGCTGGTCGTTTCGGTTCTCAGCCCTTTCGCATCTGTTGGCGGGAGTTCGTGCCACCATGTTCCCTGAGACCACCTTCCGAGCTGTTGGAAAACAAAAGGGATTCCGAGATTAGGCCGCTGACTTGAGAATATTTTTTGTTTTTAATCTTTATTGTTACAACTGTATATTATACATCTAATAACATCACTCTGTTAGATGATTTTAACGTATTGTGCTTCATAAAACACTACCTACTACCACTCATCACATCACATTAGTCGTCTACTAAGTAGTAGACACATTAGTAGTCTACATAAGAGGAGATGGTCCAAATACGGGCTACCAATACAAAACGGAGGTATAGAATGAGAGAGTCCATTTCCACGAAAACAATGAGTACAATACAATAGTTAAATCGATTTCGACGATTAGGTCATCATCAGTAACAAACATGAACGTGTCAGTTCATGTTTGTTACTGGTGATGACCTAATCGTCGAAATCGATTCAACTATTGTACTCATTGTTTTCGTGGAAATAGACTCTCTCATTCTATACCTCCGTTTTTTATTGAAATGGGTTTACACAACCTCGTCGCGAGTGATCTAATTCGTACGGGCTACCACTTTTGTTTTCCTAATTCAGAGTTTCTAAGTAACCCGAAATTCGCGATTTTGGTGTCCCTTGCTTGTGAATATTATTCACAAGCAAGGGACACCAAAATCGCGAATCGCGAAAACTATATTATAGTTCTCTAGTTGATGTTGGCGTGAAAAGCATAATATCAGCTAAAAAGTATTTTTTTAAATTATGTATGCTAAAGGTAAGAAATTAGCTGTTTTAGAATTGTGGCCCAAATACGGGCTACCCCATGTTTTTCTACCCAGAGAGTTCGCAGCTCGCCCAGAGCTCACTATTTTCGTATCCTACACTTCTACTAATGGTCCCCAAGGTGATAAGGTGATAAGCACTAAGAGCCACTCACACTCATTTAAAAATTGTGTACTCAACGAAAAAGTGAAAAACAGCATTACAATTGTGGTCCGAATACGGGGTATTTACGGAAAAGTCAAATTTCAAGTGCAAAAAATGAATGAGAAAACAAGAAAAATAATTAAACAACAAACGAAAAATCTGCATACAAAAGTCGCAGGTGTATGGATCTTTGCCCATCCCTGCGTATTCTGCATGAGCCCAGTGCTTGCAAACATGGCACCGAATCCAAATTTCTCCTCCATAATCCTCGGAAAAGCGTCCACCACAGAAAATGCACTCAGTGATGTTGTTATCTGGTTCAGCTGGAGGTACGGCCATCTCGACGACGTCCTCACTGTTGTAGTCAATGGGAGGATCCCTGGAGTCTTCTTCTAAATCAGAGTTGTTGTCCCGCTTAGCATTTTTTGGGGGTTATGGCATTTTGAATGTTTTTGGGTCTTCTTTAAGGTAATTTAGTTAAATTTATAAATCTCTTGTGAAATTTAGGTCGTCTAAAGACGGGCTACCATGGTGGGTCCAAAAACGAGCTAGCTCGTATTTAGACCACCGCCGGTAGCCCGCATTTGGACCCAACCATACTCAAACTTTACCTCCGTGGCAGCCATGAGTGCGCAGGAATCGATCAAATTAAGTGTTCCTCATCAAGCTTAGGATGTCTAGAGTGAGACTACACCAAAGCCACATGCTTTACTTAAGAAATGAGGGAAATGGAAACAAGTCCGGATTGGTTTGATCACTTGCTCGTGCAGTAGCATTTCGTTATGTATAGGCAGTTGGGATTTTCTCCCAATGAGCCAGTACAATATCATATAATGTCATCTTGAATTTTAGGTTGACTTCTTCCTTCTTCACCTTCAGGTGCCCCGTCCAGAGTCATTCCAAGGTACTTAGCATTATCAGCATATGGGACGATTCGGGAGTTTATTTCTATAGGTATTGGGCTCAATTTCCTGTCTGTAAAGTTAATGTGGGTTGACTTTGCTTCGTTGAGTTTTATTATCAATTTTTTGGTCCATTGATGGATTCCTGTAGTTTTCTTGAGGCTTCCTCAAATGTGGGAACAACTGCCAGGATTGGTTTGTCATCTGCGAACGTCGCTGTCACAGCTTCTGTTGATTGAGAATATTGATGGAGCATTTTTTTTCTTGCGTTTATTCAAATAATATAAAAACTAGTTACAATGATAAATCAGGTAACTATCTAGCTATTTAGTTCACAAATTAACACTTTTTTGCGGTGAAAGCCCATTAACATCTACCGAATTTAAACTGCACGTCACTCATTGTCAGTACAAATGGTCCAGGGGCTTGGTTATCGTGGAGAGTTGTCAAGCAGCTGGATTTGTACCTATGTTTAAGAAGCATGCGCTCATATCTCACTGCTAGCTTTTTTATAACATCGGTGACTGTCATCAATATTAGGGGTCTTCATGGTCCGCCGAATTCGACGACGAAGCGTCGAATCTTCGAAATTTGAGTTTCGAAGGGAGACAATGCGCATGCGCTCCGTCCAATTTGACGATCCGATTTACGACGGCTAAACGCTTCGAAAGTCATGTCGAATGATAGAAATGCAACAGTGATCGTTCCGAAGCTCGCGTTATCGAGAGAAGAACTCGAAATTCTCTGCAGTTTACTTCAACATTCAAATTCATTCATTCATTCGTTCGTTCATTCATTACTTAATTACACCAAGTTTGAAATGTCGCGCCTGATGAGGTCTCTACGCCCCTCGAGGCACATAGAGATGAGGACTCCGATCCGCCGCCCCCTGTCTTCCCCACCCCCCCACCCCTCACCACCATTTTAGCCCCACTGGAATCCCACCCTCCCACCACTGGAACTCCCCGCAGTAACCCACTGGACCCCCCCTCCTTTCATTAGCCCCCGATTGGCCCCCTCACACTAGAACTCCCGGCTATCCCCCCACCGCCTCTTCTAGTCACCCCTAACGTCCAAACCCACCGCTCCTGTTGCCTCCTCCAACGCTAATCCTAGGCCTCTTAGGGATGTTCCGATATAATCGATATCAACGAATATGTATCGATATTTTTGTCTCGATATTTCCGATATTATATCGATATCGGAAATGCGATACTATCTTGATTCGAAAGATTATGGTGAATATCGGCTTTCGATATTGTATTTTTGATCCCGATAATCACGATATGTTTATGATATTCTTATGATCTTCCATCTTATTAGGCCCCATACACATTATATTTCCTATTAAATAATATTGTTATATTTCCTATTAAAAATATTGTTTGTTTTTACAGTGATTATTCAAATGGTAATTGTATTCCAAAATATTTTATCTTTGAATGAGAAGGTTTGTGTTTTAATTTAGGAATTGCAGTTTACAAAAAATTAACAAGAACCATACTGCACAAATGATTACTTCTGTTTTGGTATCTACTATAAATCCATTGTGTGGCTGTTTTTGGTAGCTTAAAACAGCGATCTCAAAAATTAGCTGACACACAAGATTTCTCGAAATTTAATATAATTAAAAATTAATATAAATTATCCGCAATTCAAAGATCAAATCAGTCTTAGATTGTAATAAATTCACTTGATCAAAGAACGGATTGTCATAAAATTATGAGTAATCATACAAATTTCGCAATATATCATCCGATACAACCCCCTTCAGGAGAAATTTGCGGCCCTTCTCCCCCTCCCACTTACATGTGTATGCAGGTGTGGTTAAAAATTTGTGGTTTTTTTTATCAGAAGAAGATGTTTGTCAGTTACCATTGAATTGAGCACATTGGTACTAACTGGTTCGGAATTTCTATGGAAAGCACACAAATAAGCGCACATGAGGGGGCTTATTATTTAGTTGAAAAGTGCACAGGTTTAGCTGAATACTTATGTAAACCGGTTTATATACTCACATGTTACATGTAAATATAAGTGGTAACAATTAACCTAGGTACGTTACAAAATGGCTAATATTCTGCCTTAGCAGTCACTTGGTACTTCAACCTGTTGTGATGTAGGTGTTGTAGTTAGAGGGAAATAGAATTTCGTACATAATTTTAACAGCTTCCATTTTGTATTTCGAATGGTATATCAAAAAGTACACCGTTTTCGTTAGGTATATAAACGAAAAACGTAAAAATGGGACCTTTAAGGACCTCCCATTCCCTTGCTCCCAGGACTTTTAGTATGTTCAATACCTAGTCTAAATGAACACATTTTTGATGGAACGCTGATTCTCCCCTTCCTTCGCACTCGATATTTCTTTATTGACTGGACTAGTAATCAGACTCTGGTTTTATCAATTGATTCCGTGTTTAGTTCCGAACCGCGGAACGACGCGAGAACCCGTTCACCAAATCGACTAACCATCTGGTAGCGGGCCGAACCAGAAATGAAAGAAGTAGCGTTACCGTTCGGACCCGCCACCGTCGGCGATCTGAAAACAATATCTCGATATTTCAGACAATGGAGTTGCTTTCCCCGTCAGACCGTCTGAATGGGTTGAAACCCGGAGGTAAAAAACAGTCGACAAAAGAGACGTCGAAGGGGACGCAGATCGGGGCCAAAACCATCTCCACCTGCGCCGATTAAAAAAATCTTGAAATGTTCGTAATGTCGTTTGAAACGCGTGCTCCCCCTTTTTGAAGTAATTTTTTTCTCCTCATTTCTACTTTTTTTTCAACTCATGAAAAAAGTAACGAAGACACGCGGGCGTTGTTATTGTGAGGAATTTATAATCGTAACAATGGAGTAACGAGCTATAGTTCCCCCACAGGGTTGTTGGAACAGATAATGAAAACGGTAGTTGGAGAACGGTAACATTTTAAAATACCACGAAACGTACGCATCGTTATCATTCCATCATAATACCACAGCTGTACGTTGGAATACAGTATCGGAATGAGCGATAAATCGAATAACTGAACGAAATTAAAACCTAATCACAAGTCGCATAATGTACTCGTGAAGAACCCAATCCCCCCCAACTAGGGACGTTCCGATACTTCCGATATATCGGAGTATCGATACTTTGCTCCCGATATTTGTATCGATACTTTTCATTCAATACTTTTGTGGTATCGATACTTCCGTCCGAGAGTATCGATACTTTCCACCGATATTTTACCAAGGAAGATGACATTAGTGTGAGGAAATAATCGTTCGTGCCCACCTATTAATTATAATATGATTATGTAAATAGGTACTTGATTTTCGAAAATAGGTTTATTAAGATTTTGACAAGTTTTAATAAAGGATTTGCTCAATAACTCAAGCAAGTGATCAGCCCAGCGCTGTGCCGTGAGACTTTGTGCTTGTAACTGTGACTTTGTCACTGTGGTTTCTTGGGGGCGACACACACAACAAAATGATGCGATCATTCCCGTGCCCATTTCGGCGTATCTTGTCCATCAGCTTGGTCATAATATGATATTATGGGTTGTCTTTGCCAGTGATTCTCAGCCTGTGGTTCGCGAACCACTTGTGGAAAATTAATTTACTCAACATGCCACTGCTCCATTCTAGCTTTTTTTAGCGGTGAGTTTCACTCATCCTGAAGTGTATGTTTGCATTATCGTGTTGACCACAACAATATCATGAATCACTTAAAAACGACCTATGTCATATCTATGTAACGGACGTGGAAATATTAATTCTATGGTATGTGGTCTGCCTCGGATTCTGAAGGTCCTCAGTAGTGAAAAGGTTGAGAACCACTGGTCAACGCATCCACCATGGCGGTTAAGGTATCAGCCATCTTACGTGCCTAACAATTATCAATGCTGAGTGGCTTTACGTTTCCAAAGGGATTGAGTAATTTTTGGGTCAAAACACACCGTGAGCGAATTCACCTGGCTACGTGGGGGAAGCTCGGTTTTATTAACTTTAAACCTTAATGCACCCTTAAAATTTTGGTTTCTTGCTCAAATGAGACCTCAGGAGTAGGAGATGATAAATTATTTAATTCATAATTTTCATTAGCGTTTATGTACCTTAATCACGATCAAAACCGTGTGTTTTGAGTGAATTCACCCCACTTCAGGGACGTAGCGAGGTTTTAGGGTGTCCCAACCCACTTCTGATTTTTTTTTTATATATCTCTGAGAGAGTATTCTATTCCACTTCTTTCGCAGTAGGCCCAAGTCTGTAAGCCCCCCTTATCGAAATTCTGTCTACGTCACTGACTGGGGATGGTTAAGGACTGCTCAAGGTTGGCTTTGGACTGTTTAAAATGACCGGAGGCGCCTGGTGAGGCTGTAGAGGCCTTGAGATGCTCAAGAAAGGCTTGGAATCATCTAAAGATGGCATTGTGGCGCATGGATACGTAACAAATTATCCACAAATTATCTCTGAATAGCTAAGGAAGGCAGGGGTTAGCTAGGAAGATATAGTGAGGGCTTGAGGCTTGGTGTTCTATATTGTCTGGGGAGATCTTGAAATGGTCCTGGACGGCTCGGAAAGGTTAAGAAGCACTGGGAATGGTTGATGATGTCTAGGGCAGGGACGTAGCCAGGGGATGGGCTTAGGAGGTTCAAACCCTTCTGGGGGGTTTTTTTTCATACCCTTGGGGGAGTATTCCATACCTCTCGCGGTAGGCCCTATTCCGGACCCCCCTTGTCGAATCCAGAACCCCCCTGATCGAAAGTATGACTACGGTACTGCCGACTTGATACCATGAAATTCATCCAAAACTCCACCATTGTTAAAACCATTATTTCATCTGGTAATTGAGTGGATAGGTACATGGAACTCCAACTTCAGCGCTAATTCAAAATAACGCAAGAGGAATAGGAATAGTTGATAAAAAGTCATGATAATATCCTTTTTCCATACTTTTATAACTATACAACGATAATTATACAAGGATGGCTCAGTCGTGGAAATGTGTAACCATATTTATAACATTTAAGTAAAGACAATAACACATAAACAACCATTTGTTTTTCGTAAATGTATACTTGCAGTATAATAAATAAACTATGTATCATGTAAATAACCACCCTGGACTGAAAAGTTCATGAATTGTATAGCCAATATGTACAGAATAACCGAGAAAAACTATAATTATAAAAAAAAATAGTTTCTTAATAGAAAAACAATTTACAAGAACGAAAAACTCGACAAAACTTACTCATCTACTTTTTAAACAGTTTTCGTATTCACAGGAATTTGTTCAACGTAGGTACACAATAGGAATAATAACACAAGGTCAAATAGTTTACAACTTTCAAAAAATATATTCACTACATACAAAAAACACGTACAAACATTTCTCTTCATCGCTCCACGTCTACCCAATTATTAAAGATTCCCCCTTTTACGGCGTTTTTTTTTTTTTCAACTATAGTATTTTTCATAAAAAATGTATAAAAAAACAAGGAGCGAACTTGGCAAAAAGTAATATACAATATACAGTCTATTTAACATTGTTTCAATTTTTTTCTTTTTGAAAAATTGTATGAGGCCTCAAGATATCGACTATCACATTACCTATCGCCATATTTGTTCTAAAAAAGGGGCGAAAAATAAATAAATAAAATAAACACTTCAAACGAGTAAATATAAACGACACTAGAAACAAAACGATTGCAACGCTATAATTAGGTTCAAAATGTTCAAAACATTGTTATAAATTGAGAATCCAACGCGAAAAATAAATGGACAAAACACTGGGTTAGAATGATTTTGAGGGAAGGAGTTCCTTAAGTCTTCACTCCAAACTACACTCGGGGGACTTCGAGAAGTCTGGTTGCATACTGAAGTAACTAGGAATTCGTACTTATTTTGGTAGGGAAAATGAGTAAATAATAATAAACGATCGATATTCGTGAAACGGAAATTTCAAAGAATTAGCGAGAAATTGGTAAAATGAAGTATAACAGGTTTTAGTTGATTCATTAATGCATCCACTTTTTGATTGATTTTAGTTTGTCTTTAATAATAACACATTGGAATTGACCCAATTTTTTTTCCTTCCATAAATCTTTTCAATTAACTCAGAACTTACAACGTGGTGGAAATGACTGAAGAAAACCCCTGTGTGTAACTCTCATGAACTTTGAGCTTTGGAACTCCGTCCCTTCAAAACGAGATTCAGTTTTTAAAAAACGTCGACCGACTTCAAACGATCGTCAAATCGTCGTTGAAATGACATTAAGACATTAGCAGGAGCAACGAGACGAGGGTGGGGGGAAGAGGGTTACGACCACAAAGCTTCACTCAAATTCAAACACACCTACTCACGTCCAAGATAGTTATATGAAGGCGTAAAATGTAATACTGATTCCTTCCTAGGCCACAAGACCCTAGTAATATCCACACAATGGTTCATGAATTTTTTTTGTTTAAATATTTTTGAGATCAAAATGCAAGTTCATAGAATTTTTTTTTTAAATTTAGCTTTCTTTTTTTCCCTTCCTTGAAAAGGCGAGATTTTTTTTGTTTGAAACATAGCTTCCATTTTATTAATTCGAAACACTGAACAAGCGGGCTCCAACTAGAGTTCATGAACATTTAGCGAAATAGTTAATTTTTTTGTACTAGGATTTCAAAGTGGGTATTTTTCAAAAGTTCTATGTACAGACAAAAACACTTACGAATAAATAGCAGTTTTGAACTTTTTTTGTTTTTAAAATCCACTTTTTTTGTAAATTCAAAGATGAACATCCATTTTACACATATTACGTACACAGAAATACGCAGCTTAAAACAAACGTTTAAGAGTTTAAATATTTTTTTCTTAATATAGTAATATCAAATACTTGACACAAATTCAGACACATAATATTAAGTTCTTCAGAGATCGTTATTGCGTAGTCATTCATTAAAAATATTCTTTTGTAATAAATTCAAAAAGGGCCCCGAAAAAATGATCAATAAACTACATTTTGGTATTCAAAGTACATTAAACGTATGTCTCTGAATCTGTTTTCCTTCATTAAAATTACTCCCATACTTATATAGTGAAATGAACGAAATTTTATATATTGATGGCAGTCAAACGTTATTTGAAAAAATCGGATTTTTTTATGTTTTTCGACAGAATTTGAAAAAGCGCACGAATGATACATATTGTTGAAATATTTAAACATATCGGACGTTTGCGCTGTCTATGGTGCTACATTTATATTAAAAGAAGAATTTATATTAAATTCCACCGTGCCAGAATTTCGTTCAACTCAACGCCAGAACAGGTACACCAACATAAAAATATATAAATATTACGTGTGTTTGCGACGTCGAATGTATTACAGTTTTAAAAATAAACTGGTGTGTCAAATATAGAAGTCTTGAAGATTTGTTTTCAATCTTCTTTGTTTTCGTCTATTTTGTTAAACACGAGTTGAGCATTTAAGTACAAAGGCTATCGACGCACGCTTTAAAATTAATTGTCTTTTTTTTTCATTTTAAAAAATCTAAAAGAGTTGAAGTATAAATTAAGAGCATTAATAATAAATATAATATTCTTTTAAATTCCTTATTTAAAACTTATCACAGAAACCGGTGGTTGGCGCGGAGGGGGTTAAGTGGGGGAGGGCTTGCAAGGACTAGATGCCCCTCTCCCTTGCCATAAATGGAGGGGAGTCCCCTCTGCGCATGCGCTGAGGACGACCAGACGCTTATGTGCACTCGATGATGTGCGGCTGCGATGACTCTATGACGGTCGGACGCTGGGCCTCGTGAGGTTGGGGTCGCGCCATTTCGAACGATTCCCGTGAGTCAGTCTCGTGATTCTCTTTCTCCAGGTTACCTGAGGAATTGAAGAAATTTAAATTATTTCAGATATAAGTGGAGGTAGGTGGGGCATGACAGAAGAACTACAGGGAACAGGGGTGCTGATCATTTTAGTTACTTTTAAGGATTTTAAGTTACTTTGGGGAAGTTTCAAGCAACCAGTCAACTCGTGACTCTTAAGTCAAGCAGGATTGTAGGAGTCATTCTCCTTGGAAATGGTGGGTTACCCCATATGAACAAAATGGAAAGTGGCCGCCATTAAACAGCTGAGATGAGTTGGTAAGGTTGAACATGATGGGAAAGCTCTTTCAGGTTGGGGCAATGTAAAATGTAGAGAAAACCATCAATGGGTTAAGTTAACTCTGGTTTTTGAACCCTCCCTAAGTAAGTCATAGTCCAGTAGTTATAGAAATTTATCTTGGTGTAAAATATTTTTTTTTGTTTTAATCGGTCTGTGTGGGACCCAGTAACATGAATTCAGAGTTTTAATGTGCTGTACTGCTACAACATCAAACCCAATCGCCAACCCCTCGCTCTAAAATTTGCAGAGCATCAATCTGAGAGTAGAAAAATCTCCAACACTTGAAATTGGTCAATGTTTTGACATTTTTGGTACTTATTGTTATAGGCTCCCACACAGACCGATAGAAATCAAATCTTTTACACCACCTTTTGAAAGGAACGGCCTCTTCAATTGCTCCCTCTGCTGGACTATCACAGGAAGAAAAATTGTCACCCAAAATGTTTCACACAACAGGTGTCCTAATCATTGTTATGTTGTAATCTATGGCTGCTGAGTTACCTTGTTCTCGGGAGGGTTAGGCATTATACCCACCCGGAGGGGTATGCGGTCTGCTTTCACAGAACCGTCTATCCCCAGAGCGGTCGAACAAAAACATCGAGAACAGGAGATCAGCAGCCATCACAATGTACACTAGTTGAACTCAATGAGAACCAAAGAAATCTGTCAATGGACAGAATGTGGAATCCACTACAGCTCTAGACAATAAAAAAACAATTCATCAAGATACTCACTCATATTGACATCGTTGTTAGCATAGTCGTAGTAATAACCAGGAGGTGAACAAGCTGCGGCCGCAATAGCGATTTCTTCATCCATATTGTTAGGCCGGCAGTTTGTCGTTTTCCAATGGGTCCTGCAATAGAGGGAGAACATTAATGTAGGATACAAGAGAAAGAACTTGCCATGCTTACTAGACACTATCACCAGTTGGGTTCATCTATAAAGTTAGATTTACAATCTTCTTACCTCAGACCAGACGCGCTGATGTACTTCTTGTTACAGCCCTGACACGTGTAAGGCCTCTCGTTGGTGTGCAGCCTTTTATGGAGTTTCAGGTGGACGAACTGAGTGAACTTGGCGGGGCACAAATCGCACGCGTACGGTTTCTGCCCAGAATGTAGCCTCAAGTGAGTTTTGAGGTTTGAAGTCGAGCTGAATCTCTTCTTGCAGATTTCGCATTGGTGAGGTTTTTCACCTGTAAATGTTGAGTTATCATGAGGACCAAAAAGGGATGATGCTTGGTAGCTCTTAATCAAACATTAAATTCTACGACATCATTGAATTGAGATATAATACAAGATGTCATATTGAACTATGAACTAGAAACCCACAGCAAGCCTAATGGATGCCAGGAAATGGACCAATAAATGTAAGAAATGACACCAAACCAGGAACCTTTAAGTTGGAATATCCTAATTTGAGTTGGTGAAGATTATAATAAATATTTAATACATATACAAGAATATGAAGTATATTATGTGCATACCTGTATGGACGAGGTGGTGCTTCTGCAGATGGGCCAGTTGGGTGAAGCTCTTGGTGCATGTGTTGCACTTGAAGGGCCGCTCTCCGGAGTGAGTTCTCAGGTGAACTTTGAGGTTCGACAGCTGCCCGAACGTCTTGAAGCAAACGTTGCACTCGTAGTGCATCTTCCCATCTTTCTTCTTGAGCGGGTAAGGCAGCGAGCGGTACCCCCTAGACGTGCCGTTGGGAGAAAGAGGGCCCCTGTTAGATTTAAAATTTACTATGTAAATTCCAAGTCCTATCCATAATTGCAAAATTTTGTAAACATTCCTCTACAATGACATTTTTGAAAATGCGCTTGACAGAACAAAGACAAGTAATAAGGTTTGTACTTACTCGTACCGGTACTCCTCCTGGGGTACAGAAGCACCTTGCATGATGTGGAAGTAGGAAGACGAGGAACTAGATGGGGGAGAGTACTGAGGAGCTGGCGTCGCGTAATTGGCGCCGTTGTTGTTGTTGTAGTAGGAGTAATCGTAGGATGACGGCGCCTGTGGCGGGGGCGAGTACTTTCTCACGGGGTTCAAGGTGGAGTCGGGGCTAAGGTTTCCATACCTAGAAGAAATATGGACACAGTTAGTTTCTGCATGTGGAAGGTACTGCTGGACTTGAAGCAATACACTTGTTAGTGTTATTTATATTTAGGTACATAATAGCAGTACGTACCTCTGGGACTTTTTGTAGGAGTAGGCCATTTCCGTTGGGGACGTAGGAGGCGGGGAGGCAGAGTTCCGTCGCTCTCTCGTTCTCAGCAAGATGTTTTCCAGAATAGATGTCTGAGGAACTTCGTAGTACCTACAAAACGAATGCCAAGGTTTAGATTTCTGGCTGTTGCAAAGTTTAGCAGAAAAGCGCTGATATTGAAAGAGAGGTTAATTTTTGAGAGTTAGTGGGTGGGTACCTTTTTGGTTCGGGTGATGCATCAGGTTGGTAGACCTGTGGAGGTGGAGGGGAAGGACTGCCTTCCTTGGGGTCTTTCCCACCTCCGTAGGCTTTGCACATCTTGATCTTCACCTTCCTGTACTCGTTTCGGTCAATCACCTCCGTCACCTCCTCAGTGTGGAGAGGGAGGGCTTCCGAGGACATGGGCTCCTCAACTATGGTCTCCATGGGCTCGTGGTCACTGTGTGAAATCACGATGCTCGCCGCCGCGATAGCCGCTGCTTGCTGCTTCTTGGAGAAGTCGAGGACGTAGTTGTTGTCCCCGTCATCAGAGTCAGAGGACGGCTCTGGAGGAGTGAGCACTTCATCGTGGTAGCCGTGCGAGTGGTACCCCTCGTCTGATCTCACAGACCCATCTGGAGCCATCTCTTTCTCCTGCAGCACAATAAAAACAAATTCGATTATTTCAGAGTTTGGAATTATGTAAAAGTAAATACGTTCGACCCTTCAAAATACTTAGTGGCAATATGATAAGTGGCAAAAATGGCGTCAAGTCGCACCTTTTCTTCCTTGACTTCTTCTTCACTCTCAGTCTTAACTCCAGGGCTGGCCGACGCCTCCCTCACAAGGTGCGGCCTGTCGACCATGTGGATGCTTCCATCCAGGTGAGATGATCGGGGACTCGTATCCAAATGGGAGGACCTTGGACTCGAATCCAAACGAGTGGACCTCGGGCTGTCGTAAGAGTCCTCAGGAGGGGTGTAGTTGTTGTTGAGCCGGTCGTAGTGGTGGTCCGGCGTTGAGGATTTCTCTACAGTCGTGACAACGGTGGTCGGCTGAGCCGCTATAGCTGGAGGCCCACATGACGAAGACGTCACTTCATGGTGATCGGCCTTTGAACCAGAAACTATCGTAGGCACTGTGTGCTGCACTTGTTGCCCTATACAAACCGAAAAATAAATATATATATAGGACCCAAAGTCAAATGAAAACTACACAAATTTCACATAGAAACATCCCAGTAGTCATATAAAGTAGTTATACGGGCTCATATACACTTGAATAAATCATTCAAACTTACGTATCCTTTGAAGCATGAGCTCGCCGGTGAGCGGGTAGTTCAGTCTTTCGGCGAACTCTCGGCAGTACCAGACCAGGAGCTCCTGGTTGGGAAGGATAGGCCGTATAGTGTAGAAGTAGATGCTCATCTAGAAATAAAACGAAGAAGAATTTGATCAAAAATATTCAGTTAAGTGCAATCAGAGAGCCATTAGGGGGTACGGTTTGAACCATCAGTCTTGAGACTGAATGAAAGACGGCAGAACTGGGTATTGCATTTTGGACTGCAACAGGTACTTGATCGATACAAAATACAAGATGGTACGTGTTGGGAAATTTGTGTTTACTCCATGCCTTAATTAGCATCCATGCCTTGATTCACATCCATGCCCCAACTAGTATCCATGTAACCTCCCTCGGGAGAGAGAAGTTGTATGGATACTAGTTGGGGCATGGATGTGAATCAAGGCATGGATGCTAATTAAGGCATGGAGTAAACACAAATTTCCCAACAGTACGTATGTGTGAAAACACTAAGAATTACGAGGAAATCCTGAGAGTCAACCAGATGCCTGTCCGTCCATAGAGGTACTCTGTGGATCTACCAGACAGGGTCACCAGACAGGTTTCATTGGATACGTACAGCACTCATGTGAGTTCTACACAGGTATCCCTCTTGCAAATTGTAAATTAATAATATTCACAATATATTATATTGATTATAATAATTATGTCTACCTTATATTGACAAGCGATGAGATTCTGGGATTCAGATGAGTAAGCTGGGTTGACGTATCGCATCCAATTGGACTTCGAGACGTCGTAGCCATCTATGTAGTAGAACAACTGATTCTCTTTGTACACCTGAAGGAAATAATACAATTTCGTGAGGAATATCACCTTTTACAACAACAATCATTACAACGTAACTGTACAATAATACTATTATTCTGAGAGGCAATCATGCATTCAACATGCCAATATTCACAGTTAAGGGTTAAGATATTGGAAATATAAATTGTTAGGAGGCATCTATAAATATGTCCTTATTGAATTCCTTTTGAGCAAGGCAGTTCGTAGGTCCCAACAGAGTCTATAGGAATCTGTCGTTTAAAACGTAAGTGTTTTTTCACGTGTGTATAACCAATTTGATTTTTCAAATGAGGTTCAGTTCTTGAAGGGCCCCTGATATACTATGTGATGGCTGCTATACCCTCTTTGTGGGCATATTGCCTAACCTCCCTTGAACAGTGGCACTCAGCAGCCATACATTACAACTAGCAATGCGTCTAATAGATTACAACAAATTCAAGAAATTTATGAAGAATCAATTGACTACAAGTTTTGATAGTAAGTACTACTAATTGGTCATTTAGGGGAAGGAGTGGGTTCTGGAGATTATCTATGGATTGAAATAGTAAGATAAAACAGTCTAATCCCAGTTAGACGTTACATTTGAAAGAGTGTCATATACATGTAGGTACATGTGTGTTGGAAGAAGAAAGCGCATGCAGGGAAGCTGTACAGTGCATATGGAAACCCAAGCGTGGGGATCAGGAAAGTCTATTTGGGGGATAGAACTAGGTGAAAGACGGTGCCCGTACCTTCTTTTTATATCCCAGTTTGTCCTTGAATTGCACCTGTGTGAGAGAGAAAGAAAAATAAGAGAGTGTGAGAGCAGAGAAACAAATTAATTGTTTTCGATCAAATCCAGAAACAATTTTAAACAAAATTAAAATGCAGTGCCAGAAGCAGTTTTCGGTGGGCCCAGGAACCTATTGCCGAGACGACGATGCTTTTGGTTGGGAATGCAAAGTCACCTAAACACGTAGGAACCTTACACCATGAAAAGTTTGAATTTTGTACAAGTGATGGGCGCTGCAGCTCGACGATTGTACGGAGTTGGCGATAAGTGGAAATCAAGAGTCGTATGGACAACAGTTTTTAACAAATCGCAAACAAAGCGTACGATCTGTCACAGCATTGCAGCGACACCACACACATGGTAAATATAACAGCATTAGAGCTGAGTATATAAACAGATTTATGTACAATGAAGAACCATCCAGGAGAGTGGAAAACAGTGTAGAGATCGTTACAGTCAAAATTTACTGGTAATTCAACAAGGAAGTTGACGTTAAATTAATCACTCATCTCACAATGTTTCCCATTCCGATGGATAGCTCAGTAGTTGGTTGCAGTGACTTATTATTGTTGTATGAATAGACAACTCCTTGAAAATAATGTGGCAAAGTGAATTGGATGAAGATTAGACACCAGGTAATTTAATCTACCTGTGGAATTCGCTAATTGGCGGTAGTTTTTAGTGAAATTTCGAAGAAAAGTATATTGTTCTCGGTCCAAAATTTTAAAACTTGAATTACAGAAACATTTGCATACAAATCAGACATTTTAAGACCCTGGAGACATTTTACATACTTAAAACCAGTTGTTTCTTCGAAAATTCGCTCCATTAGCCATGTTGCATGACTGTGGATTTTGTCTTAATACAAGCAATAAGGAGTTATCTATTATACAGCCCACGCCATTTAGAGGTAGAGGTAAATGAGCGTGCAGAGGCCAGAGATGGGCGTATTCATATTCATAAATCAGAAAATATGAATATGAATACGAATAAAGCCATAATCACATCTTTTTGTGAATTTTCCCAGAAATTCACAATTTTTTGGTGAATTTACTTAAATTTACTGTATTTTTTGTGGATTTCACTCAAATTTTCCTATTTTACCAAGAATTTTACTTTTCAAAATTTTCCACAAACATTCTAAAAAAAATTCACATTTTTTTGTGTGAATTTCCCACAATTCATATTTTTTTGTGAATTTTCCAGCAATTCATATACCTATATATATTTTTTTTTGTGAATTTTATAAAAACTTAATGAATTACACTAAGCTTTCTCCTTTTTACTGTAAAATATTAGTACGAGTAGAATTTATGTAAAAAAGATGTTATATGGCTTCATTCGTATCTATTTTCTGCTTTATGAATTTTATGCGTATTCATATTTATGAATATGAATACTCCCATCTCTGGCAGAGGCGTCAGAGCTACCAGCATTACCAGTCCAGTTGTACCTGGCAGATGCGTAATGAGGCGACTGGATCTGGCCTAATCACTGGTATATGCATTGTGGTAGGTACCAAGAGCTCTTTGCCAACTTGCTTGCCAATACCCTCTTTTGAGAATGCAGAAGAGAAAGTGTTGTAGGTTTAGATGAAGAAGAAAATGTCCTTACCCTCCAGAAGTACTTGCGGTTGGCTGTAGTCGGCACCTCGTTCTTGGCGTAGACCTCGCCGACGAGTGGGCCAAATCTCGTACCTCTAGGGATGTAACTCGTACTCCAAACACCCATGACATCGGACAGAGCCTGACTAGGACGGAGCACCAGGTTCCTGGGGAGTGAAGCTTCGGCCTTGTTGGGAGCTCCTGGTGTCGGCGTCTGGTCCAGAACGATGTACACTGCGTGTTTCTCAAATTCTTCTTCTTTGGTTGTCGACGGGTCCCACGACCCTCCGTCGACTCCTCCGTCGCTTTCTTCAACCATGACCACCTGCTCCTACAACACGAGTTCACAGAAAAAAAAACCTTTAATTTTGAACTACAACGGAGAAACCGCAAAAAAACATTTTTGGATCAATAATAATAATAGGCTGGATGTCAATTCCGCGACAACTTTGAACTATTTTCGTTTCCAGCACAGCATGTCAACAACAAAATGAATACCTACCCACTTATCTAATTGACCTCGCCGTCACACAATCCTCCCCTACAGATTCTCAAACAGAATCTCTAACCCGTAAACAAGACCAAAGCTCAATCCGATGACCAGGGGATAATTTGCCAAAAACTACATAGGTACCTATTTTTTTCTTCGTCAGACTGAGCAATTTTGAATATATAATTCAAATGTATACCGAGGGTTGCGTGGCAGAAATGACTAAGTACCGATCCAGTATCACTTGGTCATTTCCGCCAGTAAAATGGGACATGCGGACATTGATCAAGTGTCAAGTAGTCAGTTCTGCTAGCCGGAATATTGTGAATCCACTGGTTCAGTTGCAACGCAGAAAACACTTCTAAACTCAGAAAAGGCATGCTTTATTGTG
This sequence comes from Stenodema calcarata, assembly GCA_963920205.1. Taxonomy (NCBI): domain Eukaryota; kingdom Metazoa; phylum Arthropoda; class Insecta; order Hemiptera; family Miridae; genus Stenodema; species Stenodema calcarata. The sequence continues at coordinate 4,130,246 of OY986055.1, read as the reverse complement.
ATCTATAATAAAAACTTGAATTAAAAACAGTCGATGAAAATGACAAATAGGTACATATTACAGGTCAATAATTGTTATCATTTTACTATACTTTTGGTATAATTCGTAGGTAGAAGCACCTAACTCAAAGGTAGGTGCTTCTCGGTCCGGATCAACATAATCGTGTGAAGAGGTACGAGTTCCTTCTGAGATTTTTTTATTGACCAATTTATTGACCTATAATAGGTTTGTCATTTTCATCGACTGTTTCTAATTCACGTTTTAATTATAGATCATAATAAAGCATGCCTTTTCTGAGTTTAGAGTGTTTTCTGCGTTTTAGTCTTTTTATTGAAAACAACAGTCCGGAATAGCGCAATGGAATAGAGCTTCTTATGGCAGGGTGGGGGAGGGGTTCTCCGAACCAATCATTATTATTCTGTTCATAAAACATCGGGAAATGAACAGGAATTAAACAGCGCAATTCAGTATTCCAGCGCACATAGTCACTTCCGCCAGCCAAATTAAAAAGAGAGTTCCAAAAAGTTCAAAAATGTTAAAAGCGCTCTGGTGAAAAAAACTTTTTCTCACAAATTTGATGTCTCTTGGTCACTGCCAGGCAACCCTCGATATAATATGAGTGTATTTTAGAACATGTTCTAAAGACAAATTAAGTTAAAGACAAATTTTGTCTTATAAACTTCCAAAAACGGAACCCTTTGGCAGTGGCGTTATAGTTAGTATAACTGTAGCAGCTGTAGCTACTGTAGCAGTTCCAAAAAGTACTAGTAACATATAGTAACAATATTGACGATGGTTCAATCACCGAAACCGGTCTAACAGTGTACCACTCAGTGTTTCGCAATTTGTCTCCCTTTAAAAATAAATTGAATACTTATTTGTAATTTGGGTTTATTGTTTATCTAGGTTTATTGTTTGCAATTCGATTCTTAGCAATAAAATCGTATTTCCTTGTATTAATTCTGCTAATAGATCTATTAATTTTGCTTTCGCAATTGTGTTGGCACATGTCTGCTCTATAAGTGTTTTTAATAGGCATAATATTATTCAGATGTTATCTGAACTCCACCGAAGAGCACAAGTTCAATTGAATTTGTTCTTTGGTGGGCCACTTCATTTTATTTGCCAAATATTGTTTAATTTTAATTTTTTGATTACGTTTTGTACCACAACTTGTTTCTTTTCTGTTTTTAATTGTACTACTGTTGCCAATAAACAATATCATACCATATCATATTTCGGTGGATATAGACGATTTTTTCAAATACTCTTGTTTTCCTTTACCTACTGGTTGTCTCAAACTGTTTATGGTGTTATCACGCAAATTTTAGAATCATTCATTAGAAAAATTCGGATCGATACTCGACCTGGTATCGATTGTCCTTGGTATTGCTGGTTGGAGGCGATCAATGTTGGTTGAATCTAGTGATAGTTCTCTACACTCATCGTTCTATTATTGAACATTGAAGGGTATAAATATAAATAATTACGATTGAAGGTAGCAACTAGTTGGTGATTCGCCAAATTGTATATTTTCAGATTCGATATTTATAAAGCGGCGGTATCGAGATGGAGCGGGAGGACGAGACCGACCCTCCTCAACAAGGGGCGGCATTGCGATAGGTTCGGGACTCCCCTTCGTGGGTGGGTGTTACACCGACGACGGTGAAGGGTTACACCAACGGCGGGGCGTTACACCGACGACGACTTGGGCGTGAAGTAGTGGGACGGGGGGTGAGGGGGTTACCGAGTCAAAATCGATATTTCGCAACCCCCTTAGGACGGCGCTACTATCCCCAGTGAAAACATCACGTCTAGACGACCGGTGAGGGGCGGCGGGAGCCGTCTCGGGGAGGCCGATTGAGTGGAGAACGGGTAGTAGCTGACGGCCCCCCCTTGCCTATCGGTTGCGGCCCTCGTGGCCGCACTACTGACCCAGTTACGACGGCGGCGTTACCTAGCGGCCGTTCGGCCAACTAATGAGCTGTCCGCTGCATCCGCACCCCTTCGTGACCGTCCACGAAATATTCCACGTTTTCCGCCCATTACAAATCCCCACATTCCGTGACCCCCACGCAACAAACTTGAAAATGTCATATTTCCCTCCAAAATCAATGCATAGAATTTGATTTGAATTGAGATTAATCGAAAACCCTAACAATTAAAATTAAACATCGAAAACAGGACCAGAAACGACCTAATGAGCCAATTTTAGATGTAAACTTCAAACTACTACTTAACACCTGATGAAGCCACAAAGAGGAAATGTTCCGGTACAATCAACCCTCTTTGGTTCCCCATAATGGGACACTCAATAATTCATAATAAAAGAGTATAATCATTATACCTACACTCAGAATTCAGAATTTGAAATAGTTCACTACAGATGCAAAATACTTGTAGTAATTTGTAAGGTAATCATAGATACCTATAGGGTAACTTTGTTACCATTGAAGTAAAATTACACGTTAAACGTAAAGTTCAGTTTATGCATCATCTCCAAATGAGCGAATTTTCTCGATTTTTGAGCAATTAAAACCCAATTTTATTTACTTTTTGAAATTCTAAAACGTATAATTCGAGCTGAGGTCAAGATGTTGTTGAAATCCTCATTTTGGACGAATTTTGATACAACGAAAACTGGCTGGCAGTTGAAAATTTGAACACTATGTTGAATGCCAGAAATCAAAGCCAAATAATACACTAACATTCGAAATCTGACAATACAGTCTTTATAATATAAAGAATCAGATTTCGAATGTTAGTGTATTTTCATAAAGGGTTGCAGAAGATGAAGTTTTCTTGATGATGGTTCATCATCAAATGTACCATCAAATTTAAGACAAATTGTTGCAGTTTTAACCGTCAATCTATGATCCTTATGAGTTTAAAGCGTCAATATACTCCTGAAGATCTCCTCCATTGATTTTGAAAAAATATCAGCCAATACCCAGCCTGATTCAACACGATAGTGAGTGTTGCCAGATTGGGCTACTTTTCGCCGATTGGGCTACAAAGGTTTTAGATCCCAAGTTTTGAAGTGACAATTCGTTTGAAAGGTTTTTTTTACGCTGAATCCAATGGTGAAATCAGAATTGGATATCTTATAATGTTCCAAAACTGGAGCACCTTGAAGATGAAGAAACGTGGTTGGTTCTTGAGATGATCTTCGAAAATTCGCTCTTATAGCCATGCTGCATGATTGTGGATTTTGGTTTATCACATTTGAATTGATGAACGAGAGTGTTATTCCTTACTTCATGTGGATGTGGAATGATAGCGGAGCAGGAAGATGCCATTTGACGACCACGTGTGCATATCCTTAAAGTCATTACTTAAAGTCGTTAAAGTACATTTCCTTAAAGCGGGGAGTAGCGTCGTACGTTTCAGGTGTATTTACTCTATTATTATCAGAATAAACATTTAATAAAACAAAAAACAAAACAAAAATCGCGGTGACGTTCGTCCGTTTTGAATCGCCCGTCGAACTATTTTTGCAGAATTCGTTGAAAACAGCGAAAATGAGTGACGAAAATGAGACAAATAAAACGGAAAATGACGATATGGAAAATGTTTCAGAAGCCGAGCGATGGAACTGAGTCGATGATATCGAGCTTTGACAGAGGGTTGAACGGAACTAAAAGGCCTCACAGTCCGCTTTTCCCCGACCCACCTCAACCCGCTTCGCGACGGCCCCTCGTCGTCCCGCCCCGTTCCAGACGTCGCGACGTCTCGACGTTCGACTTTCAACACCCCGAGCCTACCTCAACATCCCCTGCCTCAACATCCCCAACCTCAACATCCCCTGCCTCAACATCCTCTACCACAATATCCGAATCTTTGAGGGGTGCCGCACTCCGTTCAACCCTCGACGCCTCGATCGACGAACCGAAAGAGACTCGTCGTTTGGAGCGAAAAGGAGCACAACGTTTTTAATATGCAGACGCGTTTTTAATTATTATTTTCAATCACCGTTGAAATCAATTAAACATAAGATCACTTTCAACCCCTTTCCCCCTCAATTTGACGTTTCAACTAGGGATGCAACATCAGAACCAACTAATCGATTATAACATCAAATGATTGATCGTAAGCTAATAATCGATTTTTTAAGTACTTATTTTGAACGCATAATTATTAGCTTTCCGATGGGTTTCTTCGTCTATAGGTGACGACCTATTGTTAAATTACTAGGCTAATGAAGATAAAGGAATGGCAAAACGAATAAATGTGCATAAAACAGTGTTTTATTATAAATTGAACCGATAAAAAGAGTATACCTATTGAAAAAAGTAGTGTTTTGGGAAATCCTGTAAAAATAAAAGTTTTGAGAGGATATCACCCTCACATCGTTCAAAAAACTTGAAAGAATAGTCATTTTGAGCGAAAAATGAACACAACGGTTTTAATAAGTACCTTCAAGCGGTTTGATTAATTATTTTCAATAGCCATAAAAAACAACTGGCAATAAAACCGTTTTCAACCCATTTTCCCCTTGCTTTGGCGTTTTAAACATAGGAAAAATCCAAAAATTGAATTCAATAAAACTTGATTAGGTATATAAGAAAAGGGAACTAAATTTGCGATGGCATGAGAAGAGCCACTATAGCTTCTTCATGCACCCTCCTCATACAGAATTTTTTTTCAAATTCTCAATGATTTCAAATGATTTTTAAATTCTTAATTTTTTCAAATTCTTGAATTTATCTAACACGCACAATAATTGTGCGTAACAGAATTATTGTAACAGAAATAGGGATTTAAATTTCCGCTTGCCGACAACTCGAAACTCAGTTTTTTCACGAATCCTATATAATGTACCTACACATATGGAAAAGCATTCTTTATTTTAATGGCCTGCCTTCAGCACTAAAACAGGTGAATAACTACAATGCTCTCGCGTTATTAGCACAGTGAGCGCAACAGGTTTTAGCGAATTTCCGAAGAAAAGTTGGGTCTATTGATCTCTGTACAAATATTAAAACTCGAATCTCCGAAAAATGTTCATCCCAAAATTCGTTTCAGATCTTCTCGAATTCACTGCCAAAAGACACCAAAACAATTCGCTAAAGTCATACGTATGTGTCATTCCAGACGATAACTCCCAATAGAATTGACATAAAAAGTTCCAATTTGCACAAAACATCTGTCCTGGTAGTTGAAAGTCTATGTTCGTAGATGGTAAGAATTGGGCCACTCTAAGGGGGAGTTATCGGGAGTTTCAAAAATTCTGCACACTTCGCACAATCCTGTTGAATAGTATGACGACTGTATGACTCACTTGTCTGATCTTGTCGGGGTATTTCATAGTTAGACGTCAAGTGTCGTGTGAGGGGCCAAGATCCGGCAGTTTCCCTTCACCATCACACGCAGCTTCGGCGTCCCTTTTCTGGAAAAAGAGGAATAATGAAAATCAAAAATTGACCAAATCATCATCATGAACGTGAATACTTGTTAAAAATCGTGATCAAATCATCATCATGAACGTGAATACTTGTTAAAAATCGTGATTAAACAGTGGTTGGAGTTGCGTTGAGTATAGTATTTATTGTTGAATTCGAATTGCAAGTGTGTTGAATGTGTTCAATGTGCTTGTTACTACCATAAGGTCCATGAAGTCTCAATTACACCCTTAAAGGAGCCAAATTGAACGGGTACACTAGTTGTTAGTCTTTCGAATTGTCGTATACAAGTTGAAATGGGTATAATGTACTATAATATTATTCATTTTGTGAGTATAATATACTATAATAATATTATGATATGAATATTTTATATAATATATAATCCTAATATTCATTCATTATTATCGTTATATTATTATTCATTATCATGAGTAGGTATACCTAATATACTATAATATTCTTCGTCGGTGAAGAGCAGCGGGTAGGCAATAAAACGCACGACTCTCATGTCGTGCGGGTCGTTGCCTACTCTGGCAGTCCCTCCCTGCGAGCACACCGGCCGATTTCGATCGGACAGAATTCTCGAACCAAAAGTTGTACGTTTCAATATCGAGGGAAACAACAATACTTGTTCAACCATACAGTTATTTAGACGTTAGTGGCGAATCTAGTTTTCGATTACCTTTTAAACGAATTATGGACTTTTTTGGTTCAAAAATGTATTATAGTCCGTATTATGGTCCAGGCTGTGACACTATTATAGTTTCCTACCTATCTCTCGTCGTGTTCTTCTACTATTTACCATATAAAATACCATAATTCTTTAATAACGTTGTGGAATCGGTGAGAAACGTGTCAAATTGGAGAAAACCCACGTGAAATGGGGAGAAGATGAAATAGCGATCTTAACGTCAAAAATGCCAGTAAACTGTATTTTCCACGCGTCGTCCGCTATAATCGCTGGTTGAAAATATGAAAGTTAAATGTGACTCACTGTATTGTGATTATTTGTTGAAAAATGAAACCAAAGTGGCGAATGACCGACCTCACGTGGAAATCCACGTGTAACTCCGTTTTTGATGGATTATTACGGGTGGGTTTTACTGAAAATATCGTTTAGTTTTGAACAAAGTTGGAAATTAGTTGTTTGGATTGTGAACATAAACAGTGAAAACTGGATAAATCTTACTACAAGGATCATTTCAAAGGCAATTTTACTTTGGTTTTACGTGGATAATATTGGCGATTGAGAGTAACTATGTGAGAAATCCCACCTTCGGAAGAGAAATGTTGAGCAACTGGTCGACAATACCATCATCACGATTGATGAAAATGGCTATTTTTCAGAATCAAAGCTTAAATAGAAATTTTATGGTTGGGGAATGAGACCTGGACTGGATGAAACAAACTAAAACAAGGCTCAATTCAAGGATAATTTTTTTGGGGGAGATTTTTCAGGATTTTAAGAGAAGGATGTTGAAAAATCATTCAACATCCTTCTTCGAGCGGAAGGGATTTTTCAAGATCGTGTTGAATACTCACAGTGAAGACCAGGCGTTTTTCGCTTGAGTTATTTTTAGATTACGGTTGGAAATGAAACCGCATCGAATGCGGCACTTGAACGAGGAGGAAGAACGTCGAAAAATCGATAAATGAGTGATTTTTGGTGTTTTTGTTTCTTTAATTTATCTATTCATTTTTTAAAAATTTAATTACTATTTTGCCTTTTTTATTTCGGTGGGAAATCGATGATCGATCTCCTGGTAGGAGAGGGAGGGGGGGGGGGGTCCCCTGTGTCTTGTGCCCGGATCTCCCTGAGGGGGTCCGTTGGGGCATGCGGAGTGCGGCTCAAGGTTAACATTTTATGAGGAAGTCGGCCATCACGGTCGCCATGACGACGACCAACCTTTTTCACGAGAGAGAAGAACGATAAAATGCTACCAAAAAAAGGGGGTTGATGGAGGGGGGGGGGGGGTGAAAAAATAAAAGAGTCGAAAGTTGGAACAAATTGGAAAGGTCAGACGTATCTGAGTGGAATATCGACAAATTTTACACCGTGAGACGCAAAGACGTTATTGAGAATTTCTCGTTTCAAATCGTTCAATTTCACGAAAGGGGACACAAGGGCAGGCAAACGTGCAATTATCCGGCCCTTTATGAATTTTAAACGAATTTTCACTCTGCAACTATTGTAACTATACTCTTGAAAAATAATGAATTTAAGGATGTATTTTACTGTATTGGGGGGTTTTGGAGAACGTTTTCGACTCTTAGTTACAGTTTAGGCAGTTTTCTGGTGGTTTAAAGGTCGATAAAACTGAATTTTTTGGTTCTTGTCAATCTTCTTAAACCGTTCAATTGGTGGTTTACAACGATCGTTTTACCTGTTACAACGTCGGTTGATTCGGAACGATTCGACTGACGGTTCCACGACGACCGCAGCGGCTACGGAACTCGCGGGAGCGACACATGCGGAGGGGACACGCCCTCGGAACGACCGATTCGCGAATGGAACGAGCCGCCAGAGGAAAAGGCCTTAACGCCCCCACCAAGTGCATATTGCACGGTGCAGTTCGGGAGCAGGAAGTGCGTTTCTGCTGCCAAGAACCGACGAATAAAGACGAGTGGGAAGAAAAGAAATAAATCGAATAAAAAAATAAAAATAAACGCTAACATTGGCCTTGCAACGGAGCTGAGAGTTTAAAATTAAACCGCCGAGTTTGCACGATTCGCTCTCTTCGTTTTTCCCCCGCTAAGAGCGATTTTCCATAAAAGGGGAAGTCCAGGATCGCTATGACGACACTTAACTCCTGTTCAGTTTCAAAAACATCAATATACCGACCAGAAATGCGTATTTATCTCCGAACAACGATATTTTTGTTACTAAATTCTGTTTCATCACATCTCAAAGACACTCATTGCAGTGTCTTACTCCAAACCCAAATTTCCGGATCAATGAGGTTGACAGAGGAGTTCAAGGTGTTTTTCACTTATCATCTTTTTTTTTTTTTTTCAAAAAATGTCACCCACCAAAAAATAAACTTGAAATTTTAGTAATAAGTCGTTGATTGGGGGGATATCAGGCGATACTGATCGGTTTTAAGTCAAATTTTGCAGCTTTTCCCAAAATTGAGGTCAGTTGGAGTCGATAGTCCAGACATGATTTCGATAATAAGCCCGTTTTTGGGAATATTTCTGGAGATGATACTGAGGTAATGAGGTGAGTCAAAAACCCAATGATGTAATTATTGTCTATTTTTGTATTTGAAAAATAAAATTGTTTAATCAATCAAGATTTTTGTACGCGAATTTACAAGGAGATACGATGAGTAAATTACGTTTTGAACCGACTTTGGTTCAATTCTTAGGAACTCAAGAAAATCATTCAAACTAAAAGAAATTTGCTTCCCTAAATTTTTTAAAATTTATAAGTTGCATTTATTTGAAAGGTAAAGGAAAAATTAATTGCTTATGTGATCCTAATGCATTCGATCTCTGGGGTTGAAGATGTCCTTGAGGATTCAAGAAAATAGAATTTCGAGGGATTTCCTTTACAATAAGGTAGGTAATTATGGAGCAAAAACGACTAGTTATTTCGGAATTGAGGTAATTGAGTGAAGTAATCTAGTTCAGTTTTCAAGGCGAATTTCTGACCTTTTCCTGAATTGAGGTCAACTGAAGGCGGTGTCTCTGTTTGGAGAGAATTGTCTCGTTTTTAAGGACGTTTTCACGGGCGTTTTCATTTTACCTATAAGAAGGATTTTTTTTTCAATTGCGAAAACTCTCGACGTCCTCGACGACTAAAATCGTCGAAAGTCGCATTCAGGTGGGGCGGGATTCAGAATGCGACGGGGATGCGCCGCCGGCCTTCACCGCACTATTTACAGACCCAGTTGGACGCCGTTCAAAAAAGAACCGAACGGTTTTCCCTTTGGGCCCCGAGGTCGAACCCCGATGTTGCGTATATTTATTTAGAAAGACGAGAAAAAAAAATAAATATAGAAAATAAAATAAAATCCCGTCGAAACGGGAAGAAGTCGAGACGTGAGAAAATGAATCCTCGTTGAAAGGAAAATCGGACGTGCGTCTCGGGGTGAAATTATTGATTCAGTTCGAGTATTGATTGAGACGGCGTCATCGCATCAATGATATCGAACTTCGCGCAGTTCAGAGTCGGTAGTAATTTTTGAACCAATTTCGTTGTGTGTATTCTGGACTATTTGATACGAAAAACCCAGAAAAAAATAGGACGAATTTTGAATGTGGTTGTAGTAGTCGGTTTAATGGAAAATGAACGTACGGGAAATATCGCGTTTTTTAAATATCGATTTACAATAAGATTTATCGTTTTCTGTGACTCTGACGTTGACGATTTCTCGTACAAATTGTTGTGTATTTCGTGGTGAACTCACCGGTTTTTTTCCTTATAATTCTCCCGTTGTGGCTCTCGCTCCGTCGAATCCGCAGCTCGTCTGATCAGCAGCGTCCTTTTTTTCGTACAGGCGAAATAGACTTGTCTCCCTGTCTGGGCGGCGAACCAGTTCGATAAATTTCAAGGGCATTTGTAAACCAATCGGGTTTCGCAACTTGGCATCACGCCCCCCTCCATATGCTGGACTGGAGAAAAAAAATGAACTCCGTTTGTGCGAGAGGGAGAAAAGAAATCCGAACAGAAAACTGATTTTCGTAGAGCAGCGTTTTTTGCGCAGACGCGAAATTTTTGACGTTTTAAAGGCAGTGCGGTTTCCGACGGTTAATTTCGAGTTTTCGTGGTTTTTGAGTTTTGAATCGAAATAGGACAAGGGCACTTTCTCCTCCGAGCCCTCCGCCCCTACTAACCTACGAGAGGGAAAATTCAAAATGGCCGACCATGTTTCTAACGAGGACGTTCTCGTCGTTACATTGAAATCTTCAAGCGATCGTGAACTCATCAAAAACAACGACACTCCGAATATTGAAATGAATTTATCACCAAAAACCTTCCGACGACCAACACTGTGGCAGAACCTCAAGAAGTCGAAGAGTTCAGAAGGTTTCTGTGGCACTCATTTTTTGGAAATGGCGGACTCAACATGGAGGTAACCTTATGACACCTTATCACTTCATCCGACCCGATTTATTCACCTTAAATAACCCGTTACTCACCCTTTAAAAACGAATTATCGACGATTCAGAACGTACACACTGACGGTTTCGTCGAAGACCACTTTACGATTTTCACTCGGTCCACTTTCAATTTTCGACCCCTTCGAAATGTGGGTCGAGTGACGTTACGAAAAATCGAATCGACTTCAGTCGAAATATAACGTCCTAATTTTCTCTTCCGAGTGGAAATAAGGAAATCCACGAATATATCTGTAAGTATGCATTTTATGAGGGTATTTGGAAGGTATTCTTATGAGTGGAAATAAGGGAATCCACAAATATTTATTTAAGTATGCATTTTATGAGGGTGTTTGAAAGGTATATGTTAACGAAAATGAATTTTTAAATCAATAAATGAGTTGAAAAACGGATATATTTAAATGAGTTGTTGTGCAGATTAATTATAATTTATTTATAATTTTTCTTCATTTTTTTTAAATTTTTTATTTTTTGATGTATGAATTTATTGACAAATTGGAGAATTTGTCATCCAAGTGTGAAATGAGTAAATGTTCTGTTTTCTGTGGATTGGGGGTTAAGTGTTTCGAGATGTGACACTTGTCAAGTGCACTGGTCGTCAAGTGGCGGCTCACCTGAATGCGGCGAGAAGGAGACCTACCCCAACACTAAGCGTACAAGTGCAACCGGCGTCGTCGGATCCGCTCCCGTGCATTTCCGCATGCGCTTTGTCGTCGGGACGTCGGAGAAGATGGCGAGAGGCGGTGAAAAGGGGGGTGAAAGGGGGGAGTTGCGCTATCGATGGTGAAGGGGGGGGGGGGGAGTTGCGCTATCGATGGTGAAGGGGGGGGGGAGGGCGGAGGGAGGACTTTTACGGAAGGAGCGGCGGTTATGACAAAAGGAAAAGGAAATGATATGAATACAATCAAAATGGGCGAAAGTGGGGGGGGGGGGGTTTGACGTTGACTTTGACGGGGGTTGAATAAACAAACGACTGACGTCGCTCGAATGCGGTGTTGATTCGATGCATCGAAACGGGGGGGGGAGGTCGCGGATGCAGTTGCGCAGGTCGGCCGGTCCGAATTTGGAAGGACGCCAGTAACGGGAGGGAGGGGGGTTGAAAAGTGCATGTTCTTTCTCTTTCTCATTCACTTCTATCGACCTACAACTTGGGCCTAACCCCCCCCCCCCCCCCATTCCACCCAACCACTGCCAACTTGTACAAGTCGTACCATTCACACGCCTACGGTACCCGATGTTCGGGTGAGGGGGGGTCGTTTGGGTGATGCAAGGGGGTGATGAGAGGCCGTTGACCTACCCCAATCTCGGGGACTGCCCCAACCTCCGTTTGCCGCCCCCCTCCCCCACTCACGACCCGTTACAACCCCTTCGGCCCCCCATAACCTGCCTCAATACCTTGTCGGTGTCCCGACCGTTTCAAACCCTCCCGAATGTATTCACGTACCCGATTCACCTGTTCGGCGAATACAACGCGATTCGGTTTGAAACGTTTTCGATTTCGATCGCACAACTCGACACCGAACAACGCCTTTAACTTCCCTACGCATCGGGTAAGTACCACCTAAACACCACTATATATTTTTTTAAAACACACAAATACTAATAATTAAGTAAATAAAATTGACCGAATTTCATATAAATTCAACGAAACCTAAATTTTCAATTGAAAAATACCTACCATCTTGAGCAATTATCGATGTTCAAATTCGACAATTTCAATCCGACCACCGACTAACAGTGAAGTTTTACGGGTAAATGACGAGTGCATGAAAAGGGAGTTCATAATGAGCCGGAAATATCAAGTAATGAAGGGGAGTGATGTGGTGTGAAGGGCAGCCCGAGGCGACGCGACGGAAAGCGAAAGATGAACTGAAGGGACTCGTCCAACTATCGCGTTTTCCCTCCGCTTCGAACCGTTTTATCCCGCATTTCCCCGTAACGGGTTTTTGGAATTTCCCTTTTTCCCTACCGGACCTCCCCCCCCCCCCCCCCCACGTCACTTTCCACTCGACGTCAATCAGAAACTTCGATGTACACTCGAGCGTTGAGAATCGAAATTATTCACCTCATCGGATAATCGAGACGTGAATTTCAAGATCGATTGTTCTCAATCGAATGAAATATACCCGATTTAATCGTGTACTTTATTGATTCATTGCGATTTTCGAGCAACGAACGCAGAGATGGTTGTATTCATATTCATAAACATAAATACGACAAAAGTTCAGAATTTGGAAAATATGAATACGAATACAGATATAAATAATATTTATTCATATTAATAATCATATAGTCATAATCATGTTAAGTAATCATACTCATATTATTAATATGATTTAATATTATTAATATGATTCATATTCATATTATTAATATGATTTATATCTGTATTCATATTCATGTTATTAATATGATTACGATTACAGATATAAATATAAATATGAATACGAATCAAGCCATGATCAAATCTTTTTGTGAATTGGCCCGGAAATTCACATTTTTTTGTGAATTTTACAAACATTTAAATAATTTTTTGAGAATGTCACTCAAATTTCCTTTAAATTTTACTGAAATTCAAGTTTTTCCACATAAATTCTAAAAAAATTCACATTGTTTCAAAATCAATTTTCCCTCGATTCACATCGTTTTTGTGAATTTTTCCTCAATTCACATCTTTTTGGTGAATGTTAATAATAATTTGGCCATTTATGGATGATTTATGGATTATTCTGTGATTTACTCAATGCTATATCTCATTGTATTTTCTACCTATGAAGCAAAAAACAAAAATAAAATTGTAAAAATGTGAATTGCGCTGGAATTTATTTGAGAATTTCTGTACTTCAGTGCCTAAAAAACAAATAATAAATGGACATTTTAGTCGAATTTATGTACTTACAGTAAAATATACCTAAATGTTGGTGAAATTCATCCATAAATGTCAAAATTATTTATATAATTCATCAAAAAGATGTGAATTGTGCATATCGGTATTCGTATTCATATTCATATCTGTATTCGTAATCATATGCATATTTTCCAAATTATGAATTTTATTCTTATTGTCAGAATTGATTCGTTTTGATTCAATAATTTCCGTATCCCTCACAAAACAGGGAAATTTCCCTCGACGTTGGTAGCCCTGGCGAAGGGCTCGGTAGCCACTTTGTATTGATGACGTAACTCGGACACTGAAAACTGATTCGGTCGATACATTAATAAATTAGTCCTTTGTTGGGATTTGAAGTGATGTCACTCGAAGTAAATTTACTCCTTCAACGAACGATGACGTGTAAACGACGTGAATAAATACGGGTTATAGGAGGATTATTGTGGTAAAAACGTTGTATCTACAGTCTGACAGCACATGAGCGAAATTCGTCGTGTTTAAGCTCGTTTTTCTTATATATATATATATATTTTTTTTTTAGTGCAGATGCTAGTCAGAGCTGCAGTAGAGCAGAAGTTTCGGAGGGAGGGGGACGTGGGTTTTTTCGAAAGGGAAACCGACTCGGAGTGGGGGAAATCTGTGGTCCCCGGAGGGGAAGTTTACCGTTCTGACCCACTTACCGGCTTAAGGTTTCTTACTGAGGGCAAAGAACTTTCGCCACCTCAAACTCACTCCGCGATACAAACACTGTCACATGATTTGTGCCTAATGAATTATTTATAATTCCCTCGTATTTGTATACCTAATTCGTAGGTTTTTTTCACCTGTACCTACACACGGCGGCAATCATTGAAATTGACTCCTTTCCGACACGAAAAGTACCTCATAACAAGGCACAACATATGACAAAACCATTTCTAGAGTATGGACATTGGGGCTAAACTTCCACTGTGTGATTCATGCTCATGTTGACGTTTTTCTTCCGTTCCACGTACAAGGCCTCATGGTAATCGTACAAAGCTGCGGATTGTCTTACAAAATACCCTGGAATCCACTCGAATAGTACAAAACAAAAACAAAAATTTAGTGTCATATTGAATACTTTAACCTTCATTTGCACCATCTTAGGTGTTCTCAGTTAATTTCAAATAGGCTACCAACCTTTGTAGTTTTGGTCGTTTCCAGTACTTCAGCGTTGAATTAAATACAAGTAAATGTATTTAAGCCTCATGAATCTTGAGGCCAAAAACGCTCTAATATTCCTCGATTGGGCTCGACAATTATCATGTAAAAGCATTAGGGAAATCAACAATGGTACCCGTCAGTAAAAATGTTCGAAAAATAGGAGGGTGCTATCTTGAAAGTTTTAAACTAATTTTAATACTTTTCATATTAGAAAAACCTTCATTTTTCAAGGAAATCTTTATTTTACTTTCTTCCCCCTACTCCATGCTTAATTTATTTGTCAATATGTCTCAATATTTCAGGTAATTTAAAATAAAGGAATTAGAGTTTGACGACTCGAGGTCCTTCAAGGGCTCAAATAGGGCTAACATACTGGTATGTTGTAGAGAAGGGCTCGACTGTGTAAGGGATAGGAAGGTAAAGTAAGAATCGACGTAAAATGTGCACAAAATGAGAATGAAATAAGATATCGCAATTCTGATTGAAGCATCGAGTTCAGCGTACATAAAAACCCCTTTAAAATGAGACGTCACTTATCAAACAGTTTCATTTTTGGAATTTGTGGGTAATTTCCCCTCCACCCTCTAAAATTCCTCAAAACCCCCACTTAGAGTGGCCCGATATATATAGCCACCAAAAAGACACCATAATATGGACTCCTGGCAACTCCCCACATCGTCACTTTTGGCCAAAATGAGTTATGCATACCGTTCGATGCGTCTTCTCCCGGCGGATCGATCTAACTAAGTATATTATTGAGTTAGGTACCTAAGTTAGGTGAAACTAAATCCCACGATTTATATTACTGAATTCGTTTTCCAGACCAACACCCCCTACCGTCCCTGCTCTTATGATCAACCCCCACATCGTCATGTCTTTTGGAAAAAATACAAAATATTCTAATTGGTCTGTGAAATGAGGAGTTTTAGATGGAAAGGAGACAATCATTGGCAGATGGGTTTTTGGCTCTGCTGAGAAGTCGGCAAAATGACATTGTGGTGAGTAGCCGTGAGACACACGTATTATACATTGTGATTTTTGGTGGTCTGAAACGGATTTTGGTTGCAAATGATTCATAAATTCGAGTTTTAAAAATTTTGGACCGAGAACAATAGCTTCCTTCCCTACACAAATTCGCTAAAAATACGAGGAGTCTCGGAGGTTTGTTGTTATTGCTATTTCTCGTCGGATCCCGTTTCATATCCGTCTTTCAAGTGGATCCGTATGAAAAGTGTGGGGTAGGTCGGGGATATTGGATCGACGATACACGAGTCGGCATTCGGGAAAAGTGAGGCGAAGAGATGGCAAAAGTGTTACGATGCCGTCCCCACCACCACCACCACCGCCGTCAGCCGCTACTCGGGTCAAAGTGGGAGTGAGGTCGATGAACTTGGTAGAAGTCCGTTCTGGCCTGTGGGGAAATGGTGGATGATTGTGGAAGTGTGGAAGGGAATCGATCCCGATTGAAAGCAGTCCCAGTTCGCGGAGAATCACTTCAACTCCTCGTCGGACGAAACAATTTTCCCGTATCGGACCCGAGTCACCTTTTCCCCTTTCAAACGCTATGGATACATCACTACCAACATCTCCATAAATACTTGCAAATTTCCTACATTTCGGAAGAGAAAAAAAACTCTGCAAATTCTTGACACAACGGTTTATTTATTATCTTCCTTGTGCAGATCACCCTTCTGTCTATACCAGACTGTATTGCAAATCGGCACCATACCAAATTTCGTGTTGACCGTGTAATGCAGAACTGATCCTACTCAAATTCCCACGGACGGAACAGCAAAATAGACCCCTGCGCATGCCCTATCGTGAAAATCCTATAAATAGCCGCACCTCTCGTCATACAGATCTGACACCGCTCGCTTTCTTTTCGTATTCGTCTATGAACTTCGTAATTTATCAATTTCGATCGAGTGCACCCAATTTGTGCGGAATGGCCGCGTAAACTTTTGTGCAACCTCTTAAAGGAGAATTCCTCGTTCTTATGTCGAAAGTCACAAGTTATACGCAATGCCTGTTCGGGCAACTGTAGACAGTTGTATGAAAAATTATAAAAAACTTATTTTTTTTTGCGTTCTATCAAATGATGTTATTAATAAGGAAATTCTTGATGCAGATAAATCATTTGTGCCTCCCTATCGAAATACTAGTAGATTTCAAGGTTAAAATGCCAGCAGTACTAACTATAATTATTAGACATCTACTAGTTACACATAAAATGGTATAAACGTAGTAAAGTAGTAGTTATTGTCATAGAAATATGAAATATTACTAAAATCTATGACAATAAATCACCCCCCTTGAACTCACACAGCAATATTACATGAATAAGTGCATTTTCGTACAGTAAGAACTACTTTTTATATTTTTGTCCATTTCGCCATTTTCCGCATTTATATAGTGATGGTACCTATTCGGTACGGCTTCCTTGATCGACCTTATCCAAAGCCACAGATTGCGGCGAAAAATATGAGAATTTTGAGATGGTTTCAGCATACACAACCATTTTGCTGCACCATACAATTTAACTGGTGGGAATTTGTTGATATCCAGAAGCTTGGCATATCTGTGGGGTTTGATTTTCGAAGTTTACTGCTAACGACGCGGGTTTTATGCGTTGCGAGACGTGAAATCTACGCGTGATAGGGCTACTCCACTTGTTACTAATTGGAAGGAAAGGTTTCTCGGAGGTTTCTCTGGGTTTTTAGAGGTTTTCCTCAAACCAAATCCACTTCTGTGCGTTCTGCAACATATAGGAGGAAAATTGGATATATCACATGTGTGCCTTTATTCTCCACGGTTTGCTGCTGACAGAGCACAGAGGCAGAATAACTCGGTGCCTGACAGCCAATGGCTGGAAAGGATGCGTAGTTTGATGGGGCTTCCTAATCCAACCCTCATAGATAAGAGTTTCTGTGGTTTTTTCCACCGTATACATTCCAACTCTGTTGCATTCAGCAGCAGAGAAAGAGCAAAACATCAAGAGATACCTATTTCATCATTAGGAGCAGCTTGTTGCAGTAGATTTGGAGTATTTCTGTACTTTCCATGGTCTCGTGCGGATGCACTCACAAGCAGTACGTAGACGATCGACGATCCCGCTCGGAACGCAGGGATGTGCTGCAGGAAGCGACAAAGGGAATGTGGTAAGAAAAAGGGGACACAAGTTCATTGGGTCAGGGCGACGGCCGGCGTTTGCGGCGATAGCGACGGAGAGGGGAGGCTTCGCCCTCATTCCACGGCCGGGCTACCTTCATCGTGATGTAACCTTCCCGACAAGAGGGTTGAACGAACTTTCTGGAACTTTCCAAAGCCCCCTCGATAAGGTCAATGACGTCACGGGCGATGCCCCGAGTTCTCAAGATCAGTAACGTCATAGAGTGCATGGCAAAACTTGGTCGACCCGGTAATATGTCATGAAATAAAACAACTGCAGCTCCAATTTAATTACAACAGCTTCTAGCTCAAAGAGGTCTCCAGACGCTGCGAATTTCGTTCCCAGCCAGGAAATGACTAGTTGACACTCACTGTTGATAATCCAGCATCTAAGGCTTGTGTTAACCGCCTGAAGACTTGTGTTAATACAAGGGAGAAATTACATAAATTATGTAACTTGCTGGTTTACATCTTTAACTCAAATCCCAAACCAGGTGACCCATACTGCTGTACCAGGGCAATCCAAAAAACGCAGAATTATATCTACCGTGGTCCTATCCGTAATTGATTCCAGTTTGTGTATCCGGTGGAATGTTGTGGTCTAGTAGCTGTTGATATTTTAAGGGGGAAGTGGACGGGCCCTTAGTATGATTCTGGGATAAGAGATGGCGTTACTGACGCATCAAAAGTTTTTGCAGTCTCATTTTGGAACCATCCAATTTATAACAGTTTGGGAAACGCAGTTTGCCTTCATACGCCCCTACAAGTTGCTGCATCAATTCATTTAATTTTTACACAAATTTAAAATTGGAAAATTTGAAAATTTTGAGGTTTAGAGGTTGAAATTTGGAAAAAGCCGGTGCAAGCCCCCTTCCCAATATGGCTGGATGGGTTTTGAGAGCATCATTTCAATGATTGCGTAAATATACAAGACGTAAAACGAAAAATGGTAATGTTGGTTTTGAAGGAAAAAAGAATGGCTGCAGACCCCAATTCGGCGCTCAAGGTCACCACGCTCGCTTTCCTCGGTAGCCATTGTGTCAATCCGTTCTCTTGAACCACTCCTCTCTCCATCCGTCTCTCTTCGTGGAAACAATAACCCTACAATAGCATCAAATGGGCAAAGTCCTCGCGTATGTACATTAAGTCGCCCCCCACCCTTCGCGGTCTCGAACCTCTTATCTCCGATCTTCGGTAGGCTTGCTCATACATTCATTTCAGCTTGCATCGCTCGTACTAGCGCCTCATTTTTTCTACATTCGTTTATTATTATTATTATTCGCTTTCTACATTCTATTTTTGGTTTATTATCTTCGATAATGAACCATTGGAATCGCCCAAAGAAAAAAATTTTTTAACCCCCCCCCCCCTCAAAATTTGATGGTTTACGTTTCAAGATACGTAGATTCAGAAAATCGAATAAAAAAAAATCCGTCCGTCCGCCGTCCGTGCCACTTTGCCCAGTTAGCGTTGAGTTAAAATTACGAAATTTGGTTTCTGGGTTTGGACCAGCCCCACAATGATCCTCGAAACTTTTCATAACCCTAGGTCAAGGGGAAGGGGTTCAAAACGAAATTTAAAATTTCGACGATGTCATATCTCAAAATATTCAACTGAACCGTGTAATTTTTAGTTCACTTTTGAATGACCTGAAAAATTACGAATCTTTTAAGACCAATTGGATTTTTGTGCGACCAGCCGTTCGTTCACAGTCAGCGCGCAAAGGTTTAGGAAAAACACTAAACATTCGCGTCGAAAACGGTCGTCATGTGGGTCAACCGCCAGACGCCCAGAATAAAACTACCTTTTTTCATCTTCCCGGTAAACTACAGTCTAGAAATTTTAACCGTGAGTCGGGGATAGACCACATTGCAATATTCACTCGGTTTCTCATCTGTAAAATTGTTTAAATAATACCTTTTTGTAATAATACAAATTAAATTTTGATGATGAGCTATTGACTTGAAATTTTAAAAATAGTTCAGAACTGGATCACAATGCAATATTCACTCGGTTTCTTGTCTGTAAAATTGTTTAAATAATACCTATTTGTTTAAACAAATTAAATTTTGATGATGAGCTAGATACTTGAAATTTTAAATATAGGTCAGAAATGGATGACATTTCAATATTCACTCGGTTTGTATGACATGGTATGAATATGGTATGGTATATTATTGTAGGTATGATTTGGTATAGTACAATATGGTATGATAGGAAAGAAATTCGTATGATATGGTATGAGTACGGTGAGAATATGGTATGGTGCCGATTTGCAACACAGTCTGGTATAGACAGAAGGGTGATCTGCACAAGGAAGATAATAAACCGTTGTGTCAAGAATTCGCAGAGTTTTCTATATTCGAGCCCGCGGTGCCATCGCGTCTGTGTTGAAATGTATCGTGTGTCCTCAAAAGGGAAAAATCACGTAAGGCCAAGCCGGCAAAAGCGGTCGAAAACCACCTACAACGTTGCGGCAGCCCACGCAGCAAGGTAAGTAGGATGAACGTACTTACCTACCTGCGTAAAGTGGCTATAAGTAATAATATTATTACCTAGATATCTAGGATAGATACCGGGCCCCAGCTCACTCAGTTGTTCGGAGGGCTGAATTCATCTGCTGAAGTGGCTACCAAGCAGGGTTTTTTTTCTGACCTCAAAAATAAACATAGCTATAAGAGCGAATTTTCGACGAAATAACTGGATTTATGTAAAATGTGTAGTTTAGAACACCTAATTCAAATAATATTTGAATTTTACATATTATTAGTAGGTAACAATTGGATGCGTAACAAATTTTGTCTCCATTTTTTGCCGAGTAACACCTCAGCTTATAGATTTTTCAACGCTGAACACGACGGTGAAGTCAGAATTCCGACATCTCATTCCGTTATCAGATTAGAGCATATGAACCGTGAAGAACATCTCAAGTAACAACCACGTTTCTTCATCTCTAAAGTTCTCCAGTTTGAGAACGGAATAAGATATCGCAATTCCGACTTCACCTAGATAACATCTAGATAACATCCAAACAACCGAAATTCGTCACAAAATATTCAAATCTCGGGGAAAATAGGGAACAATTTTTTTAGGGGTATTTTGTTGGTTCAAAGTCGTCGAGAAGAATGCGCTGAAACCAGCAAAACAAACCGCTACTCCGTGCGACGTTTCGTTTCGGAGCTACACACCGTCAAAGTTAGGACTAATTTCCCATTCGCCTAAAGTGACGTTTCCACTGACTTGTCATTCCCCTCCCTGCTAGGGCCTCATGTGGGGTGCAAACTGGACATGCCAGGTTATTCTGAAGCCAAATTTTATGGGGAATCCGAAAATGACCATCTCGAAAGCGTAGGGTCAGTGGCTGATGAGCTATAACGAATAGAACGGGAAAAAGCACGGACGCAGGCGAATCCAAGAGGGTCATGGGAAGGCGTTGTACTTCTTAACTATTTTTACTCAAAGCTAATTAAATTTGCTACAACATCTATCGGTTTAACGTCCTTCGTACAATACGTATTTTCAATGATTTTTAGGTCCGAAGTTGACCAAAACTTAAAATTTCACTTTTTTGAAAAATTAGCAATTTTTGAAAGGTTGTATCTCAGTAACTATTGACCCAACAGAGCTGCACTTGGTCTCATTGTGTAGCAAATCTTATCTCCTGTAAATAAGTCCGTGGTATCAATTCGCGAAAAACGCATCGTTTCAAAGTTATAGCGAAAAACCCAGAGTAAGGGCAAAAATTTCGAGGTTTTTCGAGTGCTACGAAAGAAGCGCAAGGTTTTCATTACTGCGAAATTGGATTTAGATTTCCCTAACAGTCCCGAACAACATACCAAAAAATCAGAACTAGCCGTGCATTTGCGATGTTAGGCCTCTTTTGTGTAAGATTTGACTGTTCTAATAACAGTCTCCTCTACCTCAAAGGTTCCATTGGAAATGTCTGCAATGTTGGACGAATGGGAATAGATTCAGCTCACTCACCTTCATTACAGTCAGAAGTGCTACCTGTCAAATCTCGGACTCATCACCTTTCCTATGAATGATTGACGCAGCAGATTCACAGTCTAAAAGGGGAGATGAAAGCTGCTATCACTGACTCTTATTTTTCGTTTTACGATCGTGCTATTCATCGCAGAATTTTGGTTCTTGGCTATTTGAAATCAGGAAATTCTCAAAAATGGGGCTGGAACCAAGTTTTTTTTTTAAATTTAAAATTGTCCAAAATTATTTTTCTAAAATTTGAATTTGAAATTTTTTTCAAATTTTTTTTTGATGCAGCATTTTGTTTAGGAAAACTATGAACATAACTTTTTTCAGATTGAAAATCGCTCAACCGGCTGTTGAAATATTTTGCATAAACTTTTGGTGTCTTCTCTCTCTCTCGCACACTTGTCGTCCACTTTCCCCTTAAGTTTTTCGTACCCATCCACCGTCAAAAGGACGT
The DNA here is from genome assembly GCA_963920205.1 of Stenodema calcarata. NCBI lineage: Eukaryota > Metazoa > Arthropoda > Insecta > Hemiptera > Miridae > Stenodema > Stenodema calcarata. The sequence continues at coordinate 4,108,027 of OY986055.1, read as the reverse complement.
CCGTGTAATAAGGCACAGGAGATTATTGGATGTCCTGGGAAGTAATTGACCACTTGATGAGACGAGAGTTGTTTTTACATAGTTGATGGTAAAACGGCACTCGGGTCTATAAAGACCAATTTCGGTTCGTTTTTGCATTGTTTACCGGATCACAAGCGGAGAAATATAGGACAGGTGTAATAGAGGGAGCCCGTTAGTGAAGTAAAAAGAAGTCTTCGTCTGACAGGCTAATTGGTGGATGGAACTGGAGTAGGGAACGTCAGAGGTGCGAGGCAGCTGTGAGCTCTGACCAGAGGAAGATACCTATCCAGACCTACCTGCAGGCAATTGTTTGCTTCGGACTTCACTCACCGTGACAATGCTGGCAGGTGCCAGTCATTTTTGACCTCAGGCTTTTCGGTTATATTTGTGGATTTTCGGGTTCTGAACGAAAATGGTCGTCAAAGGTCTCAACCCGGCTTGAAGGGCTAAAATGTTTTTGTTGAATACACTGCCATACAGTGTCACTAAGTGAAGGCCAACTAAATTTGCTTGTTTCATAATTTTCATGACATTTACATTTATGATTGTGTTATTAACAGTCTCCATGCATCAATGAGACCGAAAATTTTGAGTGTTTAATTATTCAAATGATTGTCGTCAATCAGTAACTCAACCCACAGATACTGAAAATGTAGGATCATTCTGATTTGATGGTTTTCATCCCCCCAGTACAGATTTTTGAACTCAGTTTCTGTATTATATATTGAGAGTAGGCAATTATTTCCTATATGTTGGATCACTTCGTTATGGGATTCAACTAGTATATAAGAGGTTTTTCGAGCGGGTCGTGGGTATAGGAAGGCAGAAGATGAAGGCTATGGGAGTTGGTGGGGAGGACCTGTTCTACTCTGAGGATGTTGACCAGGCCCCGTCTCTGCCCCACTGAACCTGACTTTCTTTCTGGCCTCCGTGGCTCGGGCCGCAAGGAGAAGATCCGATCTTCCGAAAAACCTTCCTTTTGTTCATCCAAAACTTGAAAAGGTGCAAAAATTACTACGGTGGAGGCTTGAGACAGATATTGAAATTCAAAGGAGATATTTACTTGCGATTTACAGAATTTTGAGGAATAAGCAATCAAATTGCAGACTGTTTTGATTTTTCTGGTCTTGAAGACGGAAAACTCCTGAACTGAAAGACCACTGAACTGTTTAGGCCCCTATTTTATAAAAGTCTGTAAGGGCGTATTTATTGATTGGCCGCGATCGAAGCACAGCCATTCAGATGCAGCAGTGCAGTTCCCTCAGTGGTTTTCCACGGCTTGATATTTGAAATCTTATCAGGCCACTTCGGCGAAGACCGTGGTTTACACACTACGGTTTGCAGATGATGTGTGTTCATCCCAGTCCCCTTCCGTATCTCTGTACCGTTCAGACAGCGGAAATGATACCAACACGATATAATCTAACAGTTTTCAAGAGTTTCCGAAAGTCCAAGAAATTTCTTATCAAAGTTCCAAACCAATACAGTCCTAGGTGTGGAAGAGACAGTTCGGTACATCTCCTCAGAGCAAACGATAAGGCGGAAGTCGACGTTATCAGAGCAGGGTTTTAAACAGAAGTTTTCATTTCGGACTTGACTATCTATCAGAGGAAAACAAAAACTTTCCCTTCCAAGATACTCGAAGTAGGACGTCATGACTATTCGGAGATAAATCCTCCTTGTTTACACCAGATAGTGGAGTCTTGAAACAACAATGAACCGCTGAGAAACTCCAGTAGGTTAATACGTCGAATGTTGCACAAACAATGATACGGTTCCGTCGACTCGCTCATTGACTATTGTATTTGCAGAAAATGTTGACTTTCTGTACCTGACGTAGCTCAATCGTCAATAGTTGCCATGCTTTCCCTATCTACGAATATGGAAGGACGTTTTGTGAGCTGAAGGTTTTCTGTTAATTCGGAAGCCAGGAAATAAGAATCGTGATGTGACGATGGACCTGTTGACCTCAACTCAGTTTTATGTAGGAATAGGGAACGCCAGTGTGTCACAGAATAATTCGTTGATGGTCAAAAATCGAAAATTGGTGCCTCACAATACACGTAAAACGAGCAATTTCAAACGGAAAATGTTTTGTTTAACTACCAGATCGAACTGAAGAATGGCAGATTTGAACTTTTCCCGCTCAACGTGATCGTACAGGGTTGTAGTTGATACAGCGGGTGATAGGGGCGCGCAGGGCTGATTGACCTGGGAGGTAGATGACGTACATTGCTTCCCTCGTCCTGCTCCAATACGACTTCAAACCTCTCTAGAAAAATATGTACTGTGTTTACCACTGTCTTTAAAATTCTGATGGTGAGTTCTTCTCGGGAAAAAAAAATCACTGTCATTCCCTATTAAGATTTGTGTGATTTATTTCGATTTGGTTTTCAATTTGAAGATTCTCCGTGCATCAGATGCATTCAGCCTGTCGTATGCTATTGGACCTAACCCCGAGTTAAGACGAGAATCACTACTTTGGATTCAGATAGCCCCGAGTCGGTGAGAGGGATTGACGAAGAATTGTGTCAAGAGCAGCTAAGGCCCGTTAGAGGACAACGAACCCGATCGAGCCGCCACCTGCAGGGCGACCCCGGTGTTTACTTCTACAACCTTCACCTTCGCCGGAAATGACTCTGATAGTATTTGACTAGAATGGCAGGATCCGTAGGGTTTGCCCTTTCCATCATGATAAATCCCTGATTATAATTATAATCGACGTTTTATTATTTATAGGGCCCATTAAAATACATTGAGGGTCAGATTTGATGCTCATGGCGCTCTCCTGATGACCAGTCATTCAATCATCGAAGGAGACAAATGTTTAAATTTCAGGTTGATGTATAAATATTCCTCATTTAAGGGCCACTGATTGGACCTCAAAAATGAATAAAACTCATATAATTCCCTATTCCCACATCATTTTTTGGTGATTTCTTCGATTCAAGTCCGTTTTCCATACATAATAATTCTCTAAAGACCACAGGCAGTACCGCCGAACTGTTGAGTTATCACTGTGTCAAAAAAAGTGGTTGAAAATTTGGCCGCTGAGAGTTGGTATATTAATGAACGCAATCTCTCGTAGAATTTCTTTAGTGCGAAAAGGTGTTCTGCAGATTGTGGTGAAAGATGGAAAAATACTTTTTTGTACTGAGAGAATCGAGTTCATTCACCGCGGGACGTAGGCGAATGGACACGTCGACTATTCAAATGTGAGACTGTCCCCCTCATTCCATTTCTTATCTATGAATATTCATAGGGGCAGGACGCAGCGAACTGTCTCCATTCAAACAAACAATCGCCTTAAGCCAAGAGAGTAGATTTTTCTCTCCTGTCCTAACGAACGCCTATTCGGAGTTGTGTTATCACGTTTTTCTCATTCGGAGTTGTGGACGCTGTATTGTAGGCCATTACGAACGACTCCTGATACCTTGTAAACAATAATTATTGTGTATATATAATATCGGTAGTAGTAGCACAACAGAACGTCGCTAGTCATTAAAATTACTGAAAGTACTATTGAAACAATAGGCTGATAAATATTTAAATTAGTCATAGGGAGCAGTGAATTACTACGATTATCATCGTATTAATTCACTTCTCCCTATGATTAATTTGAATTTAATTTTTAATACTTTTTTTCCTTTATATGTTAAGGAAAATTGAAGGGGCTCAACCGAGTGAAAAATCGACAAAAATTTGTCATTTAATGAGCGTGATTCATACGGTGAAACTTCAGTTTTCATATTCGCACAATCAACAACACATGGTTTCATGTCTACGAAGAGAAGGAATGGATTTAGAATATTTTTTGGTGGGCACTCCCTGTATTAAATTATAGCAGCAAAATGGGTACAAGGAAAAACCCGTGAAATATATAAATACAGCTTAATTGTAAATAACCAGTATTTCGTGTAATTTATATTAATAATTTATTATTTGGTCGTCCTGAATTTATCTGGAAAGTTTGAGATACCATCGCTGCAGTAGCGGGGGGAGGGAGGGGGGGGGGTTAGTTGAGAGAGGTCTAGGTAGGCAGACTGGGGTTTTCCCTCTTAAATTTTTAATAAATGACGGTCAAATTGCATATTGTTTGGCCGCTTAAACGCAAATTCAGCTTAATTACTGTAGATATACAAAACGAGGGTATTGGTAAATTATAAAGCTTTTGATATTTGTATCATACGATTGGTTTGCTCTGAATCCTCCCCCCCCCCCCTCCCCTGGATTCGCTACTGTATCCCTTTTGTAGCTGGTCCTGATTATCAAAGATTCGTGTTTGAACAATTCAAGAGTTACCAAGGCTGATTACATCCATCAAAACGCGGATTACACCCAATCAACCGTGCGTTGTACATGGTGGAGATAGGAGCGTAATATGACGATACAAAACGAATTTTTCAATTGTAATGAGAATATCGCAATTCTGACTCCACCATCGTGTTCATTTTGGGAATTTATGGGTAAAAGATTGGCCTGATTCTCCCACCCATCGACGAACTCAGCCTTTTGATTGCTAGAAAAGATTTTTTGTGTAAATTTGAACTTTTAATCTCAATTTTATCGTCTGGCACGACAAATACATATATAATTATTAATATGAATTCAGTACGATTTGAAACGGATTTTGGTACTTATAGCATTTTTTCGGAAATTCAATTTTTACAAATTTCGGGCCGAGCTTCCTTCTTTTCAAAATTGCGCTAAAACGGTTGAAAATGCAAGTATCTAAAGGGATTGTCGACGTCGGGGGATCACTCTCTCTGAGGTTGGGGTGGGTCGAGGAAGGCGACGATCGATAGGTCTACAACCGCCGCCGCCGCCAGGAGGGGCAGAAGCTGCGCCAGGCTTAGTAAAACATTCAAGTTCAACGACCTACCCCAACTCACTCGAAGTTTACCACCCAACCACGAGGATATTTTATCGTTTCTCTCCCTTCAGAGTTTCCACAAATGATATTACAGCGCTAACCCCCCTCACAGACCGAGCTGAAAAAGGATCACGAAAGATGTTGAAAGAAAAAGACAAAACTCTCTTTTTAGTCAGACTTCAACCCTCCTCGTCGCCGGAAAGACCCGCAGTTGAATTATTATACGAGGTTCTCGTCTTTTATGTTTCTGGCTTTTATCTTTCTTTCTCCGCGGAATAAATATTCGGGGAGTAAATATAGTCGCGTAATATACTATGAATTCATTCCCCAAGTAACAAGACACCACTCAGTCGTAATTCTGCAGGTTTTTGGTGAATGTACTTCAACTTTGTATTTATTAGAAAATTATTCAAAAGGGAAAATGTAGCTGAATTGGACTCTTCGCAGAACGCCACGAATAATACATCAATTATACGGTTTCTATAGAAAAATTAACATTCTCGTGACCAACAGTAGAACTATTCGAGTGCATAGTGATTGTATTCGATGCATTAGGTCTTACACTTTTAACCCATTAACCTATTCTATCCATTAACTCAAAACACAAAGATATATATTTTATTTTACATCGTTTTCTAAATTTTCAAAAGGAAGCTATTGTTCTCGGTCCAACATTTTTTAAACTCGAATTTCCGAAAAAATTTCGTACCACAATCCGTTCCAGACATCAAAAATCATATGTATAATACAGAAATGGGATAATAAGTGCAAATTTTCACGAAACCCCGTCCTGGCAATCAAAAGGCTAAGTTCATAGATGGGCAAAATTGAGTACACCGTTGGAAAGGTGAGATTTCAAGCAGGTTTTTCTCATTGGCTCACCGCAAGAAATTACTAAAAAGAGGGGCAACCGATAGAAAAACGTCAAATTTCCGGGAAATCTCAAAAGTTGCATTTTGGTCTCGTTTTGTGCGCATTACCCCCGCTCGAACAATTTTGATTAATGCTCTTATAAAGTATAATTACATTTGACTGTATATGATGAATAATTCATCATATACAATTATTGAGGATAATTCATCAATTATTGAGGATGTCATGGCCATTTTAACGAATTAAGGTCGAAATCACCAGAAAAATCTTAAAAGTAGAAAAAGTGGCACTTAGAGTGGATTTTTATAAAATGTCTAGAAGATCCTTTTTGTTGCAGATTAGTTGTAGAATTGAACCCAGAAGTTCTTTGGATTTAAGTTGAGACACCTTGTACAAACAGGTTGGCAGTTTCTGTTTGTATTCAATCGCCCCACAGAAGACGTCAATAGGAGTTAGGGCTTTATTACGCTAGGGTTATGGTGTTTCGATAATATTATCAGAAGGTATTATCTTCTGTAATGTCCAAAATAAGTTGAAGCAACAATTGATTATGTTCGAGAGCGATCTGTTTTTGCTTGACGTGTGTAGTGAACTTATTTCTATTAAGCTACTAATTTCAGAGCCCAGAATATCGTGGTTATAGTTGAAATAATTTCGATGGTAGAATGTAGGTCTTCGATCAATTTATTATTTACGAATAATGGTGATTTATTTGTTGTGAAATTATTTCCTGATTGGTTTGTAGGTGTTGAAGGATTCGGTTGTACCTTTCTTCTTCACTAGCATCCAAGTTTCCGGTTATGAATTTTATAGCAGAGCCTTGTCCATCTAACAGTCCGCGTTTCTGGCGATGGGGTGGGATTCATTCAACAATCCTTTCTTCGGCCAAATTCAACATATCGCACCGGGAGAATTACAAGGGCACATCTCGAAAAATTTAGGAAACCCGAGTTTTTTCGTTATTGGCAATTTAAAATCGTATTAAGCAGAAACGGGAGGTTGTTTATGAGTCATTTTTATTGTGGTAGGAGTGGAAAATAGATTGTGTAGGGTCTCTTTTGAGGGTCCAAGAGGCGATTCAAAGATAGCCAAAACTTTAACTGGCGTTTCCCAGAAAACAGTGTTTTTAAGATGTGCCGTTGTAATTCTCACTGTGTGATGTGTTCAACAACTTCGAGGAAGGTTGAGGTTTCGGACGTCATCACCGGTTTCGGTTATTGTCAAAATTTCTTCAAAATGAGACTAATCGGCCGTACTTTTACTACGTGGGCACTGAGAGAACGAAAACGGAAATATTTCGTGTGAAGAAATCTAGAATATTTCGATAGGATGCACGCATATCCTGCACACCTGACCCACACAGACCTTCGGTACCCTCCGACCCCGTTCCAAGACCGCTCGGAAATCTCCTACAAGGAAACATCTGCCCTCATCTCATCTTCGTACAAAAAATAAATATCCAGAAAGAGCCGCCCATGGGCCCCGCTACCTGGTTTAAAAATCAGGTGCACAATACCTAACGGTACCGCAGGAGGTCCCCGCTCTCATGTTCGACAATAGACGAACCATCGCATTATATTCCGACGACGGAAAACCTCGTGAGCCCAAACGCTCTTTTTATCCGAGTTTATTAAACGGAATCATAACGGGGCCCCCTTCGATTCAGGCAGTATAATAATATTCTCACTTAATTAATAGTTTCGAAGTCTTATTATTGACCGAACAAAGACTTTGTCTGAAGGCGATTTCCAAATATGAACCATCTCAACCTACTTAGGGTTGTTCCGATATCGAGGATCTTCCGATATTTGATATCGATATAGCGATATTATCGCCACAACATATCGATACCCGCAATATCGACTGATATATTGCGAAATTTTTATGATTACTCATAAATATGAATTTTTCACTTGATTATAATTCTACAATCTAAGAATGATTTCATCTTTAAATTGCAGATAATAATTATTTATATTAAATTTTAACTTAAAACTTGGTTGAAAAATACACTTTTGAGGTTAGGTCATTGAAAAAAAAAACTTGAAAAAAGGCTAATTTTTGAGATCGCTATTTTCAGTAACAACACAGAAATACCTAATCATTAAGTAAATGATTATTTCTGTTTTGGTAAATTTTTGTGCAGTATGGTTCTTGTTAATTTTTTTTAAATGCAATTCCAAAATTAAAACACAAACATTTTCATACAAAGATAAAATATATTGGAATTCAGATAGAATAACAATCACCATTTGACTGAAAAATTACAATAAAAACAAACAGTATTTGTAATATGAAATATAATGTACAGGATCAAAAACTGTATTTTTGTAAAAATACTCAACGACAGCCGATATTCACCATAATCTTTCGATATCACGATAATATCGCATTTCCGATATCGATACAATATCGGAAATATCGAAACAAAAATATCGATATTCATTGACATCGATAATATGGGAACATCGCTAAACCTACTCCCTTAAATTATTTTCAACCACTTCGACAAGGGTTCATAGAATGTGGTTCCACACTAACTACCGTCAAACCAGAAATCATTTGTCATCATCACATGTGAGGATTATCGAAGTTTTTGACAGCCCATTTGGACTCGAGTGAGTGCAGTTGACGTTCCTTTCACTTCCGACTGTAAACTCCACGTGTGTTCGTACATTATCATTAACGTATTTTGAGCGTAAAGGCAGTTGAGAAAAGAAATATTGACGAACGTGAATTCTCATAATCACAAGTAGGTAATGGTCGCACATCGATCGTCGAGTTATTAATAACTTTCACATCTCGTTATAACACATCTAAAGGAACCCTCGCAGTGGCTAACATTTTGTACAATATGTTGTAAATGCAAAAATGTTTGTGCAAAAATTTCAAATTTCAAAATGCGCAAAATTCTTGTGGATCCGTTGATATTTTGTAGATTTTGGAGGAGTTTCCATCGCGAGTTTAATCGGCAGATTGCAATGTGCAATATTTTTGTGTAGTCAGATGGTTCCCGACCATTCAATATTTTTGCTCAAAATATTGAACGTACTCATTTTTAACATGGATATGGTTGGGGGTCAGTCTGACATTTCGGACACGCGTCACGCAAACAATACAATTTATTGTCATTAAGCGGTTGGTGGTAGTGCGATATAAAATACTCATAAAACCTCGTCAGCATGAGAGCCACATCTTTCTTGACAAAATCTCACTCACAACTTCTTGAAAAATTGAATACTACAGAATAAATCCCTATAAATCCGAATAACTACCCCACACGTTTGCGCCAAGCGGGCAATGGTTCAAACTGCATTCAACCCGCTGTTGAAAATTCAGTCACAAGCCTTCTAGTGCTGAATGCAACGACCATAATTCAATTTAGCCCCTGAATTGCTTGACCACAAGCTCTCGTTATCGGCACAAGCATTTAGGAGTTCTGATGTCAGAAAATCAATTATGAGTGTAACGTGTATTTTTTTATTATTATTTTTGAAATTAATTTCTGTTGGGTTGGGTTTCTTCATGCTCAGTCCACGAGTGTTATTCACGTAATTACACTAAGGAATTGATCAAGACGGTAGTCCACTATCTTTTGAATAAATTCTTTTCGCGACAATATAGCTATTATTCACATCTAGCCAGATTTAGTTGTACAAGTAACTGGACACTTACATCTATGAGTATCGAGTATCTAATCGAGTCGATCAGAGTCAGAATCTCAATATATCTACCACAATAATCTCAAATCAGCTACCACGTCCTACAATAGCAACTGAGTCTAACGATGTAACAAAGAACAATACCACCACACCATATTCAGTCAAGGCTGTACTTATTCAAATTGGCACTCAGTGGTTTCAATCTCGATTGTCTGACACCAGAATTACGAGTGTTGACGCCGGATAGATACGGTAAGAACACAACCTGAATGGGGAAGTTGAACCCGCGTACGAGTGAGATTCCTTTGTTGATAGATCATCGAATCCCAGCACCGACCGTCCTTGACTCGGGTGTCACTGACCACCAACTCTCCATTCTCGGCTTTTTGCATCATATTACCACAGGTCATTCGGAAGGCGAAACCCAAAGAGTACCATCTCAACCATGATTATATCAGCACCAGTTGATGATCAACAGTTTAGTGAACATTGCTGAAATTGGGTCAGGTTTGGTAAAGGGAGAAACCACCAAGGGCGAAGGTAACTCATCTTCATCAATAGGGTGATAGATGCCCTTGAAAGCAGCAGAGGACAAGTTGAAAGACCCCAAAATCCTTTTCTGTAATTGTGGTAACCAATTCGAAACAAAGTGCTACGATTTTCTCCACTGGGCATGGGATCATGAAAAATAACGACCCTAAAATTTCGCAACCTTGGATACACTCCGGATCGACGTGCCTTGGAAATTGGAATCGTCGTAATGAGAATGGTGAAGGCAGAAAGATGCGGCAGGAGCGAAGGCAGCACAGGCTCCTGTTGGAGGGTGCTGACCGCGAGCAACGCTCGGGTGAACGACCCCGCGACCCAAAGTAAGGTCACTCTCCTCAAAGCCGCGCACATCACTCACTCCCACCACCGGAGGTCCCCACTTTCTTGCCTTCAATTACCTACCTGTTGGGCTCCCTTCGTCCATCAGGACTCATAAAACCGGCCTTGTCCTTTCCCCTTGAGACAAAGCAGTAAAATACTCGCGATTCCCTCGCGAACGTGGTCCAAACAACAGGGGCCACGGTTGAACATGGTGCGCCCAAAAGATAATTCTTGATGAGCTCCCTGTGGTTATGCTTTGGGCAGTATGGGAAGCTTCACCATTCACCAGCCACCACTTTACCACCCAATTGATAATGAATATAAGCTTAAGCAGCCATGGACGGTATTTCAAATCACACCTAGTAATTTCTGAACTCACACGCCTGATTGTAATGGAGTAATGGCGCCCTCGAAAAAAGAACAGCCATGGACACGATTTTTGACCATATTCGTACATGCCCAGAAGTTTGTTCTTTGTCAACGACCAGCCAATGCAAAACCATAAAATTTTGTGTAAAGCAAGAGACAATGATAATAATCTACTGCTGAAAGCCAAACAAACTTCGTGCCATAATGGAAAATGCTTGGCTCCATGTGTGGCACCCATAGATGTACAAGAGATTGGCGTATCATTTCAAGGCGTTGCTAACGTAACTAGATACTGCAGTTTGGGGTCGCCTTAAAAGAAGATCCTCTAAATGGAGGAGTTGCGTTGAAGTTGTGTTGTTGCCGAACGAAGCTTGAAGAGCTATGGCGGAGAGGCGAATGCCGAAAAACCGGGCGATGAACCGTCGCAGGTGAACGGCCCCTAGGCCCGCCCAACCATCCACGGGGCCCCCGGGGGCCCCTCTCGCCAGTTTCGCAATTTACAACCGAAAACTCTTTTCGATCAAAGGACCTTGCGAGAGCTCCGGCGTTTACGACTTATCTTTTTTCCCTTTTTCCTACTTATTTTGGCGAAGATTCTCCAAAAAGCACCCTTGCCGGCTCGCAGAGGTTTTTACGATATTCCTTCTTTTTTCCTCTCAATGTCGTCAAACGAAAGTTGAAGGGGAAGAAAAATATGACGGGTTTTCCTGGGTCAAAGCCCTTTTTCCTAGGGTCGGATTCACGTGCTAATGGTTCCCTGTGCGTTTTGCAAGGGTCGTAGATCCCGACATGGGCACCCCCAGGTATATGCCATGGGAAAGTGTTCGGAAATCCGCAGAGTATTGCGGAAACAACAATGAATTGTAGGTATTTTGCTGCTACTTGCAAACCTTTCTCCTTCTTTTTTAAAAACACGCCGCCAGTTCTTCAGCCTTTGGTGAATGTTCTTCTTCGAATTCTGTATTCTACAAGAACAACCAAAAAACAGACATAAGTCCAGAAAGCGAGCCTTAACTACGTTTCACCTAACAACGCTGATAATATCATCAAAGCTACTAATAAGGGTTTTAAAAAAATGAATTTGAAGTTAAATATCCACTCCGATTTTTGTGATTGTTCCCTAGTTTAGAGAGGCCTTTCTTTTGGCAGAAAGAAAGACCTTTCTCAACTACAGAATGACAAATAATTAAGAAAGAGAGAAGGTACTAAAAAGCCTTCGGGTGATTCACCAGGCGTTCACACTTAAGGAAGCAGACAACACAATACCTCGCTGATTATAAGACAAAGGGATGAACGGAATATTTTCCTTCTCTGAAAAAGAGGTCGTTCACCCGAGGAATTATCATGAAACACTAAACAGATCCGACTAGGAGAAAATTTCAATGCCGGTTGCCTAATCAATGACGGAACTACAGGACTCTATACAGTATTTTTTTTTTTGAGAGCGGAATATCATTGGGGAAGGAATAACCAACTTCAGATCAAATTTACACACAATCAGTGCCAGAAGAAACTGTGGTAGCACACGAATGCATTTCTTGCAAAGTCGTTTTGTTTTAAATATTCTTACAACTAGGAAACCATGAACTGCAGAAAACTGAAATTTGAATTACTCATGACTGCAGTCACCCCAACTATACAACGCATATCTTTGATATTTATGTCCTGACGTTCACAGGGGCTCCTGACACTAAACCAATACTGCATGTCAATTGAATAGAAATAGGCGCACTCCTATTGTGGCTGTCGAGTTGCAAGGTGTAAAAATGAGGCTAGAGATCCCTGGGAGATGTCGACTGGGAAGGTGAACGACCGCTAAGGAAGTCATGGGTTGACCTAAACACGAAGAGAGAGCTAGCGAAGGTAACCTCGTGAGAAGGTAACGTCTTCAAGACCAAGGCGAAGGTTATGATACAAGGAAGGAATTCCTACGGAGCTGCTCAAAATCTCCACCGAACGACTCAAACCACTGAAATTAAATTGTAGGTAGTAGAATTTAATTTTCTCCTGTGTAGATAAATTTATGAATTTTATTAAGTCCAGTAATTTTATGAGGAACAGCCATTTAACCATGTTGTGCTATAACAACATCTAGCAATATCACCAGAGCTACTCACACGATATTATCGCACTCAAGAATAGGATGTGACAAGTCAAAAATTTTAAAAGTCAAAAAAATTCTGAAAGGGTCGTTAAATTTTTTTTTCTTAGAGAGGCGGCTTATCGGAGAGCCTAGCCACCTTCATCACCTAGCAACTTGAAAAAATTCTGGATAATATTGTTGTAAGTATAAATTTAGAAAATGTTTTGAGTGGTTACATTACTATCTTGAATTTTTTACAGTCATTTCCAATGATTCTCCCTGATTCTACCCTTTTTTGAACGTTTCAACTCGGAAATTTTCAAAACATTATTACAGCATCAACAACAGCAATCCAAGCAAGTAAGAATTATATATTTATGTATGTGTCACTCCGGACGATAACTGTCGATAGAATTGAGATAAAAAGTTTAAATTTGCTCAAAAATCCGTCTAGGCAATCGAAAGGGTAATTTCGTAGATGGGCAGAATCGGGCCACTCTAAGGGGAGTTTTAGGAGGGAAAGATTACCCAGAAATTCCCAAAATGAGACAGTCTGACAAGTGACCCCGGAAATTAAAGGGGTTTTTTTTATTATCTTCGAGAATGAACCATAGGAATCGACCAAAGAAAACAATTTTTCAACCCTCCCTCAAAATTTTTTGTTTACGTTTCAAGATACGTAGATTCAGAAAATCGAGAAAAAAAATCCGTCCGTCCGCCGCACTTTTCCCAGTTAGCGTTGAGCTACGGGTTCGAGCCAACCCTACAATGATTGTCAAAATTTTTCATAATCCTAGGTCAAAGGGGAGGGGCCCAAAACGAATTTTGAAATTTTGAAAATTTCAAAAATCAAAAATTCACGTGAAACGGTATAGCTGCCGATCCACATCTACATAGACTTTATTTTTTAGAATTTTGAAGACCATCCGCAGCCTTGTACGACCAGCCGTTCGTTCGCGATGAGGGCTCAAAGTTGGGGCAGATCGAAAATCATCAACATGAGAGTGAATCGTGGGTCAATTTTCAAATTTGCCCAGCTGATTCGAACAGCTTATGGTTTTCAAATGGAGTTAATAATTAATATTTAATAATAATGATTAATAATGAAGCATAAAAACTATGAATAACCAACAATAAATATTAATAATTTACACTATAATAATTATTATTAATTAATGATAATTCATAATAATAATTAATCTGCCAATAAGTGATCTACACAGAAGGGTGATCTACACCCTTCTGTGTAGATCACTTACTGTACATGTACAAAGAAGATAATAAACCGTTGTGTCAAGAATTTGCATTGGCTTAATGCTGAACACGATGGTGAATACCTATATTATACTCTTGTACTGCTAGTCAAGATCTGTCTGCCTATGGGTATAACTCGAAAATCGAATTTTTCGACCTGTCACACTCCTACTCTTGAGGTGCGATATAGTTACAGCCTCAATGCAGTGAGAATACTGGACTGGGTCTGAGTCGTTCCGTCACCAATGAATTGAAGAGCTCTACAGTTTACATGGGACACACTATACTCGGTCCTTAGGCCGATTCCTGAATCCATCTTTGCCTCTGAAGATAGTCCAGAGAGGAAGAAGAAGCTCCTAGGAACACCGGGCGAATCGGTTTCCGAGGGATTCCCAAGCCACAGCAGGGGGACCAGAAAGGACCTGTTGGAATGCCGTCCAAAGATCTCCGCCGCCCTACGAGGAAGAAAGGCGATCCTGCTTCCGCGTCTTCAGTTCCCCAAGCAGCATCTCAAGGACGAATTCGCGCGCGGACCGCGAACACAAGAGGGCTTTGCCCTTCAAGTCCAACAACCTCCAGTGACCCCGGGCCGTTCCGGGAGATGACTCTGAGGTGTTTTATTTTTCACTCTTTCGCCTTTTTCAATAGGCCCCAGGCACAGGGACTTGGCTCCAAACAATAAAACGAAATGCGGGATAGGAAAATAACGAACAGGCAAAAACTTCGTGGTCTCCCAACACTGACTATTGAAAGTATAAGGCATAAGACTGAACCCATCAATATCACCTCCCACGACAATAAAATCCCACTTCAGCCTCTATAACGACACCTGATTAATATTCTGGTGGTTTCCCCCAACCTATTTACGTATTTTCCAACACAAGCAACTACCTCATTCCACCTGTTGCTCCTTCCACCCAGCGAGGTCTTTATTATTCAAAATGATTATAAAATGTAGGTACGTGTTCTTAATGAAAAACGTAGGCTGGTAAAAATTCAATCACAAAAAATTCGACTTGATCAAAAAAAAAAAAAAGAAAAATTTTGTATGAATTTGGCTGCTGGGAAAATTCCTAGTGTTATCGAGCTTCGGGTTATTTAAATTGTGTAGTAATTGGTTTGGATATTTGTGTTGACAGGATGAGTATTACTGGGTGTATTTGTGTGTATGGATTGTCCGTAGTAAAATTTGAGATTGTACTTACATGCTGGTTCAGCAACAGCAGTGTTGATATTGATAGTCCAGTGATATCCAGAAGACTTCAAATGGAAAAATCGCACAAAAAACGTCTGTGTGGAAGTCTGGTGGACGATGTAGTAATCCTTATGTCACAAAAGTTGTAGCACTTCCTATGTCAAAAATAAAACCGAAAAACGACACCACGGTGGACTGTGATCACGTTGGAGTGAGCCGGCGTACTGAGTTGTGAGTGGAGGGCCGATCGGAGGCTCCGTCCGCTCGCTAGGGAGCGCCACATCCGAAGCAACGGTACCCTACGAAGGTTCTTAGGGTCAACGAACCCCGGTCTTCCATCCTAGTCCTTGTAGTAGTCATCGTCGTAACCCCCCACCACAAATCCCATCATTCCCATCACTGGTTGCTTCAGATTCGGGAGGGATAACATGGGTTCAGAGCACTATGGCCATTTAGTTGGCGGTGGACAATCTGATGATTGTTTGACCCTGGAAGTTGAGATGAGGTGGATCCAGGAATGTACTTTATCAAGTACCTAAACAATAAACTCGGTTAAAAAAAAGTACAGTATCTTAACCAGTCGGGTACCGAGTGGGGTGACTCAGTCACCCCAGCGGTCCAAATATTCTGAGTTTGATAACAATGCACGTCAGTATGGGCATAAGCTTTTTTGTATTAAATACAAAAAATTTTGCTCATTAAGACTCAATTTGATGAGAAAATTAAGCTGCAGTTCACAAACATTAGGTACTTAGTGGCGATTGAAACACGAAGTTGCGACCGAGTAACACCACTCGGTTGTGCGTGCACCAAAAAATAACGTAGCAGCTTGGCAATGTTTGTTCTAGCTCTATGCACTTTGGCGCATTCGCGCGTTCATCAGTTGTTTACCAACAGAATCCAAAGTTCTTTTAATTTCCCTAATTGAACTCGCAAAACGACTTGTTCTCCCCAACATGGAAATGCGTTTGACTCAAAACCTTCACAGAAACGTTCTAAATGGCATCAAGCTTTCTGCAGGGGCTTCAATGGAATCAGCTGACTCTGAGAACTCAGCCAGAGCACCGACACAAAGCCCCCTGTCGTCTACTCTACCTGTGGCGGTAAGATGCAACTTTTGCAGCAGAAAAATGGATAAAAGTCAAAATTGAAGTGCTGTGTTTGCCACAAACCTGTCTGTACTCACCATAGAAGCAAACAAACCATTGTCAAGTGTCTTAATTGTGAAGAAAAAAAGTGGAAGAAATTGAAATTTTGGATTTAAAAAAATTTTGGGGGAGGAAATTTCGTAAATGTTTTGTATCTGAAGACATTAAAAAAATAAAGCATGGGACAGGGGGAAAAAAAAGAACTGCCATTACTCTACGTAGTGCTCTATTGTTTTTCTAGCCTTTCTCATCTATTTATGCTCCGGACAACACTATATCTATGTTTATAGTGTATTCCCGGACCCCTCTGGTTTTGGAACACACCCCCAACGAAATTTCTGGCTACGTCACTGGGGTGCGGTTAAACGTTTGAGAGGCTGTAGTAGGAATGAAGATGAATAAATGAATAAATATCCCGGAAAGCCAAAACAAACTTAAATATGTCCTAAATATCTCTATTAATCATATCTCTAAACGTTTCATCTTTCATTTCGTGGTTTTGACAGAAGAGTGATCTGCACAAACAAGATAATAAACCGTCGTGTAAAGAATTTTCTGAGTTTTTCTATTGTCGATTTACATAACATCGATCAATCGAAAAACCAGAAGTGAGGCAGCTTATCTTTCACAGACACAAATTCACTATTAACCTCACTTTATTGTGTGGCCCAAAAGGCACTTCCGAAACGTTAACTACAAATTCAAAAGGTTATAACTTTTTACAGGATTGAGGTAGGACAATCGGAAAAATACTATTGTGTTCAGCAAATTCCACAACTACTATAAGAATCTGCTAATACAGGCGGCCCTCGTTATACGCTCGGCATACGGAAATGAAATATCCCGCGTATAATGAATCTATGCACCCGCGTTGAAAAGGGGAACAGAGATGGTCTGACAACAGAATTTGAACAAATATTCCAGAAAAGCCCCGTTTTGTCGACATTGAAAATTTGATCAAGTGAGTAACCCAACGATGGACTGAAGTTCGGCCGGAAACTGAGAAGCAGTAGCGTGATCAGCAGAAGCACTTTCTTCACTTAACTTGACTTTTTGACATTTTATGTCTTTGCTTTGGCACATTGAAATAAAAAACATTCACGGAAAACTGTCCTCGAAAAGCGTAATCTACATTTTACGGTAATTTTCACTTACAACCAAGCCGTTGCTAGGGAAATGAAACTTCTTTAGTTTTCATCAGACAAAAAACGTTATCCATTCGATCGAAAGCTCTCAAATTATAACGCATTTCATGCGCATTTGTTTTTGGTATTTATGTCAGATTTATATATATTTTTATGTTATAAATATATATAGTGAACACTGCCTCTTGTTTTGTGATCAATTGCTTGAGGTTGAGTGTACTACATCCAAACAAAGTTGGTCGTATAGGAAACTGGGATTCGTTGTTTTGTTATTGTTAGTTTTTATTTAGCCATCAGAGTGAATACATGTGTGCTCCGAATCTTACATATTATATTTTAGTGGAGGTTGTTGTGACTAGGAAACAGTAGATTGCGGGTAAGGATGACCAACACTAGTCGTTGTTATCATTCGGGTTTATTACGACGTTTCGATCGTGGAACCCGATCCTAATCATGTATCATGATAATTGTCCGATTGTCCGATAGCGACACAGTAATGTGTCATTAGGATCGTGTTCCACGATCGAAACGTCGTAATAAACCCGAATGATAACAACGACTAGTGTTGGTCATCTTACCCGCAATCTATTATATTTTATTTGTGTAGTACACAAATTTTGTGTAATTGGTTTTAAAGTAATTAATTACTAACCAATAGTGTTGTGATTTTATTCGTTGATATGGAATCGGAAGAGTTTCGTAAGTTTGTGGTCGATACTCCTTTCTCGTCGCAAAAAGTATGAACAATTCATACAATTGTACGTACCAATGGAGCGAACGACGAGATGAACGTCGAACCGATCAACAAAGGGAAAACAACGCTAAAACGAAATTTGGCACCAACAGTAACTGTAAAAACAGCATTTTGACGTACATAGATTAGGCACTCAAGCGCTCACGCGTCGTTTTGACGCACTAGGTTTGACGTACATAGATCAGGCACTCACGCGTCGTTTTGACGCACTTGGTTTGACGTACATAGATCAGGCGCTCACGCGTCGATTTGACTCACTTGGTTTGACGTACATAGATCGCGCTCACGCGTCGTACTGACGCACTAGGTTTGACGTACATAGATCAGGCGCTCATGCGTCGATTTGACGCACTAGGTTTGACGTACATAGACGAGGCGCTCATGCGTCGATTTGACTCACTTGGTTTGACGTACATAGATCGCGCTCACGCGTCGTACTGACGCACTAGGTTTGACGTACATAGATCAGGCACTCACGCGTCGTTTTGACGCACTAGGTTTGACGTACATAGACGAGGCGCTCATGCGTCGATTTGACTCACTTGGTTTGACGTACATAGTTCGCGCTCACGCGTCGTACTGACGCACTAGGTTTGACGTACATAGATCATGCGCTCACGCATCGATTTGACGCACTAGGTTTGACGTACATAGATGAGGCGCTCATGCGTCGTACTGACGCACTAGGTTTGACGTACATAGATCAGGCGCTCACGCGTCGATTTGACGCACAAGGTTTGACGTACACAGGCGTTCTACTGGCAGAACTACCGACTGACAGAACACTGCTCCGAATTTCTCGCTCTTTAATTTTTATAGTACGGACTGAAGATTCGTTTAGACCGAATTCGCGTGCATCGTAAGCAATGGTTTGAGCTGATGTAATGCTTTAATTTTTTCCGACAGGGGCAACACGTTTCGTTTCTTTTTGGCGGGCACATTTTGATCGTCTGCGGGATTTCGTTTGTTAAGATTCGGTCATAGTAGGTACATAACATGGACGTAAACAAACGCTTACTAAAAAACACCGACTGATCTCTGACCTCGTCTCCCTTCATTTTGCAATAAACCGCGTATAATGAGACTGGCACTACATTCGTCCGACAGCTTATAACAAATCCGCGTATAACGAGGGCCGCCAGTAACTCAGTTTCGCTAAAATGACGGTATACATTAATGAATTGTAGTGAATACGATCGGTTGTGTCTCTCAAACCACCGTTAGTGGGTATTCGAAATGATGTAATCATTTGAAGAGTACAGGGGAAGAATGATACGTGTCCATAAAAGCTGATCTCGAGAAAAACCATTATAAAGATTTACAAACGTTTTGAGGCAAGGGAATGATCAATATTCAAAAAATAAAAATATGTGCCAACATCTGAAGTCTTTTTTAATCTTGATCATTCCGTTGCCTCAAAA
Source organism: Stenodema calcarata (assembly GCA_963920205.1). Lineage (NCBI taxonomy): Eukaryota > Metazoa > Arthropoda > Insecta > Hemiptera > Miridae > Stenodema > Stenodema calcarata. Next base: position 4,088,359 of record OY986055.1, on the reverse strand, counting down.
CGTTTTTAAACCGTAATAATGGTTTTTCTCGAGAAAGAATTCTGGTTTTTATCAGCTTTTATGGCCATGTATCATTCTTCCCCTGTACTCTTCATTTGTTAAGATGATACGATGAATAAATTGATCGAAAATGTCGAGTAGTTTAGAACTGTCTCGTTAGGTGGATAAAAACTTAAGCTCTGATCCTGAACCCTTAGTCACCCTACTGACTCGCTGGGTCTGTTTTTCAAATCCTCCTCCGAGGAAATCTGTTCCCTCAAATCTCATCGATTAAATATTCTTTTCAGGTTCGAAAACGGGACCGCAGGTGTTGGGAACACGTGGGAGGCTGGACGCATAACTGGGCAACCTGAAGGGCTCGAGAATCCACCAGGTACCTACTAGTAACTGTACCGCCCTTCATCCACCAACTGTTCCCTTTGTGATTCCAAAGGAGCCTCCTGTGATGTGATTATACGCAAAGGTGATTTTTTTTCCTCCATATTATTCAACCCTCTCAATTTTTTTTTTTCTTCCTACTAATTTCATAAGAAGCTTCGTCTGTCTCCTTCAAGGTCTCGATCAATTTTCCAACCCCTTCTTCACAACAGATTTTAACGGGACTCGCCCTGGGGCTGTAGGGCGTGCCATAACATCTGGTGCTCCCACCTGTTGAATCTGTTGGTAATTCTTTTTATTATAAACACATTGTCGTAAGTTGAATCATTCAATACTTGGTATTTCAGCTCTTCGGAATTTGTAAGTGGATAATTGCAAAAGAAGACGGAAAATATTATTTATAGTTGGAAATAATATAGGCCTACTCAGCTAAGGGCATGTTTAGTACTTGGAACACAACATCCCATTATGCTTTTTAACTGTTGTAGGTATGTCAAATTGATCAAATATTCAATTTTTGAACTGCAATGGGCCAGTTTCTTGTGCACTTGTATGAGGCTTGGAGATAGTCACAAGTTTGGTGAAGATGAGGTCAGCTGTTATCTCCACAATGACTGGTTATTAGATGAGTTGATGACCCTACGTATGTTTATTAACTACTAGCGATATCCAAACCAATTATAATTTAAAGTCGTTTAGAGCGAATAAGGTTCATCATGATTAGGTTGGCAAATCATAAATGTACATGAGTTTCGTGGTAAATAAATTATTTCCTTCAATCCTGTGATAAGTCCCCGCAAAAGTACCTATTTCCTACATTCCTGAAAAAGTTCTCAGAAAACCGTTCTTGTAAATATAAATGTTCAAAAAATATAAAATTCCTTGAGCTACAACACCCCTTTTTTCACCAGGTCCTTCCTTTTTATCCAATCCAGTTTGGATAAATCGTAAATAATTATTTTTGGTTCATTATCTTCGACCACGAACCATTGGAATAGACCAGAAATTTGACTACATTGCCCAGACGGTCCACTCTGGTATTTATTTGTCAATCTTGAGTTTTTGTGACATTTTTGAAATCAGCATCAATGTACTCGTGGTATCGAACTTGGATGGATTATAATTATTTGTGCCTCAATATAGATAAAACTTCACTTGTAAGGTTTACTGGGAACTTATGACCTTTTTGGGTGCCCCCCCCCCCCCATTCCTTTTTCTCAAACCCGTAAATTATCTGTTATCTCGGTTCTTCGATTCCAAGCCGACCTTTGTTCTTCATTAGCCAAAAAGCTGCGGAAACTGTTGTATGTTTTTACATTTTTGATTGGTTTTCTGAGCACTCATTATTTAAAAATGGTATATTACGGCCTAGTTTCTTCCTTAGGTACTGAATCATGTATTATTGTTGAGGGGGGGGGGGGGTCCTAGACCCGGTTGGGGGCCTAGGTACCACACAAGTTGGCTGTGTAGAGAGTTCGGTATCCCTGATTTATTTGTAAGACAGGCCTGTAGTTTTGTATATAATACGGGAGTGGATGTGGAAAATACCTGTACAGGCACATAACATATTATGTCACGAGAACTGTAGAAAGGTCAAATATAAGACCCCCTAACATAAATATTGAATTGTATAAGAGAGGCGCTTATGTTGTTGCTCTGAACCTTTTTTTATGACAATAATATCAGTCTAAGTAATTTTAAGGTTGTATTAGCAATAAAAAGACATGTCACAAACATATTAATGAACTCGAATCATTAGGATACCATTGAGTAACATTGGGTGTTTATTATTTTTGAATTAATGAGACTCCACAGCAAAAAAGAAGTTCATTAAGAACTGAGCTTTCCGTGGGCACAGTTTAAATAAAATAAGTATGTCTATGAACCCAATTAGTGCCCTCAATGAATGACGAAATGATTCGCATAATTCTCGTTTAACTTATCAAACGAACATCAAGAATCTCACTATGTGATGCAAAAAATGCCTTTTCGTAATAAAAATTTGCGTGTTTCAGGCTCTTAATAGCGCTTTAGAACCGCATGAATGAGCCAGAGGTTCCCAAAATCGGATGAGTCAGATGAGCGGAGGAAGTCAAGGGGAATCCTAACGGCCGATCAGAATTGCGCAGAAAGCATCGTCATATTCGCAGCAGTGCCTCGCCTCGGAGAAAGTACGTTTACTCCTCACTGGGACCCTTCCAATGAGTCATGCACCTTAAAATCAATTGACTGTTGACAGAAGATCACCCTTCGAGACAAATATTCGACCGGATGGACAGATCTGTATTACTCCTCATTGTTTACAAGTTAAAATAATAGTTCTCCGTGCACATCTAGGGGTTCTGAGCATCGTTGGTTAGTTTAAGTAATTAACTTAATAGTTGCCTACCGTTCAATTAAGATCACTCGAATTTGACAGCTACCAATTCATTTAACGGCGTTTGTTACACGAACAGGACTCACGCTTAAATTTATTTTCAAGGTGGGCACAATGTGAAAATACGCTTTGACTGTTTTACTTGATCTACCTCGTAAGAAGTCCAATCACTCCGTGGTTTTTCTTTTGTTGATTTACGTTTTATGCGTATATTACTCAATTTTCTTCGTTAATCAGAATAGATTATAACAATTATTCGGCGTTTTCGAGTCTTTTTGGGTAATTTTCATCCTAAATGAACCACTCAATTCGATTCAAATTTAAACTTTTTCGAGTTTTAGAGACGTCGAGTCTTACTCAATTTTCTTCCTATATCCGAAACTATTATAATCATTTTTTGACGTTTTTGAGTCGTTTTAGGTCTTGCAGAAGGTCGATTCGTTCCCGAAATAAACCCCTCAATTCGAGCCAAACTCAACCTTTTCGAAAAAACGACGTAAAAACCTTCCTTCCTCCAGTGTCTCTCAACGGCCACTTCTGACCATCAAACTTTCAGTACAAGATTTAACTTTCGGACGATTTTAATTTTCAGTATTTATTATTCGATGGTATTACCTATACTGGTTTTCAACAATGGTTGAAATATGTGCTCAGGATACCTACTCATTTTTGCCACAAAAAATCAGTTTTAACTAGTAATAATTCATTTGTTTCGCAATCTAATCCAAATAAATATGTGCCTACCTCTTCATTATTGGTGTACAAACTGTACAACAAGGTGTTGCGGTTTTGGATTTCTAGATAATTTCTAGAACCTTCCATTGGTAAAGTGTACTTTCGCTTGGAAACGATCGCCCTGAATCTCTTGACATACACTTCGAGAAATTAGTATTTGATGTAAATTTGTAATTAGGGCTTGCTACGTCGTTGCAGGTAGCCCTGAGACTTATTTAGGGCATACGTAGTACCTACTTATACGAATTAGACGCAGAAATATCATTTCGGTGTTACGAGATTTGTGAGAGTTGCATGAACTACGCCCGCTTGCTATGCTCCTCCAAAAATGTTAACCGATAAGAAACAATCCAAAATGTTCAAGTTTCTTGCTGATTTTGGATAATATCCAATTGGTTGCAAAATTTAACTTTATCCTCGACATTTTTCATCGTAAAAAACATCATTCACCACTTTAGCGAAAGCTCTTGATATATCTGATACATCACTACATCGCACGCTGCCAATACCCCTTGTATACATCTGTGAGGCCTGTCTGCTTTGGTCTTAACTGTTTATGTTTTTTATTACCCCGTTCATATTAGTTCGTGTCTGTCTGTTCAAGGGGAATTTTGAAATCGAGTTTGAACTAGGTAATATTGTAAATGGTAAATATTGTTCGGTACCCCACAAATGATTGGATGGGCAATGCGAAACGGATCCCTCACTGCAGAACCTGAGTCGCATTATGCTCTCTTAACAACTGAAGGATCTCAAATTGTATTGTTTTACTTCATGAACATGAAAAATAAAATAAATTTTTATTACTTCTGTAGGTTGATTTTCAGGGTCAAAAGACTTTGAATTTGAACTATCACAGGCAGTAAAAGGTAACATTTGGAATTTCAGACATTGGACAGGATGAGCAATGCATGGGGAAATTAATGTGTATTAGAGATGATCGTGATTATTATTAACACACAAATGTCTACTTTGAGAAGGGGTTTGGAGCAGTGTACTTCGCAAATGCACCCAACAGTTAGGTAATGCTGCAACTCTGGATCTCCTTGATAAAACCCTGACCCTCAGAATTATTCCACCTCTGTAATTTTTTTTTTCTTTTTTTTCACATTTTTCTTCTTTCAGAGTGGATTTGAGTCGATTGAAGACATGACACTGAGCTCGATTCAACGCCCTAGACCGCCCCCAGGGCTCAAGATCAGGGAACACGACGAGGGCAACGATGATTCAACCGACCTACCGTTACATCAATGGACCTGCAAACTGAGAAGTTCGTGAAATTGGGCATCGAGAGTCTTGATTATTATCAGCATACAAATATCTACTTACCTACTTGGATAAGCGGGTTTGGAGCAGTGCACTTCAGTTTGCAAATGCCCTCTACTGGTAATGCTATCCCTATCCCCAACAATTATTTCTCATTTCGTTTCATGTTTTCACATTTAACTTCTTTCAGAGTGGATTTGAGTCGATTGAGGACATGACACTGAGCTCGATTCAACGCCCTAGACCGCCCCCAGGGCTCAAGATCAGGGAACACGACGAGGGCAACGATGATTCAACCGACCTACCGTTACATCAATGGACCTGCAAACTGAGGAGTTCGTGATCTTCGGCCGGCTCGTGGGTGTCACCCACCGTTTGCCTTCCTTCTCTTCCTCATTAGGAGATCACGTTTTGTGTATCTTCTATGGACCTCGAGGTAATTTGATAGCAGGTTGTGTTGGATAACTGGGGCGTTTCATCCCTGATAAAGAGAGTCGGTTGAGGTCCGAAATGTTTAAGGCCAACTGTTTTAACAAAACGACGTTCAACTTGGTCAAGTTTTCGTGTCAGATATTGAATCCTCCATCGCTCCACCTACCGCCTCCAAACTTTTCCTAATGATCCGTATTGCTAGTTATTGATAAATAACTGGAATAAGTATCATGTTCATTACTGAATACGTTGTTCAGTTTTATTTCATTCGACGTAGGTGTCTTGGAAAAAACCAAAAATATGAATTTGAAGTACCTACAATAATAAGGTTCAACACAGCCTAACCCACAATGTGGACAAAATCAAGTTTAGTCTTACTTTTACCTGGCTCTATGTTCTCAATGTTCCTAACTATCCTGATAGGTTCTTAACGACCTCTTGTTTTGCTAGTACATTCATGAGATGGTGTTGGTGTTTCGATCAATGTAAGCATTTTGCAGTGTTGTCATGTTAATATTTCAAGTGGTTACCTATACCGGTAGGAAACTCTAAAAATGTATAATTTCACAATAATTTCTACAAGACAATTTTAAGTGAAGAAAAATCTCCTGAAGCAACACCACCGATCCCACTATTTCTTAAGCTGACATCACATAACCTACACGATTTTTCGTTCGGAGCACTAGGTAATTCATTTTAAATCGTGGTACCATACTTCTGGGGAGCCTAGAGTAGTCTATAAGTTGTCATAAGTATATACGTCTATAATTAGTCATTTTAGTGTGAAATTACTGGTAGTTTTGGAATAAAACAATTTTTTGCCTCTCCTGAAGAGTTTGGAAAGACTGGGTTAGGCTGTGTTGCCTCTTATACGACGACATGTTTATAAACGTTTTGGTTGAAACCAGAACCGAGGCGAAAATTGGTTTTCTGTTAAAATTCCAATATAGTGCTGAGGTGCTTATAGCACAGACAGGACTTAGTATTGTTTGCTGTGTTTCCACCCAAACATGCCATTTTCTAAAATAACAAGGAATTTTTGAACCTCCTCTAAACCTGAGGGTCACCAAACCCTCACAGCTAAAGTTCTGCACCAAAAGTATTTAACCTGTTGATACAACTGTCGAAAATACAAGTGTTTCCTTCCTTCCAACAGGTGACGCTCGAACATCTGGTCTTCAGTTTTGACACCGGAGCTTGGCCAGTGAGTACACAAACCTGAACAAACAAACCGCGTTCGTTTAGCGGCTTTTGAGTTCCCTAAATCTTCGGCAACTCTTCGGAGTCACGAAGACGTGATTGCAGCGACGGACCACCGTCGAATTTCCGTGTACTTGGCGATGTTTGAGTCTTTTAACGGATCACGAACTCATCAGTTGACGCCAGGTAGGTGTACGGTGGAGTGTTATGGTAGGATGGTTGAAAACACTTACAGTTTATGTTAGGGGAGTTTAAACAATATCGTAAAGCCAAACCTCAAAGTCAAACCTGGACGACTAAGGGTTGATCCGCTTGAGCTTGAATTGGGCTTCCACCAAATTTTCAGCTTTTGCGGCCAAAATTCTGGTACCTAGCTTGACTGTGTAATTATTACTGAAAAATGATTATTATTGAAAATTTAGTGGAAGCCCAATTCAAGCTTAAGCGGGTCGAGAAGTTTGACAATTAATCAGCTCAGCTGGTATAAGTACGTTATTACTCTCTATTTCACCTGCTCGTAGAACAGGAGAATCTCTTTCAACCATAGGTCGCCAGTTATTGGCCCTTGTCCTACATGTACCTACAATGATTGAAATTTAGAATATTTTAAACGTAATTTAGCAGATAAAATAAATGTTAGCTGAAGAAAATCAACAATTAAAAATTCACAATCACTTTTAACATTTTTTATTTGTAATACCACTAAATTTAGGAGAAAAGGTTGATTTCACAAACTACCATCAAATTGAATCAGATGGTCCCTAGTTTCAAAATTAATCAAGTTTCACCTCCATTTTCAAACAAGGCGTCATCTGATTCAAATTGATGATAGTTTGTGAATCAAATAGAGTGAGTCAATTATTGATTTACACTATTTGATTCACGATCATGTTGATGATCTTGTAGCGGTGCGAATCAATCGAAAACTGTTCAAGTAGCCTCCTTAGGACTTAAGCAGAATAGGCCCAGGATCAGCTCAGTGACTCCTAAAGTCAATTTCTATACTATTCACACTAAGAAGCTGTAATTTTGTGTGTAGCCTCCCTAAAACTTTCTCCAGGATCAGCTAAGGGGCTCCTAAAGCTAATTTCTCTGCTATTCACTCTATGAAGCTGCCATTTGGTATGTAGCCTCCTTAAAACCTTAACTTGACTCTGCCCAGGTTCAGCTGAGTGGCTCCTAAACCTAATACCTATGCTATTTACTCTATGAAGTATTAATTTGGTATGTCGCCTCCTTAGGACTGCCGCTTTCAGCAGAATAGCCCCAGGTTCAGCTGTTATCGTTATTTTGTTTTATTTGAGACACAAAACACATATTTTACAAGGAGAAAATGAGACGAACTAAATCACTCCTAACGAAATTGTGGAAACCCATGTTATGGAAAACAAGAGTAGGTATTTGAAAAAATCGCCTATTTCCACTGAAATATGAGTACACTATTAGATCGGTTTCGGTGATTAAACCATCGTCAGTAACAAAACAAAAAGTATTGTTTTGTTACTGACGATGGTTCAATCACCGAAACCGGTCTAACCATTTTTTTCAAATACTCTTGTTCGCCTCGAGAAAATGAGACATATTCATGTACTCATGTATCTGCATGTAGTGTCTCAACATCAGTTCACTGATGGGAGTAACGAGTCGGTCTTTCTTCAAGGGTTCTGCTGTTAGAACATGGGCACATGTCAGGGCAACGAGAAATTACATGAAAGTTAGCTTGGTGAACTGATTGGAATAACATTACAAAATAAAAGCCAACGGCTAAAAGTGTCTCAGAACTTGAGGTTTTGGATCATTTCAACCCTTATTTTTCATCTCCATGTGGATTCAAATACGCGGCTGTTTCATTAATTGAAAATAGCGAAACGAAACTGCAACAACGCCTTGGGGAATCAAAATGGCTCCTAGGCGCACTCAAGAAGTAGCGAGGAAGGAGAGAGTGGAGAAAGATGGCAATAAAGTAGAACATGTCAATGACCCTGTTAGCGGGTAGCGAACTTCACTTTCGTAATGTGAATGGTCGTCGAGGTGATCGACCAGCCCCACGTTCAACTTCCATTGGTTTGAGTTGACTTTTATTCAAATAGTCATAGCGGCATTTCAGGGGGAAAAGGAACCGCTCAGAATAAAGACAGAGCAATTCGTTCAACTTCTTGCATTAATTGTAATTATACTCATTGTATACTTTCAGGAAGTGTATGAAGATTTCCGGTGATTTTTTTTCAGTGTTCTCCGTTAAGTCCGTGATAAGGCGCTGTAATGGGTATTTGAATGGAAATAACTAAGAAAAATGGGTGGAAAAACTTCTTGTTCTTTGAGCTCTTTTGTTCCTAATTAACCTCAAGTAAATTGGTTAAATCCAAATGAATTACTCGTCATAAAGCGCTCATAAATTTCATCAAAGCTATTTGAGATCCTTTCGAACTGAAGTAAAAAAATTAGTTGAAAACAGAGTTTTGGCTCTTATCCAACCCGAAGGGTGGATGGAAAGTATTGTAATCACCTTGAAAAAATGGTTGGCGCTAGTGAACTTGACATGGAGGTTAGTTATGAAACCAATATCTGGAACTCACCCAGGATGTAGGTCTTCACCCAATCTGACACTAAATCAGTGTAACGTACAAATTTATGTTAGGAATTGTGCAACGAACTAAATCACTTGCGACAAAACCGTGGAAACTCATGCTTAAACTCTGCAAATTCTTGAGACAAAAGTTTATTATCTCCCTTTATGCAGATCACCCTTCTGTCTAAATCACGAAATGATCTATCGATAACTGAAACATTTATAGAGATGATGAATTGATTACAAATAATTTGTACCGATATGATTCCAGGGTTTATATTTCCACCCACCTCCACCTTCGGCAATAATTTAATAAATAACAATTAATTACTATTAATTACTCAAAAGTATTAAGAATTCTTATTAATTATTCAAAATTATTATTAATTGTTATTAATTAGCACCTATTATTATAATGATTATTAATTAACTTGATGTCTCAACACCAATGTGCTATTTGAATCATTCGGGCCAGTATGAACCGACAGGCTGCCGCATGATTCACCCTCATGTTGAAAAAAACGTAGGTGTAGTTCTAACCGGTAACCATTTTTTAATATGATTTTTTAATAGGATTTTTCAATAGGATTTTTGGAATTTACGTATCTCTTGAAACGTAAACCCTCAATTTTTGAGGGGGGTTAATTTTTTTTCTTGGGCGATTCTAATGGTTCATTATCGAAGATAATAAATCAAAAGAAAAGTTGATAAAATAACTTATATATTTCTACTAAAATATCAGTTTCTGTGATTAAACCATCTTCAGTTACCATAATAATAATAATACTCAGCCCATGAACGGTTTGTTGTTCTGGGTCTAAAATAGGTTCTGAGGACAGGGAATGGAGAAATCAGGCATCAGATAATATCTGTATCATATTATGACCCTACAGAGATACCTATGTAATCTTCAGTACAATGGAACATGATTTTAACACTTGAAATTCAACATACCCATAGCGGCGGATCCAAACATTGATTTCGGAGAGGGAGTCACGAGGCTTAGTGTTAGGGATTTAATTCTTTCTATTTCCTATGAAGCGTTTTGGGAATCACTGAAAATAACTGAATTTCTACCGAACTCCTGCTTGTACATCAGGAACGTAGCCAGGAATTTCGTTCCTGAGAGGGGGGGGGGGGCATAGGGTTCTGGAAAATGTTTGACAAACAGGGTACTAAATAAAGGGTTTTAAACTATTCTTAACACTTTTCATAACCGAAAAAACTCATAGAAATCTTTTTTAAATTCATGATTTTTCATTATTTCTGAATGCCTTAATATTCTTGGGACGGGTGCCCTCCCCCCCCCCCCTGGCTTCTCCACTGTTGTACATGGCCAAATCAATGTTTTTGAGCGATTTTGCTTTTTGCATTTTTGTAATAAGACCTTCTCCATACGCCGAAGACGTCCATGTTCGAACTCAGTCTCAGTATCTTAGTATGGACCTATTGAGAAATCCCTCAATATTTGGAGCACCAGTGACTCTGAATAATTTTTTGCTCCGTAGTTGAGGTAAATGCGTTCATTCAGTACAACAATATCGTTAGTTAAACGCTGCCAGGGGCCCCGAGCGGACTCCCGAAATGCCCGCGAGGGTTCAAAGACCTCACGGATGATCTTGGTGCCTTCAACCCGCAGTTCTTTGACTCATCTCGCCAAACCGAAATTCAAATTAGCTCCCCCCCCCCCTCCCTCCAACAACACTCCTCGCATCACGCCATCCACCTCTGAGTGGAGACCAGCTCCAGCCCGAGCCATATTTTCTATTGAAGGTCCCCCTAACCTACGATTATCTCTTGGTTTTGTGCCTTTTGGTTTTTCGTTCGGCCCGATGGAAACAACCTCGGGTATTCACGAACTCGCGTCACATTCCAAAATTCAAGGATATTTATCGGATTTTAGCCACGATTTCGATCATCCGGGGTTTTTGTTTCAAGCGTTTTTTAGTGAACGTAACATCTAGTTACAATCGTATGTAGATGTAACTCAACGTCCACCATCCACTTGCGGCTCACATATATCCATGTATAATATTCATGAACCGTGCTATGGACAGTCAGCCTCTCGCTCTCCATCATTACACCTCTCCGTCCCCCATGTTCTCACACACGTGAGATTATTTCAACATAGGTACCTGTAAATAATCTAAGCAACAATGGTTGAAAATATTTCAAAAGCACTTTGATTATCACTGAAACAAGTGAGGCAGGATTGCAATCATTGACCTTCAGAGGAGGAAACCGAATCGCGTTATGAACCTCAACAGCTGCCGGATAAAACTAGTTTTGCTCAGTACCCTTTTTGAATGGTTTTAGTGGTTCTTGAAGGTACTTTAAAGACCAGAAACCCGTTTGAAAAAAGGGCTCCACAAGTGTTAAGGTATCCACCAATGTTAGTTATATTAAGATATAGTAAATATTAAAACTTGCATAACTGATTGTAACTTTGGGTCTTATAAATTAATGCCAGGTTGTTCACCTGCGGAGGAGAATGCTGACTGTAATAAAGAAAGGCAGTGGCACGGTAACCAGGCGGAACCCTCGGAATCATCCCGCGACGACCGAGGCAGTGAACTTTTCATCTCCATCTCCTTCACGGCTCGTGTTGATACCAGTGAGCTTTGTCAGAATTAGTTTAAGAAAACGTAGGAGTTGGAATAATCAACGGATCGTAAGTATGATCTCCGAATGCAATTCTGTAAGATCATTGGCGTGTTAGTCCAGTCAATGTAGACACAAATAAGGCAAACTTTGCATGTGCCTATTGTTCGCTATAACTCCGAAAATATTTGTTCGATTCAAATGTTTTTGTTCATCTGAAATTTGGTTGAATTTACTATCAGATCTCATATATGAAATTTTGATTCGATGCCGGAAAATACCCTCGCCAGCCCACTAAACATGTCAAAACCGTCATATCTTGCCAAAATATACACATTTCGAGCGCTGGCGTGGGGGTCTACCGGGATTTATTCTAAATTTCTCATAAGGGATCGTAAATCCAGTTTTAGTTGGGCAAAATGAATTTTGGATTGGACAAATATTTTCGGAGCTATAGCGAAAAATGTGCCTCGAAAACTTGAATTTCACAACAGTGCGGATTTTGTATCGTGCTAGCATGAGTATTTTAAGAGACTTGATTAACATTCCACATATGGGATCTGAAAGTGAAATTAACTAGCTTTCAGAAGAATACAAAGAAATTCTGGATCGGACGAAAAGTTTTGGAGCTATAGCCAAATTGGTTTTCAAAAGCTGGCAACACGGGTGGAGAAGCATAACTTCTCACCTCAATCATTTGAACTTGAAGCTGCAGGGAGAAAATTCGACTCCATGTGTCCTCTCCTGGCAAATGAAGGCATTCAGGAAAAAACTTATTTGAAAAGAAAATCTTGAACATTTCGAAATATGCAAGAAATTCCAGAATGAATCAACGGCAACTTTTCCAGGACAATTGCCTTCAAATGGCATCACTAGTCTTGAGGGGAATTCGATAAACGTTTTTCAGACTTTGACAGCTGTGAAGAAATGTTTCAAATATACATATCGAACTCATTGATCTTATCTGATTCATCACGAGGGAGAGATTCGTAATCAGAGAAGCATGTTCGACTCCCTCATTTGTTTGATTCCTGATTTTTTCCAACTTCTTAACGAAATTCGTATGAAAATAAGTGATGGAACTATCCGGACTTCAAATTGCGTCTCGATCTCAGAAACATCCAAAAACTACGCAGCGAGTCAATCGAATGTTTAAAGTCGAGTTCTCGGTTTTCGTCCTCAGGAGAAATTGTCACTCCTTGAAACCGGAACCTTTTCTGGCTTTCCCATCTTTTGTCCGAAGACAAGGAAATCAACTGGCCCTTGGAGGTACAGTGGGGCACCAGTTGAGACACAAAAACGGCCACCCCTGCCCTAATAATGGGGTGAAAACCGCCCTTAGAAGAGAAAACCCCAGAAGAGAAATCGGTTTGGGGGTCAGTGTGCCGCAGTCACTGGAGGGGTGGTCTCGTAAATCAGGGAGAAGCAACGAGGAAGCCGGAAAGGTCGTAAATCTAAAGGGTAGTTAGTGTTGGTGAAGGTGCCACAGTCAGCTCGCCCTCTTGTTGCATTCTTTGTAAGTGAAATTGGGTCGATTTCAAGGGCGCATAACGATTTGAAAATGGCATACTCAAAAGCGTTTCATCCGGTTTTGTCGTCATTTTTGGCCTATTGTATCCACGATGCCACCCATAAGTGGGTCATCATATACAATGGCGTACAAAATGAAATATAAAAACCACCCCCTAAAGAACCTTGAAAAATGACTCCTATTGTCAGGCCCAAATTAGGTACAATTATATTCGTATGAGTTATTGTTATTGTGATTCTATTATAGCATCTGACCTTCCAATAAATCACAATTTTTAGACATATTCACCAAATTCGAAGTGAGAAATGTAGAATATGGTAGTTTCAGCGGAATAATGTCGATTTTCCATTCTATAGTTCCATGCCAACTATATTTGTTGGTAACTAGGTAACTGATACAAAGATACAACCTAAAGGTAAACCCACTAAAGACACAACCTAATATAATATTATTATATTAGGTTGCATCTTTAGTGGTGTATTTGTTGTCGACTAGGTTTAAAACAAATAATTATTTATAAGTAAGTATCAGATTCCTTAGCATAGCATTCCAGAGAATAAATATTGGCATCAGGGCATTAGTTTCCACTAAATTTAGTGGGGTAAATAAATTAATGTACATCTTAAGGTAGTCATGATTCACAGACTCGAATGGTCAGCATAAACAAGCAATAACAAATATTGTCGATAGTTATTGTTTATGTTGACCATTCGAGTCTGCGAACCATTACAACCTTAACATGTAGATGAATTTATTTACCCCACTTAATTTTTTTTTAATTTTATTGGCATTAGAAAAATCTTTAGAGCCATAATTCATGTATACGAAATAACTTACTTATTATTTATGTTACAATTACATGTTTAAATACAAAGGTACATATTACTGCGTAATGATCACACATCACGTTGATGAGTTTGAGGTTTGATCATGTTCAAGTATACCTACACTAGAAATTCCTTTGTTGCACCTCAACCTTCCTGTCGTGTTGTAAAACTTTTTTGTGATCCCTTCTTGTACTAAACTTGGCTTATGCCAAGCTTTGACAGGTATTTTAGGGAATAGGGTTTTATAAAATGTTCCACTTGAATAGGTGCTGTGATATTGTTGCCATAAGTCTACTATTTCCGATCGAAATTGTCTCCTAATATCAGTGTAAGGACTTTTCAATGGAACATGCGATACCTACCTTCTAAAGCAGCAATTTGTGCCAACCTGTCAACAATTTCATTTCCGCTTACTCCTATGTGTGATTTCAACCGTGTTACTCTTCCCTAATTGAGTGGAATATTAGTTTTCTTCGCGTTGACTATACAGTGAGAAATCTACACCTACCCCATTGCTGAGTTTCCCCAACAGTTTTGGTATGTGAATGTTACGCTTGAGCATCTGGTCAGCAGAACCCACAGAGAAGAAATTTAATTTGGATAGTTTCTCCTCTGGAAGTTTGAAGTTTTCTCTGAACTGAGAAGGACCCAAAAGTCAGGCAACAGAACACACATGAAATGTCAATTGCATAAAGTGAACTAAGTAAGGCCAGCATACTATATACTATGTTATAGGGCTCATAGCATTCAGTGCTCTTTGTAAGTGCTCTTCAGTGCTTTGTGTTATTCAGTGCTCAATATTGCCTTAATAAAACAAGGACCTCTCCTAATATACTACGACCAGAAAAGTGGTTTTCGTTCGTGTGGTCTGGGTCTCAAAACAGAATCCAATAAGTTTGATTATGTCAACATCACACTGAGCTTACTCAAACGTGAATTATACTACGAGTAAAACATCAACTTTTCGTTAGCACCTAATCCGATATTAGACCACTGCAGTTGTAAATCTTGATACACCAACTAATATGAGCTCTACTGCCCACCTACTTGGCAAGCGTTTTCTAACTGAAAGTACTGTTTCAGAAATCATCAAATCATATGGACAGGACTGCTGAATTCAGATTATGATGTCATGAACCAGTTTTGGAATTTGGGATGAACAATGCCCTATTTGAATGCCCTATTTCTTTTCGTAAGGTAAGAATTATGTTACTAAGGTATCTTTTTGTTTGAATAGTGAAGCTTAACACTCGTATGATGGGCACGGTTTCATATTTTGTTATGCTTCAAGATCTCAATAAGTCTCTTTTGAAATCGCCCAAGAAAAAAAATCTCTCGAAAAATTCAAATGGAACGGCATTCAAATTTATATAGAGTTAAATTTTTAGATTTTTTAACGACGTTTCGGAGATTCATACGACCAGCTCAATGTTGGAGCAGATCGAAAGTCGTCAAATGAGGGTGAATCATTCGGCAGCCTGTCGGGTCAAATTTCATACTGGCCCAGCTGATTGTAATAGCACAGGGTTAGCAGATATTGTGTTAATTAATAATAATTGATAATCTTTATTAATAATTATTATTAATCTTCACCAATAATTAGATAATAATAATTTACACTTCTTGAAAATAATTAATGATAATTCATAATAATAATTAATCAATCATTTAGAGATCTGGACAGAAGTGTGATCTGGCCTAAGACAATCGTTGTGTCAAGAAGTTGTAGAGTTTTTAAGCTATTTTATTGTAACTTTGTAACTGAACACAATTATACCCTCACCATATCTTGCACTGGCGCATTTCTAATGTATTCACTGCTTAGTGAACTTATTTCCATTATTCCTGGTGACGCACAGTGGTCGGAAAACCGATTAAAATGAAAGAACGGGATCGGTGTTGTAGTGAAAGTACACCGAGATACCTACACAAGACAACTCAGGTTTGTTTACTCGCTATAAACACATAAGGACGCGCATTGCTCAATAGCGATCCGTACTAGGTACCTCTCAGTATTTATAAGATCTTATAAGATGCTCGCCCAGTTAACTCACAACTTTCTGGTGCTACCTACCATGGATACTCCCCAAATACGAGGTGAATAAACAAAGTAACAAACATATTTCATGTTAAAAAAAGAAAAAAAAATTAAAAATATTTGATTGTATGTTCCTGTAGAGGATTAAAACCAAAATCAGCTGCTACTACCTGCAACTTTTTGTCACCTATTGTGTAATTACACTGCTGGGTTCGTTTTATTATCGTTTATATTATTATTAGGAATCTGTTATTTGTTCAAATATCTATTTAATTTCGCATTACAATTATTTTACATTATTTGCAACAGCAATAACATTTGTTTGCATCTACCTCTTGCATTGCCAACAGGGAGCTCTAGATTAGCACCTGTTAATGAAATTCTGATTGGTACATTATGGATGAATATTATGGGGTCCATTTTAGACCCTATGTTTATAGCACTTTCATAATTTCCTATAAGAATCCGTGATCAGATAATTTCGCTCCCATAAAATTGGTACTCCGACCACTGTGTGACGTCCATTTAGAGGAGGGCGCGAGCATTCGCGACGTTGTTTTTCAACTCGAAATCGTCCTTTCAGCCAATGCCAAACCAACATTTTACTCGGGCTTCCCCCGTCGAGTTTTGACCTAATTGCTAGAGACTCCACTATAAGGAAATGCCCTCGAGGAAACGCTCAGGTTTTTCGACCATCAATAGATTTACAACCTTCGCCGTTCTCCCAGCTCCATTGTCTCGTCCCTCGGGTGTCGGCCTCATCGATTTATGGACCCCCCTCTGTCGACATGTGCCCACAACTGATGGGGTGTTCAATATGTTGAGCGCTATAACATAGCACACTGACATAGAATCTGCCTTTGAGAGGAGACCCTTGAAACAAACTCAAACTTAGCCAATGTAAAGTTATTCAACAATCCATCCATCCAATCCATCCATCCATCCAATATCTCATTCTCAATTTCCATTGTTGGAATTTTATGAGCTTCTCTAATGACTCAGCTTCATGTTACACCGCAACTTCCTCGTAAAAGGTGCGAGTAGCATCATTCATTCAGTCCACGTTCCTGCCATAAAAAATGCATGCCCAACGAAGACTGTAATAAGCACATTTTTAATAATGTGATAATCACCTCTCTTCCTTCACCTATTGAGTCCTAAACCACAATTTGATGGTCTACTATCAGGGTGTCTTGAATGTCCTTGGTGGTGTAGTGTCAGGTACTTGAATGTACTTGGATACTTGATTCGTACTCGAAGGCCAAATTCTGTACTTGAATCAAGTACAGTAGGTACTACTTGAGATTTTTTTTTTAAATAAATTTTGAGTACTTCGTTGAATATTGATCCTTTCACCTTCTACAAAGACGGAAAAAGAGGTATTAATCAAGAGAAAATCCAAAGATGACGGCGTGGATAACGCGTTTGTCCATATATCAACATACTTATACCCTGGACTGGTAGGAGCATAGGAGTAAGTGCACCCAAAGCCAAGAAACCAAAAATAATAACTAAATCCTCCCATCCCATTTGAAGAGTACCCAAGTTCGGATGTTGAATGTTCGTGTTTAATGATCGTGTTGAATGTTCGAGTTGAATGTTCGTGTTGAATGTTCCTGTTGAATGTTCGTGTTTAACTCCCTCTTTGGGTTTTAGGTTGTTTTTGAAATCCCTTCAATGACGAGTGGAACCTCATTTGCTATTCCTCCTAACGACGGATAACATAAATGTTGAGTTATGAGCAAATATATACGACACTGGAATTATTGATGTCATAGTGTTTGTGGTGAGCGATGTAGATACTTTGTTTATAACATAGTAATGCAGTTTCTCGTTCTCTTCTATGAGAAGTCGTCTGGTGAATGGAAACTCCTTTTTTATCGTATCCGTGAAACCAACAGCGATTTCTCGTTAAAATTGACTATTTTATCATCCAAACCGATTCTGATCAACTCCACTCTGATGTTTTTCTTTACAAATGACACACCAGAAAGTAATGACTACCAAGAATTTCCTACCAGCCTGTAGACTGGATGGAATATGGAACGACCGAGCGAAGTTAACGGCACTATTAATAATCATTAGTAATTATCCACGACTCTATCACACAAAAGTTGTGACAAACTTGGAAACTAAGTTTTCATTAATTCACTCGTTCAATTTTACTTACATTTTATTATTCATTCAGTTAATTATGGATTCAGTAAGGTTCCATGCTATATTGAACTTCTTAAAAAATTGATGAGAAGAGTAACTGGCGAGCAGAAACTGACCTGACTCGACAACTCTTGGTAGTTAAATTATTTGCACAGAGCACGCGGAACTTGAAGTAGTGACATCTGCCAGTTCAAATGAATCATTTAAACATCTTCAGCTGCTCGTATCACAGACAATTAATTTACTGCGCGTGGTCGTTCGTCGTTTTATCGCGATATTTTTGCACCAATTTGTGCTGCACCTGTACGACATCATACGGTTTATACTCGTACTTCTTCCAATAAAGATATTATGACGATGAGACGAATCGTTTTCCGAATGGAGAATTCTCTCGAGGTCTCTTACTTCAGGAGCAGACTTGATGAGCGGTGAATGCCCCGTGTGAAGGCATCCTGGAGGCGGGCCGACAGGGAAAATGACCTCTTGATGGTGTTATTGACATTAAATCTTCTCAGCTGAGCTTCAGACCCTCCCACGAATCCCAGCTTCCAATCAGATCCGAGTGCTCCAAGACTGCACCAGACAGTCAAGGCCCCAACTGGATTTAACAAGGTATAAGCAACTGCCAAAGACATCATACCTACTCATGGGACTATCTCGGATTCGTATCGTTCTATTATCAGGTGTTTTGTTTATGCTTTACGATTCATCATAAGAGTAGAACTCTAAAATTCCTCTGCATCCATCCACCGAACAGGTTATTTCGTGTTTTGCTCGAAACATATTGAACACATTGTTACCAACACGCCAAAAGCGCCAATCTACTGTTTTGGGCATTTTTGTTTCGTTACACTTTGAGTTACACACCCTGATTTATGCACACAGCTGACTTACTTAATTCCCATGGATTTTTTCGTACCTGTAGATGCACTAAAACAACAATGGCCAAAGAAGCAGATTGGCGCTTTTGGCGAGCTGCTAACGATATCTTCCTACTCTCGATTTCAGCCAAACTGTCTTCCAAACTGTCAGCCAAAATGTATAATAAGATTGTATTAGGGTACTATCAGGCTAGCAGGGTAGATTGTTCCAGGTGACTTCTAGTTTTATGGAATGACATAGTTACTGAGCGCATACGTCCTTGATACATCCTTCTTGTCGCCAGTAACTTCCTATTGAAGAGATATCGTTTTGGCTTACAAAAAATCATGAAATAGCTGCATCATCCTTTCCCAAATTCGGAATTCAATTCTTCATTTATCTAGCTACGTCACTTGCATATATAACCCGATTGCCAGCACACAGGGCCGTTCATTTTGGTCGTCAATTTCCTGAAATACATAATTCGAGTGGTTATGTCTGATCCAAACGCCGCAAAGTTTCACTGTTTTCTAAGATCCGGATCATTTCCAGATTCCCATGTCTGTGAAGTCTTTCTTCATGCCTCACTGCATAGTTCTTAATGGCTTCGCTGATGGTGTCCATTTTTAGGATGCGATGAAGGCCGTCATTCCTTGTGTACCAGGGGCACTCACTATCCCCATAAGTACTTTATTTTGAGCAGTTAAGTTAAACTTTAAGTTTGGATGTTGGTTTTTTGGAGCAGCCCAAATTCGTATGCCATACGTCCAGACTGGTTTTAGAATTTGCTTGTACAGCAATAACTTGTTATGAACCTCTAGTTCTGAGTGCCTCATCAGTAACCAATACATCTTTCAGTATTTGATATTGAGTGAGCTTCACATTTTAGTTTAGCATCTAGCGTCAACCCTAGATATTTAGTTGTGTTTGCTGCAGGTATGATTTGGGAGTTCACGGTCTATCTTTCTGATACGTAACATACACATGGAGAATCAAACTCAATGAAGCCCAATCTGCATATTATGCAGATTGGGCTTCATTGAGTTTGATTCTCCACTGTTGGGTCCATTTGTTGACTTTATCAAGGTGTTTTTGCAGTTAGTGAGTTTCTTCTGCTGTGTCCCCATCGACCTTGAATGCTTTATCATCTCGACAGTTGCTGTAACTCCACTTTCAGCAGATAGCAAACCCTTTGTGAACATTAGGTATAGCACAGGTCCAATGACACTACCTTATGGGACCCTTGCGTAGATATTCTTGAGCCCAGAACACTCTTCTTCATACCTTACTCCGAAGTATCAGCTACTGATGTAGGATTTGAGTATTTCAAAGTATCTAGTAGGCAAATCACATTGCAGTTTGCACATCAAGTCATCATGCCAGACCTTATCAAACGCTTGTGAAATATCCATACTTCCTTGTTTTCTAATGATTTTTTTACTGCGTTAGTAATCTGGTGGATGTGATCAATGGTTGAATGTTTTTCTCGAAACCCAAACCCAACTTCTATGACGTTCTTCAAGTTACACCTTCCATTTTTAAGGGAAATGCGTGTGTTCGGGGACGAGCGTATCATGTGTACTCATCAACCTTGTGAGTAGTAAATTTAAACATTAGGGTCAAGCTCGTATTTCCGATTTGACGATCTTGGTTGATAGTTTTAAGCCTATTTCATAACCGCATGTCGACCAGGTTGCTCGATCGTTGAAGATGTTGTCCTAATCTCTACTGATATCCCTTATTGAGGTTGGTACGAAGTGAAACTATCACTAAAGAACCACGGGGTACCCAACGAGAATTCCCAATACTAGTTATCAACTCTTGGTAATGATTTTCGCATCATTTTGTTTTTTCTTGTCTTTGCTGAACCCTCCGCAGCTAATGACCGCTCGACACTTTACACGTTCCACCACCCGTTATAAAAATAAAAACAACAATTGAGGCTTGTTAGGTTCGGATTTTACGATCGAAAGTTGTTCATTTGTGAGTAAATTGCGATTTTTCCAGAGGGAGGGATCGGTTGATGTTCTGGGAGCGAGCTAAGTGTGCCGATGAGAGCTGGTGCTGGTGCTCGGGCGCGGGGTCGTCGACCTCGTCCGCGGACAAGGATTCCTTCCCCATGAACCTCTTCCCGCTCCCATTTTCCCAAAGATTTCATGCAGAAGGATATCGAAGAAAATAATCGTTTCGTTAAAACCAGAAGAGGACTAAGAAGATCAAACAGTATACTAGTGAGCCTAGGGGATGTTCCAATATTATCGATATCAATTAATATCGATATTTTTGTTTCGATATTTCCGACGTTGTTACAAAAAATCCACAGTTATGCAGCATGGCTATTCGTAATCATTTTTAGGATTTTTCTAGAGTTTTAAAGATATTTAAGGTTAAGTTAAGGACAAGTTAAGGTAGAAAGAGAAATGTGGATACCTATCTTAATATATTAGTATCTTACGTCTTTTAATGTATCCACCTATGGTTTTAATTATTTTATTTTATTTCCAGATTGATGAACGATATGAGATTACAAACGAAGCGGTAACCCTATCGCAAGCAACCGAGATTTCAAACAACTAGGCCTATCTCAACCGAAAATTGAATTTTATACCTACTTGACACAATTTTGGTCTTAAATGAAATTTTTTTACGTTTGTTACTCTCGTCGTATGCTTTATTCAAGAAGTGACATATCGTCACTTAAGAAGCAACACAGCCTAATCCATTTCTCCCAATTTTTCAGGAGAGACCGAAAACTGTTTTATTCCTAAACTAACTGTCATTTCACACTAAAATTCGTACTTTTCGCGCACTGTAGCCTACCCAGAAGGACCCTACAGTGGTTCAAAATGAATCAATGCCCCAATCGTGAAGCTTAGGTGATGTTGGCTAAAGGAATGGTCGGTACGGTGGTTTTGGTTCAGGAGTTTTTTCGTCATCTTAAACGTTCATGTTGAAATTATTGTAAAATGAATAGACTTTTTTAGAGTTTCCATTAATCTGGGAATTACGGCGAAATGGTTACAATGATAACAACACAATCTCATGAATGAACGAGAAAAAATATGTTCTTAAGATAGCTAGCTGCTTTCTCAAATTTTAACTTAACAAGACTAACAGTTAGAAACATTAAACATAGATTAGGAATTTGTGTTGCCCAACAGAGCGACAACAAAAGTGATTAGGCGGTGTGGACATTTTGGTGATTTTCGTGGCTGATTTTTGGCATTCTGACTAGGTACGCAACGCTATCCGGCGTGAAATATTGAATTAGGAAGAGTCTAAACTTCATTATGTCCAAATGTGTGTTGCTTCTTAAGCGACGATATGCCAAATGGTAAATGATGCATCGTTGAAAAGGTTGTTGGACTCGTCACTTCAATGCTCTCTTGATGCCAAGTCGTCAACTAACCAACAAGTGACAGTCAGGATTAAGTTACCGAGTATCGAAACTCTTCGTTTGGTTTGGGTCATTTAACCCAAGGTTTTCTTTGTTTTTGGATCATTAGTTGGGCATTTAACCAATATCCATCATCGCTGTATTCTCGTTACATGAATTACTGGTTTGTCGTACTTCTCGCATTCTGTTCACCGCAGGATCAATCGATATTACGAACCGGATACGAAGAAAGATTTCTAACGGACGAAGAAAACTTTGAAAGGAATAACAGAGAAACTTCAACAAGCGAGGTTACAGCGGAGTCGGTCTGAAGAGTGAAGGTTGATCCACTTTCTGGTGCTCTTGCTGTAGGTAAGTTCGTTGACCGCGTATCACACTTACAATGCAATTGGCCGTGATCCTGACAGGAAGAGGAATGTAATCTCGCTAGACAACAATATCACGAGGATGTTTGTTTATTACGACCTGCAGCGTGGCTATACGGGGATCATCAGTATTCGATGTTGATTTAAATTTAATTTATTCAAATTATCATCATAGTAATCATCATAGTTCTCTTTCTTCCCCCCTTCACGGATATTGTCCACAGAATAAGTGATTTAGGCAGAAAATTGTAAACCGTTGTAACTTAACATAGTATCATAATATCTCATTGATGTCGAAAACCGAAGAGTGATCCTCAGCCCAATCAGAATGTCAAATTTCAAAGTTTCGTATCAATTTTAGGCAGACTCGAAATTTACTTAAATTGGAACGTGAAACGTCAGTTGAGAGGAGGGTACAAATCAAAGGTGATACAAAATGAATATACAAGTATTGTCGACTATGCTCAATTTACAGTAAAACGGCGTTCAAACAATTTAAAGAAATTATATTGATTTGGGGATCAGTTACACAGAGGCGGATCCAGACTGATTGGTTGGAGGGGATGGGTCATGAGGTTCATAACCTAATTTAACCTAATCTAAACTAACCTAACCTAATCTAATCTAAACTTATCTGACCTAATCTAAACTAACCTAACCTGACCTCACCTCACCTAATCTAAACTAACCTAACCTAATCTAAACTAACCTGACCTAATCTAAACTAACCTGCCCCACCTAACATAACCTGACCTAATCTAAACTAACCTAACCTGACCTCACCTCATTAACCTAATCTCAACTAACCTAACCTAATCCGAACTAACCTGATCTAATCTAAACTAACCTATCCTGACCTCACCTCACCTAACCTAATCTAAACTAACCTGACCAAATCTAAACTAACCTAACCTCTCCTTACCACACCTAACCTAATCTAAACTAACCGAACCTCTCCTCACCTCACCTAACCTAATCTAAACTAACCTAACCTCACCCAACATAACCTGACCTAATCCAAACTAACCTAACCTCACCTAACATAACCTGACCTAATCTAAAGTAACCTAACCTGACCTAATCTAAACTGATCTGATTTCACTTGTGTCAAGTTACTGTACGCATTGGATGAGTGAAATCGACTCACACTCCCCTATTAGGTTCAAATTTGGAAGGAAGTTTTTCCAGATCAATTTTATACAGATCAAGTTATTTCTTTCTTGCTTATAGACCGTTTAGGGAATCACTGACAATAACTTAATTTCTACCTTATATCTACTTGTACCCATGTACAAGGTAGAAATTAAGTTATTGTTGGCCAAATCAATGTTTTTTTAAAACGATTTTGCTTCTTTTTTTAACGCCAAAGACGTAGGTACATGTTCGAACTCAGCCTTAGTAAGGACCTAATGAGCAACCCAGAAAACTCCTATAATATTGCCAATTTTTCACTCTGTCAAGGGGGGGGGACACCTTATCTGCCCTTCAATTACAGGGGATGAATTTGGACCAAGAACTTGTAACATGGAACACGGGACTGGCTTAAGAGGAATAATTCTAGTAGGTACATTGTTAGCAATCTCAAGCCAAGAGAATAATTTCATCGATAATAAGATATTGTGTTGTTGGACAAATATTGAACTTGTGTAATTAAATAAATTCCGTGAAAACTGGAAAAAGTCAGGGAATTTTTCAGTAGGTAAGTAGTTGTATCACAACTTGGAGTAAAAACAGACAATTTACAAATCCTCCAAAGTTTGTTGGAAGTGCCAACCTGCGTTAGTTCGAGGTATTTTGGTGTGTTGCCATTAAGTCGCACGGTTCGTCAGGGAAATCCCTGGATGAAATCCAGATGACTTTAAATTCTCGATTTGTCGGCCAACCTGATTTTGTTTTAACACAAATGTATGCTGGGACTCTATTCAAGGTCATACATCACTTGTGGTTCCAAGTCGATTCGTCTTGTATTTTGAGATTCCGTCGGAGGAGTTTACTGTATTGTATTGTATTGTATTGTCTGATGAGTGGGTCGTCGGAGATGCGGTGAATGCAGGAGCTGCATGTTTGCCCTGAAGAGCAAAGATCGGTCTACTTTCAAGAAGTTCGTTGACCGCTCGCCAGTATCCACGAGCAGCCTCGGTCATCCCATTCCGTTCCACCTTTAAGCCGAGAGGGGAAAACGTTTGTGGAAACGCAAGTAACACTTTCAACTCGGATTGGAATCGCAGCTTTGACGGTGAACGAGGGAAGCTTCCAGCGTTGAATAGATTACTAGCTGTAGGGCCCGTCGCTGACGGGCAGAACTCGGGATGAACCCATCTGCCACTCTTACCTGTCGCTTTACCGGTCACAGAAACATCTCAATATGGGAAATGGGATCGATCCATTGAGCCGTTTTCGGGAATTTTAATTTTTGGTTTATTATCTTCGATAATGAACCATTGGAATCGCCCAAAGAAAAAAATGTTTTAACCCCCCCCCCCCCCCCTCAAAATTTGTTGGTTTACGTTTCAAGACACGTATTTTTATTTCGGCTCCCCTATATACCCCCTCCCCTATGCATCGGATCCGGAAGTGAACCCCCCTATGTCCTTCCCCGGTCACAGAAACATTTAAATACCGGAGAAGGGTTCGATCCATTCAGCCGTTTTTGCGTGATTGAAGGACAGACAAACAAACAGACAGACACACACCAAATTCAAAATCGGCATGGTTCGACTCCATTCCACGCGAAACAAATAACTGTAGTGAAATTTTTCGAAAATACCCAAGGAACACGAAAATCGTCTTTAAATTTAGTTACATAGATGAGGTCCCTGAATTACTTGTGGGGCTACTTCAACAGTGAGATTTCACAATACCAACAAGCATTTAATATCAACCCTCCTCCTCCTCCCCCAACAACTACCATCTGTCACTACTCACCAAATACAACAGGCGCTTGTTGAAATGGTCTTTTTAGCACATTCTCGAAGAGCACTTTGAAGGTGAAGAAACTTAATTGTTACTTGAGATGTGCTCTGGTTTGACAACGGAATGAAATACCTATCGCAATTCTGACTTCACCGTCGTGTTCAGCGTTGAAAAAATCTACCTATAAACTGAGGTCATATTCGGCAAAAAATGTTAGAAAAAAAAAACTTGTTATAAAACCAGTAAAATGTAGACATTTTGCATAAAACCAGTTATTTCGTCGAAAAATTGCTCTTATAGCCGTGCTGCATGACTGTGGATTTTTTTTTATAGCCTTCTTGTTCACAACATGTTTATTGATAAAAATAAAATTTATGTTGTCAGGTCTTATAATAAACTGTTAATTTCCAAATCTGGCACTTGTACCTACCAAAACAGGCTAGTTTCAGGATTTCCCTGGGTTTTAGTCAATATTAAATCCTAAATGAACTGCATTCATTCACTCCGGCGCGCCAAAACTAATAAACTCATTTTGGCAAAAAAGTGGATTGGGTGGTATCAGAACTTAAGTGTTGATACTATCAGGACTTAAGTGATGATTTCATTATTTATTTATGATGATTTCGAAAAGTATTAATTTGTTATTTAATTTAATGAAATAACAACTTTTAACGAAATACTTTTTGAATAATGCAATCATCAACGCAACTTGCGCGGGGTATCAAATTATTCCTTGTCAATTGTTTTCAGTCCTCCTTCATGTTAAAAACCCAAAATTGAAGCTAAAATTTCTATGTGACATCTTAACTTTTGATTCAATGTATCATGAAATCTGAAGTAATTGGGTTCTAACTTGCTCAAGGCCATAAAATACACTAAATTTACCTACAGTGGATTCATGAAACAATTGATCTGAGATATTTTTCGTAAAAGTCGTAAGGCTGAGGGTCAGTCAGGATGGTTTAAAAAACTTTTTTTTTACTGCCAAAAATGCATTGCTTTTTTTAAAAGTAGATTACCTATACTAATTTTCTCTTGATGAGTACTCATACAACGTTGTATCAACTCTTGTAGCGTTTCCCACTTGTTGAGAGGCACTTAGATGGTTGTTAATCCCAAAACTTGACTTGATCAAACCCTATACCTACTTGTTTAAACAAATTAAATTTGGATGATGAGCTAGGGACTTGAAATGTTAAACATGGGTCGAGGATGGATGACAATGCAATATTCATTGCAAGGGTGATTTGCATAAAGAAGATAATAAACCGTTGTTTCAAAAATTTGCAGGGTGTTTTTTTTGTTTGTATTTTGGTTATAGTGCACTTTTGGGTATCCTGAGTTGGGCATTGATTTTTCGTTTCGCTTATCTGCAGATGCACTAAAACGATAATGACCACTTTTGGCGTAGTGGTAACGATATAATATCGATATAATATATCATGTTAGCCAGTGACCGTCAGAGAGCAGAACTGTGTCACCTAAGGAGCCTTCCGCGTATTACGAAAGCAAAATGTCTCTTTTTCTGGAACTTTGTGCGTTGGGAGAAATCATACTCGTAGAATAGAATGTGCAGTAAATTTAAAACAATAAAATGTACCTAGGACTTGACAATTTACCTCCCACCCACCATCCGGAACAATACATACCACAAACAATGGCCTCCAACGGCCATAATATGAAACAAGTTTTATTAAATTGTATTAAAGGTTTTGTATATTACCATTCAAACGCGTGGTTTTTGTTATAGAAATATCTGGAATGAGGGAATTCGGAATTCTTGATTTTGTGACTACGCTGTATTTGAACAGGCTAAAAGTGGGGGATCATAAGGATTGGAGCTTGGTTCTTTGTTGGGCCGTGAGGGGATGTGACGAAGAGCACACGACTTGACGCGTAAAAGTTACGAGTATCTGGACGTTGACTATCCTCGAGAAATCTTAACTACATTTTACGCGTATCGGGCCCAGCGGCTTATAGTATTATCGTATTTTTCACGGCCACTCAAGTGAAGGGAAACTAAAAATAAACACTCGCGTATAATCGGATCGTAGTTACGACCGCCGTGCATTATGTACTTTCATCTGCGCTCCGTACGAGGCCCCACCTCGACTTTTATTGCCCTCAGTTTCACCATTAAAACGGGCCATCACTCCGAAGGGTCTGTAGTTCTTTAAATTTCATTTTTTCTCTCATCTTTCCTACCACTCGAATCGAAAATCTCGTTAGAAATCGCCCCCATTTTTACACCTGCAATTAAACACCAATTCGAATCACTTAAAAAGGAAATAAAGACGGATGTCACTGCCATTTGGTCGTGCTGTATGTTCGTAGGGGGGAAAGCTGCTGGCCGAGATTTTCGAAAATGCCGAATCGTCGTTCGTTCATTCATTTCCAAAGACGAATATTAATGAAATTACTGACCGTATCCCTGATTTCGAGGAAGAAAAGAAATGCCGTTTTTATCTATGAAGCAGATAGCGAGTTTTCCAACTCCACACACACAATCAAAGGCCAAAAGGTGCTTAAGGAAAACAGATAGAACGTGTATTTAGTGACAAAGCATTGAGCTAAACCAACTTGTATAGATTCATTCCATTCACCACAATATATGATATGAGGCAAGCTGCTAGAGTAAGGTATTAGTTAATATAGAAATAAGCGAAACCAGCTTGGATGGACTTATTCTATATGTCGCAATACTTGACTCAACCTGCTAGAGTGTGGTGTTTAGTACCAAATCAGTGTGCTAAACTACCTTGCATAGATCCATCCCATTCTTCACAATCCTTGACGTAAGCTGTTCGAGTCTGGTGTTCGGCAACAAAGCATTGAGCTAAATCAACTTGTATAGATTCATTCCATTCACCACAATATATCGATACCTCTGCGCAAAAAGGGCGAATCTGCAATCGAGCACTGTGTTTCTAAAACCCCAAACGGCGTCGCTAGTTATTATAACCTCCTGTTCAGTTTTCTCTACTTTCAGTGGGTATCTACACTATCTTACTACGAATTCTTCAAAAGTTAATTCCTTTGGGATAGTCCAGTAAAATTATTAATAAGCTTTAGTTCAGTGTGATGCAGATTCGCCCTAACGACCCAAAATTTGTTGGAAAAGTTTGAGCGTATAAAGGGCGAAACTGCCAGATTCGCCCCAACGATCTATACTTTGTTGGAAAAGTTTGAGCGTAAAAAGGGCGAAACTGTCAGATTCGCCTTTTTGCACTTGCGAGGTTGTCAATCGCTAAAACAGATTCGCCCTTGAGCGAAAATTCAGATTCGCCCTTTTTGCGCAGAGGTATCGATATGATATGAGGCAAGCTGCTAGAGTAAGGTATTCGTTAATATAGAAATGAGCAAAACCAGCTTGGATGGACTTATTCTATTGATCGCAATACTTGAATCAACCTGCTAGAGTGTGGTGTTTAGTACCAAATCAGTGTGCTAAACTACCTTGCATAGATTCAACACAATCCTTGACGTAAGCTGTTAGAGTGTGGTATTCAGTTACAAAGTAGTGAGCTAAACCAGCTTATATTTTCTATTTATCGCAACACTTGACGGAACCTGAGAGGGCAAGATATGTATGAGCAGGCCTATGTGCAATTCAATAATCTAATTACTCAACTGTGATATTAATATTGAAAATAATAAAAAGTTGTGGACAAATTTAGCGTGTTTCTCTATTTTCTCATTGTGAGATAATTCCTGTTTTAGATGTTATTCGTACTATGAAATAAACGTTTCAATCGACTTTGCAAAACTCCATACTCCACTTCCGAAATACCTCAGGTTTTTTCAACCCACGCTTACACCAGCCCTTCCCAACAATAGCAGAAGAGTTCATACACCTTCCGACGACCCCGGAACATTTCCGTACACCGCAGTCATTGACCACTCCGTCCATTCCGTCTTGCTTGAAGGGGAGAACTGCGCTCGGACAATAAGACGTGTCAAAAGTTTGCAAACAAACCCATTCCGTGGCGAACCCGTGAAAAATCGCTTTGGAAAAAAGGAGTTGGTGGAGAAGGGATGGGCCCAAATGATACTTTTACTTGATTGTTCGGAGGCAGGTAGTACATTTGGGGAGGAGCTAACGAACCGTAGAGGGGGCTATGAACTTGGCGAATATTTGGCGTGACAGATATATGGTTTGTGGGGATCCCAGAAAGAATTGAAAGGCACTTCCTTGAACGTTTTCCTGTCCAAACAATTTGGCTTCCTTGTCACCCTCAGTTTCTCAGTCAGCAACTTGTTGAGTAACAATGTATGGTGTAATGGTAGCTGGAAAAGTATCTAGAATTTTTAGATCGACTATTCATGAATGCTAGTGAAGTAACAGCATAAACACTCAGCAACCTGCTGAAACATTGTAAAGTATTCCGGAAACTTTACAATGTTTCAGCAGGTTGCTGAGTGTTTATGCTGTTACTTCACTAGCATTCATGAATAGTCGATCAAAAAATTCTAGATACTTTTCCAGCTACCATAATATCATACTACCTCCATAGGTACAAACGTACCTACAATGACGTACACCGTCAATCATTTGGGTTATTAGCAAATCATTGAGCTAAACTAGCTTGCATAGATCCACGGCTTCGAGTTTGATCGAAAACCAGAGGATTTGGATTTTATAAGGATGATAAGATAAGGAGTAAAACGAACTAAAAACACAGGAAACGCCTCTCAATACAGGCAGACGGTCACTGCATGTGAACCCCTAAGGTGAATACCAAGTGAATGCAGCAAATACCTTTGTACCTGTTGAATATTACTAGGAAAATTCAGATGGTGAATACATATCTTGCTCTCTCAGGTTGCCTCAAGTGTTGTGATAAATAGAAAAGTCCATATAAGCTGGTTTAACTTACTGCTTTGCTACTAAATACCACACTCTAGCAGTGAACCTCAAGGATTGTGATGAATAGAATGGATCTATGCAAGCTAGTTTAGCTCAATGCTTTGCTGCTAAATAGGTATTGCATAGGTAACGAGTGGCCTAATCGAATTCCTTACATGGAGGTAAAAAAAACTTCCTTACATGCAGGTTTTTGGCTTCCGTGGGGAAGGGACCGCGAAAATTCTTGCTTACATGAAGTTTTTCCTTACATCCAGGTTCCTTATAGCCAAGTTTCACTGTATTCAACTAATTTTTCACAGTTATCCATGTACTATTCATCAACCATAATCAGTACCCTATTCACAAAGTAATTAATATTCTGAAAAAAAAAACATCATATCATTAGACGAGCTGATTTCAGCATCCGAGAAAGTAGGCATACATGCACTAAATTAATTCACCCCAGAAACAGCGGAACATATAGGTAATGCCAATTGTGAAATGTATAAAATTATATTGTATAAAGAATAAAGGAATAAAAGTATTCAGTATAAGTAATTTAAAAAAATATATATATTAAAATTAGATAATTAATATATTCAATTATGTACTTACTTAATATAAGTAGATTAGACAGAAGTTCGACTCATGTAGACCATCACAAGCTACGTTTTTAAGCCTACATTGTCCGTCTATAAAAACAGGTAGCTACCAATTATACGAATTTTATGTATTACCTATACGATATTGTGGCTTCTGGGTGAGACCCACCGTTTTGTTATTTGTATTCTGTAAGAATTGTATGAGAAGGAAATAAATAAATTTAAATTTAAATTTGTTTATAACCTATCTTCTATGTGCAGATCACCCTTCTACATAATTCACGAAATGATAGATGAAACCGAGTGAACCCGAGCATTGTCACCCATCCTCGACCCATGTTTAAAATTTCATAGATTCATTCCATTCACCATAATACATGAGGCAAGCTGACATAGAAATAAGCATATCCAGTTTGTAAGGACTTATTTATTACAATACTTGACTCAACCTGCTAGAGTGTGGTATTTGGAAACAAAGCAGCAAGCTAAACCAGCTTGCACAGATATATTCTATCTATTCCCCACAATATTAGAGGTAAGGTGATAGTGTAGTATTTAGTAACCAGGCAGTGAGCTAAACCAGGTTGCAGATATTCATTCCATTAACCACAACATATTAGACAAGTTGCTAGAGTGTGGTATTTAGTAGCAAAGCAGTAAGCTAAACTACCTTGCATAGATCCATCCCACTCATCACAATCCTTAAGGTTAACTGCTGGAGTGTGGTATTTTGTATCAAAGCAGTATGTAAGATGATTGAGGGGAACCTGGATATAAGGAAAAGGGACCTCCACATAAAAAAGACAAGCCAGCTCAGACCTCTGTGTAAGCAAGTTTTGCAGTGTCAATATTGATTGTGTTGAATTTTTTTACACAATATATTTTGACGCGGAATGGCATTTTCTTCCAAACTTCCAAGAACCTCTACATAAGGAATTTCACTATTAGATACCTGGTTATAAGGACAACTTGGTTATAAGGCAACCCCCGATATAAGGAAAAAAAGTCCTTTCCCCTTGCGATTCCTTATAGCCAGGTTTCACTCTACTGCTATCATTCGGTACCTATTTCGGGATGCGTCCACAGAACATAATATGAATATTATTCCTTATTGTTGGTAACTCCAATCTGTAAGGTTTCCCTCTCAGGTATCTGAAGTAATCTTTAAATTAATTTTTATTATTTACAATATATTTACAAAACTGAGGGTGTATAGCTGCTGGACACTTAAAATGTGTAGGTCATTGAATACACCGTTGTGTCAAGAATTTGCAGAGTTTTTTTCCACTTAGATTGGCCAAAGTCAAATGTCACTGTGGGGCGGAAGGTAACTGGATGCACCCAAAAGCTTCCTCCACCTCCAGAGACAACCATCTTGGCCGAAACCCTCCGGTCGTGTCAACGAACTACCGTCAGGCGGGAAAAGAAAACGGCAACGGAGCGCTAGCTCTCGGTCAACGACCGGAGTTCGCCTTGATACCACTGAGCCAGTGCTCTACTTGGCGGCTTCCCGCCTTCCGCGTCCCACGCTTCCCTCGTCCTCGTCCTCGTCCCTGTCCCTTCCCCAACGAGGCGCGACATCCGCCGGCAGTTTTTCACTCTGGTCGAGATGAAATCGCGGGTCTCTGTCGGCGAGGGGCATAATATGCAACACGTTACAAGTCAAATTATGTACCTACGGTCGATAGGGATGGGCCGTTCCGGCAAAAACTTGAAACGGAGCTTTGAGTTCCGTTCCGCCTCCGGAACGAGCTCCGTTCTTCGTTCCGTTTCTTCCCTGACTAAATGGAGGTGTAGGTAGCTAAACAGGAAAATTATGAATGCCATGTATTTTAATTTATTTAGTTCATTTTTTATTCACAAGTAGCTATATAAGTTTCCATGTTTATGTTCAAAAATAAAATTTTCTGCGTTTTATCGGACGATAAACGACTGCGTCGATCACTCAAAATCATTCCCGCTTTAGCTCTGGAACAGAAAGCATTAGGACAGAAGCCGCCAGAGCGGAATTTTACATTTTCCAGGAAGCATTTTTCCAGAAAACCCAGCCGCACATGTAGGTATGCAGTGTGCAGGCTCGTTTGTTCTTGGCGGAACGGAAAAATCGAGAGAGCCGTTCCGTTCCTAACCGTTCCGGTATTGGAACTAGTTCTACGTTCCGTTCCGGCCGGAACGGCACATCCCTAGTGGTCGATCAGTGGCGGCTCCTGCCCTGAAACTTAGGGGATACACTTAGAAAAGAATAGAATACGAATTTATTAGCAGAAAGAAAACAAAATGCCATTAGCACAATCACAAACACAATCACAGTTCCTTTCTGCCCACCAATTAAATAAGTTCAGAGGAACTTGTGGTGGCTGGTGGAGCAGATCTCAGCCCAGACTAAAACCTACATTCCTTACCAACACTGAATTATCTTCCTTTATTTTACTGAGAATTCGCCTCCGGAATTTCGGCAGACTACAGAACATCAGGAATAACCCTGCAGGCGTTGAGGTTTTCTTTTCTTTTTTTTTCTATTTGGAGAGACCATTACATTTGTAATATTCCTCTATGAGATGATTTGTAGTTCTTAAATTAACAGCTCAGGTATACAGCCATACATGGTGGCTGCACACACACTCGGCATTATGTTACATAATCTGACTTATGTGCTGAACTGACGGAAAATTGAAATTAACGAAATGTGATGAAATTAAGGAAATGAATTGAAATTAAGGAAATGACCAAACGTGAGATCAACTAAATTATAAGTAAGGTACAGTAAAGCTTTATAATAACAATTCTTTTTTGCACGTTCTGTTTTTCATTCCAGGCAGCTGAATGTTCGAAGACATAGCATTAGGTACGTGTATATGCCACACTCCCTCTATGATTAGGCTGAATACCCGTCTTATAAATGTGCAAGCATGATTGAAATAAGAACAGTTGTCTCATGTTGAGCACATCAAATTCCCGATGAAGTAGTGTAGTGGGGTATCGTGAATTCTTTCGGAGAGCTACTTTAAGAATAGTTCCCCATACAAACATACCGTACTTCAACAGTGAGAAAACTAATCCAAAGTAAATTGTTCTCGTCATCACAACAGATAGGAACTTTTGGGCTACCTTAAAAACATAAATTAATTTTTCTCAATTTAACGAGCAAGACATCAATATGAAAGTAGGACATGGACGTGAGAGCTGCTTTTCTCAGCCAAATACAAATTTCAACCATAATATGGTTATATTATGCTTCTCATCTCCACCTCTTCTTTTAATTTAAAGAAATTTAAAGAAATTGTCCGGAGATCAGGAGTTGCATAACATTTAATAATACATAAAACTTACATTAATGATCAAAAAATCAAATCAAGTTCTAGGGAAAAAGGTTTATAAAGTAGATAGGAAAACAAATGAATGAAAAAAGTTCATCAACGGAAAATGAATAAGGGAATTTAAATACTGCTGCATGAGAAACTCATAAACACTTTTTTAAATTGGCTAAATCTTTTGATAAGCTTAATGTTAGGAGGGCTTAATAAAAAAGTATGGGACCTAAATAGCATACTTAACTGCCTTAGATAAAAATTACACTTGGGATAAGGGGTCAGTACCATAATACCCGAGTGATGTACCATGATACCATGTAATCGAGGGATTTTAGAAAGTCGATATTTATAGTAGTAATAATTGGAGTAAATTTGACGCATAAGTAAGTCGAGGGGTAAGAATTACAAAT
This sequence comes from Stenodema calcarata, assembly GCA_963920205.1. Lineage (NCBI taxonomy): Eukaryota > Metazoa > Arthropoda > Insecta > Hemiptera > Miridae > Stenodema > Stenodema calcarata. Next base: position 4,053,543 of record OY986055.1, on the reverse strand, counting down.
TTCAATAGAAACAAATGTTTGGTAGAGCTTCGATATCCAGATCTAAATATAAGTCGCATAGGTACTGACTTTATTAAAGTAGCTCAGAATAGAGTACACGAATGCATGTAAAGTAATTTTTAGGGCCGAAAGGGAAGAAATTTATTTCAAAATTAAAATTCAAGTACGATTGATTTTGCATTTATTTGATTCATCAAGTGTTGAAATGTTAGCTTTTTGAATGCAGATACAGAATTAGTGGTTTTAATTGCTAATGGCGAATTATCGAAAACCGAAGGGGCTAGCGAAAGCAACTGTCTAGTGTAGAAGTCATTGCTTGGGCGTGCTATTGATCAAATAGTTTGTGCGTTCAACCTGGTAGCTGTCACATCACTCTCTTCTTGAATAAGCCGAGGGACATATCAAGCCAATCTATAAACATTCTTCATTCTTGGTGAAAGCACTTCAAAATCCTCCTGAAGGTTCACTATTCGGGTGCCCCTGTGTGACTTCGTGACTATACGTAAAACAGTATTCGAAACCAAATTTAGGTTACCAAAACTACTAGCGTACACACGTCCCCAAATGAGTATACCATAGATCAATATGCTATAATCTTGAGCATAGAAAACCATACGTAGATTTTTACAGCTAAGCCAGCCTCTCAGTAAGACGAAGAGGTGGAGATGAGAAGCATATGGTTGAAATTTCTATTTGGCTGAGAAAAGCAGCTCTCACGTCCATGTCCATGTACTTTCATATTGATGACTTGCTCGTTAAATTGAGAAAAATTAATTTATGTTTTAAGATAGACCAAAATGTCCTCTCAGAAGTCTAGAACTCTCAGAAGTTGTATTTATACAACAAATCTTACGATTGGATTCAAACATTGCATGGTCCAAAAAACTGTAAATCTTCCCAATCTAGCTGGAAATCTATTTTTATCCCCACGGTGAGTTATGCAGGAATGTGGGTTATGCCATCACCTGCAGCATCCTCTTGTTCGCCTCTCATTTCAATCCACAAATTGGCGCATCTGACTCCCACGTGCAGTTGGGAGCTTCACAACGCCTTTGCCGGTTGCCTCAGGTCACCAGAAGTTCACCTGGTTATATTGCACAATTGCTCGTGTTTTATGGTCGGAAGGTGGGTAACGTAAGTACAGAACCTCAGACCTTTTCGCCAACAACCTCTACGTAACACTCAAACACATGACAGATGTCCGAAAATGGGCCCTTCCGAGTCAACAAGTTCAAGTTTTTTGAGAGGTTCGGGAGGAGAAAAAGGCCGTTTTTTACACGTCCCACTCGGGTTTTTTCGGAGTTTTTCTTTCAACTTCACTTGTTTTTTGCAGTAGCCGATTTTTTTGTCGCCGCTCACTTTTTTGCCGTTCGGTTTTCTCTCATGAAGGTCAGTTGGAGGAGTCACCGGTGGTCAAGGAAGGGCCTCGGTTTTCTTCGAAGTGAACCCGACGTCAACAATACGGAGGAAAAGGAAGTACGATGAACTCCCTCAGGATGTCGTCCATTTACAATTTACGACCTGGCCGATAGTGCCGTGACGACGCGTAGTCACAACACGGTGGTCGGGAAAAGCGATTGTGACGAATCCGCATTTGTCTGTGCAGTTCTTGTTTGTTGGTGTTTCCTTTGAGTCGTGAGCTAAAACAACACCAATACGTCAATCAATCAATTAATTTAAAGAACACTTATGAAGAGTTATATACAGTCTAATAACGCAACTCTAACTCATAATGGTTCTTGATATGAGCCCATGGTCCTGTGGCCAGTCCAAGCTCGTCTCCTCCACGATGCTGTTCATTGGATGCTTTTAGCGAATTTTCCAAAAAAATGAGGCAATTGTTCTCGGTTCCAAATTTTTAAAACTCGAATTTTAGTCGTTAAAATTTGCACAAAAAGTCCGTCCTGGCAATCGAAAGACCAAGTTCGTAGAGGAGCAGAATTAGGTCACTCTGAGGGGGGAAGGGGGAACTAAGTGATGAATAATTAGATACTTAGATAATAATAAACTATAAGTCTTCTAGTCAAGATCCACCACTCTCTTTTCTACCTACCACAGTTGGGCCCAACATCTTCATAAATACTTACGTACCATTCTATAAAACTTTAGGACTGAACATAGGTTTTATCTTTATTGTATCTTCCCCATGTGTTCCTATTAGTTCTTTCTGTTTAGCTGTTAATGTTTTTTGTGGCTACTCTAGGTAGGCACCTATTACCAACACTAGTTACCTTACATTTAATAGATTGGGTGAAAATGATTACCATTTAATTCTATTCCAATCCTAGTCATATCGCAAACTCATACATATATTCTCCATGTAGCATGTGGAAAACCCCATGCCTTGAAGATTTGAATCGCCCGCGCACATTGAGAAGACATCGCTCTTGAGGGCATCATCCATCCACCCGACCAGCATCCATGCATCGTCGAGACCGCAAACAGTGGCGAACATGTACCTAATCATGGCTGGCGATTTGGTGATAGAGAACGACCAGTGAGATTAAGAAACAAACGTGGTAGATGCTGAACGTCTCGCGTCAATGGGTATTTCTGATTTTTCTTCCGACTATCTGTTCATCTGTTAAGCATCTGTGAAAATTCCGTTCTGGACCATCATCCTGCTGCTGAGCTGCACTCGATAGTTCGTCCACTACCATTTTGAGTCAACGTGAGTAACACCTGTTGCACTTCTACTGTTTCTGACACTGCCGTTGGGTAGCACTCACGTGGTCCCATGCAATTTAAGAAATGGTATTACTCACAAACCATATTCTATCTGTCTCAGGTCGTGCTAGTTTGTTCAACATCGTCCAAAGAGATTGCAACAGTTGTGTATGCAGCCCCCGCAACGCGGATTTAATTCTCGTTAAATCGATCAGAAAAGAGACCGGCACGTTGCATTATTTTCCCGCATATCTACTAGAAACGTAATGATAACATTTTACATGACTTCAGCAATATATTGAAATTGTTCGCAGGCTGAACTAGTGTCGGAATGATCAGAGATTCTCCTTTCTTCCCGTTTCCCATCAAGACCCGTCATCACATCTCCCCTGCTCGGAGAAATATTTGAAACTACAATTTTGTTACCATCTACCTTTTATTGTGATATTGATCTTTTGTATTTTGTATTTCCAGTGGTACCACTGCAGTGATTTAAAGAAAAGGCCTTGTAAGGTGTTTCCTAATTGAGGACACGAGCGAACAGATTATACAGACGTAATTTTCCGTCTCTTGCACCAAAACACGGTGAGTTCACGATTTTGATTCTAAATAAACCTGAAGGTCAGCGTACGAAAACAAAAAAATTTTCTAATTTATTGTGGTTGGCAATTTTCCTTAAATCGTCTAGCGCCCAACTTTCCCCCTCGAAGGTATCCCTGAGTAACTTCCCAGAAAAGATGTGATTGGCCTATCCCCCTGAATCTCATGCCCAAGTCGTCAACATAATCTTGACTAGCAAAAATAACTGCTACATTTACTCCCTGGTTATTTATTACAGTGCAATGAACTCCCTATACTATACCTATATAGAAAAGCTATGAAGACCCAATCGGAATCAATTCAAAAAACATTGCAGATGTAGAACTGATAAAATACATCCCAGACCAATTCCTCGAGTTCTACCAGAGCATTAAAGAACTGAACAGGAAAAAAACGAAGAAAATTAGTAGAGGATATATTTTCGTGAAGAACTTCCATACTTAGAAGTCAGTAACGTGTTTTTAACATCTTTGCGTTTCAGAGGTCAAATTATGACAATTAACATGATAATATTGATTATGTTTTCATTTAAATTTTGTTGAGAATCAAAACATCACAAGTCCAGTAATTTACTTTTATGCCCATACATATGCCCATTATAAGTTCTTTTTAAATCCAATAAAAATGCTCGCAATGTTGATTTCTGATGGTTGACCAATGGTAAAAACACATTGCTTGTGATTCCGCGGATAACGAAACCTTCGCGAATATCTCAAAAAGCTGATTTGGGACATGTATTGTTGTCATTTTCACCGATTCAATTTCAGTAGGCACCTAGTTATTTTCGTAACCAGGGAAAGTTTACAATTCGTCGAAAACTTTCGTTTTGAGCGTTACAGTTCGGGACTTCCCATCGAAGTGGCATAAGGGCGACACCGCCAAAACGTTATAAAGAAGATTAGTAATCAGTTATTCGTGTTCATCTCACGAGTTGCCTCAAACTGACTCACTTGAAGGTTTCCGAAGTTGAAACACCAGACAACGTGTTGTGGTTCCTAATAGTAAAGCGATTTCGGCAGACGTCTGAAACGGTGAGCATTGTTTACGAACTGTCGGATTGTCTCGCTTGTGGATGCTCAGGGAATTCGGATCACCGACAGCTCGTGATTGGGGTGAAGTGAATCACGCAGTGGATTTTTTCCGTTACGTGAAACCGTGTGAAGGTTTTGCAAGAACGTCAACATAACCAGCTGAAATCATTTACGTACAGGAAGGATACCTACTAGTCTTTGTGACTAGTCACGGTTTTTCCAACTATGTTGAAGGAACTTATTAAATCGAAAACGGCGTACTCAATCAGAATAGGTTGTCGATCAACGATCGATCGATTTTCGCTCCCCATCGAAGTGCAATCAATGGTTTTTGAACAATCGATTGTTTTAGCTACAGAGGAAAAGGCATTTGACATTACCCAGACACTCGTGCATTTTTTAATAATTAAAAAATGGAAGAGTATCTGGGTAATTATTACCCAGATACTTGTCCATTTTTACGTATTTCCGCTGAACTAAGCTGGTAATTTTATCAATTATTGATAATTGTAGCGTAAATATAAACATACCCGTAAACAATTCTTTTAATTAACAAAAAAGAGATAAAAATGGCGAATTCAATAAAACAGTTGGAACTTCATGGAGGATCAAACTGATTTCTACGGGCGATTTCGAAAGGTGACCAGCTTGACAGGTTTATTAGCTGGGTCTAAGTTGTGCATTGGGAGCGACGTTACAGCCGGGTTGATGTGCGATTGTGCTGTGACTCTGTTGCTCTGATCGACCTGGAAATAATGATAGTATTAGTAACGACCACAGCATCCAGCATGGCTTTATGCCCGAATTATTGAAGTAACCCTACGAACTGATGAATATCGAACTTTTATCACTTTGAACTGTAGATGATTTTGGCTGGAAACACTAGCCAAATCTGTAGACAACGTCAAACATGTACTTTTTCACTTGCACCATTAGTGGCCTCCACACGTCGTCTTGTTCAGCATGATGAGGCAGATCGAGCCCTAATTGTGAATCCTTCTAGTCGAAGTCTATTCAATTTTGAAGCCCTTCCTATTGGCTTAGTGTGCTGACAAGTTTCAAGGATCATCTTCGGTCCGATCGGAGCCTGCATGCCGAATTTCTCAGTCGATTTCAAAAGAGACAAACTTTACGGTCTGGACGAATTTTTAGAAAATTACGACATTTGAATTCTAAGTACGTATCTTCATACAAAGTTTGAGGGTTTGTACAATTCATGACATGGATAGGTATGTCTTTAGGGCTGGGTGAAAAACTCATTCTAAGATCTTCAAAAAATTTAACGTATTATGGAGCACTTCCCGGGGGTGCTAGACTCTTGAAATTTTGTACGAAAATTTAAATACTATGAATTATACATAATTTTTTCCTTAAACCACTTTATTATAAACCTTAGCTTTAGTTTTACTAAGCTTAGCTTTACTATGTAACATAAGTAAATAAATGATACTGTATTTATAAGGAGTTTTCTTTTTCATTCAAAAAGACATACCCATGATCTGAAGTTCCTCCCAATGAGGAGAAATTGGAGAATTTTCTCTATAAAGTAGTCAATTGTTCTGTCTGCCCGAATATCAGAAAACTCAACCGATTTTCAATTATCGGGAAGTTCTGGATTACGTAGAATGGTACCTCATAGAATTATAAACGTTTTTTCCGGTTTTTCTACCGAGACGGAACATTTACTCCAACAATCTTGAGACACCAAATTTTTTTTCGGGGTCGATTCCAATGGTTTATTATTGAAAAAGAACTGAGGCGAACCTTATTGACTCTGCTCCTGGATTTCAGAAGGTGAAGATCGTTCTTGACGTCTTGAAGGGCCTGAAGTATGCAGGACTCTCTGGTGGGCTCCTGCACGTCTGCTCTGATCATCTCGGACAAACTGCGGACGGCGTCTTCCAAACGCACAACTCGCTCACCCTCTTCCTTCGCCTCTTTTTCTCTCTTGACTTCTTCAACGAAACTCTGGCGATATACCGTATAATTTCTTTCAAATTCGGGCAAAATGGTCACGTCTACGTCTAGTTACGTCTTTGAACTACGAGCTATGAGTTGCCGTTACTTCCTGCGTTGCTCTATCAGAAAGCCCTAATGAAAGAACTAGTGAACGGTCCAATTTAACAGAATATTGTGTAATGGCAGCTTTATATTCTTTGTGATATAAAAAAGGTCCAACCAAAAAATCCACAGTCATGCTATACGAGCGAATTTTCGAAGAAATAACTGGTTTTACGAAAAATGTCTCCATTCCTCCTGTCAAACCTGTCTCCAAAACCCTCCTAAGCTTATAGATTTTTCAACGCTGAACACGATGGTGAAGTCAGAATTTCGATATATCATTCCATTATCAGATTAAAGAAGACTAATCATGAAGTACATCACAAGTATCAACCAAGTTTCTTCATCTTCAAACTGCTCCATTTGCACAAACTGTTCCATTTTGGGAGTTTATGGGCCCTCCCTCCGCCCTAAGAGTTCCAAAAAACCCCTAAGCGTATTAGCTTATAGATTTTTCAACGCTGAACAAGACGGTGAAGTAGAAATTGAGATATCATATTTCGTTATCAGATTAGAACAGATGAACCGTGGAGAACATCTCAAGTGTCAACCACGTTTCTTCTTTGAGAAAGGAATAAGATATCGCAATTCTGATTCCACCATCGTGTTCAGCGTAAAAAAAAAAACCTTTAAAATGTGGTGTCACTTGTCAGACTGTCTCATTTTGGGAATTTATTGGTAATTTTCCCCCTTAAAACTCCCCAAACCCCCCCCCCCCCCCCATTAGATTTTCCCGATTCGGTTTTGCCCTGAGACGGTTTTTTGTGCAAATTTGACATTTTTATCTCAATTCTATCGAGAGTTATCGTCTGGAATGATTATATAATTTTTTGCGTCTTTAGCAATGGATTCAGGATGGTCTTAAATGGATTTTGGAGTTTTAAAAATTTTGGACCGAGAACAATACCTTCATTTGTTTTCTTCGAAAATTCGCTTAAAGGAGTTGTTTCGTGCAGAGGAGATGAGGATTGATGTTGCGGTTTTCAGTGTGCTGAATCCCAATCTGAAACCCGTGTTTCGCTATCAGGCCTAGTTTTCGAGATATAACTCATTTTCTAGCTACGTTTGAATGTTGAAAATAGTCCTTCAAAAAATTCCCAATAATTATTTCACTTTCAACCACTCTTTTTATGTTTTTGAGGTGCGGAATCCGAATTCGAAACCCGATTTTAGCTATTTTCCTCTATTAGGTACTTGGAAAACAGCGGTAAAGTTGACAAAGCTGCTAAAGTTGGTAAATTGATTTTTTAAAAACAACGGCAGATAGAACGAATCTGGTTCTCAGCACATCGAAAAACCCTCATCACCTCTGCGCCAAACAATACCTTTTCTTTAGTTAGCCTGTGTAATTCTTTTAATTAATGTACAAGTGTATAAATAAATCATTCACTGATTCTCCGATCGTTATTAGTTAGACCAGTTTATTACTTGTTGAGTAATAAATCGTCAATAAATACGACTCCTATAATTGAATCAATGGTTGAGTTTTATTTAATAATTATATTTAAAACCTGGACCTTAATGTATGAGTGTAATTAAAATGTTTATAAACGTTTCAGATTTGGCTGAAATCAGAACAGAGGAAGCCTATCGTTTTTGGCTAAAAACCCAATTTCGGCCGGTCTTAAGGAAGAACTGAGCAACGAACCATTCAAACAGCTACATGACTACAGGTCCATTTCTATTCGAAAAATCACCTTTAAAACATCATTTTCGTGACGGCTCTCCAAATACTGCTGCTTCAGGTTGAGCATCTGCTCCTTGAGGCCCATCACCATCAGTGCCGCTTGACGATCGAGATTCTCGTACTGATCGAGGTCCGAATGAGTCATTTCGGTCTGGACGCTCACAGAAGCTGTTTCTCCTCCTCGCAAGATGCTTCCCAAAACGGACATTTTATCGTCCAGCGAAGTGTGCCCGATTAGAATCATATTGACTGACATTTTGAGCTCCTTCATTTCTATTTCCAACAATTTATCTTTGGAAATTGCCTGTAACAAGGGGTCATTTCATGTCAAGTTGAGATACGGATTTTGTGGTAAAAATAGTACAGAGCATGGAAAACCAATCACTGCAATAATTTGATTTTCGACAAGGCATCGGCGTATCGACAGTTTCTTGAAAAATATAGCGATATCGTTGATGGATACTTCTTATCAATAAAGAAAATCAAGTGATGCCTAGCTGATCACGAGTCGCTTCTGGGAAGCCTGAGTCAGGTGTTCGGGGTACAACTCGTTAATCATTCTCGACCAATCGGGGCCAATTTTGGATTTTTAGACGCCCTAAAAATGTATGTTTTGACATGGATTTAGTTTGAAACCTCAGTTATCGATTCAAGAACTCACGTTAGAATCCGTTAGTTGTTAGTATTTAAGGCTAATGTGGACGACAGGTGAGAGAGAGAGAATATGGAAAAGTAAATAGCGTTTTTCTCGGCAACCGTTCAACATTTTTTTAATTTGAAAAATGGTTTATTCTCAGAGAATGACTACAAATGAGGCTAACAAATAATATTTTGAAAAAACTAAAAAACCATCTTGCATGTGCATACACAAACTTGATTTCGATATAAAATGGATTGTCCTTTGAGACTGAAGTGATCAATCACACATAACTGAGGAAATCACGGTTGCAAGCTTCTCCGTAACATACCGATACCACGGTTCTTGTTCATTGAATTATTTTTAAAATGAAAATGTTATCACCTCAACGTCGAATCAGAAAAAGTAGGAAAACAGGCTGTCGAAAATGCCGTGAGAACTTATGCTCTTTGAAACGAGCAATAAAAATTCTCATTTTGCTCGGTGAAAACTGCATTTTTCTCGCTTGTAAGAGTCGTTTCCCATCCAAGATATTGAGGAATTTATAAAATGAGGACGGAGCTTCGTCGTGGCGAGAGTAACGTCTCTCTCACACCACCTGCTTCACAAATACCTGAACGTTCGTTTTATATAAGCTTGGTCTTGATTTGCAATTCCGCTTTTCATGTTTAGTTTTCAGTATTTCTCCACAGATTACCGTCTGAACGTACCTACTCCAGAAGGGGGTACTTAATTTAATAAACACACTTCTACCTGGCAAGTACAACGTTTTAGTGGCATAAATATGAACACTGCTTAAAGCCTGTAGCTGTTGGATAAAGCGACAAAGTAGCTCACTGCTAGTTTATTGTCGTCATGTTATAGACGTATTAGGCTGAAACCTTACTCCGGTAGGTCTAGGTAGGTCTAGGTAGGTCAAGAAGAGATTTTTTAGTGTGGTTAGGGAATCACATTCACTAGCTGATTGATGTCTGATGAATAATTCCAGTTTGCCCCACGTTTCTCTCAATTTGGTTATATGGGTCGTTCTCATCTGAACTTTACATAATATGACATATTATGAGTATTCTAGAACTACTTCAAATGAGACTCATATTATGAGTCTATTCAAAGCAGCTTTATGGCAACATTAGAATCTCACTGTTTATGCTTGCCACGATTTTTGCTGATTCCATCCAACTCCCCAGACCACTATTCTAATAGAATGTCGTCAGTTCACTTTTTTGGAAGTAAATTTATTTGAATTACAAGATTATGTGACCGTAACCTCGTGAGTGTTATTGAAAACACTGTGATTCCAACATGGAAAGATAACGCTGAGAGTTCGCCTGTAATCCTCAAAAAATACGGATGAATCACCCCAAATTTTGAAATGGCACACCAGACGGTGACTTATGGTGAGAGGAGGGGTCTCTCGTGAAAATTTTCTTGGGTTTACACACCAGTAGTCATAAGTTCCTTTGTTAACAGCTCCTGAATGATGAAGTTGGGCTTCGTCCGAACTGAAAGTCGTCATCAGTCCGTAGCCGCTGAGGGCGAGCACCTACCTGACATAATTTTTATGAGCTATGTAATCATAATGAGGTGATATATGAAGTTCAATAAAACCAACCGCATTGTTCTAAGTTGCGCCATGTTTTTAATCGCTCTTTGAAAAGGCACTGATTGTTTTGGCTCACCCTGTACAATTTTGGGTCTCGAGATATGTTTATAATATAAACAGAGATATAAAGATATGGTGTGAGATATTTTGTTTCGAGGTTCGGTCAATGAGAACAATTTTTGGTTCCGACGTTTCCGACGGAAATCCATTACAACTAGATATAAAGATATAAAAGATATTTTTTTCAGTGAATCGTACCTATATATTATATAGGTACGATTATGGTATCTATACTACACTAACTACGATTCACTGAAGAAATATCTGCGTGATTCAAACCTGAATGAGTTCTTCGACTCGTGCACTCATCGTCTCCTTGTCCCTCTTGGTCTCTTCCAACTGAACCCCGCGGATCTCCAGCTCCTTCTTCAACCGCCGAATCTCATCCAGAAGCCGATCGTTGATATTTCGCTCCTTCAACAACTGCATCTTACAGTTGTGCAGCTCGTTCGAGTTCTTTTCGTTCTCCAATTGCAAGATCGACAAGTCTTTGCTTTTATCTTCGACGAGAGCTCTTAGTTTTTCAATTTCTCGCCCGTTAAGTCCCTCGTTCTGCGTCAACGAGTCGATTTTCTCGTTCTTCGCTTCGAGTTCATCCTCCAAAACGCGGTTTTTGTCCTCTAACCGTCTCATTTCTCCGACGATTTCCTCGTACGTGGTTTTAAGCTCTAGTTCCACTTCATTCCAATGTTTCTTCGCGGCGTTCATTTCCCGGTCGTACATCTGTTTTGCCGTTTTGGATTCTTCCAATAGACGTTGGTACCTACCAACAACACTTGCATTAGAGAAAAGTATTAGCTCCATCAGCCAGATAGTGGAGGAAACTCGAAGCGATATGCCGAAGGAATGATTGAAATGTATGACCTTTCTTACAAGTCACATGTATGTGACTTGTAAGAAATGATAGGAATACAAGGAATAATTGAAATGGCCGTGTACGGTGTAATTGCTTCACCTATGTATCAGTTAACACTTCATTACTGTTGTACATCCTACCCGGATTTTCTACCAGCTGTCCATATTTCCCTGATGTTTTGAAATTCATAGACTTCTCATTTCGGAATATGAAATTATTATTATTAAGAATAATTGAATTTCATATTGGAAGTTTTGACAGTGTGCTAGGCATGTTTGGATTATAAGAAAAAGAGATTAAAGTGAAGATGGGTATCGACCAACGATTATTAATCGATCATTTCAAAAATGTTGGGAAAAAATTGGGCAGGTCGTAGGTAGGTACGATGAAAAACCACGAACTCAAAGTAAAAAATTCATTAAAATTTAAAAAATTCATTTCTAGTAAGTAAAAAATATTAGTATGTACCTACCCAAAGAAATTAATTGCTAAAACGAGGTCCAATCTTTATCGTGAATGTCTTTCAAAGAGAGAATTTGGCCAGCTTCAGAAAAAAGCCTTTCTGAGGGAACAGAGGGTCGCCACCGCTGGCACATATTTGAATGCAAGTTTTGGCACCGCAGGGAAAGTCTCTCCACCATCTGCGTCCAACATAAAACTCGGTTTTGTCGGATCGTTTCTGAACTCTCATTGAAAAAAAAAGTTGATAAACGGACCCTACGAGCACTGATTAGGAAATAATTGATTATGTGACAAATTAATCGAATAATCGATACCCATCCCTAAGTAATTTAAAGTTTGTGAAAAGTCAAAGAAATAGTATGTTTTGGGTAGTTTTTGCAAATTAGGTGCCTCAAATATTAGCTCATTTGGTATGCTGATTAAGTGGAATAATAATTGTGTAAGTGAGGCAACTCATATCATAGCAATGTATGATAATTACCCTGGCCAACAAAAAGTGTTGTGTTCAACCATTCAACCACTGTTTCTGCGTTTCAAAAAACGTAGAAGCCAGACCTGATAGCGAAAAACGGGGTCAGAATTGGATTCAGCACACTGAAAAACCCTAGCACCAACCCTCATCTCATCTGCAAGAAACACACCTTTTTTTGTTGGCCAGTGTTATTGGTTGCACAGGCTTCTTCATTTTTGTGTGGAAATGCACTTGAACCTGCGCATATTACCAACGATATAAAAATAATTGGAGGTCATGCGTATGTCGATCACCACACGGGAAAGTACTACCTGTCTTCAATATAAGCGGCTTCCGCGACCGCTTCCTTCAGCAAAAATTCAGTCTTACTCTTGGACGTTCTGGCTTCCTCGACTTCTGCTTGCAACTGACCAACACTCCCTTTCAGCTCCCCCAACTTCACTTCCTGCACCTTTTGCGTTTCTGCCATTTCGTTTATGAGTTCCATCTCGGGCATCCGAAACGAGCGGGTGATTCCTTTGGGGAAATATCACTCATTGCTTGGATTTTAATCATTTCAAAGATAACGGTTGATAACAATCAAAGTATTAAATCACCTGAGGAAAAGTGAAAATCGGCGTCATTCATAGAGAAAGTACGTTACCAAGGATTTTTCGTTCAACATCCACAGTTTCCCCCCTCCATTTTGAGTGGATACCACCTGACGCTCGTATCTCAACATCAAAAACTCTACAAATTTTTCCACAACGAATAGAGTAATAAAAAAAATTGAGTGATTATCGGAAAAACCAAAACTCGACACGAAAACCTCGAAACGATCGGCTGCTCCCGTCTAGCCTTGTTTTTAATGGCTCAACCTTTGAGCCCACATTGTGAACTAACAGCTGATCGGAGAATGCACAGGATGGTCTTAAACATCCTCTGAATTGAACTCGATGGAAATGTGGGAAGATCGCTCCAAACATTAAACAAATATGGAATAGTTGATAAATTATTAAAAAATTGAGTCATTGATAGATCGATTCTTTAGGTTCTGTATGTACCATAAATTGAATTTTTCAATATTTTCAAATTTGACTTGAAAAAAGAAGGAGAAAAAACGTGTTAACAATGTTACTGTAGTTTGATTATTTAATGAATAATTATTTAATCAATGATTTAATCAATTACTGTAGTTTGATTGGGTCGTGGGGACGATACGAGAATGAATCAAATAAAGCAATAGAAACGTTAATTACAAGTTACTTACTACCATTAAAATACAATCAACAACAGATATCCTAATAGTTGTAACGAACAATATTCTCTGTCTGTTAGTGAGCTACAGGAATAGGTCTTAATACTACCTGCACATCAAACAGACAAAAACTAGTGTTGGTCATTCATTATCAGTGTTCTTTGATATTATTTATCACTTCTCATCTTTCCGCCTTTTCCTCGCCCACTTGCTGTAGCCCTCTGTGAATACAGTTAGTCCTGGAGCCGAGGCCGAAAATGGGTGTTCATTTTAGGAGAAGGTTTGATATAAAATTATGAAAATCTAGTCAATTCTGAGTAAGAAAATCCAAGTCTGCCATTTCAAAGCGGTTGCTTTCAAAAATGGCAGCCATTTAAAAAGTGACGAAAACGCACAAACATGACCTGTCTTTAGGATGGATGGAACTTTTATAGATGATAGATTATGTCCAAACATAGATGTTTTCACCAGTCTGCCACTTTCAACCGGTTGAAAATGCGTGGCAGACTCAATTTCAAAAATTGCATTTTTCGGGTGTAAAATTTACAGTATTTGGGACGCCTCAAATTTTCACACATGATTATATATGCCCAAATAAGGAGTTTGAGACTTGTCTGCCAATCTAAAGCAGTTGAAAAGTAATGGCAGACTTGAATTGAAATATTGCCAAATTTGGTGATAAATTTCATCAGTTTTAGGAAGATTCAAATTTCAATACGTTAAAGTACCTGTGGTATGAGAGCAATAGACCATGGTCTGCCTTGCCTAGCCAGTTGCTTTCTACCGACAGACTGAAATGCAAAAATTGCCAAATTACTGATCAAAATTTTGTGATTTTAGGATGCTTCAAATTTCGGCTCAACATTGTTCTCCTGCAATAAGACTGAAAAAGAGTAGTCTGTCTTCAGTAACCCGTTGTTTAAGTTAGGCAGACTGAAATTGAAAAATTGCAATTTTCAAGGTCAAAATGAATGTATTTTGGGAAAGTTGTAATTTTGGCATGTGATACTAGCATGTTAGTGTAAACTTTTTGACGCAGTCTGCCATCAATATTCCGCTGCCTTCTGGCGGCAGACTGAACTCAAACGTGGGAAAACAGAAATAATTTCAATTATTGACCATTTTTATGGTAAAAATGCATCTTCTTTAGGACGATTCAAATTTTGGCACATGATACTACATTGTAAGAAGAAACTTTGTGACATGGTCTGCCATCAATATCCAACTGATTTTTTCGGCAGACCAACAATATTAGGTATCTTACTTACATAATAATATTATTATGTTACAATTTGCCATCCCTCAACACCTTTATTAGCTGCAAGTAATTTTTTCTACATCCATTTTCCTTCATGTCCGACTGTAGAAAATATCATTAATTTATAAATGAAACAAGGGAGAAGCAGAAAACAGAATGGGAAAACACTAAACTTCGCGTCGAAAACGGCCGTTAGGTGGGTCCCGGGTAGCCGCCCAGAATAAAACTGCCTTCTTTTCATCTTCCAGGTAAACTACAGTCTAGAAATTTTAACCGTCAGTCGGGGATAGACCACATTGCAATATTCACTCGGTTTCTCATCTGTAAAATTGTTTAAATAATACCTTTTTGTAATAATACAAATTAAATTTTGATGCTGAGCTATTGACTTGAAATTTTAAAAATAGGTCAGAACTGGATCACAATGCAATATTCACTCGGTTTTTTGTCTGTAAAATTGTTTAAATAATACCTATTTGTTTAAACAAATGAAATTTTGATGATGAGCTACATACTTGAAATTTTAAATATAGGTCAGAAATGGATGACATTGCAATATTCACTCGGTTTTTTTCTCATTGCAAACCTGTTCATTGTGTACCCAAGATCCTTTCCTAAAAGACCTGGCAGCGGGAAATATTATTCAACAAAACGGGAAAAATTTGTTCCCTTGATTCACCCTTTCCCTCAGATCACGTCAGAACACAAGCGACCGGCGGGAAATTACGTCAGATCCTATGACGCACGAGCGTATGACGTAAGACGGCTGGCAGGAGGCCAACTAGTACGTCAGAGCCTATGAAGCACGAGCGTATGACGTAAGACGGCTGGCAGGATAACTAGTGCGTCAGAGCCAATGACGCACAAGCGTATGACGTAAGACGGCTGGCAGGTGGCCAACAAGTACGTCAGAGCCTATGACGCACGAGCGTATGACGTAAGACGGCTGGCAGGAGACCAACAAGTGCGTCATAGCCTATGACGCACGAGCGTATGACGTAAGACGGCTAGCAGGAGGCCAACAAGTACGTCAGAGTCTATGACGCACGAGCGTATGACGTAAGACGGCTGGCAGGATAACTAGTGCGTCAGAGCCAATGACGCACAAGCGTATGACGTAAGACGGGTGGCAGGTGGCCAACAAGTACGTCAGAGCCTATGACGCACGAGCGTATGACGTAAGACGGCTGGCAGGAGACCAACAAGTGCGTCATAGCCTATGACGCACGAGCGTATGACGTAAGACGGCTAGCAGGAGGCCAACAAGTACGTCAGAGCCTATGACGCACGAGCGTATGTCGTAATACGGCTGGCAGGAGCCAACTAGTGCGTCATACGACGAGACCTTTTATGTCTCTGCGCCCCCTGTCACACCCACACCGCGTACCTCGTACTTCATTTTGGTTTATTATCTTCGATAATGAACCATTGGAATCGCCCAAAGAAAAAAAAATTTTAACCCCCCCTCAAAATTTGTTGGTTTACGTTTCAAGATCGAATAAAAAAAAATCCGTCCGTCCGCCGTACGCCGTCCGCGGCACTTTGCCCAGTTAGCGTTGAGTTAAAATTACGAAATTTTTTTTATGGGTTTCGACCAACCCCACAATGGTCCTCGAAACTTTTCATAACCCTAGGTCAAGGGGAAGGGGTTCAAAACGAATTTTGAAAATTTGAAAATCTCATATCTCGAAAAATTCATATAG
This sequence comes from Stenodema calcarata, assembly GCA_963920205.1. Lineage (NCBI taxonomy): Eukaryota > Metazoa > Arthropoda > Insecta > Hemiptera > Miridae > Stenodema > Stenodema calcarata. The sequence continues at coordinate 4,037,209 of OY986055.1, read as the reverse complement.
AACGGTATGTTTTTTATTTCTTTTTCTTTACATGGGCTTTCCACCTCAGCTTGCAGTCGAGAGTCATGCCAATGTATTTCGCCTCGTCCGCTTAAGGTACTGTTTGTGAGTTAATATTAACTTATTAAATTTTAATGGGATTACGTATGTCTTCAGATTCGTGAAGTTTATATGGATAGGTTTCGTTTCGTTCAACTTCTTCCTAATCGCTTCGTCCATTTTAGGACGTAATGCGAGATTGCAATTCTGACTTCGCCGTCGTGTTCAGCGGTGAAATGTCCAAATGTCGGATGCAATGTGGCGATAAATAAATAATCAAAATTGTTGGAAAAGTAAACAAAATAATGTTATTTCTGGATTCGGTTGATGTTACCAATGTACAATGGAAAATAACTAAACTTGCCTAAATCTATGGCCATAGAAAAAAAAAACTCCCTTCTGTCTATACCAGACTGTGTTGCAAATCGGCACCATACCATATTCTCACCGTACTCATACCATACCATACGAATTTCTTTCCTATCATACCATACTGTACTATACCAAATCATACATACAATAATATACCATACCATACTCATACCATGTCATACAAACCGAGTGAATATTGAAATGTCATCCATTTCTGACCTATATTTAAAATTTCAAGTATCTAGCTCATCATCAAAATTTAATTAGTTTAAACAAATAGGTATTATTTAAACAATTTTACAGACAAAAAACCCAGTGAATATTGCATTGTGATCCAGTTCTGACCTATTTTTAAAATTTCAAGTCAATAGCTCAGCATCAAAATTTAATTTGTATTATTACAAAAAGGTATTATTTAAACAATTTTACAGATGAGAAACCGAGTGAATATTGCAATGTGGTCTATCCCTGACTGACGGTTGAAATTTCTAGACTGTAGTTTACCTGGAAGATGAAAAAAAGGCAGTTTTATTCTGGGCGGCTACCCGGGACCCACCTAACGGCCGTTTTCGACGCGAAGTTTAGTGTTTTCCCATTCTGTTTTCTGCTTCTCCCTTGTTTCATTTATAAATTAAAGATATTTTCTACAGTCGGACATGAAGGAAAATGGATGTAGAAAAAATTACTTGCAGCTAATAAAGGTGTTGAGGGATGGCAAATTGTAACATAATAATATTATTATGTAAGTAAGATACCTAATATTGTTGGTCTGCCGAAAAAATCAGTTGGATATTGATGGCAGACCATGTCACAAAGTTTCTTCTTACAATGTAGTATCATGTGCCAAAATTTGAATCGTCCTAAAGAAGATGCATTTTTACCATAAAAATGGTCAATAATTGAAATTATTTCTGTTTTCCCACGTTTGAGTTCAGTCTGCCGCCAGAAGGCAGCGGAATATTGATGGCAGACTGCGTCAAAAAGTTTACACTAACATGCTAGTATCACATGCCAAAATTACAACTTTCCCAAAATACATTCATTTTGACCTTGAAAATTGCAATTTTTCAATTTCAGTCTGCCTAACTTAAACAACGGGTTACTGAAGACAGACTACTCTTTTTCAGTCTTATTGCAGGAGAACAATGTTGAGCCGAAATTTGAAGCATCCTAAAATCACAAAATTTTGATCAGTAATTTGGCAATTTTTGCATTTCAGTCTGTCGGTAGAAAGCAACTGGCTAGGCAAGGCAGACCATGGTCTATTGCTCTCATACCACAGGTACTTTAACGTATTGAAATTTGAATCTTCCTAAAACTGATGAAATTTATCACCAAATTTGGCAATATTTCAATTCAAGTCTGACATTACTTTTCAACTGCTTTAGATTGGCAGACAAGTCTCAAACTCCTTATTTGGGCATATATAATCATGTGTGAAAATTTGAGGCGTCCCAAATACTGTAAATTTTACACCCGAAAAATGCAATTTTTGAAATTGAGTCTGCCACGCATTTTCAACCGGTTGAAAGTGGCAGACTGGTGAAAACATCTATGTTTGGACATAATCTATCATCTATAAAAGTTCCATCCATCCTAAAGACAGGTCATGTTTGTGCGTTTTCGTCACTTTTTAAATGGCTGCCATTTTTGAAAGCAACCGCTTTGAAATGGCAGACTTGGATTTTCTTACTCAGAATTGACTAGATTTTCATAATTTTATATCAAACCTTCTCCTAAAATGAACACCCATTTTCGGCCTCGGCTCCAGGACTAAGTGGATCCGAAGGTGAGAGGAATCTGTAGGATCAGAGCCTCCTGGTGAAGTGGAGGGAGGCGAACAGTTATGTTTTCGTGGGCCCAAACCCCCACCAGGTCATCGACCTGAGGTTCTGGCCCCTTCTGTTCTTTCACCTTCACAAGAAAAGCCTCTTCTTGTTCTTGTAACTGTACCGCAGGAGAAGTGAGCTGCGGGAAGTGGCGGGGGCCATTGTCAGGGATGTCTTCATCGACCATATCACAGCACCAAACATCTAATTTCGGACCAATACCGCAATGCTAGTAATATTAACAACTAAATACAGCGTAATAACTTGAGGTGACAATACAATTCATTCCTACTTCATAAACATGTGAACAAACTACCTACCAAGTTGTCGGCATTGCATTTCGGTCAGTTAATTCATATACTGAGTTAGGCGAAATCTTATTCAGAACTAAGATTAAGATTTTTAATCATAGGATTTTTTCTGTGATTAAGAATAAGATTAAATTCTTAACTACAGAGTATGATTTAGATTAAACTAATAATAACAGGAATCTGTGATTAATCACAAAACATTTGTGTATAATCCGAAGAAATTTGTGATTGTTCCCTGGAAATTTGTAATTAATCACAGGATTCTGTGATTATTCATAGAAAATTTGTAACTAAATACAGGAAATTAGTGATTATCAATTAAGGCTATTTTAGATTATTCATCGGGATACTAAATTGATCATAGGAATTGCAGTGATTAATTGCAGGATACTGTAAAATTTGCAGTACCTATCGTAGATATTTAATATCCATAGGAATCTGTGTGAATATTATTGCATTTCCCCATCTAATTCGACCTTTTTCACAATGAATGCAACTTTTTTCCCTTTCAGTACAGCATTTTTACATTCAATTCAACTTTGGTAATTTTGACAAATTCGCAAGTATTTAATATTGTAGTACGTACAGAAATTTTACGTACACTATAATATATAATGATGTAACTATAATAATATTATAGTTACGTTTTATATATTATATAAAACGTAACTATAATGTATACATGATGTCCAGAACCCAAAAGTACCCACACTTAGTGTAATTTAGAATTTTCTAACATCGGGTATCCAAATTTTAGTTTAGGAATTTATTCGTAATCATACTCTATGATAATGATTTTAATGTTAATCATACTCTGTGACTAAGAATTTAATCTTATTCTTAATCATGCGATTAAAAATGTTAATCTTATTCCCGAATAAGATTTTGCCCAACTCTGTTTATAAAGAACCGAACTACACGAGAAACTTGAACCTTCTCTAAGTCGTGGTTAGTTACAGCCTGGCGGTAGATTGAAGCGGTGAGTCCCCAGCAGAAGGACTTGAGATTATTGCATATCTCACTGTTGTTAGTACCTATCCACACCTACCAGTAGATAGTCTTCAGAACAGATATTGACATTTCTTTATCAAAACTCACTATTTTAGTTTATCTCGGGGAGTTCTTACACACTAATCTTGTATTCAAAGAAAATCGCTGCCAAGTTTTCCACAACGGTTAATCATCTTCTCCACAGATCTTCCTCTTGCCCAAAAACTATACGAAATGGACATCACGTAAGATGAGTGCGACGACATTGTGGAAACCCATCTTCAGAAATAAAATACGATTTTCAAGACACCATCATCAGTCCAACACAGAAATTTGGACAATGGTGTAACAGCCGAAACCGGTCTACAGTGTCGTATTTAATTTTGTGGAATTAGCCTCTCGTCTTTTATTTCTAAAGATGGATTTAGCCCGTTGTCAAAATTTCAGTGTTGTGCTGATGGTGGTGTAACAGCCAATACCGTCTTGAAACTCGTTTTTGATTTCTGATGATGGATTTTCACTATTTCCCACCATTGTCAGAATTTCTGTGTTGTACCTCCTGATGGTAGGGTAACAGCCAAAACCGTGTTCAAACTCGTCTTTGATTTCTGAAGATGTATTTCCACAATTTTCCACCATTGTAAGAATCAGCTCAGTGATGGTAGTGGTGGGTTTATTCATATAAATGGTGAATAAACATTTATGTTACGCCATATACAATGCTGGTCAATATTTGGCTGCAAAGGAGATCGTAGAGGACAACATTGTTGCAAGCCCGTAGTAAATAAAGTACATAATATTATCATGATAATTATAACCTAATACCTGTATAGAAGTTATTCATCTATAGGTTGATAAACTGAAATTGTTGGTATCAAAGATAATAAACCAAAATTGGTAAAACTTGGACATTTTCAAGACCTTCAAAATATCAAACTTTAAGAAACTTACGAATATCTTTTATTCACAGTAGTTTATGGAACTCATCATACCCATGCCTTGTGGACATTGATTGGACCTGCGAGGTCAACATGTAGCATCAACGACAGGACGAGTAATCGCCACTCAAATGCATGTGCGCATTTTGAAAGGCATGTGCGCATTGCATCAGAGAATGCAGACACAGAGCTATAGCTATATGCATGGGTATACCCATGCATTTCATGTTTAATTTTCTATTTTATTTAATTAATTTATTTTTTAAACCAGATTGTTGTGGTTAATTGATCAATGAGTAGTTGTGTAGTTGTAAAGTGAAGAAGAGGAATTGAGCAGAGATCTCAACACCTCAAGGAGGAAGACGGGGACACCTGTTGAACCCCATAAGCAGAGGGCGGAGTCACCGTCTCGATTATCTGGGGGCGGATTATCGACCATGAAACTGGAGTGGGAGGCGTCGGTAAAGGTGAATTCAACGGTCGATTAAGACGGTTCTCTGTATGAGCAAGTCCTGTACTTGAAATTGAACAGTTACAATCGAGTCACAATTGAGAGTAGTAAGTAATCGAAAAGAGTAACAGTATCGTAACGCGCTCTGGAAACTGAAACGTAAACCTGTGAAGCGTAGTTCAAAGCAGTGGCAGATTAAGCGAGCCAAAAATCAGCAATCTCATAGTAGCTTGTCATCTGGGCGGAGCCCAGCCTTATTGCCCAATGGCCACAAGCTTTTCAGCGCGATATCTCGATTTTAAAAATAGTGACACCTCCCAAATTTTGAGGGGTTGCTTAGTAGGTCCATTCAAGGCTGAGTTCAAACATGGACGTCATTGGCGTGCAAAACTTGTTTTATACAAAAATGAAAAAAACAATATCGCTTAGATAGAAATTTAGTTATTGCCAGTGGTAATTCCCTTAGATATGCATTAGAAAGAATTAACAATGTCTGTAAAATTCAATCCATATGTCCATATAAGTTAGGTTAGCTTACCTCATGACCCCCCCTTAAGATCAAAGTCTGGATCCGCCTCTGGTTCAAACTGTCAACCTGTAGTTCCTGTTATGTCCATACATCGTCTGTGGAGATGGATTAATCAGAAATCGAGGGGAAAAGTAATTTGGTTGGTTTATTGATTCTGTGTTGATGCGAGTGTTTGCCTGAAGGCGACCTCATTATTGATATTCATCAAATAAATATTCCATGATATCTGTATTGCTTTGGATCGTAGAATATCAGTGACGTTGCGATATTTTCAATATTTTTCATATTTATTTATATCTGCAGCCAATACCAGCGTTTCTGTACTGTTTTATGTCTCATGCTCCTCTCCATCTGGTTCTCGACCACAAACCGCATTGTAATAATTTAGAGCTGATAATATAATGTGGGGTGTGGCCCGATTTAACTGACCATTTATTCCCAAAAATATGGCTAACTACCCGCCCTACATCTGGTCGGGCCTAAGCCACGTACCATGGGCTCTTACTCATCGATTTGACACTATTCGGTGTTGGTTATCTGGTGGGACGCCATCTGTTGCAAATTTTAGAATTTTATAATAATTTTGTGGTTCAGGTATCAAGTGAAACGGTACTGCAGGTGATACGGTACTCGTCGTTACGACGTGCTGTATCTACACATCACATATTCCACGTAGAAGTAATAAACTGTTACGTTGTGTTTGCTCTTGAAGATTGAAGAGGTCGTTTACCTGAAATTAGCATACTACTTGTGAACTCATGCGGAAGTGAATGTAGGTGAGTGAGGACGATTACGAGTATTTTGTGGAAGGAATGCCGGCGGTACCCACATCCTCCTTTACCGGAAACTAGAATTTTTACAGTTTCGTATGAATAAATTCTGGTTGTAAAGCCCTCGATCCGTCAACTTCTTTGCTACACTTAGGGCGATTAGACGAATCCCCCAAACAACAGATTAGTACAACATAGATTAGTTGACGACGAAGATAAGTAGATTATAGGTTAGGTATATTATATTGTCTGGTTTGAGCGAATAGCCACCGAGAGTTGGCAGCCGACTTTGCAGTTTGGTGCGAACAGCTATTTGTGTTGGGGTGTCCCAAATTGGGGCGAATATCCACTTAGTTTGTTAAACCCAATTTATTTGGCCTTGGTATCCAAGGCATAGCGACTTTTACTGGTGCATCTTCGAGTTGCCAACCGGCTTTAAAAGACATAATATTATTTGAAGAACAAGGACCACTGAAGGAGTCTCCTACCGGGGATTGAACTTAACGCTCTGAAGGAGTCGAAGGAGTCACGCTTCGCAGTCGCAGGACATTTTCCGCCTGAGGCATCGAAGGGCATCGATCTATCGGTTGTACCTAAATGAGCCCCGATGTCACCAGATCAACTCGTTATGAGACGTAGTAGTTTTTTTTTTTTTTTTTTAATAATTATTTTTATTGCCATTAACACATGTTTTACAGCCACATTATATCAGCTTACAATATATACCTAATAATATTATTATTATATATTATATTCATTGTATTCATTCGTATCTATACATATTTTAATGAAATTATTTCAGCTTCTCAAACATAGGCATACATTAATTTCTTCAATATATACTGAACCAGCCACGACCTGTTAAATAAAGAAGTCCTGTGAATCGGTACACGAAGTGGACAAGTTGCACTTCTGGTATTCCTATTATGAATGTCATTCATGCAGTGAATCTGCTCAAATAGATATTTCGGCGTTTTGGTTTGTAGGACTTTTTCTAACTGGCATAATATCCTGTAGTGTTTTCTTTCTTTAATTTTAAGCCATCCTATCAGTTTATAATAGGGCGTTACATGCGTATGTCTACTAATTTAAAATAAATATTGAATACAAGCATTTTGAGCCTTTTGAAATCGGTTTACATCATGGTGCTCACTACTACTCTTCTTACATCCTTAGTAGGTTGGAACGTGAGACGTCTAAGTTGATGTAGCATGTTATACCAAGAGAGCGCGCAATCAATTTTTATTCCTAAACTGACTAGGTATACTATTTTCATATTGCACCAAATGATTGCCGATTTTGATTGATGATAAACTACGTTGATCAATTTTGGCTTCTTAACATTTTAGTTGTACCAAAAATGATAGCTTGACACTTATTCTCATTAATCCTCATTCCGTGACCATTAGTCCATTTCACAAGTTCAGCTAAATCGAAATTTATCTTCTCTATCGCGTCATTAACCGTATTTACGTCGGACTCTGGAAAAATGTGGATAAATGGCAGCAGAGGAGAGGATAGTGGTGTGGTGGGGAGGGGAGCGGAGTGATCGTCCATGACTCCACTTCGCCCCATGCCGCTCAATTTGGAACGATCGTCAGTGGCCACTTTAAGAGTCACTGAAGTTACTTTTAGAGTCACGCCCCCCCCCCCCCCAACCGGGCAATCCAACCCCCCCCCCCTCCCACTTCCTCCTCCACGTCCGATGATTGAGATCTCGTTATCCGCTTGAGATCAGGTTATTCGCTTGAGATCTCGTATTCGATTTTGTTTTGCGATGACTTCTCGGAGATTAAATCGAGATGACTGGGTGGGACGACAGAAGACACAAGAGAAGACGAAAAAATCACCAGTCATGCAGTATGACTATAAGAGCGAATGTTCGAAGAAATAATTGGTTTTATGTAAAACGTCTCTATTAAAGAACATGATGTCCTTGAAGAACATCTCAAGTAACAACCACGTTTCTTCATATTCAAAGTGCTCCAGTTTGAGAGCGGAATAAGATATAATATAATACATTATATATAATATTATTCTGACTTCCCCATCTTATTCAGCGTGTAAAAACCTTTAAAATGAGGTGTCACTTGACAGACTGTTTCATTCTTAACATTTATGGGTGAACCCCCCCCCCCCAACCCAACATCTCCTAAACCCCCCACAGCTTGTGGACATTTCAACGCTGAACACGACGGTGAAGTCAGAATTGCGATATCGCATTCCGTCATCAAATTAGAGCAGACTAACTATGAAGAATATATTAAGGTTCAACCACGTTTCTTCATCTTCAAAGTACGAGTACTAAAGTTTGAGAACGGAGTGAGATATTGCAATTCTGAAGTCACTGTCGTGTTCAGCATAGAAAAAACCTTTAAAATGAGGTGTCACATGTCAGAATGTTTCATTTTGGGAATTTATGAGGAATCCCCCCCCCCCCCTAAAACTCCCCGAAACCCGTCCTTAGAGTGGCCCGATTCTGCCCATCTACGAACTCAGCCTTTCGATTGCCAAAACAGATTTTTTGTGCGAATTTTTCGAAAATTCGAGTTTTAAAAATGTTGGACCGAGAACAATAGCTAGGTACATTTTCTTTGAAAATTCGCTAAAACGGTGGAGGATGCTGATGACCTCGTGGTTTTTCCGTTTTTATGGTTGATGTACGTTCTCAGAGCAGGTTTGATCGGTGTAGGGTCTACGTATTGGTAACACGTAGACACTGCGTAAGATTCACACGTCCAGTTTGTACAACACTACATTAAATGTAATAATAATAAATTTTATTATTCTGCCCTTTCAAGGAAAACGCACTTATCTGCAAAAATTTCGACATCCAAAAAATGCCTCTGGGTTTTCCAGCTGGCCCCTTCATTGCTCGACTCCAGTTTGGAGTTACGAATCCGTATTGCCGCTCGATGTTATTGTTAGGTCCTATCGATCTTGCTGATATCGATTAAATACCATAAACATCGATTCACGTCGATTAATGGTAGTTAAGTTGTTCTTCCCCTTCGATAATCTAAACTCCAGCATTCCGTTTGGAGGCAAAACCACTTGAGCTGTTTTGCCTGCAAACACTCGCCATTTCTGACGCCTAATATCACGCCTGATATCACAGCTGGATATCATTGAGTCAAAATCTGTTTAGAAAACAGATGGTCCCGAGTTTCGAGTTGAGTAATTTGCAGGAAAAACCACATGGGTGTTGAGTGAAAAATCACTTGATATGGGAAAACGCTTATAAGCCTACACTAAACGCTTATTGCCTACCTACGTCTCGAGGCAAAACCACTTGTCACCAGATTTCGGTTGATAAGTTGTTTTCCCTGCGAATTGGATGACGTAAAATGTCGATAAGTGGCTGAAATTGACAAACACAAGTGGTTTTGCTTGGAAACTACCACAGATAAGTTGTTCTGCCTCCAAATTAGATGGAAACCCCACAAGATAAGTGGCTTTACCTTAAAGCGGCAGTATTGTACAAACAATTTTGTATGAACTATTTGCCGCCTACTTTGAAGCCCCCCCCCCCTCCAATCAGTGTCCAGAGATGCATACAAAAGTTCCGTTTACTCCTGGTTGATTGAGTGTGGGTGCTTGGTTTGTGAATCAATCAATCAAGCAAATATGTATATTAGCTAAGTACAAAGAATCCTTCAATTAGTTGCAGTTGTATTTTTCATTTTATTTAAGTTTTTTCTGTCTTCTGCTTTTTTTGTAGGACGTGGAACTTGTATTTTTTTTGGTTGGAGAATTTGTTTCTTTTCTGGTTGTATGGCAAACCTGATGATAGCAGCTCTTGTTCGTCACTACGGGCCTTGCCTACCGACGAACAACAGTATTCTGACCACTCTAAATTAAATGTAAAATTTCTGTTTGATTACGAATAAACTCTCTCTCTCTCTCAACTATCGATTTGTGTTGTTGTCATCGCGTATTTATATCGTCACATCCACATTTCCACGCAAATACTTATCGCGTTCTCCGAAATCCAACATCGTTGTTTCATGAGACGGATCACAAGTCATCGACTAATGATTTACGACAGGATCCGAAGGCCCTGACACGAGGACACTCCTATCAGATCCAGATCATCGCGCCCTATTCAGAGCGGCTCCTCAACTCGATGGGCTTTCTTTCGTCGAAAAATTTTCAAATTAACGTTCCCCTCTGCTCGCCTTTTGTCAACGGCTTTTTTTCTTCTTTCAAGCCGTTCGGCGAACTGAAGGCAATTGACCTGAATCGTCGCGCCATTTGATAGAACGCTCGCGGCGCAGAGCCGTGCCGGTTTCCGTAAGCCCGCCGCGCCGCCTCTGGTTAGTACCGATCATACGGTCATGGAATTTCTTGTTGAATTATATTACAATGTTGAATTTGATGTTTAAAACTATTACATTACTTGCTCTCATAATGTCAAAATCATTATTAAAATCATTTAATGATACAAACCTTATTTCAACATTTTGTTTTTTGACAAATTTGGTTTTCCACGTCACAGCGAAATTGCTTGGTTACTATGACCACATAGTAGGTAGGACAACATATTAGGATGTTTTATTGATTTTATAATTTGAAAATTCAGAAAAAATGCTGTTGCTGTGCCCATAACCATTTTACTTCTCCACCAGATAGCACAAGTTGTTAGGAATTTATTTTTTGGTGAGCGTCAGTTTCTTGTTATGTTCTCTTTTTTCTTAGCATATGAGTAGGTAACTCATACGAACTGTTCGTTTAATTTTGTTTTGGTTTAAGTACCAGAAGTGTAATTTTTGTGTTTTTTAATTTTTAATTTTTCTTGTACCTTTTGTATTTTGGGATGCCAATAAATGAATAAAATTAAAAAATAAAAATAAAAACTTCAATTCCTGTTATTTTTTAATATAGACCCCAACATTTTCATATTCATAGTTGCCTGCTGTTCATTTTGTTTAGCTCCGGCTATCGCTTTGTGTGTTCCTCCAGAGCTTTCCTTATCGTGGTAATTTTCAGTTCTCTACACAAACATTCTTTCTTGTGAAATGCTTAAGCATTGCTGAAGGTGCAGTGAACACGTGCTGAGTTCAGCACGTGTCCACTGCATGTTCATATTTTTCAGCATATTTACGGTCACTTGGGAATCGTAGGGAATTTCCCAAATCGCCTGGTTGTTCACACTTTCAAAGAAAAAATTTTTCCTCGTCAAGAAGGTCGATTGAAGAGTATTCAATAACAGGTTCGACTGTTTGATACGAATAGTGACCGGTTATAAGTAGACCTTAGCTCGTCAACGACCTAAGGTCGTAAAAGTAATCATTAAATGATCTGACTGGACCGTAGGTCTACCGTTTGTTTTTCATAGTCGATTCCACAAGCGATACGGCAATTGAACCGTCCACTTTTCTTTTCACCTTTCAGAGGATTCGAAGTGTTTTATAAATCTATTGGCACCTATTCAGGTATATTACATGCAATAAAAATTACCTATTCCATATTACTGAACAAAATTATCATGTGATATAATTGAACTCAGAAAATTCATGATAATAATATTATTATCAGGATTTTTCTGAGTTCAATCGAGAAGCCTGGTGTTGTTAGAGAGAACCTAATAGGTACCTATATTATATTAAGTTCTCTCTAACAACACCAGGCTTCTCGAAGCGAGCAAAGATCAAGTTTTGTGTTTTGCTCCACTTTTAAAAATCTGTGGGGTCTAAACCGTTCAAAATGTCAAACTTTCTACGTTCCAATTTAATTCCAATTAATACAATGCACCTAATGTAAATGATTAGGAAGCAGAGGCAGTGCAATTTGTGAGCCCTTAGAATTTATGCACTTGTATACGTACGTACTTTTGTGAACTATAGATAAAGTTATTTTTCTTTCGTTTTTCATTGTTGTTTACTGTTTATGCTCTTTATGTCGCCTGCATAACTTTAGGTCCTTGGTATTACCTTTGGCGTGAAATGGGTACAGAGAAAAGAGGTACTGAAATTGCTTTCAATATTCAAGTAGCAGTAGGTATTCGGAACAGTTCAAAAAGTTTCATAGATATAATATATTATAGTCCTATATTTAAATTCGAAATGTCTTGAGGGTTTATATGTATTTAAAACCTCAAGACATTTCGAACACGTATACGTATTCACTCTGCCCTGTTAACCCTCGACATTCAAAACATTGCAGAAATTCGCCTCAACGTTTTTCACTGAAACCTTTGATGTAAGTTGACTACAACTCATTATTCAAAACCCCATTTTTTGGTGAGATATCGATATGACTTTAACCAAAACCAATTCAACGGCGAAAAAAGACTCGCAAAATAATCGATTTATAATCGATTAATTGCAGTTAACCCTCGAGTACTCGCTGGCCACAGAAGGACGCCAGTACTCGCGCGTGAGGTTTTCTCTCACATGTGATTTAGGTGTAAACACTACCCAGTTTTTGAACAGACTTGTTGAAAATAATTGTCTGTTCATTCATCATTATCTTCTTTTATATTGTCACTAAACTTTTACAATTCAACTTCTAAACTTTAGGGGTCTAGAAAAGCAATACTTGTCGATTTTTGAATCCGCCGTAGGTATGGGAATAATGAAAACTACCGAGTCGTGAAATATTTATCTATTCTTCAAAAATAAACTGACCTTGGCATTGCACAAGTAACTTGTGACTAGTTGAGCCCATTGCAATAGTAACACCCTTTTGTTTGAAAATTCGCAACTAAAGCAAAGAAAAAGAAATAGCGATGCAAAAAATACTAGCTGAACGCAGGAAAACATACTGGTATGTCATACTGGTCAGTTGCTTTGTAAACACCCTTCCCAATTTCAGCAAGCAACTTTCCCCTATACATTTTGCTGTTATCTGCAATAGAAAATGACCGGAAAATGAAAAAAAAAAAAATTTACACACAGAAATAACTGCATTGAGACGGCTTTATGAAATCCTTATTGAAACTGGAGTACTCGCGCGTGAGATTTTTTCTCACAACCCAGCTCTAACCAAAATCAAATTTGTATTTTCGGAAGCCTAGCAGTCACTCACCTTGACTGTCGTTTGTCCTTTGTCTATAAGTGCCCCTCTCCTCCAGCTATACGAGAGCCCATTCCCGCCTTCTTGTTCCCATGGCAACACCGTTTTATGCAGACATGTGAGAGAAAATCTCAGGCAGCGAGAGCTGGTGGGTTAAGGCGATTTTAAAACGTCCTGCTTCCTTTTTGGGATTTTTTTTTTTGTAGGTAAAATGCGTCAACTTGCTCGTGAGACAGTCACCAATTCAATCAAACGGATACTTAGGAAAACGGCCAAAATAATGTAAATTTTTGTAGGTAAAACGCCTCATCTTAATATTTTGGTGCGTTGAGGCGTTTTATGATTTATAGTCAGAATTTCCCCCACTTTTTGAAATTTTTGAATTTTAAAATTTGAACTTCACCATCGAAAAGGCCGGGTCCAAAATAGAATGGTTTCGTGAAAACGCCATTTTCGTAAACATTGGACTTGAGGCGTTTTTATTTACTTAACGACGACTCTTGCGTACTGACGAAGTTCTGACCTCCAAAACAGGTGGGCAGTGCTCGAAATGTTATGCAAAATTATATATATATATATATATATATTTTTTTAACCACTGAGTGAATTCACGTTCTTCTTTCATAGAGTGCACAGCGCATTGGGACGTGGGAAAGTGAAGGAAAATGTGGCAGAGGCCCGGTATGCGGCCTGACAGGAGAGAGCCATCAGAATGCAAGCCGGGGCCTGGCTGCACTTGTGATTGTCAAGTCGCACCTCGTAGGGCAGCCCTTCCTTCGCCGCAACACACTAACACATATCCGCAGAGGCCCGTTTTAGGATCCTTCCTCCATTGTCCGCCGTCAGAGCTCCCGGATGATCCGGATGTCTTTTTAGTCATCTCGCGATAACATCACCAACCACTGCCGCACTGCAGAGGGTCGACAAGTGGAGCGGACCTCATAATGGCCTTTTGTCCTCAGTAAGTCAGTCCCATAGGGTTTCCATCGGGATTGTGGAGGAGGCAGTGGCGACTTCTGCCCTGAAACTTAGGGGGTACACATATATCAAGAGGGGGGCGGTAGAGCCAAATACAAAGTTCAACTATATACAAGCTTCTAATTGGCGAATTTTCGAAGAGAAGGAAGAATAAGAATACGCTAGATATAGCAAGATCGGTGAGATACTTAGGGGTGCTCATAGACTACAAGCTTAAGTCGGACGACTATATTTAATATACGACTAATAAACTAAGAAAAATAGCATATGTTATGAGTAAATTAAGATTCTTGAAATATGAAACTGAAAAAGCTGTGTATTATGCCTTGGTACAGTCAGCAATTTGCTATCCTTATATGGGGAGGGACGTTCAAGAACGTACTTAAACCGTTATTTATCTTACAAAAGAAAATTTTGAAAATAGGCTTCAAGGAAATTCCAATGTACCCCACCAAACAACTATTCAAAGAACTCCACATTTTAAGTGTCCAGCAGCTATATACCCTCAGTTTGTGTAAATATATTGTAAATAATAAAACTGAATTTAAAGATAACTTCAGATACCTGAAAGGGAAACCTTACAGAATGGAGTTACCCAAAATAAGGATTAGGTTCTGTAGACGTATCCCGAAATACAGAATGATAGTAGTGTTCAACTATTTATTCACAGTTATCCATCCACTATTCATCAATCATTATTACTACCCAATGCACAAAGTAATTAATATTCTGAAAATAACGTATCATATCATTAGACGAACTGATTTCAACATCCAAGAAGGTACGATGTCCCACGTATGCATTAAATTAATCCACCCCAGACACAGTGAAATATATAATGCAGAGAGGTCATGAAGAAAAAAAATGGTGAAAAATGTATAAAAATTGTAAAATGTATGAAATCAAGTTGTATAAAGATTAAAGAATAAAGTATTCAGTAAAAGTAATAAATAAAATTGATATAATAGAAGTGGATAAATGATAATAATATATTATGTACAAAAAAAGTAAATTAGACTGAATCGACTCATGTAGGCCATCACAAGCTAAGCGTATTATACACCTATAATAGGTCTACATTGTCCTATAAATTCAGGTACCTACCATTTATGTATTACAACAGTCTGGCTTCTGGGTGATACCCACCTTTTTCTTATTGCATCATGTAAGTATTGTATAAGAAAGAAATAAACAAATTAAATTAAATTAAAAAATTGTTATCGATCCAAAATTTTTAATACCTACTTGAATTTCCGAAATATTTTATACTAAAATCCGTTTCAGAAAATCCTGAATTCACTGCCGAAAGACACCAACAATAATTGTTGTTGCTTACTCAATTTATTCATCCTTACATTAATTCTAATTATTCCATTACGAATTTGTAAATTTATGAATATTATCCACCTTAAACTGAGAAAGTTTTCAATTTCTTAGTAGATTCCACGATAATGACGAAATACAGCCCCGAACGCAGCGAATAGCAGCAACGTCCTACGACTGAAGACAAAGATAATGGAGAGCATTGTCCTTGGCTAACCACCGTGGTGTAAATTCAATCAAGTTAGAAATCCGTTAACGTTATTATTATTATTTTTTATTTTTCAATGGTCCAAACAATTTTTATTAGAAACGTAACATAACAAGTTAGTTTACTTTACTACGATATTGACAATGTGTAGAGTTCATATATACCCCAATGGCAACTACTCTATATGATCACTATCCCACAAGACTTGTCACATCACGTTACAAGGTCGAGAGGGTTCGTTTTGTCAAGACGTCGGGTGACGTTGCTGTTGTCTTGTAGACGAAGAACTTCTGGGTTCATGTGTTCATGAAGCCGCCGTTCGTGTTTGATCGCAAGGTCCTTAACCACCTCACATTATTAACTGTCTCCATCTTGAGGTCCCGGGGGAGGTATGTATGTATGTACCATGGACCAGGGAGCGTTGACAATACTCCTTAGTATCTTGTTCTGAGATGTTTGTATGATCTGGATGCATGTCTTTTTCGTGCAGCACCAGAGGTGGATGCCATACGTCAATGCATGCCTTAAAATTTGCTTGTAGATGAGCAATTTGTTGTGTCGGGATAGTTGAGAGTACCTGCCAAGCAGCCAGTACATTTTTTTGAATTTGATATTTAATCGATCCCTTGTTTTAATAACATGCTCCTTCCATCTTAGTTTCGCATCAAGTGTCATTCCTAAATATTTCGCTGTATTGGCGTAAGGGATCTCACGTCCATTCAACATAACTGGTATTTTTGGTACGTCTTTGTTTGTCAAGTTAACATGAGTAGATTTCTGTTCATTGAGTTTGCGTCGCCATTTTCTTGTCCACTTACTGACATTGTTAACACTGTATTGTAATTTCCTAGTTGCTTCCTCTACCGTTTCGCCAACCGCTAATAGGGCAGTATCATCAACAAAAGTTGCAACGTTATGAAACATTTTAGGTTAGTAAAAACAACTTGAGGGCTCACGGAAAGGTTTCCTGGTTCGTATGCACTTGTAAATATTTCCATAAAGCGGAAGGATCCTAATGAACTGTTATGCCGGTCTCTATTTACACAGGCTCAAGCAGGAAGCGATGGGCGCCTTTGCGGCGGATTTTTGTTGTGGTCTGAAGGAAACAAAAGGATCCTCAAAACGAAATATCTTTTCGTCTTTCAAAAGCCCTTTTTTCCAGGAAGGGACTCAACAGGTAGGATCCACTCAAACCACCAACACCTGTCCCACCACAGACCTCCACCATCACAATACTCAAACCTTAAAGCGACTAGATGAAAAATTGTGATAAGAGTTCGACTGACCATTTCCTACCACAATTTCTCTCTACAAGTAGGTAATGAAGTATTGTTAAACTGTAAAATAGTAGAAACGTTAAGGGTTAACTTCCCGTCTATTGACTGAAATGGCCCAAATGGCATGGACACAGATAATAAGTACTACAGGTCTATATAGCGTATAAGTCACCCTGAACCTACGACGTTACCACTTTCTATGATTTCAAATGGTACCTTAAAAACAGCAGTGACTTAATTCTTCAAAGTTTCTTATAGTTGGGAAGCCCGTTTTGGATTTCGATATCAGTGAGATGATTTTATGTAACCACAGAACTCCTGCATCAGAATTGAATGTAAATTATACACCTCACTAGATAAGGCCTACGCTCTTGCATAAACCTGGTGCAAAAGTGAATATATATAGAGTTTTAGTCTTGAAGACTCCAATGGGCTGTTGGGTCCGAGGAAGAGAGTATTATGTAGTTATTTTTAGTAGCGGAGCGCGTGACTTGAAATGTTACCCTCAGGAGGTTCAAGAGGTGGGTTGGAACCACCTAACGGGATCAGAGCCTCTGACTATCCGCCCACCATCACACAATTCTCCCAATATTTCTGTTGCCATGACACAATGTTCCAACGAGTCAATTTAGTTGAATGATTCCTTCTAGATAATCCTTACGTCTTTTTTAGTCAAGGATGTTACGTGGAGGACCAATTCAGCGTCCAATCCTGTGAACCACACCCACCTCTAGGTCTACGCGTAGGTAAAACATACTTCGGGAAAATGGTCCAAAACGAACCGTCTTCTCCAACTCAGCCTTTTAATAGAGCCATAATGTACATTAAATGTACATTTTCATTGTAATATACCTTACCAAACTTACCTATCATTTTGGTGAATTATCATTCATTAACTAAGCCCTTTATTTTCCCTGTGCGACCTTAATGTCTTAAGGGTTGAAAGTACAGACAATGTTATACATTTCAGTTTATAGGGCATGCCTGTTATATTCTTGCTATAATATTATTAAGAATCGTATATTTCTGATTCTGATTGCACCAACTTCTTACATCAACCTCAGCTGTCGTTCACCTGTAGTTCTCCTACAATGTTCCTTTTTCTTATTATGCACATTATTTATGCTTTATCTAACCACCGCCTTTTGCTCACACTTTAACAACTATTACTCCATATAGATATATATCACATTGAAGTTCCTACGGTCCTACTTATCCTGTTATTAATCAGTTATCACAATATCATCATGTACCTACAAGTTATACCTACCCGGAGAAGTTACCAATGTCTACTATAAAGGCAGAGCTGTGATAATATTACAGTTATATTATTTTACTACCTGTGCAATATTATGTAGGTATTATTATAACTATTTGTGCAATGCTCAGACTTTTGTGGAGTTTAAACGGACCTCATAGTATTGGCCTCCCACCCATCAACTCCCAGCATCACTGATTCAAGGAGGAGTTGGACAGTGGCAGTGCCAGTGTCACTTCAGACATCAGTTATCGTTATTATACGCGTTACACGTACTTTCACAGTTTTCACAGTCATCTAGTCACTCTCATCTGTGTCTGCTGTCATATCAGCAGCGTATTATCACTTTATTGCTGTTAGAGTGGAGTTTTCAGCTAGTTGATAAACTTGGAAAATCTGACCATCTCACCTATTGGACAACCAGTCACTACCACCTTGGAGAGCCTACATATCAATCTACCAGCCATCTGGACATCGTCGTTCTAGTCATCACAGCGGATAAGCGCGAACATTTTATAAGCACAAACTGTTCCTGACAAGTTTACTTACTGGATTACTGGTGTCCACTACTGGTGTTATCTCCTTAATTATTATTCTCCTATATTCAATAAATTCTAGTAATGGTTGGTGTTTCATCATTGATGAGGTATGTTCTTAAGTAAACATGAATACGTAGGTAACCCTAGATGGAAAATTGATTTTTTTTTTCACGAGTACCTACTACAATACCGTAAATATAATAGGTATATCTACTCACCCAAATCATCATTGACGGCCCTTGGGTCTTTGTGATTTTTTAAAGCTTGTTTCTTGAAAATATATGTAGAAATATGCGAAATGTGCGACAGCATGCAAAATATGAGAAAATATGCGCCAGCAACCAAAATAAGCACACAAAAAAGACATTTAAATTTAAATTTAAAAGGCACTAAAGATTCAAAAACCGTCAAAACGTCTAAATTTAGACGATTTATACGAGGTTCCACCCTCGAAAGCCGAAATATCCAAAATATGAAAATTTCAGGCTCTATTCATCAATATCTGTCTTTTAATCATCGAGCATCCTTAGTTCCTATTAATTATTACCTATTTCTATAACCAACTTTTCCACCCAAGACATTGAAGATTGGTATATCGTCCAGCTGATCACATGACCTCCCCAAATCGTTTCGTTGTCTTTTCCCTATAGGTACAAAATTTCTCTCGTGATCACCAGAATCAGATTTGGATCCATCAGCCTGTAGAGGTAGCTGGACGTTCAATGTCTTCTGGCAACATTTCATATTCGTCCTCTTCTGGGGGACCCTCTTACAATATACCATCTTCCGAAGAATCGTCATTCTCTTCACTCAGAAAACCGTCCTCGGCCTCTTGCCTCTCCAACTCTTTGAGTATATCATAGTCAGTCGTGAATAAATCCATTCTGTAATATGAAAAAAGTCAGTTAAGAAGATAAAATAACTGGAAGACCACCAAATACTGTTCACTGCAAAGTATTACACTTTCAGTTATAACAATCACTGGAAACTTGTACGCCCTACAGGGAAGGCAAGAGCTGCAGCTCCATGGAGGGAAAGCTAGATACCAACCAGGAACATAATTTCTTACCTTCCAGGCCCAAAAGGTTTTATTCTTTTTTAAGTGATAATTTCGAGGCGTTTTTATATGTGGTAATGTACCCAAAAGTCAGGTCTCTTGATCCAAAGCATCTCGCCTGGGAGAGTTGAGTTATGCATCAGGTTACCTCATTGACTGATATCTCTAGAAAGTCCAGTTTTCATTCTTCATTTTCGTGTTTAATAACGTCATTTAGTAAAGTTAAATTTTGTTTCAACTTCCTGAATGTTGAAATTTCGAAAAATCGGCTGGTGTCTGCCTAAACCCCACAGTCCTAACGTGCCACCAGTCACCTACCGTAGGTACCCTTCGAAGGTTAAGGATGTTGTACGAGTATATTATTGGATTGGTGAGCGTACTTGATGTTGAGAGTGAACATGTTCTTCATCTACTCATTCACAAAATTTTGATGGTTTGGAAACGGAAGAATCGTAACGCAAACTATAACGTAGAGACAATAGAAAATGGACTCCAGTCGTTGAACCGCACTTACGACGTGCCTGTGGGATGGATTTCTCGTTTGTGTGATCATCTTCTTTTGAGAAGGCAAAAAAGAATGTGAAGATCTCATAAGGATTCGGAATCAGCGAAGGTCTCCCGAGGAGCGGCCGGGAGCGGGCGTTCCCGAGAAGTCGTTGCCCCACCGAATATTACTCGTAATATTTACCTTCGCCCACAACCTGCGGTCGGCAACCTTCTCCTTATCCTTCAGGATGACGACAATCATCTCTGGCCTTCGCACTGAATCGTTTCATCTCTAGAGATGGCCGTTCTATCGTAATAAATTACAATATTGAAATATGCATGAGGATTGCGTATTGAGGGTTCGAGGATTGTATTTTATTTGATCGCCCAATACCAGAATAGGTGGATTCGAAGAACCGACGATAATTCCGTAATCTCAATATATTGGGTGCTATCTCAATATACACCTGTACATTATTGGGTGCTAGCATCTGTTCAGTGCTAGGAATTAGCAGATTTGCAACAGTAAAGTGTACTTAGTTCGTAAAATGTTTTCTTATTTCGAACTACTAAGCTGTGTCTAGGCATCTCCTGTATAGATCGTCCTGAAAACATCCAAAGACAACAGAGAATACGTGCGGTAGATCTTTTACTCAAGGAATGCCGGGCTAATCTCCACCATTCCACTAACATAACAGCGCATGCTCATTCTACAGAAGGAACTGCATTCAAACATTTTTCTCCTAATATTTTGGTAAACCTTATATTTTGGCTAAACCTAATATTTTGGTAAACCAACCTAATATTTTGGCTAAACCTAATACTTCTCCTAATATTTTGGCTAAAGCTCGTTAACACCGAGCGGTCAACGAGCTTTCGACTACTGTTACAGGGGTGCTTAGCTCTATGTGGTCTACCCAAGCAGTTACGAGGAATATCCTATGTAAATGCCTAGTGAAACTAAAGGAACATTTTATATGAATGTTCACAACAAATTTAATCTTTATAATATAATTTATTATTATTTATATTTATTATATTATATTATTACATTTTCATAATAAGTGAATAATGTACTAGTATAAGTGAATATTATATGAGTTCACATTTATTTTAGCGAATTTTCGAAGAAACTAATGTTTTCGGTCCAAATGTTTGGACAAAAAGATGAAGAAACGTGGTTGATGTTTGAGGTTAGTCTGAATGGTTAGTCTACTCTAATCTGATAACGGAGTGAGATATCGCCATTCTGAATTCACCATAGGCTGGAAGATCTATAAGCTGAGGGGGGTTTGGGTTGTTTGTTGGGGGGGGGGATTACCCATAAATTCCCAAAATGAAACATTCTGACAAGTGACCTTTCATTTTAAAGGTGTTTTTTTTAAATGCTGAACACGATAGTGAAATCAGACGTTTTTGGCAGACGTTTTATTGTACAACTTCTGCCTACCACCCAGCTATTTACGAGCGGAATTTCATTTTACTTTGGGTGATTGTAAGACTGAAGCAACTAAATGGAACGTTTTCGGCAAGGATTTCAAGAAGCTAAGATCAAGTTGAGGTAGGTATTCTACGAATCTCTCAAAAGAACTCAACTTGCTTCCACCATGAGATAATCAAAAAGATCTTAGTTACTTTAAACCCGTGGAAATCGATTGTAGTCTTTGCTTTTTTTCGGGAAAAAGAAGGATTTGTTGAAAAGGAATAGGGAAGGGACAAAGAAAGGTGGAACCAAACTGTTGGGCGAAGAAGGGGAATACGAAAAAAGGAAGAAGAAGAAGGAAGAGAAAGGTGGGTGTGAAACAGTTAGAGGAGCAACGGGGACGAGTTCGTCGACCTCGGCCGATGGTGGAGACCGGTCGAAGGAGAGTCTGTAAACAAAATACTGGATCCCTGGTTTCCACAAAATTCTTTTCACCCAACCACTATTTCACGGATATGTTCGATATTATCACGGGTGAACTCATACAAACGAAAAGAAGAGGAAATTGAATAATAATATTATAATCATATTATTAATTGTCCGTCTAGAGAAACTAAGAGCTTATATCAACACTGAGGCTGTTCATTTGCTCGATGCTAACGACCTGCTGAGAAGATTGAGGAGGAGAAAATAATACGAAGATACTCTCGAGCACGCAATAATATGCCTTAATACAGCCAAGCGAGATGCAAGATGCTCAACATCATAGTTACATACCTCGACGGTCCACTATATTATTCACATAATATGTGAATATATTATGGATATAATATATCCATATAAATATACTATATGGATCTAGAATGAACTATATTATAGTTCATTCTAGATCCATATAGTGTGTTTATATGGATATATTATATCCATAATATATGTGGATATAATATATTGACATATTTCTCGTACTAATGAACACATTCTTTATACATTAATTATGTTTATAAAGAAATTTGTTCATTAGTACGAGAAACTGAGTTGAAGATTTGATTTTACTTTTGTATGTATATAACATAATGAAAATGCAATAAAGCTTCTTCATGGCTATGGCTGCATGCTAATCCCAATTGAAGAAGAAAAACTCTGCAAATTCTTGACACAACGGGTCATCATCTCCTTCGTACAGATCACTGATCTGTGTAGATCACACTGATCTGCATACAATATCCGGAATTGGAGAATGGGCCTACAAATTGTTAAAATAGGCGTAACTAGCTCAGTCTATAAATTATTTAAATAAATGATGAGTGAAATAATTATTTCGCGCAATACTCGGCTGTAAAAGAGATCGTCGATGACCACGTTGTGGGCTTGTCACTAGCCACTAGTGAATAATGTTAATGAAAATTATTACCTAATCTATAGATCAAATTATTATTGAATATTATTTATCAATGGATAAATAAATATAAATAATTTTTATTAATAAATAATATAAATTTATTGTTAATTATTGTTAATGTGATAAGAAGGATGGGGATGATGGCGGGGGGGGGGATAATGTGTTTTATTAACGTCTGTCAATCATGAGGGGACTTACCCCACATTAATTGGAATTGTGAGTGGGTGATGAAGAGGAAAACGAGGAGTGGAGCGGGACGTTGGAGAAGGTTGATGACAGGGAGCGAGGGTTGTCCCCCCCCCCCCCTCATCACCGACCGCCGCAACTGCTTAAATTCAAATTGTGGGTGAATGTAAATGTGGAAGTGGGTGAGAGAGAGAGAATTGCGGCAGATGTGGGTGGTTGATGAGGGAGAGGCGGGAGTTGTCTCCCCTCCCCCCTACCTCACCACCCACCGCCGCAAATGCATAAATTCAAATTGTGGGTGAATGTAAATGTGGAAGTGGGTGAGAGAGAGAGAAAAGCGGCAGATGTGGGTGGTTGATGAGAGAGAGGCGGGAGATGTCCCTCAATCATTACGCTCTCTCTCTCTCCGCCCGCCACTACTGCTAAATTTAAATGCGGTGAATGTAAATGTGGAAGTTGGTGAGGGGGAGGAAAGCGGCAGATGTGGGTGAATGATGAGGGGGAGGCGGGAGATGTCCCTCAATCATTACGCTCTCTCTCTCCCCCTCTCCATTATAATTGGAGGAGGGAGGAGAAGGAGGTGCGGCCCCTGTAGCTATTGGCGGAGGGAGGAGGAGGTGGTGCGGCCCCCGACAGACAATGAATAATATTATTGTTCATTGTCTGTCGGGGGCCGCACCACCTCCTCCCGCTACCTGCTCCCCCCCCCCCCCCGCTACAGTGAAGAATAATATTCTCACCGATTAAGGTGGACAACTGAAACTTGTCCAAAACCCCCTTTGGGATCCCAGATTACGGGAAAAATAATACGAAAATCTAATTATTGGCTGGGAGTGGCGTAAACTTAATAATAGGTGTATTTTAAATCATTTACTCAGCTCTCATTTGAATCGGAGAGTTGTGTCTGAAATAAATTATGTATCACCCAAAACGCAAAAAATCGCAAAAGTTCTACGAAACATTAAAACACTAGAAGGATTAATGAAACGAATCCTACAAACAAATCCTTGGGGTAACTGGGGGGTTATATATTTTTTCGTTATTGAATAGGGGCATACATTCAAAAATTGCCAAATTAACTCTACAGGTAGATGGCAATGTATATTTATTCAATAACGAGTGTGGAAACATAATGTCTTACCTGTCTCAGCAATGTCCAATATTAAATAAAAGCAAATTTACGGGTAATCCCCCCGCCCCTCAAATTCCCCCCCCCCACCCTTAGAGTGGTCCCATCTACGAACTATTCATCGCAATCCTATCGAGAGTTATCGTCTGGAATGACACATACAAGTTAAGTTCGGGGATATAAATATGTAAGTATACATACACATATGATTTTTGGTGTCTTTTGGCAGTGAAACACCTAGTAGTAGGTACCTCAAGAAATATTAATACAAAGATGGTAAGCGATTGGATTATAACTTTGGGCCCCAACATTGACTCAATAATTACGAGCATTTATGTTTAAGGTAATTATTAATTTCCAACACTTCCTGGCATTGTTTGCATCTAAAAAAAAAAATATTTGTACGATTTATCATTAGTACCTACTATTTTTTTCTTCGATTACTGGTTGAACTCATTGTCAGCAATACGGGCTTGCCCACCAGCTGACAATTAAGTTGATATTATTTTTATTAAATTTATTTAAAAAAATAAAATTCAGGATGGTATGAACATTTTTCGGAAATTCGAGTTGTAAACATTTTGGACCGGGAAAAATAGCTTCCTTTTCTTCGAAAATTCGCTAAAACGAAAATGGAAATTTAGATTGTGGGCTACATTTTGAGTTCCCGCTCGATTACAGAGCTCCCCGAACTGTGGTAGTGGAAACATAGAGAGATCAAGCTGGTAACTCTAACCAGAACGTTGAGCTCAACATATGGTTAGAAGTAGGTACATGATGGGTATACGATGACTAACTGTAGGTTGCGGCCTGCGGTACCGTAACACAACACGCCATCGATTTTTTTTGTCTACCCCCAGACATGCAGGAAAGCAATTTTTTGTTAACCCTCTCCACGGTTAACGTTCCCAAAGGTCGGAGGGGCAAGGACGACCTAACGGGTTGACCCTGCCCGGAACTCTCTTTTCATACCATGCATTTTTTTGTTCGTTAAACTCGGGTAGAGGGTTAAACAAAAAATCACGAGGGTCGAGAGGTAAACACTGGATACCTTCACCGCATAGGGAAATATTACGGAATCTTTTGTTGCACCGGTTCTCGAGGTTGATGGTAGATACAGGTGAGTTTTTTGCCGGTTAACACACATAGGGTCGAACCGTTGGGTCAATCTGGGGCACCTCTTCACTATAAACAACTTTACATGTGGAAAACTTCAAAACGTCATAAAACACTCTTGAGTTCGTTCAACTAGACGAGTATGTTACTTTTTTTTATTGGCCCCGTCCGGGCGTTTGCCGTTCGTACTGAGGGATGTACAGTTAAGGGCATCGACCGTTTTTCTCGTCGTGAAAGCTGTTTACGCAAAGAGTCAAGTAGGAATGACAAAACGCTTATTATACAGTTTTAGGTCACTTTCTGAAACATTTCCGGGGTACAATACAATTCTCGGGCGGCAGCTCGCGGAGGGAAATTCTAAGGAACACCAAATATGAATCACTTCGAACTACAAAACAACGGTAAAGACACAGACGTACTCTCGGATCTTTCGGCAGTCAACTAGTTTAGGGCTGCCATTCGTCCCGATTTATGAGGACATGTCCCGATTTTCGAGGTGTTCC
This sequence comes from Stenodema calcarata, assembly GCA_963920205.1. Taxonomy (NCBI): domain Eukaryota; kingdom Metazoa; phylum Arthropoda; class Insecta; order Hemiptera; family Miridae; genus Stenodema; species Stenodema calcarata. The sequence continues at coordinate 4,011,081 of OY986055.1, read as the reverse complement.
GGGCGTCCCATCATGATTTTTGGCATGTCCCGATTAATTTTTTGCCGTCCCGGTTTTTGAAGAAGTCGAATCTTCAAACGATGTTGTAAGGCGAAGATGAAAACTGGAAAAAACCTCATATGTACAGTAGGGTGGGGCGAAAAAATATTTCTCAAAAATTGGACACGGCTGAGTCAAAAATGGTTGTCAAACGAGCTGAAAAATGATAGCTGTGAAGTTTCAGATCAAAATTCCATCATCTTGAGGATCCACACCCCATTTGAAAATTTTACCTTCGAAAAACCTTGAAAAATCTCTAGTTGACAAAATTTCCATCGCAGATAACCCACAAAAAATCACATCTTCCTGTGTTGGCAAAACATTACCTTTAAATTTCGCCCACGTTTCTAACCATAGGTATTAATAAGAGCAAACTTGCTTATTTGTCGTACCCATTAATAATCAGTGAGATATAATATAACTCACCATATTATATCTCACTGATTAATAATGGGTACGACAAATAAGCAAGTTTACTCTTCACATGCAACTTGAAACCCTGTGATACATTAGGATTCCAAACGAGATGTGAAAATACTGCACTAGATGATAAGGATAATTCAGTTGTAATTGGTTGATTCCAATTATTAAAATGATCATTTCAAATTGTTGAACTTGGTGAAAGAACAAGTAGCTTAATAAGAATGAATTATTCACAAATTACAACAACAAAAAATCAAATTCCAGAGACTAGATTAGTGTATGTGTGGTGAATCAGAGATTATTATTACCTTGTTACTTACAACAGTTCCTGCTAGCAATCATTTTCCATTCGATAGCTCGTTTGGATTAGCATATGATTGTATAGTAGTATAGTAGGGTTTTCTGTGATTGCCATTATTTCATCAATGTTCTTACTAGAAGTTTAGTGAATTAAAGCCTCATAATTACGAAGGTTTACGTTTTATACAACAGTATGCCTATGTATTTTTCGACGCTATATCCGATTCTGAGGTCAAACAAAATTGCATACCCCTGATTTGTTCGCTAGGGGCGAATTACACTCTCTGGATAAAATAACAACGATTGTATTACGAGGAATTGTAAATAATGCAGCCAGGGGAGGAGTAAGAGAGGGCCACTTGGCCCTATCCTACCCCTGGTGGTTAAATAAAAATCTTAATCAATCAATCAATCTGAGGGGTGGTGAACTGACGAAATGACAAATGGTCGTGATTTGGAAGTGCGGCCACGATATTCCGATGTTTTTCGACGCTGATTCCAAATCTGGGGTGAAAAAAATCCTACGCCCCCAAATTTATTCGGTAGGAGCAAGTGGAAACACAGTGAAGAACATAGCGCTATTCACTTGCCCCGCCTGAAGAGTGCTGATATGCGTCACCTCACATTTCCTCGGAGGTTGATTTTGCCCCTATAGAATAAATTTGGAGTACACGCGACTTTTTTGGCCGTCGGATTCGGATTCAACGTCGAAAAGTACATAAGAGCGCACTATTCTGGTCTCCGGAATTTGATTTTTGACATGAAAATGTCTTTGCTCTGGCCTCCCCCCGTTGTGGGGGAAAGACTTTGTGACATCCTCCTTTTAGCATGAATTTCACGTACAACCAATCCGTAACTAGGTAATTGTAAGTAATTGTAACTCCGTCGAGTCCATCGTTCACCGCTCGTTGGAATCGTCAGATTTTACAGAATAGTTTCATGTTACCCGGACGCACGTACCTTCAGAGGCAGATGTGCTGTACAGGATGAAGTAATGAGGGTAAACAATGTTGTCAGCAACACAACTACAAATTTCAGATTTGTCTTTGTTTTGTCGGACGTACCTATGCAACCGTAAGATAACTAAGCATTAAGATTCAGTCTGCATCTTGTAACAACCCTGGACTGCCTCTTCAGGCGTCAAACTCTCCCCATTACCAATCCAAAGAATAAATCTCGGAATTGCAAGGTTTAGTGATCATGTCATCTACTTTCACAGTCAAGAATATGCTGCGTGCACGGGAACAAGAAGAAGTGGAAAACTGGAAAAATTACACAAAAACTAGCGTGTCAAGGTTCGAGACTCCCACGAGGGTCTCTCCGGAATTTGATTTGTTTTTCTTCTCAATGTTCCTTATCTAATCACTGCATCGTTTTTACAGGAGTTCTCGGGATCCTTCTCCGGAAATGCCCCCCAATCACCTCGCACACTCCTACAAACGAGGGACTGGCCCCAATGGGAATCAACATCAGTTACTGATCTAAATGACCCTCCGAGGCCGGTCGACCGGACCCATGGAGTTCCCGAACAGGGGCAGCCGCCGACGGACGGGCTCCTGAACTTCTGACCTTTGAAGCGGCGAACGCTCTGTTACTGTTACCATTATGTGAGTACCGCTAGCTCTGGAGATACCTCAGGGATAAACGGCCGTTTTCAAAAGGAAATCGCTCGCCGTTCGGCCGACGAGGAAAGAAAAATACTCTGGCTGCCGTTTTCGATTACAGGCGTAATCCAAAGCCCGTTACCAAGTACTCATTTACTGAATGCTAATCACTGCGTTATTTTCGATTTACCTTGAACAAGAACGCCACTCACGGATTTTCATCTATCACTAAGCCCTGGATTTTAGGGATTGGTATCGATTAATCGCAATAATCGATTGATTCCCCAAATAATCTGCGTATTTTTAATCGACGTTTGCTATGTTAATCTGGTAATCGATGCTTTAGTCAAGATTATTTAATTTTTTTTCTTCTTCCCTTTTTCTTACGTGAGAGTTGGGGACTTAATATTTCATTGATGTATTCACAAATGATTGACTTTTCCACAATCGATTCTATATTGATGCCACACTTGCCACACTTGTATCACCCGTCCTCCCACACTCAAAACATATAAATACAACCTTTGTTCGTTTGTTGTTGACTTCATATCGAATCGAGGTGTTTATTTAAATTCGAATGGACCTTCAAGAAGAGCAATTGTCAACTCAAATACTTCGTAAAACTCGAAAAAATTAGACTTTATATCGACTCGAGGTGTTCATTTGAGTTCGAATGGACCTTCAAGAAGAGCAGTTGTCAACTCAAATACTTCGTAAAACTCGAAAAAATTAGACTTTATGTCGACTCGAGGTGTTCATTTGAGTTCGAATGGACCTTCAAGAAGAGCAATTGTCAACTCAAATACTTCGTAAAACTCGAAAAAAGTAGACTTCATATCGACTCGAGGTGTTCATTTGAGTTCGAATGGACCTTCAAAAAGAGCAATTGTCAACTCAAATACTTCGTAAAACTCGAAAAAATTAGAGTTCATATCGACTTGAGGTGTTCATTTGAGTTCGAATGGACCTTCAAGAAGAGCAATTGTCAACTCAAATACTTCGTAAAACTCGAAAAAATTAGACTTCATATCGACTTGAGGTGTTCATTTGAGTTCGAATGGACCTTCAAGAAGAGCAATTGTCAACTCAAATACTTCGTAAAACTCGAAAAAAGTAGACTTCATATCGACTCGAGGTGTTCATTTGAGTTCGAATGGACCTTCAAGAAGAGCAATTGTCAACTCAAATACTTCGTAAAACTCGAAAAAATTAGACTTCATATCGACTTGAGGTGTTCATTTGAGTTCGAATGGACCTTCAAGAAGAGCAATTGACAACTCAAATACTTCGTAAAACTCGAAAAAATTAGACTTCATATCGACTTGAGGTGTTCATTTGAGTTCGAATGGACCTTCAACAAGAGCAATTGTCAACTCAAATACTTCGTAAAACTCGAAAAAAGTAGACTTCATATCGACTCGAGGTGTTCATTTGAGTTCGAATGGACCTTCAAGAAGAGCAATTGTCAACTCAAATACTTCGTAAAACTCGAAAAAATTAGACTTCATATCGACTTGAGGTGTTCATTTGAGTTCGAATGGACCTTCAAGAAGAGCAATTGTCAACTCAAATACTTCGTAAAACTCGAAAAAAGTAGACTTCATATCGACTCGAGGTGTTCATTTGAGTTCGAATGGACCTTCAAGAAGAGCAATTGTCAACTCAAATACTTCGTAAAACTCGAAAAAAGTAGACTTCATATCGACTGGAGGTGTTCATTTGAGTTAGAATGGACCTTCAAGAAGAGCAATTGTCAACTCAAATACTTCGTAAAACTCGAAAAAAGTAGACTTCATATCGACTCGAGGTGTTCATTTGAGTTCGAATGGACCTTCAAGAAGAGCAATTGACAACTCAAATACTTCGTAAAACTCGAAAAAATTAGACTTCATATCGACTCGAGGTGTTCATTTGAGTTCGAATGGACCTTCAAGAAGAGCAATTGTCAACTCAAATACTTCGTAAAACTCGAAAAAATTAGACTTCATATCGACTCGAGGTGTTCATTTGAGTTCGAATGGACCTTCAAGAAGAGCAATTGACAACTCAAATACTTCGTAAAACTCGAAAAAATTAGACTTCATATCGACTCGAGGTGATCATTTGAGTTCGAATGGACCTTCAAGAAGAGCAATTGACAACTCAAATACTTCGTAAAACTCGAAAAAATTAGACTTCATATCGACTGGAGGTGTTCATTTGAGTTCGAATGGACCTTCAAGAAGAGCAATTGACAACTCAAATACTTCGTAAAACTCGAAAAAATTAGACTTCATATCGACTCGAGGTGTTCATTTGAGTTCGAATGCACCTTCAAGAAGAGCAATTGACAACTCAAATACTTCGTAAAACTCGAAAAAATTAGACTTCATATCGACTCGAGGTGTTCATTTGAGTTCGAATGGACCTTCAAGGAGAGCAATTGACAACTCAAATACATCGTAAAACTCGAAAAAATTAGACTTCATATCGACTCGAGGTGTTCATTTGAGTTCGAATGGACCTTCAAGAAGATCGATTGTCAACTCAAATACTTCGTGACACTCGAAAAAATTAGACTTCATATCGACTCGAGGTGTTCATTTGAGTTCGAATGGACCTTCAAGAAGAGCGATTGTCAACTCAAATACTTCGTGACACTCGAAAAAATTAGACTTCATATCGACTCGAGGTGTTCATTTGAGTTCGAATGGACCTTCAAGGAGAGCAATTGACAACTCAAATACTTCGTGACACTCGAAAAAATTAGACTTCATATCGACTCGAGGTGTTCATTTGAGTTCGAATGGACCTTCAAGAAGAGCGATTGTCAACTCAAATACTTCGTGACACTCGAAAAAATTAGACTTCATATCGACTCGAGGTGTTCATTTGAGTTCGAATGGACCTTCAAGAAGAGCAATTGACAACTCAAATACTTCGTAAAACTCGAAAAAATTAGACTTCATATCGACTGGAGGTGTTCATTTGAGTTCGAATGGACCTTCAAGGAGAGCGATTGTCAACTCAAATACTTCGTAAAACTCGAAAAAATTAGACTTCATATCGACTCGAGGTGTTTATTTGATTCGAATGGACGTTCAGGAAGAGCAACGTTTCATCTATCATTTAGTGATGTAGACAGAAAGGTTGTCTGCAAAAAGAAGATAATAAACCCTTTGTCAAGAACTTGCACTGTTTTGGTCCTATAGAACGTGATTAGGACCCCTCGCCAATAATAAATTACCAAACGCAATAATTAAACCTGGCTGTTACGTCTATTCCTCAAGATGAACTATCCACATTACAGGCATCATATTAATTATTCTGATAACTGGTATAGGGCAGGCAATGGGCTTCACTTATAATCATGTTCCATGAAAATCAGACTCCGTCAGCTACATTATTGTCCTATTTCATAACTGTGACTCAAATTTGTCAATCAAGTTAACTTTATTAGTTTTAAACGAATCTTTTAAAAAATATGCCACTTAAATATTGATGGAATCAGTTTTTCAAGAGATTTGACCGTTCCTTGACTAAAATCTATCTCCCACACTTTAGCGAGCGTTTCCTCCGTATGGGTAACTCCTTAAAAATCCGCCTCCCCCGTCATCGTTATTTCATTCTACCAGGTATCATTGTATGGTAATTCTCACTGGTAATCTGCGGCTCATTTTCGTCATTTTTTCCTCCCACGTTACACTGAAAGGTCAGTGACAAGCGTGATGCAGTTTGACAGGTTCGACGACCTTAACGACTCGACTTCATCATCAAGGGTATTAGACAGTTCATCGACTCGTACTGACGTCTTCCAGTTTTGATTTCTCACTTCCTTCTCGCATGAATCAGAGATGCTTTACGTTATTCCTCTGCGTTGATCACACTAAAAGCCTAACTGTGCTGTTCCTCAATTATGACTACTGAATATAATAATTGTAAAGTTATTCTCTCTGTATGGAAATTCATGGGAGGATATAACATTCAATCAACACGTCGCACAGGTTGCAAAAGTAAAAAAATTGTTATTAATTATATTATAATAATTATTATTATTTTCAAATTTTAACTCCCACAGGGAAGTTAATTAGAGTGTTTGGGAGTAGGGGCTCATTGTCTGCGGCATATGCCGGTACGGGTTTAAAAGGCATAGGAGGGCCTCAATGATATTGATCTCTGTGTCTATTTATGAAAGTCCAAACATTGTCTAGACACTATTGATAATGTGTACCTGTGTACTAAGTATGTTGACATGTGAGGTAAGTCCTGCCCGTCAGTAACCACTCTACGCCACACGTCTTTTTTTTAACTGCTTATGTCGACTGCTTCTACGAGTATCATTTCATTTTATAATTGTTTAGGCGAACCCACCCCAACTTTCCCAACCAATATGTTAGGTACTTAGGACATACATTTTTTTTGTTTTTTCAGTGTCTGGAATATCCAACAATTATTGCTGTAGGCAGTAGGCGGCCGAGAACTAGAGTGACTGAGGGAGTCGTCCAGCATGAGACAAACACATTGCACATTTCGATACGCGCTCTACCGAGGTCCACGCTCTACGGTCAGCAGAACTGTGATCTACTGAGCTGTACCGTGATCTACATGGCTTAAACTGATGATTTGAACAACGGAATCCGTTTGTTGTTATAGCGTCATTAATTAAGGTTTGTTTATGGAGATCATGACCCCTCATATCGCTGTGTTCGACGTATTGTTGACTATTACTAGAGATTACACGTTCAAGGGGCCATTCCAGACAGTGGAATGATCAAATTTAAAAAAAAAAAACCAGAACAGTGATCTTGACTAGTGGTTCTCAACCTTTCCACTACTGAGGACCACTTCGTACCCCTCAAAATCCGAGGTGGACCACATACGATAGAATTAATATTTCCACATCAGTTACATAGATAGGACATAGGTAGGTCTAGGTCGTTTTTAAATTATTATGAGAATATTGTTTTTTTGCAGATCCCTTCAAAAGTATGAAAACTATTAGTTAAAATTAAATTTATTTCTTCTTATATTTATTAAGAAAATATTTAAACTTACTCTGTACATTTGTATTTGGTACTATTTGCTCATATTGTAATATGATGGTAAATTCAAATCTTTAGGCCAACTCGTAAAGCAAAGGTGGCCGAAACTAAACGAAGATAGCCGAACTATAACTATCTGTACGAATCTGTCTACAAACGAGTGTGGTCAACATGATACTGCAAACACACACTTCAAGATGAGTTCAATTCAATTTATTCTAGAAAACAGTACTCAATACATACCTATAACATACATTTTTTACAGTCCAAGTGCAAAATGATAGTTCCAAAATTAAGGTGGATTTCTAAGATTTCGGTTCCCTGCTTTTTAGTAGTACATTTAATGCATCGGAAACGCTTACTTTAATTTTATTTCAGTACAGGGGCCTAGTTGGAGAACGCTTATGGGCATTAGTTGCTATTCTTAAAACTGAATTCATTGCTATGTTTACTTTATTAAAGGTAGATGCATAAGTACCGTGAAATTCATAAGTATGCATAAAATTCATTAGATTTTTGCTTCGCGGACCACATGAAAATTGCTCACGGATCACAGGTGGTCCGTGGACCACTCGTTGAGAATCACTGATATAGACAGTAGGATGATCAAATAAAAAATCCATAGTCATGCTGCATGGCTATAAGAGCGAATTTTCGAAGAAATACCTGGATTCCATTTTACTGGTATTAACCCAAATTTTGCCTCCTTTTTTGCCGTGTAACACCTCAGTTTATAGAATTTTCAACGCTGAACACGATGGTGAATTCAGAATGGAGATATTTCATTCCTTCATCAGATTAGGGTGGCCTCTACGAACTTAGCCTTTCGATTGCCAGGACGGATTTTTTGTGCAAATTTTAATTATGTACATATCTCAATCCTTATCTTTAATTACAGTTATCGTCTGGAATGAAACATACATAAGTATATAATATACCTATATTATGTAAATACATGTATGCTTTTTCGTGTATGTTGGCATTGAATTGGTCTGGAACGGACTTCGGTATCGGAAATTCGAGATTTAAAAATTGTGAACCAAAATTCGCGAAAAAATAAAATTTAAAAAAAATCAGAACGGTGGTCTTGACAGTAGGATGATCTACAGCATTTTCTGTAGAATTCTACACCGAATCAATTACACACATTAATTTTTCTGTGTTGTACTTATGGTGGTGTTACAACCGAAACCTGTCTACAGCGAATGATTTATTTTTGTATAAATAGCCGTTTTAATCTTTGAAACTCGTCTTATATTTCTCAACAATATTATTGTTGTCTACTTGTCTTATAGTGAAAACATCAAAGTGTCGAATAGGTAGTTTTGTTACGCCTAGACCAAGGTGTATCTATTCGTACTAGTAGCTGATCCTGGATAAGCCGACGGCGTTGAGAGGGAGAACAGTCCGCTCAACCTACCGCAGGGACCGACCTCGTTCTCAGGTCGTTCACCTTCACGGGAACCACTTCCCTTTCCGAACCTCAGTCGCTCCAAGAACTCTTTACCACTTACGCCCAGTACTTCATTTCCAACTTCTGCCGCCATTTACCACTTCAATCACGAACCTGATGTTCGGCCAACTACTGATATTTGATTGACGGTTGTCGGCCGCACGGGATCTCTTCAGGACAACTAGAAGTGTTTGAGCTGTAGATAATAAACAAAAATTGATTGGCAGAAGAATCAATCAATTTTGTCCCCCAACTGGAGATGAGGGATCCTGCCGTCCTAAGCAAGAAAGGCGTATCTCAAATATTTGAAATGTTGGGTAGAAGCATATATAGTTATTCACCTTTCGCACTTAGTTAGTAACTTTTTTTCAACGGTAGTTAAGTATACTAATTAAGGCATTTGGGGACTTGTCTTGCTTTCGAAAGAACATTCGGGAATTTAACCGAAAAAATTGATATATCAAGGGCGTAGGGTACCTATCTGAAGTTTGAAACATTTAAAAACGTAACTTTCGCGAAAATTTTCAGTTCATGTTTGAACAAGTTTATGACGCTTTGCCCAATTAGCGTTGAGCTGAAATTACGAAATTTGGTTTACAACTTCGGACCACAACCACGACCGCAGGTGAAAGTGTTAGGGGTGTTCGACTTTATTCGATATCGGATTCAGCGTCAAAAATACATAAAATCCATGGTCAATCTTTCGGATCTTGAATTTTCCTTTTTTCGTGGGGCAGTGTTAATGTTAAATGTTTAATGTTAAATTAATGACACATTTCATTTCCTTCGCAGGAGGGGAATGAAGAGAAAAGAAGAGTGAAGAAGCAGTTTCTATGCAGCCCTTACATGCCTCATCATGACCAGAGATGGGCGTATTCATATTCATAAATAAGAATACGAATAAAATTATAAATCAGAAACTATGAATATGAATGCGAATACAGATGTGAATATGAATACGAATAAAGCCGTAATTAAGCCGTAATCTTTTTGTGAATTTTCCCAGAAATTCACATTATTGTTGTGAATTTTACTTAAATTTACTGTATTTTTTGTGGATTTCACTCATTTTTTTCTATTTCACCCAGATTTTTACTTAAATTCAAGTTTTCCCACAAAAACCCAAATTTTTTGTGTGAATATTCCCGCAATTCATTTTGTTTTGTGAATTTTATAAAAGCGTTTGCCATTTATGGATGAATTGCACTAAACTTTCTCGTTTTTATGTAAAACGTTAGTAGAATTTATGTAAAAACAACTTGAATATCAATAAAAGTCATTTTCGTTGAGAGTCATTGATAGCGAAATCATATTGGGGTCATTAGGTGGGAATAATATTTTTATTCTTATTTAATATTTGGTCCCAACGAAACATTAATAAATGATTGTGAGCTCGCCGAGGGCTCCGGATGCATTTCGGTCTCATAATATGCAATCGAAAGCTTGCGTTTAACATATTATGTCAAGTTAAACGCAAGCTTTCGACTGCAGGGCAGTTAATACCCATTTACATAAAGAAAAGCAAACATGGCAGCGATCGAAATTATAGATATGTACATAGGTATTATAGATAAATTATTATAGATAAATATGTACAACGATATTGAGTCCGGAAAACGCACTCTAGGCAAAACACAGGGTGGAAAGAGTCTCTTGGAGGCAGGTTCCACGTCGGGTGCAAAACGATTTGCAAGGGCCTTGAGTCGATTTACAAGGGGGCATTTCGTTGGTAATTTGTGCTCCATCGATCTATCAGTATCATCAGTATCACAACCTTCACTGAATGTTCAATGTGACTTGTTTTGTATTTTTTCTTGGTTCTAATGTCATATTGACGTTGGTACATTTATACTCTTCGTGATTTGTCAAGTTTCCCCGCCATAATGATAGTTGCTTATTATTACAATGAATTTTAGATACTGCACCGTTTAACTTGTCTCTTTCTGTTCTATCTTTCAAAGTTGAAGAGGAGTATTTTATAATAATACAGTAGTCGTCAGTACTCGTGGATGTAGAAAGATGCGTTGGAATATTCATCACAGGACCACATGATTTACGAGGGATAGGTCCGAGTTGATGGGCAGGTGGGTACTGCCTTGCGGTATTTGGAGGCCGCAAGCTACACTTGAACCTTTTGATACGGGCGCAATCTGTTGCTCCTACCCGATCTATGTCCCACTACCTAATCAATCTCCGGAACCCCTAACGTCGTAAAAGGCCCTTTACGAACCACTAGACCGTAATACGAGTCGACGAAGGTAAATGAACATCTGTCGAACGGGTCTGAGCGGAAGGCGATCGGGGAAACACGGGATTCCGTATGAAGGATGAGATGGAGATGTAGTGATGATGTATTTCCAACCTGACTCAAGTACACTTGAATAACGGCAATGGATCACCAGTTTACCTACAAGACCTATCGTCCATCACTATACTTTGTCAATATTCCTTATTATAACCAAATGATAAGTTGAAACAATATTTTATGCATCCATCATGAATAGTTCATTCGCCACATCAACTGTAATGTTCAAATTTGAAGAATACAATTCCGTTTCACAACCCACCTACTGTATCCACCCTAGATTTTAATATACATGTGTGGGTATTTATAGTATATGAATTTAAAAATAATATGTTTAAACATATTATGTTTCATGCGAAATTCTCCTAAGATGTTTGTATGTACCTATGCATAACCAACAATAATTGTTGAATAATAATTCAATTATTGAATGATTCAAGATCACAAATGTGGGTTATTGTGTATGTCAAGTACCCGAAAACAGTAAATGTTTTGGTGATTCCTCAGAAGACGACCTAAAGGATGTGATTATGAAACTTTGTTTGATTCATTATATACATCGGGTTTCTTCCTAGAAACTACCAATGAACTTGTGAGTACAAGGTACCTAGGCACTTTATCAAAAAATCGTCAAACTCAATTTTGGGCCAATTGCAAAATTGGACTTTTCAAGCAGGATCTACCATAGAATGTCGTATAGGTATTTTTATAGTTTTTCAGACAAGTTTTGATAGTCGGTCAAATTCTACCCTGAGATATGAACTGACTCAAAACACCTCTTCATGTACAAACCTAAACAAGCATTCCGTCGTGTGTTCGTTCTATTCCGGTCTGGCCCTTTCACTTTTGTCACTTTCCATTCAGGGAAACCCTAATGAGGGACGAATAAACTTTTTGTGGGGCAAATCCAAATAGGTAACGAGGGGTATGTGCCACAAGGCAGGCAACGACCTAAGAATTTCTCACTCACTGCAGGTCGAGCAGGGTAATGACTTTTGGGTAATAACGACGCGACGTTGAAATGGCGATTCAGCTGTGCACCTCATTCATGTGCGGAAAGCACTAAAACGATAAGCCCGTCATAATCATGAGCTTAGTCGGCCTCAGGTAAACAGATGTAAAATTATACTTCCAATATGACCACAAGGTGGTCTTTGGGTGTAACGGTAGAAATTTTCACTTACAACTTACAAGAATTGAAAAAAAAGGAGTCTGCCAATAGGGTGGGCAGTATAATAACTCTATCGCACATCATCATAACGCGCGTATACAATTTATGACGTAGCTACAATAACGAAGTATAACCCGAAATCATGTTTTGAGTTATTGAGCTTCAAACTTTTCACAGCTTCAAAAAGACTTAGTTTAGAAGGCACTGAGAAGTTTAGTTAACAGGGATTTCTGCTTTGGAGTGTTCCAGAGAACTTTTTTGCACTCAAATAAATAAGGAATATTGTAGTGAATAATAGAAGTATTATTTATTTGGTTCATTTTGGAAGTTTAAATACGAGTAGCCAATGAATAAACTTGATATTTCAATACATTCTTATCAATTGAAACTCACAGTAGGGAACAATAAAAAATACAGGAACAGAGGAACTTTTTCTAGGAATCGCCTAAAACTGTTCATGCAAATCTCCTTCCCAGTTGATTTTGTTAGAAAGCTAGGAATTGACATTTTTGGAAGATATATTTTAATACCAACTAGATGTTACGAAAGCGCTTCAAGGCGACCTGTCTTCCTGTTTCTTATTTTTGGCTCAACAGTTCTTAGTTCTGGCTTCCTGATTCTTTTGACGATAATATTCTGGCGAAAGCCCTTAACAGAATCCCAAGATTCTCTGATTCCCTCCAGTAAGTTTGTTTAAAAATACCAGAAAAGCAGAAAAGCCCCTGTTGAGCAAAAAATGAGAAACAAGAAGACAGGTCGCCGTAAAGCGCTTTAATATTATGTATTTATACATTTTTTGCTCTTGTATTTTAACATTTTCCCAGCATTTCTCCCAAGAACACTCTGTTATGTAGGTAAGGTAAAATTTTTCTGGTTCTTTACCCGTAATAACTGAAACATACAGTCCCATGCAGTCCCCCATGCAGCATCTTCTTCTTTCTTTCTTTCCTCTTCCACGATTCTTCCTTAATAAGTTTTCCCTTCAACTACACATTCTAACTCAAAACACCTAGAAATAAATATGAAAATAAGTTTTCCCTTCAACTACACATTCTAACTCAAAACACCTAGAAATAAATATGAAAATCGAGATTATAAAACCCTGATTATAACAAACATTGCACATGACATAGAGTTTTATAGGAGAAAGAATAGCGAGCAGGGAAACAGTCATAAGAAGACAAATCGAGATGTCGCGCTGAATATTAAATATCGCGCTGAATGTTACATATTGTATTTTGAGTGATTATAATCATATTATTATCCGCAAAAAAGAGGTATCATACCATACCTTCTTATTGCAACTACGACCTCAATAATTATTAATAATAATATTGTAACCATAATGAATACGAATTTCTCCGATGTACCATGAATATGGAAGGGCTTATGTGGATATACGCACGTAGAACTTTTAGTGGTGCTTGTGTATTTTATTATTCCCTAGCTAGATTACCCGGGCGTTGCCCCGGTCGAGGTGCGTTAATAACTCAGTGTATTGATGAATAACATTGACAACTGATAAATCAAATAATGCGCTCTTTCCGTCGCGAAGGAAAGGCACGATCTCGTCGAAATAGGACGTTTCGGACACTCTTTTATAAGTAGTCCATAAGTAGTCTACCCTGGAACTCGCTCATCACAATGGAACAACTCCCGTCAAAATCGGTTCAGCGGTTTGGCCGTCTGCAGAGGACATTAGTTTTTATAGATATAGATAATAATATTATATTATCTATATCTATAAAAATATTATCTAATATATCGTCCCCTTCATGCCAAAACCATGAATGTGCCAAAAATCGAAATTTGAGTTCGGCATCAATATGGTATGGTGGTTTTGTGGTTAATGGTTATAAGATACGTTATAAGATGGGATAAGTAACCTAACAATGGAAAATCTTGAAAAAATGTTGATCATATTATGCAGTAGGTCGTAGTGATTTTGTTGTATACAGGTTGTACACAGTTAGTAATTAGTAAGTAGTAACACAGTAAGTAGTTTCTTGTAATCTTAAATTGTATACTTAGTTAATATCTTATATTTCCAAAAATAAAATATTAAAAATTGACTTGCGTTGATGTATTTATCCTGTAGCATTATAAAACTCCCTTTTCCGGCGTAAAAAGAAAAAGATTATAATAATGAAAAAGAATATGGTCACCTAAAAAAGAATATATTGGTGCAAAAAGAATATATTGAAGAATATTTCGGCCTTAAAAACCACATAAAAGAATGCATAAACGGGCTCAAATTTTCGCATATAAATCTCGTTATAACTAAGTTATAATATCGGCGGTGAAGTGGTGAATCCACGCATCTCCTCATTTAAAGATTGAAGAAACGAGTTTCATCACTTCACCGTCGATATGTGAATTTCAAGAATAATTAAAATATCGCTGAAACAATTTACCTATATCTGTATACCTACATGAAGTCATATTCATACTATTCGTGTTCATCACAACATACTCGTACAAATAGATCGGTAAATAGGGATACAAAAACAGTGGTTTAGAGGATTTTAAATTTGAACATGCGCTGTCGCTAATATTGTTCCGATTGGAATGATAGTGATAATTTGAATACCGCTTTATACCAACTCACAGAATTCATGGAAATGTCTTTAGAATCGATCGAATAATTTTGGAGTTTGGATTTTGTAAAATTTTGACCGCGTACGAATTCGGAACCAAATCAGTTTCGCGAGCTGTGAAATTCAAACCCCAAGTAACATTTTGATTTTGAATATTTTCCTTGAAGTATTGCTTGGATGCAAAGTCGGTGACGAGAGCACCTCATATTTTCTCACTCATACCCAATTTTCAAGTGAAAGTCTGTGGAACTCAGTTGAAACTATTGTTGACACTTTTGTTACGTCGAAAAATGAACCACAGTGGCCTGGTAATATGTAGGTTCTACTTATTCTTACATTATTATTCTACTTATTCTTATTCTTTGTATCCTGTTAGATACAAATGGCTCTCAATCTTTTGATTGTACGTATTACAAGGGAGCTTCCTCAAAGCGTATCAGAGGCAACAGGCGAGGTCTATAACGATCACCTGTTGCACCGGGTTTCGTTGATAATATGTACTTAGACAAACGTCCTTTATACGTAAACACGTTCTCGCTACATATAATCAGTCTAACGGTTCTCCAACCAGATGTTCAATCTGGAAGAAACAACGGCCGTTTCTTGTTGAGTATTTTCTCAAAACGGTCCAGAGAGGCCCAGTAACTTGTATTCATTTATGTTCATTTCAATCAAACTAAATATAAGTACATCGAGTTTTCGTGTATTTAACTGATTCTATTCAAAAGTTCAATTCAATTTTTTATAATAAATACAACTAGGTACATCACTCACAACAAATACTCTTTCGAATTTCAACATGGGTTCAATGAATTTTTAAAAATGGGATGGAGGAAGACAAAAAAGTCCACAGTCTTGCAGCATGGGTATAAGAGCGAATTTTCGAAGTACTGAAGACGATGGTGAAGTCAGATTGGCAATATACCCCCTTAAAACACCCCAAAAACCCCCTTCAGCATATTCTTCAACGATGAATACGATGGAGAGTGAACCTTTGGCTGTATAACTCCATGTTAATGCCAATAAACTATCAAACAAAATAATGGAGACAATTTTTGCACAGTCGGTACTACAGGTCGGATATAAATATTCACTATTGGTTCTTTTACAAACCAGTACACTTGTGCGTTCCTCTGAGAACGCAGCGAAATCGGAATTTTGATCGGTATATCGCCTTTGGAAGCCACAATCCGGCAGTATATGAGTCACCTCACTCGATTAAAACTTAAGGATGGGAAATCAGGGCATCATGGGCATATATTTTTAAATTAAATAAAATTAAAATATTTGTGAAACGTCATGTTAAACTCAAACAGTACCTAGACGTAAAACATTAAAGACTGAAGATCAATTATATTGTGTGTATAAGTTTATTATCAATCAAGTTTTTATTTTATACGAGGCCTAAATAGGCCTAAAAATCAAATGATTTTTATTCTTATCTATAGACTGTAATAATAATATTATTATTTATAAGACTAATACTGATATTTCAGCATTACAAACTTGTTTGGTGTAAGTTCTGTGAAGATTAAATTGTCACTGTATGTCTAAGTTTATCATTATTCAAGTTACAAGTCTGTATTTTATACTAGGCATATTTTAGTTTTATTTATATCTATGGACTGTTGTTATTCAAAACACTAATATTGTGTTTAGTTGCAAGTTTTATGAAGGTTAACATTTTATTGTATGTATAAGTCTGTATTTTATCAACCAAGTAACAAGTCTGTATTTTAGTTTTAGTTTTATCTAGACTAGATCTTCTTATCTAGACTATATTAATATTATTCACAACACTGATGATAATATTTCATCATTACAAACTTGTTTAGTTGTAAGTTTTATGAAAGTTGAAATGTTGATCTTAATACCAATGATGTTGAGGGATGTCGAGGGTCGGTCAAATGAAAATTGATTTATGTGCCAACGTTTCGAAGAATATATCAATGTTAATACCAATGTTAATACCAATGTCCAAAAGTATTTTAGTTTCATTATTTTGTAATAAAATACTTTTTTCCATATTAATTTGTACTATTTTATGTCTTTTAATTTGTACACTGCGACCGCAATGGCCACAATGGTTTGTAAAGTTTATTGTTGTTTGTGGGTAGCCATCTTATTATCATTATTGTAGGGTTGAGGGTTGAAGTAGTTTTGGCTCACTTCTGGTTCTGGCTCACCCTACAATAGTAAAGTTGATTGAATTTGAAACATTTCTTATTCAAGTTTTTTTTTTTTTTTTAGAGTATTACAATTTCACTGTGAATTGGTAGAACTTTTAGACGTTTTTTGAATTGAATTACTTTGTAGGTACTCATGTAAAACTAGCTATGTTTTGTTAATACAAGTTAATAAATACTGAATTGAGTGTGAGTGCAGTGTAGTATAATAATTAGGAGATTTTTTAAATAGTAGAGAAATTGATTTATTAAAATAAAAAATAGTTGGGAAATCTATGTTAAGCAGTTGGGAAATTTGAGGAATTTTACTAATCAACGCCACTGATATGGGTAGGTACGCACCATCAATCCTATACTTATAAGTACATTAATGTTCAGCTTGACTGCGGTCAGAATCAGAACAATGAAACATACAATCGAAGAAGAAGAACCGTACCGGAATTTCTTCACCCTTCGGAACCGGAACCATGGATATTTGTTAGTAAAAATTCGTGGTTCCGACAGTGGGAAAGGTCTTCAAACCATAGAGGTTGTAATGGTTGGAACAGTGGAACTGTTCTTCGGAACCGTTTCAGTAATAAAACTAAAGTTGTTCGAACAGTTCCGT
Source organism: Stenodema calcarata (assembly GCA_963920205.1). Taxonomy (NCBI): domain Eukaryota; kingdom Metazoa; phylum Arthropoda; class Insecta; order Hemiptera; family Miridae; genus Stenodema; species Stenodema calcarata. The sequence continues at coordinate 3,993,375 of OY986055.1, read as the reverse complement.
ATTTCTTTTTTGGAACGACCCATCGAAGTCTAAAGTTATACCTACTCGATGGGTGAGTGAAGAAGTAATTCAAGTACACGCACCCTCCGCTTGCAGCGCTACCTCCCTGCCACGCCGTCCGTTCCCCTTCCCAACTCGTCGACAAATCCGAGTGGTGGGAAAGAAACCGTGGAGGAAGGGAAGACTCAGATGGTTGGACCTGCCATCCAGGACTTTCGGGTCTACGGGAGACAGGAACACAGGAATCAACCAGAGGGCGGTAGTGAGTGGGGATAAGGTTTAAGGTCGTGTGGTCGTTGACCCTCGTCCTTCGGTCACGGCCGCCGCCAAGCTCCTCCCCGACCTTCCTAATTCCACTACTCGTACACCAACTGGTGTTTTCACCGCCCATAATAATATTTCGTCATATATGTCATATATTTCATCATGTATTCATTCGATCGGTGTTCGACTTATAAATATGTACATAACACACACCATCCGAATTTACCTATTCCCTCATTGTTGATGTATCCAACTGGCTAGACTCGTGAAGTTTGAATTTTCGCGCCATCTAAAAATCTACCTTCTTATGTTTTGATGGTAACCAACTGAACCAAAAAAAAAAAAAAAAATTGTTTCTGCTGATGGGGGTATCGAATAATCGATTCATTTTGCAAATAATTGGTATACATATTTTTAAACGATGTTTGCTATGTTTGATTAATCTGGTAATCGATGCCTTGATGACAATTATTCAATTTTTTGACATGGATATGTCTTATCACTGGGGGGTCATGCCCAAATTTTGCTACGCGGAAAAAACTAGAACAGGCGTATTAAAATAGAATCATCTGAGTGGCTGCTAAAGCTAATTTCTATGCTATTCACTCTATGAAACTGTAACTTACGGTGCGTAGCTTCCTTAGGACTTACACTTCAAGCAGAATTGGCCCAGGTTCAACTGGTATCGTTATTTGGTTTTACTTGAGAAAAAAACCCATATTTTACAGGGAGGAAATGAGACATACCTAAGTACATACTTATGCATGTATCTGCATTTAGTGTCCATATTCATGTGCTCTAGTGTTCTAGTTGGATGTTCATACGAACGGCATTGAGGGGAGTCTAGTTGTCGAATCCGATGGAGTTATTCTTCACAAATTTACGTACTTATTCTATTCACAAATGTTTGACTATTCTACAATCGATTCTACTTGGTGTCTCAACTTAAACCCGAAGGACTTCGGGGGTCAATTCATCAATGCATTAAAACGTTATTTTACTCAGTCGCGTATTTATTTTGAGTACCTACACCATAAGAAAGTTGAGATTTCAATCAAGTTTTTCTCATAGACGACCCACCGGTATAAAAATTACTAAAAGAGAGACGACCGATAAAAAAAAAAAACATCCAATTTTCGGAAAACCTCAAAATTTGCACTTTGGTCTCGGTGAATAGGTACCCATTAAACCCGCTCGAAAAATGTTGATCGTGTGACAGCAAGATTTAACGCTCTTTCCAACGGTGTAATTACATTTGAATTTATTCGACGGATCAAGGAAGTTATAGTGATGTTGAGGGATGTCGAGGATCGGTCAAATGAAAATTGATTTATGTGCCAACGTTTCGAAGAATATATTTCTTCATCTTCAGGGCCTAAAAACAGTTTCGTAATATTACTATTAATTAATTACAGTTGTATCGTGAGAAAATTGACAAAATTTTGTTATAGTTATTTAGTTATAGGTAGGTAGTTATGCAAATTTTGTTATAGTTATTATAAACATTAGGTTAGACAAATTATACCTATTTTGTTGACAACCAATGTTGCTGGACAAATTTGCTGGACCAATGTTTTAAAATAACTATAACAAAATTTGCATAACTACCTATAACTAAATAACTATAACAAAATTTTGTCAATTTTCTCACGGTACAACTGTAATAATTACATACTTATTAATAATTATTAATTAATAGTAATATTATGAAATTGTTTTTAGGCCCTGAAGATGAAGAAATATATTCTTCGAAACATTGGCACATAAATCAATTTTCATTTGACCGACCCTCGACATCCCTCAACATCATTCTTACTGACGGTCAAACTAAATCACACACACTCATTATGGAAGGTATAGTCATTTTTAAGTGGAAAAAGTGGAATTTAGAGTGGATTAAAATAAAACGTCTAATTAGTTGTAGAATTGAAACCTGAAGTCTTTCGGATTTAAGTTGATAAACCTTGTATATTGTGGCCACATTTGTCAGTTATCTGCCTGTCTTCACTCCCTCAGAACAGGCAGACAGGCTGTGGACACAGGCAGATAACTAATATTTAATTTAATATAACCTAGGAGAACGTTTACTACCTTAGTGCTTTGTTTGTTCATTTGTTGTTGCCCCCAAAATGCCTTCGAAAAGTGTCGACTGGGAGTGTGGTCACGACGACCTTGACATCTAGTAGCTACATTTCAATAAGAAATTCGATAAAAATTTGATTTTTATGACTGGTTGATTAATTGTTGTTTAGATTAAACAATTTCTTTGTCATCGATTAATCTTTGTATCGATAATTGCCGAAAATATTAATCGAATCTATGTTTTGTAGTTCTCAATTCAGGGGTCGAAAGAAGACTGAGAAAAATTCATCTTCATGTCATGATGACGAATTTTTCTCAGGTTGGGATTCAGCTGATTCAAACAACACGTGGTGTAGTGATCAAATTTCTTCTTCTCAGATATTTTTCGTGTCAGAAACAAGGCAGGAGAAATATTTGAATGTGCAAAAACGTGTCTGGGCCCTAAAATAAGTGCGGGGGAAAACTTGATGCCCATTGGGATTCGTGGAGTATCCCCATTTCTACACTTCAAGAAATTGTTACTATAATATTGTAACATTTCCTACATTAGGATATTATCCCCCACTTTTGGCGTTGCTGGTTTTGTAACACAGTGGCCTAAAATACACAGGTATACCTTTATACATAAAGAATAAAATTTATTATTTAATACATAATGCTGAATGAACCATCTCTTTTATCAACAGTAAGTTGAAAATTGACTACTCTAGTTATATTGCAATGGCTATATTGTTGACAACTGCCATGTGGTAAATTGTAAACTAGACAAGAAGAAGAACGAATTGGCTTTTCTTCTCAACGTTGGATTCTGTTCTCCCAAAGTTTACTAAGGTATTGCAGATGAGCTACATATATAATCCTACTAAGTATTTATCAGTAGAAATGGTTTGCTGAAGCCAATGATTGCATGAGCCCCAGTTTGTTCATTTTAAAGTGACGTTAATTCAAGTTTGACTGGGAAACATTCAACGTGTTTAAAACATAAAATTCTGAATCCATTCTTGGATTTTTCCTCAGTATGTGTGTGTTTTGTGTATTTGTTAGGTAGGTATATGCATGAGTTTGGATACTAGCTGTTTGGGATAACAACAAATGGGTCAAATTTGAAGTTGAGTGAAAAATCGTAAAATTTTGTACAGATTCTCTTAACTATTTACCTAGGTTCGATTCATCTAACACTGAGTATCTTTAACCACAAGGAATCTTTATAAAGGATAAGGATGCTTTGCAGTAGTAAAGAAAACGCAGGAACCTGCGACGGTCTACCTATCCAGAGAATATTATGGTGCTGAAATTCAGATAACATGCAACCATGTTAGCCCTGCTGCTCGTGGCAGTGTTATGGACTGGAGGAGCCCAGTCGCGCACTGAAGACTTCGTCAAAGCCAATATCAACTACTTGGGTCAATATTACGCCGGACATGGTGAGTTTCCGTGGGTGGTGGAAATACGGACTCACAATGGCGAGGACTGGGCTATGCAGGAGGAGTGGGCAGTCGGTAACCTGATCGGACCGAGGTGAGAGTCAAGATTCCTATACGTCATACGAAAAACATAGTTTGGATAATATCCAATTATAGAACTATATTATAGAACTATGAGAGGTGGTACCGCACGTGCCACCACTGTAACCTTGCGAGTTTGCGTAGGCTTATAATAAGTTTGTGTCATGAAAACTAAGGATGATTGGAAAGTAGGGGGTTTACTCCCTCTACTTAATTGTACATAATGTCTGTAGCGAACATTAATCATAGAGTTATCCTTGCAAAGGCCATGTAATCCGGGTTGATCTTTAGATATGTCTACCGAGACTTCCTGACAACCTTAGACTCGTCTGAGAGACCAAAATCGCGCAACGTATCTACTAGTGTGGAATAGGCTTTAACTGCTGCTCGACCCTCTATGAGATTAGTCTTTTTGAAAACCTTTTGAAATGCCTTTTTGAAAACCTACACCCCCACCCGAACTTCCCTACCGTTCTGTTACGTTGGCACCCCCTGTTGAGTCAGCAGAGATGAATTTGGTCACGAGCCTGATTTCTCATACAGAATTATTATTGCAACAATGAATTGTTATAGAAATGATATAAGTTCGCAAAGAACTATTATTAGTCTGATAGAGTAGAAGAAGGAGAATTTGCTGATTCGAAAGCCATTCACCGAATTTGAAACGAGCGCATAAGATGGTTCAGTACCTAAATGCACATTAAAAGGTAACTGCCCTCCATGGTAACAATACATTTTGCATTGGTTCCTGAAGTAGGGATGGGACATCGGACCCTCACAATCGATTATGCCATCGATTGTAACATTGGAAGCCCACAATCGATGTCACCGATTAATCGCGCCTCCACAATCGATCATCGACGATTTTAGTCGATTTTTTTATTCTGTCTCAACCCAATTTTTTTTTAATGGAAAATTGGTCGAATTCGTTTGAAACCGCAGAATACCCAAATGTGCAACAAACATTGAAAGATTCATGGTAAAAAGAAAAGAAGTACTACAGAACATGAAAAACAAACTGAAACTCGGAGATCCTTTAGGAAATTTCACGGTGATCACGAAAGTAGTGAGGCCTCCTGCCAGCCGTCTGACGTCATACGCTCGTGCGTCATAGGCTCTAACGTTCTAGTTCGCCTCCTGCCAGCCGTCTGACGTCATAGGCTCTAACGTACTACTTGGCCTCCTGCCAGCCGTCTGACGTCATACGCTCGTGCGTCATAGGCTCTGACGTATTAGTTGGCCTCCTGCCAGCCGTCTGACGTCATACGCTCGTGCGTCATAGGCTCTGACGTACTATTTGGCCTCCTGCCAGCCGTCTGATGTCATACGCTCGTGCGTCATAGGCTCTGACGTAGTGGCCCGCCGGTCGCTTGTGTTCTGACGTGATCTGAGGGAAAGGGTGAATCAAGGGAACAAAGTTTTCCCGTTTCAGTTTATGTTTCAAAGCAAAGACATGAAAATGTCAAAAACTAAATGCTTGCATACGAGTCTGCAACACATTGGGACATTTTATGTCTTTGCAGAAACTTATATGAAGCTTGCATTCGTGTTGACGATATGAATTATTGAGAATTATCACCTGTGTGTAAACAATTATTTAAACAATCACGCTCGTACCGCAGCTTGTCGGCCACACACTCCGCAGTGGCTGACGTAATATGGTTAGGTAAATTGAGAGCTATCCAACGAGTGGTGAACGATTTTTGTACGATAATAACTGGCGAAGATAAAGTTCCGTAGCAACGAATCGGTTGTAAGCGAAAATCATCAGAAATTTTCGTGACGATTTCGTGTGACGCTTTTGGTTTATTTGTTGGTTTACGTTTCAAGATACGTAGATTCGAATTCAAAAAACTCTGCAAATTCTTGACACAACGGTTCATTATCTTCTTTGTACAGATCACCCTTCTGTCTAGATCACTAGGTCTAAATGTCTAGATCCTAAATGTTAGATTAATTATTATTATCAATTATCACTAATTATTAACAATTTTATCAAGTACCTAGTGAAAATTATTATAATTTATTGTTAGGTATTAATAATTCGTATTTATTAATAATAATAATTATTATTAATTATGATTAATTAATACGATATAATTCTGGGGTTTTTAATACTACGTCGGTAATAATTTTTCTATAAAAGAAGTACCTACCTACCAACAAACATTCGAAATTACCTTCATTTCCGTAGCTCGAAACGCACCTCAGAACAACAAACTCGACATCACTTAAGCCATATGATGTTCCAAAGAGCTTGTTAGTATGAAAATGGACCTGTATTTCAACAGTTTGAGTCACGATCGTGTTGTGAGGCACAATCTTTGAGCCGTCATTGTGAACGAACGGCTGGTCGTACAAAGCTGCGGATGGTCTTAAAAAATTCTACGGAACAAACTCTATCTAAATATGAAATAAAAAACATACCGTTCTATATGAATTTTTCGAGATATGAGATTTTCAAATTTTCAAAATTCGTTTTGAACCCCTTCCCCTTGACCTAGGGTTATGAAAAGTTTCGAGGACCATTGTGGGGTTGGTCGAAACCCATAAAAAAAATTTCGTAATTTTAACTCAACGCTAACTGGGCAAAGTGGCGCGGACGGCGTACGGCGTACGGCGGACGGCGTACGGCGGACGGCGTACGGCGGACGGACGGATTTTTTTTTATTCGATTTTCTGAATCTACGTATCTTGAAACGTAAACCAACAAATTTTGAGGGGGGGTTAAAAAAATTTTTTCTTTGGGCGATTCCAATGGTTCATTATCGAAGATAATAAACCAAAAATCCGTCCGTCCGCCGTACGCTGTCCTCCGTACGCCGTCCACGGCACTTTGCCCAGTTAGCGTTGAGTTAAAATTACGATTTTTTTTTTTTTTTTTCAATGGGTTCCGGCCAACCCCACAATGGTCCTCGAAACTTTTCATAACCCTAGGTCAAGGGGAAGGGGTTCAAAACGAATTTTGAAATTTTTAAAATTCCAAAACTCGAAAAATTCATATAGACCGGTATGTTTATTATTTCATATTTAGATAGAGTTTATTCCTTAGAATTTTTTAAGACCATCCGCAGCTTTGTACGACCAGCCGTTCGTTCACAATGACGGCTCAAAGGTTGAGCCTGTCAACACGATCGTGAATCAAACGGTTGAAATACAGGTCAATTTTCATACTAACGAGCTGTTTGGAACATCATATGGTTTTAGTGATGTCGAGTTTTTTGTTCTGAGGTACGTTTCGTGCTACGAAAATGAAGGTAATTTCGAATGTTTGTTGGTAGGTACTTCTTTTATAGAAAAATTATTACCGACGTAGTAAACCCCAGAATTATATCGTATTATTACCGACGTAGTAAAACCCCAGAATTATATCGTATTAATTAATCATAATTAATAATTATTATTACTAATAATAAATACAACTAATTAATACCTACAATAATTTATAATAATTTTCACTAGGTAGTTACTTGATAAAATTATTAATAATTAGTGATAATTCATAATAATAATTAATCCAACATTTAGGATCTAAACATTTAGACCTAGTGATCTAGACAGAAGGGTGATCTGTACAAAGAAGATAATGAACCGTTGTGTCAAGAATTTGCAGAGTTTTTCAACTTTGGATCCTGGTTGTAGAGAAAACATCGATGCATCGTGGCCTAACAATCGATCATCCGAAAAAAAATCGGAGCTTCACAATCGATTGTGAAAAATCGATGATCGGCGTTGAAAAATCGATTATCGATTCCCATCCCTATCCTGAAGAGACTGAAGAGATGTTCGGGTTGAAGAGGTGTGAACAACGAGCATGTTCACACATGTTGTTCCAGAACACAGGTTCTTACCCTACTCATCTTCCCATTATAATTGTGTTACAGGTTTGTGGTGACGACTTGTAATGCCGTGGCAACATTCCACCTCGCCGGAACCACAACAGATCGCTACCTCGTGGTGCCCAAGATTCCTTTCAAGTATAAAGTTTTGTACTCTCCAGACTACCCTTACCACGGCCCGTGGTGGTACATCAAGTGCGTCACACCAAAAGCTACAAATTAGTTGCTATTAGTATCAGTAGCAAAGTTGTCGAGTAGGTACAACATACAGGAATGCGAATTTGGGAAGGATTTACAGTTCGGTTACAACTCGTTAGTAGGTGAAAACTTGGTATATTATTATAAAAAATAATACCTAATACTCTTAATTATAAAAAATAATTCTACTGTGACAAACGATAACATTCGTAGCTGTTACTGTCAACTCGCTAATTTGTAACTTTTGTACAATATTCTACCTTATCTTCTCAGTGGATACCACACCTAACTTTTTCCATTACAATTCAAGAAGTAACAACACTCGGCCATGTAGTATTATTTTTGCAATGCAACCTCATCCTTAACCTCGTTTTGCTGTTCCTTTCACATATAAGGAAATCATAACGATTATTTATTGGTGACTTTTATTGATTTATTATGTATTGAATTTCATTTTCTAGTCGTTTCGCCCAATGGCGTCAACACGACTCCAGGCTCAAAACTGGATCTCGAACCATCTCCAGAATGATGCCTCATCCGTATTGCAACGCCAACACCTTCAAGTACTACTGGGGCATGGTGGAGTTGGGGTCTGAACCTATTAAACCTTTTCGCAACTTCATAAACTTCGCTCCAGCCGATCTTGATGCCACATCTTTGTTTAAAAGATGGTAAGTTAATTCATTGTGAATCGGCAGAGCTGGAACGCCACAGAGTTCGGCAGAGTGAAAAATCGGCTCCAGTGTTAGAACGTAGCCTAATTGTTCTGTTGGAACTCACTGTACGATAGTGTGAAAAATTTGAAATTCAAAAAGTATGTTGACCAAACCCCTTTTTCATTTTGCCCCAAGGTATAGAATAAGGCACACCTCAGTTTGGAAAGGCGCGGTGATGTCAACGTGGGGCCGGGACTATTCGGACAAGTACAGCCAAAATACGATGCTCTTCAATTACAAAATCAAGTACCAAATAAAGTATCAAGAATGGACTGAATGTGAAAAACATGCGGAGAAGATGGGGTGGGCGGATTGGAATCCAGTATGTAGCGGTGAAATTAATGATAGTCCTAATTACTAGTATGTTTATTATTAATAGTCCTAATTAATAGTAGGTATGTTTTCAATTACAAGAGTAAAAGATGGCTGCTCAATAGAACGATTTCCATGGACTCAAAGCAAACTGAATTTCAATATGACTACAGTTGCATGGTCATCAGAAGAAGCAAAGAACAGCTTCAGATGATTCATTGGAATTGTTCCTACAGAATATTCAATCGTATTTTCCATATACATATACGAATGCATGAATAAAATCTACATCGTATATCTTCGCTTATGAAGCAACCCTAACCAACAATTTGGGCAAAATTAATTTAAGACACTTTCTTATAAGTATCAAATTTCGCGCTGGATAGCGTGGTGTCGTCAGCATTTCAAAAATGTGTGAGGTTTTGCTGAGGCTTAACTCCAAATTAATAGGATCAAACCTCAAAGACTAATACAATTGACTGTGATACTAGTTTACCAAATTTAGTCTAAATTTCACTCAGGATTTTGGCTCAACCAAACCTTTTAAATTCCTAATCTACGTTTAATGTTCCCAACTATCATAATATTATGTGGAAAAAAAATGGAGACTTACTGTTCTTAATACGTTTTCTTTTCTTTTTCATTTAGGAGATGGTGTTTGATCATTGTGACCATTTTGCAGTATTTTCTTGATTAATGTTTCTGTATTGTAATGATTAAAGTATCTGTACAGGTTGAAACGCTAATAATCATAAGAATTTCGGAATCAATTCAGCAAGACAATTTTAGATTGAGAAGCAACTTTACCGAAACAACCATTTCTTAAGCCCTCATTTAATCCGCACGAGGTTTGATTGGAGCATTTATTCATCTTAAATCACGGTAGTTTACTTCTGGGGACTACAGTGAGCTTAAAATGAAATTACTGGTAGTTTTGAAATAAAACAGTATTTTGTCTTTCCTGTGAAGTTGGAGAAAATGGGTTAGGCTGAGTTGCTTCTTAAGAGACGATATACGAATATAAAATAATTACACTCCTCTAATAATGTGTTTTTTAGGTTGTGTAAGACCATTTAATGTTTTTGTCCCTCTAGAAATTGGTGTGGGTAAATAATACTTTCTGCATGTCACTGTACGATCCTGACCATACCATGGGCGCCATCTGCGATCATGATCGAGGCGCTCCGATCGTCTGGGAAGGGTATTTCGTTGGTTCGTATACGATCTACTGTTATAGTTGACGTTTTTTTAACTGAACTGTGTGATTAACTAAGTTTCTTAACTGATGACTGTGTTATAGTTTAAAATGGTGATTTTACTCAAATTAGTCATTGACATTTGTCTGAAAAGTACCAACAAGGGATCAAACTGAGCACATCCTTGGTGGGTTACAGGACGTTTGATTTAGGTTCATACCTTCTAATTATGTTATACCGACGACGAGCAGTGGGCAAATTTAGCTGGACGAAACCTATAATTCCTTCGAAATGTGTGTAAACCGGACTCAAAACGCGTTTGTGATGGTATTTGGGGTGGTATACCATGAATTAGGGTAGAATGAGATGAAAAATCAGTCATGTAGCATGGGCTAATGAGCGCATTTTAAATAAATCATTTAAACAATTTTTTAATGATTGGTGGGACGTTTTTATAAGATGTTTTGCGCTGATTACGAATAAGATATATTGTTCTATTCTTAAGATAGTAATTCTCACTAAAAAATGAAAAAAAAACCTCTTTGAAGTGATTTCGACCATCAATTTTCTAAATTTTACCCTGTAGGATATTTTCCCAGGTTCTGGAGGCACTGGCTCCCTGTTTACACGCGTGAAGATTGGCTCCTGTGAGTTCAATCAAAATTCAAAAAAGCCCTTTTCATTGGGAACCATCATTGACCTTAAAAACACCAAAAATAGTAGTTAAAATTCCATATCATTCGAATGGTGACAAAAGGGGAGGGTGGTGTATAAAGCCACTGAAAAAAATTTTATCATGGGACAAACTGGAGCTTTTTTTTTGAGGGTCTATTTTCAGACAGAGTAGATTCAAAATGCATCAAAATGGCTACATGTATGTGAAAATTTTGGACTCCCCTTGTCGTGTATCCATTTTTTCTTAAAAAAATAGATAAAAGTGGACAAAAAAACTGGAAATAATTTTGTTAGAACTCTCGACACATCACTTCGGTTTTTGATGATGGTAACCGTTCAGAGACTTAGTTTCAACTAATATGAGGGATCAAGTTTACTTTCTGCAACGTTCTGAAGGACGGGGTCTGTCATGAATCATCCTGTAAACCCCTGAATTTTGATTTTCTACAGGAGTTTCGTATTTGCAAGGACATTGTATTTTGAGGTTTTGTCCAGCTAAATTACCTAGTGGTTTGGTCCACTGTGCGGTCCAGCGTCCGAACGAGGCGCAGAATCACTCAATTATCGGATTCGTTTGCGTCTCATTTTTCCCCGCTCCCCATTGCCACCTTGATGTCTTCTGCCGAGTCTTGTAACTATAAAGAAACGATGTGTTTCCTCACAATTTCCACAGGTATCGTCGTTACGGGAGCTCACGTGACTGAGTGCAGTAATCTAAACCCGCTGCCGTTCGTGGTTCAGAGTCTGGAAGATGCCCAGCTGTACTGGACCAACGTGCAGCGTCAGATCCTCTCGTACTTCATCCCCAAAAACACCCATTTGTTCCCCGGCCTGACAGGAATCGTCGTCACAGCGAGCGAATCCCCACCTGTCCAAACGGTTGGGTATCTCACGCTGCTGCTAATTCCCGTGCTGCTGATTCTAAACGCATTATGAGTCTTTTGTTTTGTGTACTCAGAAAGAGCGCAACACCTTAAGTTTTACGATTTTTCTTCTGACAAGATTATATAAAATATTACTGTTAATACGTAGTAATATTTATTTTAATGTAATGAAACTTATTGCAAAATTACTGATCCAGTCCCTTTAACGTTCTATCATGAGCAAAAAAGGCTTTAAGATTCTTCCTTCACTGGTGGTACACTGTGCCGTCTGTACCCTCTTCGGCCACCAAATGTTTCCATATTCGAGAGAATAGCATTTTAATGATTTATTGACAAGTGTTGGCTTTGTCAACCAAGGTTTGTAAGAAATAGCGACATAAACTGGTATAGAGGATTTGTTTGGAATGGTCCACAGAATATAATCCTGTTAGAATTTAAATTGAAACTGCTACCCTTTTCAAGATAATATCTATTATGGCAAACACAATAATCTGCCACAGGGTCATTCCATGCCAAATCATTACACTTAAAATTACGGTAAATATTTCTTTACTGACAAGTTATTTTATCCACAAGTAGGTATAAGGGACATTTTTCAATAATTTTCTTAAGTACGAACCCATTGCTCTCCCACCATAATTTTTATGACACTTATTGGCAACACCATTGTCAACGCTAATGATTTTTTCAATTTAGTTTTTCAAGTGCGCTTTTCGAGAAATTAAATTTTAAATTTGAATTTAGAAGGAAAAACTTTTTTAACCCTTAATATGTCATTATGAAAGCCCGCATAAATGGTACGAACTAAATCATTCGCGACGAAATCGTGGAAACCCATTCAAAGAAAAACGAGAGTATTTGAGAAAAATAATCGTTTATTTCCACTGAATTCTGTGTACACAGTTAGACCGGTTTCGGCGATTAAACCATCGACAGTAACAAAACAATACTATTGTATAGTATTGTTTTAAGTATTGTTTCTACTGCTAGGCCTCATCAGGACAGGATGATTGAATTATAATAATCTAAAATTTAAAACCCCCAACAATTGTTTATTAATTAACAATTTATTAATAAATGTTTTGTAAATTAAATCAAAACAAACTAGGCAACATAATAAACTAAACCTCTTTTTTTCTTTTTTTTTCAAATCAAAAATTTAACATTTACCTAATAAAACGCTAATTTTCCTATCAAATATTTCAAAAAATCGTATCGAAACTACAATTTTATATCAAAATGAAAATAAGAAACTTCCGATATTTTTCTACCTATTTGCTATTGGAAGCTATAGTTTAATCAGTTCTAATAATTAGAATTGATTAAACTTTAATTTGAGGAAAATTATTTTCCTCAAATTAGAACTGGTTACAAAATTATAACTCAAGTAGTGTTGCTTTGAAATTAATATCTGATGTCAATTCCTACCCCACTCGCCAAAAAACCCAATTCCATGTTAATTTTCACCAAAAAAAATTATACCTATTTTTTTTTTTTTTTTTTGTGAAATTTTGTGTAGTTTTTTTCAATTACCCATTTTTCGAAAAAAAATTATTGGAGAATCGATTCAGATAAATTCGGGTACCAGAGTATCGATTCAGACCACCAATTTTCCGAACATTTTTTTAAAATATCCCTGGTACCTACAACCTTCGTTCATGTATTATACACATAATACACATTCGCAGTTACTCGAAGCAGGTTATCGGTGGGTTACTGATAATATTGAAATGAACTGCGACTGCCAACACAATTTAAAGCTCTTTTGAATTGCCACATATTTGGGGACATTGTTGAGGACAAATGTTCAATGTTAAAATACACAAATTTTGTCGGCCACGACGAATCGGCTGACTCTTTGTGAAATTACAGAACTTCGATACTGGGGGTTATTCTTCTTGATTTTTCAATTTTTTTTTTCTTCAACTTTTCGTGGTCTCATTAAAGTGGACGATGAAGAAGAAGAAAGAAACCTCACCAACTCCTGGTTACTTTTGGAATTAATATGGCGGTGTCTACTGTTAACAGATAACGTTAAAATGAATTTTATGAACTTTGATTAGAAATACTGAACGGAAAAACTCAGTCAGTGTATTATGTTAGCAATTCGGTACGCAGCTGGAGTTTTATGGATCACGTCGCTCATGACTGGAGGCAGCCAGGCGCGATTGGAGAGCTTTGTCAAAAAGCAAATCGGATTTATAGGCAATTACTACGCCGGCCATGGGGAGTTTCCGTGGGTCGTGGAAATCCGGCATCGGGAGAGCGAAAACTGGGATTTGCAGGAGTTTTGGGCGGTCGGCAACCTCATCGGACCGAGGTTAGAGTGGTCAATAATTTTTTAGTAAATGTCATTCTTGTATAGACGCATAAATGACCATTTTCAAGTAATAAGGAGGATTTCCAAGATGAATAATAGTCAACGTCTTTATACCATAGCCAATGCCAATCTTGCAAAGGCCAAACCTGCCAAGATAACTAACGTCTTCTTCTATCTAACAACAAATTCGATTTCAAATTTCTTTGGCGCTATTGTTAGATGAGTATGAAACCCCATCCATGAAATCCAAGAGCGCCAAAGCCCATTCTTACGCTCATGTTTAGACGCAGCTGAATGCCCTAGTGAGCCCAGGGTTCAATGATTTTTGGTCTGTAAATTTTCACCTCATTAGCGAATTTCCGGTCCAACATTGTTATGACTCGAGTTTTCGTAAACATTTCATACCAAAATACGTTTTAGACCATCCAGAATTCACTGCCAAAAGACACCAAACAAAGATATACCTATGTATATGTATGTGTCAACAGTCTCTAGAATTGAGATAAAAAGTTAAATTTGCACGAAAAATAATATTATGTCTTGGCAATTAAAAGGATAAGTTCGTAGATGGGTAGAATCAGGCCATTCTAAGGGGGGTTTACCGGGATTCAAGGGGGAAACCGCCCATAAATTCCAAACTAGAAACAGTCTAATAAGTGTCACCTCACTTTGAATATTTTTTATGCTGAACACAATGAAGTCAGAATTGTGATGTCTAAATCCGTTCAAACTGGATCAATTTGAAGATGAAGAAACGTGGTCGATACTTGACATGTTCTTCACGGTTCATCTGCCCTAATCTGACGACGGAATGAGATATCGCAATTCTGATTTCATCATCGTGTTCAGCATTAAAAAACTATAAATTGAGGTGTAAAATAGAGACATTTTACATAAAACCAGCTATTTCGTCGAAAAATCGCTCTTATAAGAGCGAATTTTCGACGAAATAGCGGGTTTTATGTATGAACTGCAGGGCTACATGACTGTGGATTTTCATCATTATTTCTATGAATCAGTGCTGTAAATATGATTTATGAACAATATGATATAGGAATAAAATGAACAAATTGTTCATGTTGGGAGAATGAAACAAGGTATGAGTATAGGTGCCTCCCGAGTGTCTCATGGATTCGTTTATAGTAGTAGTAGAGGCCTGGTCTGCCTCATGTTTTAATTACAAAATTAAAAAAGTATTTATGACAAATTAACATGGTTTTGGGTGAGTCACGAGAATAGTATCATTGTGTAACTTATGGAACCAAGATGAGTATATTGCGGTGTAGGTACCCTACCCATACCCGTAGGTACCAGTACTTTCATTTTTCTCGACTTATTTGAAATTTCAGTCAACTCGTGCGGAATAATAATCTTAAATATTATTTAAGATTAATATATTCTATCCTTGAAATATTACATGTTTGATGTTTGCCTGATTACTTAGTGGCCGACAGTTGGTAGGTTGAACGTGCACGCTCCGGTAAATTAGACTCTCACTCTTTGATAACTTTAACGTTTGAGGCTATAAGTAATCTTAGGGGAAAAGGCTTGATGTCACTTGGCAGATGACGATCAGCCAATTATTTCAGGGCTAGAAACATTGCTTACCTCCCTGTATTCGGTATACTGTGGTTGTCTGGATTTCTCCTCGGGCAGCACTCTCGTCTCTTGTGTATGCCCTGTGCTCAATTAAATATTGTTACAGGTACGTTCTGTCGACCTGCAACGCCGTGGCGAATTTTTATCTAAGCGAAACGGCCAAGGATCGATACCTTGTGATGCCCAAAAAACCTGAGCAGTTCAAAGTGATGTACTCACCTGACTACCCTTACTACGGTCAAACGTGGTACCTCCCGTATGTAGGCTCCTTCAACTTCCAGTAGGCTCTAAATCGGCATAATATAAATATAAATATTATTTGTATGATGTATATCATACAAAAAATATTTATATATTTATTTATTTAGAGTAGTTTGGGGGTGAGGATGACCAACACTAGCCGTTGTTATCATTTGTTTATTGCAACGTTTCAATCTTGGAACAAGATCCTAATCATGCATTGAAACGTTGCAATAAACAAATGATAACAACGACTAGTGTTGGTCATCCTCACCCGCAAACTACTCCACTGTTTCCTAGTTTAAAAAAACCTCCACTATTTATCTATATATATTTATTTTTTATTTTTTTTGTATATACATATTGTTTTTTTTTAAATCGTTGAATATGTACTTAGTACACTTAGTACAATGCTTATTGGAAAAAAGAGGGTTTTTCAAAATTAGTGACTAACACTAAAAAAATGTTCTTCCTTAACTATTGTACACCTACAACTAACTACCTAATTATTATTCACAACTATTCAGTGGGAGTCCCCCGTAATGCACTGCCATGTATATTGCTCTTTTTAAGCCGGCACTACAACTTCCGCCCTTACAGTACGGAACTCAAAACTGGAACTCGGGAGATCACCAGGATGTCACCTCACCCGTTTTGCAATCCTAATTCGTTAAGATACTTCTGGGGCATCGCAGAACTGGGGAATCAGCCCATCGGACCCTTCCGCCTTTTTATTAACTACGCACCTGCTGAACTCGATGCCACGTTGTTATTTCGAAAATGGTGAGTACCTACTCAAAATAATCTCAATTTATTACTGACGCTGATGCAGCTGACTGTATTTTGGCGTGTTGGGTGCAGTTAAACTTTCTGTTCATTTCTTTTGTACCTTGAAGTTTTATGAACCGGGGTATGAAGACAGGGATGGAGAGAAGTACTCTGTGTATAATCAAAAACGTCAATGGTAGTACGAGCAGGTAAAGCAAGATGAGTTTGTACAAAAGAGAAGATTTTCGGGTGTGATGAATGATTTAAACTAAAAGATGAACAAAAAAGTACTAAAAAGAACCACTGGTGGCGATTAAAGAAGGCCAGGGGAATGGGGGGGGGGGAGTTGCTGGGGAAAATGGAATTAAATGATTTACTCTTGTTTATGTTATGAAGATACCTCAGCTTTTACTCCATCATATGGGCGAAGATTATATTACTGTCTATCTACCTGTTTGTTTATACTTCCTTCATTTGTAGCTGTTCGTTTGTTTTGTTCATTTTTTTTGTTCCTTTGTTGGCAATAGTTGTTACAATTGTAATTAGTTGTTCCTCAAACTATAACATGAAACAATAGGGAATGACAGTTTTTTTTTAATTTTCCTGAAAAGAACTCACCTTCTGAATAATTAAGGTAGTGGTAAACAGATGTCTAAGGTTATTTGGCCCCCGAAAGCGGTGCATGAAAGCCTCCCCTGCCCGCCACTATCAGCCGCTGTATCAACAGTTGATACAGCGGCTGATTGTGGCGGGCAGGGGAGGCTTTCGGGGGCCAAATGTCCTCAGACATCTGTTTACCACTGTCTTAATTATTCAGAAGGTGAGTTACTACAACCCTCTCCGACGACGTTGAGCGGGAAAAGGTCAAATTTGTCATTCTCCAGTTCGATCTGGTAGTTAAACAAAAATTTTCTCGTTTGAAATTACTCGTTTTACATGTCTTGTGAGGCACCAATTTTCGATTTTGAACCATCAAAGAATTATTTTCTGGCACACTGGCGTTCCCTATTACAACGCCATTTTTAGTTTTTGGATTTTACTCTTCCCCCCCCCCCCCCCCAAGCTCCCCACCAGAATGAGTTGGGAGCTAGGAAGCAGGGTTGCCCCGACAAAACTGAAAACAATCATTGGTTCCAATCACTAGGGAAGTCCTCTCATTGCAAGGAATCAACATTACGCAGACCCTTGTGAGTACCAGCAATGAGATGATCGAACATCAATATTCTGGCGTTGAAATTCTTTGGTCCCACCTTGAATGCAGATTTTGAATAGATAATAATAAATGTTCAAAATTTACAGTTCACAAGTTGTTTTTTGTACTGATATTTACCTAGTATTTATTAACTTTTGGTTTATTATCTTCGATAATGAACCATTGGAATCGCCCAAAGAAAAAAATTTTTTAACCCCCCCTCAAAATTTGTTGGTTTACGTTTCAAGATACGTAGATTCAGAAAATCGAATAAAAAAAAATCCGTCCGTCACCCGTACGCCGTCCGCCGTCCGTGCCACTTTGCCCAGTTAGCGTTGAGCTAAAATTACAAAATTTGGTTTCTGGGTTTGGACCAGCCCCACAATGATCCTCGAAACTTTTCATAACCCTAGGTCAATGGGGAAGGGGTTCAAAACGAACTTTGAAATTTCGACAATGTCATATCTCTAAAAATTCTCATGAAACGGTGTAATTTTTAGTCCACTTTTGAATGACCTGAAAAATTACGAATCTTTTAAGACCAATTGGATTTTTGTGCGACCAGCCGTTCGTTCACAGTGACAGCGCAAAGGTTTAGGAAAAACACTAAACTTTCGCGTCGAAAACGGCCGTTATGTGACCCAACCCCCAGACGCCCAGAATAAAACTACCTTTTTTCATCTTCCCGGTAAACTACAGTCTAGAAATTTTAACCGTGAGTCGGGGATAGACCACATTGCAATATTCACTCGGTTTATCATCTGTAAAATTGTTTAAATAATACCTTTTTGTAATAATACAAATTAAATTTTGATGATGAGCTATTGACTTGAAATTTTACAAATAGGTCAGAACTGGATAACAATGCAATATTCACTCGGTTTCTTGTCTGTAAAATTGTTTAAATAATACCTATTTGTTTAAACAAATTAAATTTTGATGATGAGCTAGATACTTGAAATTTTAAATATAGGTCAGAAATGGATGACATATCAATATTCACTCGGTTTGTATGACATGGTATGAGTATGGTATGGTATATTATTGTATGTATGATTTGGTATAATATAGTATGGTATGATAGGAAAGAAATTCGTATGGTATGGTATGAGTACGGTGAGAATATGGTATGGTGCCGATTTGCAATACAGTCTGGTATAGACAGAAGGGTGATCTGCACAAGGAAGATAATAAACCGTTGTGTCAAGAATTTGCAGAGTTTTACTTATTTGACCTATTGGTTTATTATCTTCTATAATGAACCATTGGAATCGCCCAAAGAAAAAAATTTTTTAACCCCCCCTCAAAATTTGTTGGTTTACGTTTCAAGACACGTAGATTCAGAAAATCGAATAAAAAAAAATCCGTCCGTCCGCCGTACGCCGTCCCCCGTACGCCGTCCGCCGTCCGCGCCACTTTGCCCAGTTAGCGTTGAGCTAAAATTACGAAATTTGGTTTCTGGGTTTGGACCAGCCCCACAATGGTCCTCGAAACTTTTCATAACCCTAGGTCAAGGGGAAGGGGTTCAAAACGAAATTTAAAATTTCGACAATGTCATATCTCCGAACATTTAACTGAAACGTGTAATTTTTAGTTCACTTTTGAATGACCTGAAAAATTACGAATCTTTTAAGACCAATTGGATTTTTGTGTGACCAGCCGTTCGTTCACAGTGACCGCGCAAAGGTTTAGGAAAAACACTAAGCTTTCGCGTCGAAAACGGCCGTTATGTGACCCAACCCCCAGACGCCCAGAATAAAACTACCTTTTTTCATCTTCCCGGTAAACTACAGTCTAGAAATTTTAACCGTGAGTCGGGGATAGACCACATTGCAATATTTACTCGCTTTCTCATCTGTAAAATTGTTTAAATAATACCTTTTTGTAGATACTTGATACTTGAAATTTTAAATATAGGTCAGAAATGGATGACATTTCAATATTCACTCGGTTTGTATGACATGGTATGAGTATGGTATGATATATTATTGTATGTATGATTTGGTATAATACAGTATGGTATGATAGGAAAGAAATTCGTATGGTATGGTATGAGTACGGTGAGAATATGGTATGGTGCCGATTTGCAACACAGTCTGGTATAGACAGAAGGGTGATCTGCACAAGGAAGATAATAAACCGTTGTGTCAAGAATTTGCAGAGTTTTTTTTTTACCTATCTTTAACTTTTTCCTGTTTGACGTAAATATTTATCAATTCCACTTGATTCGCCATTTTGATTTTTTCCAAGGTACGCATTGAAACATAAATCTATATGGACTCCCGCTCTGATGTCGGCGTGGGGGAGAGACTATTCGGACAAATACAGCAAACAAACGATGCTGTTCAATTACAAACTGAAATACTTGATCCAATATCGAGAGTGGGCGGAGTGTGCTAAAATCGCATCAGTTATGGGCTGGTCAACCTGGAATAAGGTAACATAATTTCATGTTTATATTTATAATTGATTTAATGACCCCTTAGTCAAGGAAGGAATTGGTTAGTATAGAACAGTGCATTTGGGGAAATTTAGGTATTGATCAGTGAATGGGACAGCTCATGTTTTTTAGAAAAAAACCTCATTTTTTGCGGTGATGAAAAACCTCCAAATTTTAAACAGAAACAGTGTGCTTAGGGAATGAGTGCACACATTGTGTGAGGCTGCAGATGTGACCAATGACTTACTGCCTCCTGTAAGGGCTTGTTTTCATCTAAATGATTAACCCCCGTCTGAGTTGCGTGAGATTCATGCACACAAACTCTGTAACTTTTAAACCAAAAGAACTGTTACATGAAAAAGTATTTAATTTTCCCTTCTCACGGCTAGACTTGGAAACGCAACGCCCCGACTACACTTCTGGCATCAAACCCAATAGTTGCAATGCTATTGTTACCTTTCATAGGGTACCAATTTAACTAGCCTCGGTCAGAACTGTATTGTGAACGGATAATATAAGTGTGATTTCATTCCGTCGTTCTAGGATTTGTTGTGGGAAAATAATACATTTTGCATGTCACTACACGATCCCGACAACACCATCGGTGCCATCTGCGACCATGATCGAGGAGCAGCTATCGTCTGGGACGGGTATTTTATTGGTTCGTACATTAATTTAATGTTTTTCTTCGAGTTTTGAGTAAATTATTTTATACAGGGTTTGGCAGTCAAACCTGGCGGTTTTTGAAATGGGATAAAGCAATGAATTTTCAAGATATTTTTATATATTTTTTATTTATTTAATAGAGGAAGAGTGAAACATTGAAATGCATACCAAAAGTGGGGAAAAAATCATTATGTTGAAAATAATAGAGGAAACAGTATAGAAGAACACTTGACACCCAAATTGACTGACACTCACAAGTCAACAACTCCTGTCGGAGAAGGCGGTTCCGGGAGTCTAGCTACTTACACGATACTGTGGGTTATACTTGTATGAATCATACCTGCTAGTCTCCCCCCTTTTGGATTATACTTATACCTACGGCATACCTATACTACACATTCATATACGGTACATGTGTCAAACCTATACCATACATGCGTATAGAACACCTGTGCCATATCTATACCTATACGGTATAGGTATAGGCTATACCTATCGATAACTGTGGCAACCCATACCTATACGATATCCCGTGGGAGAGGGCGGAAGTGGGCAGAACTGCCTATTTTTCATTAGAGCCCCCCCCCCCCCATCCCCCATCTTAGTAGATAAGTGTAGAACTGTAATATGAAAGTATGATTAAACAATAAATATTTGTAAAAAAAAATAAAAAATAAAAAAATAAAAAAAATAAAGGAAAAGTTTACCAGGGCCACCTCTCTCACAATTCTGGCACAACTACAAGAAAATATCTAGAGGGAAATGCATGCAATCTCTCTACCAACGTTGGAGAGAGAGATGGCGAACTTTACTAACAGTACGTGAAAAATCAGGTTCGTCAACATTTGTTTAGATTAGGTTTTTCAACATATTGGTTTTTTTCTTTAATTATTAAAGAAAAAAACCAATATGTTGAAAAACCTAATCTAACCAAATGTTGACGAACCTAAACCAAAAAATTATTTTGGTATGAATTTAAATGTTCCGTTCTTCCTCTATTCAATAAAAAAATATACATATAAATAGTGTTGACTAGTGTGAAGAAGCAGGTTGTATTCAAATGACCAAGCTAGTCTTTTTTCCGTGTTTATTTTTTCACGACGTTTCGGCAATGGAACAAAGCCCTATTCATGTGAGATTACATGTAGAAGTGAAAAATGAGACATATAAATATGTCGAAAAATCATTGATTTATCCCACTCCAATAACCTTCAGGTTTCTCTGCCAGACCCTGTAGTTGAACGGCCAAATACTGTAGTAGTATGACCAAATACTGTGGTAATTCGTACAAAGCAAAATCACTAATAATTGGATTGGCAAACTATTGCTACCCACGTAATGGTTTAGAAATGACGCAGGTACATAGCAATAACACAAAATGATTAATATACCAACAAGAACTAGTAATAACAAATACTGTAAAATTTATGGAAGGAGTTAGGAACGTTCTTTAGTCATTCGTTTATTTGGGTTAAGTTCACTTGGGAGATCAGTTCAGAGATGAACGCCATATCCTTACTACAGAAGCAAATCACTAGTTTATGTTTGTTTTTTTAATAAAAAAAAGTAGAAGAGGATAAAAATTCATTAAAATGTTGTTTTAATATTTTCAATGCATTGATTTTTTTGTATCGTCCAAATATCATATCGATATTAGGTAACTTATACTTTTTGAGGTATCATACATCCCTACTAGGAGCGTCTTTCCCACCATTCCAAGTCCAACGCTTGATTCTACCAGTGAAAAGGGAAATTAAGGAACTGAATGACTTTGGGCCAACTTCCTCTTAGTATTGATATTACAATAAAACTTAGATCATGTTGTACAGCACCCATTTGAGGCAGGCCATGTTGACCAGCCCCTTTTGACCTTGTTGCCACTTCACCCTCGATATTAAAATACAGTAAAGTTCCACAGTCCAAATGACGAACCGTTGTGTAACTACGAACGTGTCATTCTTCTTCAGGTGTTGTAGTTACGGGAGCGAAATTCGAAAATTGCAGCAACCTCAATCCGCTGCCGTTCGTTGTTCAAAGTCTAGAAGACGCTCTGATCTACTGGACCAACGTGGAGCGCCACATCCTCTCGTACTTCATCCCCAAAAACACTCATTTGTTTCCCGGTCTCACGGGAGAAGTTATTACCTTCAGCGACTCTCAGCCGTTGACCGCCAGCAAAGCCCTCGTGATACTCACCTTCGGTTTCCTTCTGATCGTCAACTTTGGTGAAGCTGTTAGTTACGGGCTCAGGGAAAGGGTGTGAATCCGCTTGTTTCAGTTTCCTCCTTTTAATAATTATTTGTTATTTCTGTTCAAATATAAATATATTTATACTGTATAATTGTTCTAAGTAATCAAATGTGAAGGCCCTATCACTTTAAATACTTTAAATACTTTAAATTTAAAAAAAAACTGCAAATTCTTGGCACAACGGTTTATTATCTTCTTTGTGCAGATTACCCGTCTGTCTAGATCACTAAATGATTGAATAATTATTATTATCAAGTATTGTAAACTTGATTATGGTTAACTATTAATAATTAATAGTTAACAATAATCAAGTTTACAATTATTATTGTTATCGATTTTTTGAATCTACGTACCTTGCATAAAGTTTACTCCTGCCTAAAGTGAAAGCCCCACAAATTTTCCTTCCCACTTTAACAGACTTAGGCCCACTTTCACCAAACATTTGAAACGAGTTTAAACCGGGATAGGTTAGAAAATAACGGAGATTAACGTTCAACGTCTTTCACCAGAACGCTTTATGAGTTTAAACTCCCACCGAGGGGGCTCGAGTTTAAACCGCTGAAATCCGCAGAGATAACTTTACTAAACTCCGTTATCTCCAATATGGCAATATGGCCGCCTGTGAACAGCTGATTTGTCATCCTCCAAGTCCTTCTCTGCCTTTTGTGCCTGTGTTGTGTTTTTTGTGTGATTCGCGCGAGTTGGCATTCTCTATTATATTTGACTCGTCAGACGAGGACGATGTCCCAAGAAGACGGCCAAGGAAAATCAGGCGACGGGTACCACACTTTGAGGAAATGGACGATGTGGAGTTTTGGCCGAGATTCCGGCTCTCAAAACGGACAGTTCTCCAAGTCCTCGACACTCGCCTGGAGTTTCCGACGGACAAGTAAGTCGAAAACGGAATTTTAATTTATAATAGTTTGGAAACTAGATTACTACCTACGTAGTAGTGATGGTCAAAACCAGGAATTTCGAATCTCAAAACCGAAACCGTAACTAGAAAAATCGAATCTCGAAACTCAACTCGCGAAACTTTTGAGGAGATTATCACCACCAGTGATCCTGGAGTAACATTTGACATTGATATATAGATAATTAGATATTGTGTACGAGGGACAAGATTTACGATATTACCTACCTAGGTAATTTCTGGTTGTTGGTGTGTCTTCTGTAGCCCACGATATTCGGAACATATTGTTATTATTTGATTTTTTTTCTTTAGAAATTATGCCGTATCTCCGATGAATCAGCTTCTACTCACGATAATTTTAGCCTGTATTCCGATATTGATACATATTCCTCAGCACAAGTGTTTCACTTAAGGAGGGGCGTACGCTATTAATCTGTATTGTATTTATCTTTTTTGTTT
Organism: Stenodema calcarata; assembly: GCA_963920205.1. Lineage (NCBI taxonomy): Eukaryota > Metazoa > Arthropoda > Insecta > Hemiptera > Miridae > Stenodema > Stenodema calcarata. The sequence goes on along the minus strand of OY986055.1, from coordinate 3,968,857 downwards.
CTCAATAAAAAGCGATTATAAAAAAAAAAAAAAAAAAAAAAAAAAAAAAATTCCTAATATTCGACCCTACCAACAGACCTCCCATGGCCGCAAATGATTGTATTCGTACCAAAATTGCCAAAATTGAATGCACAGTGATGTTTGATCCCTGTTTTTCTTTTTTTGCAGGAGGAGAAAATGCGGAATACTTCCATAATCGAAAAGGATATTTTTTATATCGAGGCTTCTCTGTCTCATGTAATCCGCCATAATATGGCGGAAATATTATTTGTTCTACCCGCTTCTTTCTAATAAATCTCTTTATTAAATTAACCATTTTCTTTATTGAATTCCTACAATAATAATAAGGAATAACTCAAAAAACAATTAAGTATGACTAAACAATAGACAGTGTGTGTCTACGTAGTATAGTAGGGTTTTCCGTGGTGTGTGTGTGTTCGTCAACAAATTTGTAGCTCCGGCGCTTCACATTGTCCAACTTTTGTCGTACGGGACGGTTTGCACAGTTGGACAGTTTGCGTAATCTCCGTTTGCTAAACTCCGTTATTTGATTCTGAGTTTAAACGACATTTGGTTTGGTGAAAGACATTCAGGTTTATCTCCCGAGGTTAACTTAAACGAAGATTGGGTAATCTCCGTTATTTAATTTTTTGGTGAAAGTGGGCCTTAGGACTGTCTCCAAAAAGGGGAGGTGTGGTTAAAAATTTGTGGTTCGCATCATATCATTCGACAATAATTGTTTAATGATCATGATTGAGGCATTTTAGACAATAATTATTATTGTCTAAAATGCCTCAATCATGATCATTGTTCTGGCAGTTCAGCCTCATTAGACGAGGCTGATCTGCCCGAACAGGGGGGTCTGGGTTTGGACCAGTCGCTTGAAACCGCGTTGTGTTTGGAGCAAAATAGCGATGGTTTCGGCCAAGGTCCCCTGAGGATTGGCAATGAGTTTGGGCTTAGGTAGAGGTGGAAAACATCGGTCTAAAGGCATTACTTACCCGAAAAATGTATTTCTGTTCACTCTTTAGTCGTCAATAATAGTACATACGAAGGTATGGGTAGGTATATTTTCATTCGTGAACATGTTCCATTTGGTACCGGTTACTCACAGCAACCAAGTATGCCATAACATCGTTGTCCTCTTCAAATGTGATCCATAATAATTATTCATTCAGCGATTTGAGCAGTTTTCGGGTCTTTGTCCTCCCCCAGAAAAATTAGGCATTTTATACCTTCATCCTCGAAGTGATGTTGTAGCTTTTTGCAGAATTTGTACGTCGAAATCTCTCCGTTCAGCTGCCACTTTTTGCCCTTGTCGAGTACTTTTCTTGCTTGATGAATGTCTCCATTTTCGATAGAAGTCTTGAGAACTTGAACGACAGCATAGATGTTTGGATGAAGGTGAGTGAATTCTTCATTAAAATGGGCGTGGAACGACTCGCAGCAATTTGTGGTCATCGTAAGTTCAGCTGATTTGCACGCCCAAATGTAGGGGGAGAGAGAAGCAAGTTTATTCAATCGGCTTGCGTACATAATACAAAAAAGTAATGATTTTAGCTCGTCCGTAGGCAGAGGTTGACGAGCTGTAGGTAGTCCCCGTCCAAACAGTTATTCAAGTTATTCAAGCAGTCAACATAGAACACTCACAGTTTCAATGCATCAACTTAATTTCGAATATCTCTCGAACTTTATTTTATAAACTAAATTTAAAGGTAACATGAACATCAAATAGGTAGCATTTCACGGTACATGAAGGCTACTAAGAATGATCTCACCACTTTCTGGTCCCATTCAATTTTCCAAGTAAATACGAGCCTCTTATAGGCAGGCCGAGTAATATTGCTTGTGTCCTTCAGAAACAGTGGCAAAGCATTGAAAACTAAGTAGGTAGATCAAAATTTGATTTAATACTGTCTTTTTGTTGTAAAATATGGATAAATGTCACATTTTGACAAATAAATTCAATTTAATATACCTATTTGACAGTTTAAGAGGAAACCATAACTTTGGCAGTCAACGTGTTAAATAGACGAAACTAGCTCAGGCATGATAATATCATTTGTATAAATAAGTTATATACGGACGGATCTTTTAAATCCGATTCTCTGAATCTACGAATCTTGATACGTGAACCCTCAAATTTTTAGGTGGGGGGGGGATTATTTTTTTCTTGGGCAACTCCAATGGTTCATTTTCGAAATTCTTTGAGATCGTAAAATGTATGATACATTCAAGTTTTACATTTAAACTCTCTTTTCTAAATTTAATTTTTTAAACACTTCTAACGATTTTGTTGGTAAAACCAGGCTGTACCGTCCTTTGGAAAATCTTCAAGATCACGTTGGATTCGTAATATTCGTGGAACGGCGGTGTGAGGGGCGAAAAGGGAGGGGAATCGTGAAGGTCTCTTTCTAACCCACCTGTACATTCACCCACAATATAAATTTTATGTAAGGGTGGGAACAGGGAGGGGGGGGGGCATAAACCCTCATCAACCTCCTCCATCTTCTCACTTTCCTCTTTTCCACCCACCTCCACCCACTACTTAAATGTATGGGGGGGGGGGGTTAAAGGTTTACAGACACCTCCCCCCTCCCACCCGTCTCACCAACTCATCAACCTCCTCCATCTTCTCACTTTCCTCTTTTCCACCCACCTCCACCCACAACTTAAATCGTGTATCAAGGGGCAGCGATAACATGTGAGCGGGAGTAAACGATAACGAGGTCGATTCTTGACCAGTCGATTGTGAACCGCAATCGCTTGTTCACAACTATTGATGTTTACCCCGTCACACAGTGGTCGGAAAACCGGTAAGTTGGTGATACCGGCAACGGTCAAGCCTATAGCAGATTGTCGTTATATGTTACAGCCCTGAAGATGGCTTATGAAAGCCGAAAGCTCGGAAAAACTTCTCCCCCGTTTTCTTTTACAACCTCCTACAACCCTCCAAATAGACAAAGGTTTTTCAACCAAGGAGGACATGAACAAAACAACAAATTAACAAATGTTATTGCTGTTGCCAATAATGTACTAGTAATATAATTGGTAATGCGACATTAAATATATATTTGAAAAAATAACAGATTCTCAATGATAATATAAACAATAATAAAACACACTCAGCAGTGTAATTACGCAATAAATAAAACACCGTTTTGCAGCACTGAAACAGTTAAAAAAGTTTCCAAGCATTAAAACAAATATGAAATTTTGTTTTCCTCTGCCCGACACCGACGTTCATCATTGAAAACAGTTAACTCAGAAACGCACAAGGACAGCAAAACAAAAACAAATAGGAATTGCAGTTTAAAATTCCTGTTAGTGCTGTATTAATTATTCATGCGTTGAGATAAATACAGCTTTCGTACAAGTACGCAACCACGAGGGACATTTTATGTCTTTGCGCCCCCTCCCATACCCACACCTCTTACCACGTACCTCGTACTTCTTTTTTTTTTTTTTTTTTTTTTTGCTTAAAAATAATTTTAATATTTAAAATATTACAAAATAATAATATTTTGTAATAAATTATTGATAATGATCACCTGTGTGTACACAATTATTTAAACAATCACGCTCATACCGCAGCTTGTCGGCCACGCACTCCGTAGTGGTTAACGTAATATGATTAGGTAAATCGAGAGCTATCCAACGAGTGGTGAACGATTTTTGTACGATGATAACTGGCGAAGTTAAAGTTCCGTAGCAACGAATCGGTTGTACGTGAAAATCATTAGAAATTTTTCATAACGCTTTCTTCGTCACACTTTTTGAGTTATGTGCCATAGTAAAGACATAAAACGTCAAAAACAAAAAGTTGCAGGTAGTAGCAGCTGATTTTGGTTTTAATCCTCCACACTGTAGAGTGTACCGGAACATTACTGAAGAGATTCATAAAAGGATCTTGTTTAAAATAAGTCAAGTTCAATTTTGGCAGACTTTGAAAGTTTCGTAAGGTATGAAAAAAAAAAATTGTCTCCATTGCGTCATTTTTCTAAATACGATCAAATGTTTTTAAAATATTTTATTGCATGAAATATGTTTGTTAAGTACCTATTTGGGGAGTATCCATAGTAATTATCCCTTACTTAAACTTCAGCAATCTTCATATTTTAATAACGCCGCCAATAATTTTTTTAGAGATCTGTCCTTTGGTTTCTGACCCTCTACCAAGGTGACAATTTGCGAACAAAATTTCATGGAAATCCAAGGGATTCATGGTATCGGGTTGCTTTTCTTAAATATTCTCACTCAAAATAAAATACCTATAGGTTACTCAAGTATCGATACCCGATACTACCGAACTATGCACTGTCAATATAAAAATATTGATACCTATATCTATGGGAAATATCGATATTTTGATACGAGTACTATCGACTATCGATGGCCATCCCTATTCCTCACAGTATTGTGGTTTGTTTACTTGCGGTATCACAGCCACTCGAACCTAATTTTCTAATTAGATGACATGCGTCGTGTAGCCAAAGGATTTGAAGGAATTCAATTGGATACTGAGGTATTTATTATTTTCGAAGGTACTAAGTGTAACTACGGTTATAGTAACGGAAGATGGATTTATTGCTGAGTGAGGTTTCATGAAAGTAGAGCTAGAGGTAGAGGAACTAACAGAATAAGGGAGTGTTTAGTACGAGTCAGTGGAATTTACGACTTTGTGTTCCTATGGGAGTTGCCGTGAAAGTATTTTTGGGAACGAGTTCCTCCCCACCACCGAAGTACCTCCAGAGAGCAAAGAACTCTGAGAAACGGTAACAAGGAGTCAAAGAGGAGGTTCAACAGCCGAAAAGAAGATGAGGGAAAAGTGTTAAGAAAAGGAACGGTATCTGTTGAGGAACGAGAAGGTGAACGACCGAGGATGAACGATCGTGCCAGTTCTACCTTCCATGGAAAGTACACCTTGAGGATCGGACCTAACGGTACCGGCATGTCTGACGTCACGGATCTCTGACGTCACTCCCGTCTCTTATTCACCCCGTTCGGTCTTCTTCGAGAATCGGGATACCGTGAGGCGAAGGACCTCGAAACGTATAACGGTTCACTCGTTTCTCCCACCATCCCCGTGACAACGACCGACTCGAACTTTTTTACATAATTTTTCTTCTTCAAGTTTTACATTTTTAAAAACGAAATGTCCCGTTGGAGGACGAACGAATAGTAGGTACCTGATGGAGGGAGAAATTTTAAGAAGAAAGCTTTAGCTGATTTGCAAATAACAGCTCGTCGCCACATCTTCAGCTTCTACAGCACTATCATGTGTAATGATAGTTTAACCAAATCAAACGAGACGCATCGAATTTTATAAATTTGGTAGGTTACTTCTGGATAATATCAAGAACCTTGATATTACTACGAAATCAAGAATTGATATCAGAACCTAATAATATTACTTATTGGCCATGCAAGGTACTTGCTCTACAATACTCCATCCGAACCCGTAAACCAAATTTCGTAATTTTAGTACAACACTAACTGGGTATCCCCTTTTGTGTTGAAAATTTGCCCTCTTGTAGCCATGCTGCGTGACTTGAATTTTTAATAGTAGTTACCTCAGGTCAAATTTTCTATGAATTTAACGGTTTTCCCACTCATTTCAGAGATATTCAGGGAGATTTGAACATGAATATGAATAACCCGAGTCGGCAATCATCAATTGGTTCATTATTGATGAGAATAAACCAAAATGTGACGTTTAGCTACTAACGATTGAATTTTTCCCATCATGTTCCTTGAAGATTATTCTGAATTAGTTGCTAACATGAGTCTGAAACTCATTGCCTGAGATGACAACTGCTCGGCTAATCGGACAAAAACGCCGTATATAGAATACCTACTGTTCATCAACAATTTCTATAACTTCGTTTTCATACTTGGGTATTGGTAAAAAAAAAAAAAAAACATAAAAGACATTTTTATTGGAGCAAATGCATATTTATTTATTTACTCGTTTCTTCAGTGGCGGACACTGAAATCCTAGTGTAGTAACGACCTCCTCTCGGTCGGTGTCGCTAGTTCAAAAAGAAGTCGAATACTTCTTTTAAAAAATTACGGTTGGCAACCCTACCTGTACCGCACATTCATTTTCCATCACTTTTGGGTCTTGAAACTATTGACAATTAATGGGAAGGATATGAGAAGATGATATATGTCATGTCAGATAATGAAGATAGGTAGAAAATATAACAATTCAAATTAACAATAAAAATTAATAAACAGTTGTAATAAAAAAGAAGCAAATTATAAATATCAATCAAACTTATTATAAAAGGAGGTAATGAGATCAAGTTTTTCCTGAAACCAAAATACAAATATGGATGAAGATCCTTACATTCTCTTTTGCCAAATTATTTTATAAAATAGTAAGTAAATCTATAGGGTTTATTGGGTAACAATAGCGCTTGACGGGGAACATTTGTGGAGGGGGTATGTTTTAGGAGTACCATTGGGCGTCACATACCGCATTATATGGCATATGGCATTACCGCCCTGTCTCAGATTTGGCAAAGGTGCGGTACGGAGTGCCGCTTAGCGCCCAGCGTAGTAATACCACCCTGTGACACCTAAAAGGTGGCAAAAAAAGAAGGATTAGAGTTGAAATCGTCATTTTCAGGTATTTAAATATATTTCAATCGAATTTGTTTCTGGTAATAGTGTCTGCGCAGGTAATTTTGGGTATTTGCGTTGAAGGGGACTTCTTAATAGGAATCGAAGGTAGGTACTAGGTATTCCATGCTAGGTAGGTACTTGGTATTCCATGCTAGGTTGAACCGAAGGCTATAAAGACATTTACCTATGTATCAAATATCCGTAGCTGGAGGAATCCCAGACCCCATGTTTAAAATGAGGCACAGACATGACGTTTCGTGGATTAGCCAATTCCCATCCTGACTATGGTATATTGCAAATATGGTATATTTTGTTAAGGTAGTTTTATTTTCGAGTCCACTAACTCGGGAAGGTGATAATTTCGCCGGCGGCCCAGGGCGCAGGCGCGACAGGATAACGGACCCAACAGCTGCTCTCGCCACAACTCCCACCACTTCACCAACTTGAGCCTTTTTCTCCCACTCCATCGAACAGGTTCGTTTTCTTTTAGACCATCTACGGGGTCAACGAACTCACCTTCTCCCCCAGCCCTCGAGGTCACCGGGTATCTGTGTTACGGTATTCTGATCTGATCTGAACTCCTACTCTCTTGTTGCATCCATTGTTACCATAACCCGAGTTTAGTTTGAATCTAAGGATTCTAACGTGACTGGAATTCCTACCTTTTCAACTTTTTGATATAGCAAATCAAGGAGTATCAAAAACCCAGTGATCGAATCGCAATCAGATTAACTCTTTAGTTCTGAAGATTTAATGGGCTCAGGCGCTTCTGGGATCAACCTGCATGATCCGCTCGTAGATGCAAAACATGGCGTAGAAACTACATCAATTAAATTTGTTATGAGATTAGTGTACTTTGATTCTTAAGAAGTACCATCTAATAAACCATAGAGGCAGCTCAAAAATAGACCAACTTGAACAAGTAAAAATTGTGAAAATCTTTAGAACGTTACTACTCATCCAAAACAAATCCTGGAAACTGGCAAACCTCATGAAATATCAGGAACAATTTTTCATTCAACAAGCATTTCAACGGTATGGTCAATATTGAGATTATCTTGTTCCTTAGATGAGGGGTCCCCCCCCCCCCACCTTCAATGACAGCTGTAGTCATGTTGCCTTCCTCTTCATCTTTTTTTTTTCATTATTAGAATCTTCTGGGTCTTATTTATTATTACTTTCTTTGTCTTCCTTGGAAATCGAATTGTTATTGGTTTTGGGCACCAAATCAGAGATGTCAATGTTGTGGTGTGAGGTGTTACGAAATTTGGTTCACGGGTTCGAACAAGCCACGATGATCCTCACGTTTCAAAACCCTAGGTCAATAGGAAAGGGTTCAAAATGAATTTTAAAACGTTAAAAATGAAACTTTCACGAAAAATTTCAGTTTAACTTTGAACAAGTCCCAATGACACTGTAGGTACCCAGTTAGCGTTGTGCTAAACTAACGAAATATGGTTTACAAGTTCGGACCACACCCACAATGATCCTTGAAAATCTTCATAACCCTAGGTCAAGGGGAAGGGGTCCAAAACGAATTTTGTACTTTCAGTTCAAGTTTGAACAAAAAGGTTTTTTTTTTACGAACTTCCTGATGAGCTAGAGACTTGCAATTTTAAATATAGGCCAGAACTGTAAAATTGTTTAAACTATTCTTATTTGTTTAAACAATTCAAATTTGGATATTGAGCTAGAGATTTGAAATGGGTCGAAGTTGGATGACAATGTGACAATGATGATAATTCACAAGTTTCTTGTCTACACAATTGTTAAAAAAATACCTATTTGCTTAAACAAATTAAATTGCGATGATGAGCTCGAATCTTGAAATTATAAACATGGGTCAAAGTTGGATGATAACGCAACATTCACTCGGTTTCTTGACACCATTGGAACTAAAGAGATGTCCTAACCACTTCACAAGCACCGTACCCGTTTCGGAATCTCCCCTTTGTGCCATGGCGAGACATTTTTATTACTACGTTCAGATATATCAGAAGTGTAGTAGTAAAAGCGTCTTACCAGGGCGCCAAGGGGAGATTTCGAAACGGGTTTTTAAAGTTATGTAGCTGAGTAGTCCCTTTAGACCTTGCGACTTGAAACTTTCAGGGCTTTTTTCTACTATCCACACCAAGAAGATCCATACCTACTGTGGGCAAAATTTGCCTAAATTTCAGTTTTTTATTCATAACTTTTTTTAGGTTGAGATTATGGGTTAAATCATTCAAATGGCACTGAGTCATGTTATGAGAAGGGATGTACAAAATTTCAAGTCGATTGGTCCTGTTACCCACGCTGTAGACTCGTCAAAGTGGACAATCTTAGCCAACAATTTCTGTTTTTTGTTTTTTTTTTGGGTTGAGATAATGGTTAAATCTTTTAAAAGTCTCTGCCTCAAGCTGAAACGAAGCTCTGTGCAAAATTTCATGTCAATCTGGGAAGATGGAGAGGCTGTAGCCTTGCCTGTCCGAACAAGAAGAAGAAGAAAGAGGAGGAGAACAAGGTAAGGGCGAAAAATTGGATTTTTCAACTTATATATAAGTTGAAAAATCCCCTTTTTTCGCCCTTATATATAACTCGCCTCCCTTGAAACTTTAACGGATTTCTATTATCCACACCAAATTTCAAGTGGATCGGCCAAATAGGAGCCGTTGTATGGATACCTGGAAAACGCGTTTCTTGACGTTTGGTAAACGTCAGTACCGTTCGTTCTTCTCACCATGTTCATTTGGCGGGGCAGCACGCTACGTTTCCAATGGTTCAATGTGGAAAATAATGAACAAAAATAGGAAGTTTCCATTTACTTCCTGTACAAAAATTGAGGTGGGTTGGAAAGTAAGAACCGGTTTTTTCTTAAAAATCGTCGATATTCATTGCCAGGTTTCTTCGGCGGGGGAGCCCGTTCCTAAAAATAAAATCCGCGAACGATTTCAGGCGTTTAGCGAGATCTTAACCTGTGTCGAGGGAGAGTAGTCTTTTCGGCCTAACGGTACCCCGCGGACGGTCCGAGAGGTCGCCGGCCGGTCCACTTACGTTCCTGGAACGCTGTGGACGGCCGAGGGAAGTTCCCCCGTCGCTTGTCGCCTTCCTTCGAGAGATGATGCCACGTTCCCAGGAAAGTGACGACTCAGCTTCCAAGTGAGGGAACTTGTGTCGCTATCAGTGGCGGAATCCCCGGGCTCAGCTGTGGGGGTCATCCGCCTCCTGGGATAACATCGCCCTTCACCTTCCATCAGGTCGTTCATCCTTTGCCGGTTCCCCGAGTCGAGTAGACACATCCGCAATGCCGATCTTTTTTTCCATTACGTTCTCATTTGAAACAATATCACAACAGCGTTTCCTGTTTACCTTCGTTGTAACCCACAGTTGTAAGCACCCACTCTATTGGGTGCCCCTCAGTAGCATGACGTAGCATCCTTATGTTCCTGACCTGGCCGAAAGAGAACATGAGGGTAGAAAAAACCACATTCACATCACCCGAATACATACCCTTACAAGAAAAACTTGGACTTGTGCCTATGTGGGACTATGTATGTGTGAGACATGTGCGGCTATTAGGGATGGGTAGAAAACATTGCATGACAAATATCGATGTTTCGCAACATCGTATAAAAACATCGATGTTTTTCGAAAATACCGTACGTACTGTGGCCTACCTAAATGCAAGCCTCTATCTAGCTGTCAATTTTGTTGGTAATTTGTCTTCTTATTTCAAAAAATTAAACATGAAAAATGACATTTAACGTAATCCGTCAAATTTTGAGGGGGGTTACAAAAAGTTTTTCTTTGGTCGATTCCAATGGTTCATTATCGAAGGTTGTTATCCAGTATTGCAGCAATATCTTCGAAGAGGCGATTTCTAGAGGGTAATTATAGATATTTTGGGAGAAAGAAAAAAACTCGATATGTGGTAAACATGGGAAGAAAAAATGGATGTGTAGTAAACATCAATGTCAAAAACAGCGAATGTTTTGAAATATCGAGTATTCGATGCTTAGTTTCCCTAGCGGCTATTTTTGAGGCAGGGTATCATGTATGGGTTCAATATTACGGCCTTATACAATTTATATAATATATTATACGAATAAAATGAATTTTTTTCCGTTTTATTTGGTATTTTACATAAAATACAGCCATGTAGATGCAATCAAATAAACCAAAAACTTAAATCAAAACTTCAGTCCACAGTTGGTTTTCATACAAGAAAACATTTCGCAATATACAACCATACCCGAATGGTGATGGCACTCCACCAATCAGAAAATCTAAAAACTTTTCTCTTTGTACAGCAGAGAAACGACACTCCATCAATAAATGTTCAGCGTCACCTTTTGGGTCGTCACAAAATGAGCACTCCGGCGACGGACGAGCACCAATGCTGAACAAATGTGCAGGGCATACAGATACTTCTGTTCGCAAGCGCAATATGACTCGATAAAGCTTCCGGTCTCCTGTAACTTGAAGCATCCATGGCTGAGTAGGCAATATAGCTTGCCAAGACTTGTACATCGGGATTGTGCTGTCCTCTTCGTATGTATATAAAATAATTTTATAGTTTATTTAGTTTCCAAGCGGCTTGATGGCGTTCTCTCTTCCCTACTGGCCTTGGAGAATTATGCCCTGATCAATTTTGACAAACAGGGATTTTAATACTTTTCTCTATGAAAAAAAACTTCATTTTTCAAAGAAATCTTTTTAAATTCTTGATTTTCAATATTTTTTAATATGTCTCAATATTGTGAGGGAGGGGGGGGGGGGGGGTGTTCCGTACCCCCTGCAGCCCTTCCACCACCCATGGCTTTGCCATTGCTTATGAGAAATAAGTAGAGAACGGCTCGTTAGAATTTTTTCGGACCGTATACCCCTCGAAATCTCATCAGCGTGGGCACAAGGAGCTATAGTGTATTAAATTGTATTATTGTTAACCCACGACCGTTGAGTCATAAGGTATTTCAAGTTCGGGCCTCAATACATCTTTTTTCTCCGCCATTGAAAATCCCCGAGGTCAGGAGATGCCTAATCGCGGAAATGTTCGCGGATGTGGGTTGGGCTTGGGAGATCCGTCGTCGATACGTCAAAACCCCTCGCGAAGGAAACACTCCAAGACCGGTCTTTTTCTTTTGGGCCAAAATCATATAATCAGATTCTCGGTGATATCCGGCGGATGATGACCCGAGACAAGGGTAGACGTACCTACACGATTTTACAGCCGGTGAAGGTTTTTTTTCTCTCTCCTTCGTCGTCGCCAATTACCCGAAAAGGAGTGATATTTTTGTTGGAGCGAAGTGGATCAAATGTCCCGTTTCCGAGGGCCTTCTCAGAGCTCGCCGGGGGAGTCGCAAAAGTTGGCCAAGGGCCTCGCGACTGCCCGCTCTGGTCATTGACCTGCTCTGCCTGCATTGAGGGGCAGTGAGAGGAACTTTCGTGCCTAGAATGACGTATCAGCTGATTGACAAATATTGTGTCCGACCTATAAAATGGAGCTCAGCAATAACATGGGCTTGCAGGAGCGGCTCATCTATGTGCAAAACATATAGATTAAATCAGCCAATAACGATCACTCCAATGTTTTGAGAAACTCCAACAAAACAACCTCACTATTGTTCAACATGGCATGTTTGGGTATTCCTAGTTTCATAAATACTTTCCTTGACACTTCACTTGAGGCGTTTGCTATCAAAACCAGCTCATTCCATATTTTTCTGAAATCCACCTTTTTGCATATTTTGAAAGTTTATAGGGTTCTTCATAACCTGACGAAGGGATGTAGCCCACATCCAGCTCATTGCAACCCAAAACTAGATGAAAAGGTTTGCCCTTTGGATCAAATCCAGCACATTCCAACCTTTTGCCATCTTCCACCAGGAGCGCGCGCATCCACCTTGCAGATAACCTTCCCTGGTCCTTTCTGCATTTTATTTACAATGTTATTTTTCTTGGAAATAAAAAATAAAAAATCCATTCTGTTCCATTTGGCGTTGCAAGTTATGATCTTTTTCACATTGTACCAAAGTTTATGTCTCAACTGTGAGGGCAAAATGGGGCCAATCTAAGGGGGTTTACCGGGATTTTAACAGGAGGAAACGCCCATAAATTCCAAAAATAAAACAGTCTGATAAGTGACACCTCATTTTGAAGGTATTTTTACGCTGAACACGACGGTGAAGTCAGAATTGTTATACCTATCTTGTTCCGTTTCCAAATCGGAGCACTTTGAAGATGAAGAAACGTGGTCGTTACTTGAGATGTTCTTCACGGTTCATCTGCTCTAATCTGATAACGGAATGAGATTGAAAAAACGTTGAAAAATCTATCAAAAAAACTAAGGTGTTACTCGACAAAGAAGGAGACAAAATGTGTTATGAAACCAGTAAAATGGAGACACTTTACATAAACCAGTTATTTATTCGAAGTCGCTCTTATTCATGTTTTCTGTACAAACTACACTTCCAGAGTATTGTAGTCATTTTCGTCCTTCAAATTTCCAACGGCGTTTCAGATCGTTTTGGTACTACTGACAGTATGTCGGCAAATTACTGTTTTGGAGGGAGGGGCGTCAAAACACGACATTTTTGATATCTTGGGTTAATTTTTGACTGCAGATTCAGATTTTCCAGCAAAAGTTACGTGGAATGATTTTCCACGTTCCTGAACATATACAAAATTGTACGCCTATGGGAGTTGGAAGGTTATTTCACTAAACCCTGTACCTACAGTATTTTGTATAGTAGGTAACTCTGCGTGTACATTCCTGACTCGACAAACGGCTGCAAGACAGCAGACGAAAGCCGGTTGTGCCTCCAAGAAGAAGACGGATCGAAAGTGGGTGTTCTACTCTGGAAGGCGTCCGCGGTCGTTGAGGTGAACGGCCTCGTCAACTCTTCTTCTCTCTTACCGGCTGTACCGTAACACATATCCAGAGCTCTGCGCCATCGCCGGCCGTTGAACTCACTTCCAACGACCTCCCACTTTACATTTTCCCTCTTACACTCCTTCCTCAACACCCTGTATCGTCCATCTAACGATACAGATACAGTCAAATTTACTGAGGAATCCAATCCAGACTTGTGCCTACTCGTATCTGCCAGCTGTGGACTCCCTTCAATATGTCCCTTCAATTTTCTCCATTAAAATTCCTCCAACTTGGAAGATTCTTACAACGATGATACGAGGGTGGATCAAATATAAACGGGACTTTTTTTTTGTGTAATTTATTTTTATTTTTAACGTAAAAAAGAATATAGTTTATTTTTCTACATAATCTCCAGATTTGGAAACACATTTTTCCCAGCGGATAGGCAGCTTTCCAATTCCTTCCACGTAGAAAGATGCAGGTCGTGTCTGCAGCCAATTGCGCACGTAGGCTTCAACTTCAGCATTACTGTCGAATCTTTGGCATCCCAAAGCTTTCTTGAGAGGGCCAAACACATGGAAGTCACAGGGTGACAGGTCTGGACTGTAAGGAGGGTGTTCCAAAGTTTCCCAACCCAGTTGCTCCAATTTTTCTTTAGTCAATGCTGCTGTATGGACGCGAGCATTGTCATGGAGAAGAACCTCCACCTGGCGCACACCTCATGGTACCCTAGCTCCTCTGTGAGTATGGAGTAAGTGCTCCCATAACTTATCCCAACCTCACTTGCAATTTCAGAAGTGGTACATAAGCCGTCGAACACTGCTGATGTTGTCCGCTGGTGCGAGTTCTGCGGTCATGGCTCTAATTTTCAACACGATCACGACCCTCCACGAACTGTTCATGCCATGCAAACACTCTGGCTCGCGACAGTGTCTCTTCCCCAAACTGGGCAGTCAATCTCCTCAACATTTCGGCCGGTTTTACGCCTTCTGGGGTGAGAAACTTGATTATAACGAGTTGCGCAATTGACGGAGGTACCTCTTGCTCTGACATCGTCACTGTGGACACTGAGGGGGTCGAGGAGGCGAGCCCACGTGCTTCCCCTACTCCTGACAAACGTACCCAACAACAAACAAAGCGGGAACGTTCTCCCTCCACTATTGTGCCTGAAGGGCGAAAAGTCCCGTTTATATTTGATTCACCCTCGTATGAACCACCTTCAAATTCCTTAATTTATTCTGGATTCCTTAGTGCATTTGTTCATATGTGCGTCGGTAAACGACCAAAGTGTTGATTGAAGAGTGTGAAAGAAGAAAATATAAGTGGGGAAATTATGGACTCGGTTCATTTTATACAGAGCGTCTACAGAAATTATGGGACAAACTCAATGAATCAATTCAACAGCTAATTTGCAGCAAAAAGAAGAAATGTTTCATTACCTACTCAATTGAAAACCCGGATTTTTTCTCTTTTAAGATTTTTTTTTTAGTTTTTGACCTTGTCTCGATAAAATGGCTTTAACTCCCTTGAATTATTATGCAATCTAAATTGCGATACCGTTAAATCTAATATCCCCCTGTTATAAAATACGATTTTTAAGACAGCTTAAGAGTTTCAGCGTCAAAAATGCCTAAATTGCGATACCGAACTCCATGAAGCAAGTTGGCCTTTGGTGGAAAACGTTTATTTTCACCTAAAAACCCTAAATAAATGACAGTTCCCTTGGGGTGGGCTGTTCCTGCAATTTTTCTCGGTGGTTATACTCATATTTGCCAGCTATGCACTCTCGATATGTCCCTTGAATTTTCTCCACGGAGGTACCTACTTGGATGATTCTTACTATTTTTCCGTAGGTAAATTCTTACAATTCTGGGCTATGCCATCTTCAAACTTACTTATTAGGGTAAAATGGCAAGTAGGTACAGCCACTACGAGCCAACCGTCATTACGATGCTACTCAGTCCACCTGCCATTGCAGATTCGGGTGCGCTCGGTGATGCATTTTCATTTCCTACTCACTTATTGGTCAGCTCTCATTAACAGGTTCATCGTATTTTGTTCTTGTGGTCAAAACCGTGAGTTTCCGATATTTTCACGAATAGGACATTTCAAGCTATTTAAAGAACAGGAACGTGGGGTATACTCACGAATATAGGGTTATACTCAGCTACATATTCGTATTTAATGGGACATTTCCTATTCAAGCATGAAACCTTCTTGGACTTCTCTCCTTCTTAGCTCCACAGAACTGCGAGCTGATGGTTTTCTATTCTAATCGAATTTGTTTATTGCAAACGATAAATTATTCGGCGACGAAAACAAAAATTCCCCTTGATCGAATCAATCAAAATGTATTGAACCGTTCAGTGCGGACTTGTGGCTCACGGCGCTGGTTAGGCATCAGTTGGCAAGACGGACCTTCTGTGATGGTTAGTATCGCCCCTTGCACAACATCACAACATTTTCTTAGTATATTTTCGCTATGTGCATTTACTTTTGATTTGGATGGTATTACCTACTGAAAATTCTTGTTACAGAAAATTCCTGTTCTATGTCCGTTTATTCATATTTCAGTCGACGTCAAGCTATCAGGGTAATGTAGTCGAGCAATTATGTGATGCAGGAAGAACTCAGGCATTTCTCAACTTTTTATTCAAATATACCAATATGACAATTTTTTTAAAATTATGAATAAGATTGTCATTTTCCCACTCTATCCATACCTAACGTTTCGATTTAATTTGGTTTTTTCGACAAACTATATTTTTATCTAATTTCTGACATTATTGTTTTTGATTTTATGTGTACACGTAAAAGGATCTAATACGAGTAGATTCTATTAGAGTATACATCAAATCAATCACATTCTGTTAGGTGTATAGCATAGCATGCTATAAACCTAATAGAATGTGATGCCATACTTAAGGATAACCAAATTCTACGTTACTTCAAGTATTATAGATCAGTATTAGATATTGGTACTAACGTTTATGTGCCAATATGAAGAACAAAAATCTACCTCACAACCAAAATCGAAAATTATTTGAACTGCCATATTTTGTTCAACGCGTTTCTATAGATTAATGTCATCAGACCTGTGTTGTACTTTTAGTAGTCATTTCAAAAGAAGTTTGTTTTACGGAGAAAATTTTTGTTAGTAGTTCGGGGAAATGGAAAATTTGTCATTTGCTTGTAGGTGACACTAATGGTTCAACGGTCAGTGATTATTCTGAACTGCTACCTTATTTCGTTATGGCTGAGGACGTCCCTTGCCAACACCCTGAAATGTCAGGGTGGTTATTCAAATGGACGAACTATTTACGCGGCTACGAGAAAAGGTGGTTCGTTTTATCCAATGGATATTTATCGTATTATCGGAACCGCGAGGAAATGGCGAGCACCTGTCGGGGTACGGTGAGTTTACAAGGGGCCACGATCCATTCGGACGATTCAAACCATTTCGTTATTTCGAGCGGCGAAACGTTTCACGTCAAAGCGACTAACGATCGGGACAAGCAGAGGTGGGTCGACGCTTTGGTTTTAGCGAGGGATTTATCGACTGCTTCAAAGGCAGAAATCAATGGTAGGAGTTCGGCCTCGACTTTAACTGCCGCACTCACAAGGGAACGTGAAACTGTCAAAACGTGTTATGAAATGGTGAGCAGACACGGGCAAGCGTTACAGGAGACCTTATCCAAAGTGGGTTCTACGACAACGAATCCATCAGCTGAGTATTCTATGGAATTGGAGGAGCGCATAGCGACTTTCCGGGCGTCGACTTCTGTTATGATCAAAGCTTGTACTGACTACTCCGACTTGGTTGAAAGTCACTGTGGTAAGTGGATGGTTTCTTCACGTAATGACAAGGAACAAGATCGCTCTGTGAACGTTGTGGATTTAATAACTCAGCCCCAATTGAAAACGTTAGATGATAAACTTCCACTTCGAATAACGTCATCAGACGAAGACAGTCAAGTGTACTACGACTGTGAAGACATCGACTCGTCTCCAGGTCCATCAAATTTGACTATGGACAACACCAGCGTGCACCAGGTCCTGTACTCTGCCGTAATGTCCGGCACCACTAACCAACCCAAACCATCGACATCTTGCGGGGGTTTCACTCGGCGGCAACGTGTCCCTGACAGGCCACCAGTTCCAATGAACCTCTGGGCATCTGTGAAGAACGCTGTCAATAATGACTTGTCCAAAATGGCATTTCCAGTCACCTTCTCTGAACCCCTATCAGCCCTACAACGGCTCACTGAGGATTTCGAGTATTCACACATTCTTGACAAAGCGAGCGCTCTTAACGACCCGGGTGAACAATTAGCTTTTGTGGCTGGTTTCGCGGTGTCTTCTTACTCGAATTCCACCAATAGGGTCACCAAACCGTTCAACCCTCTGCTCGGTGAGACTTTTGAGTGGGATAGAACGGATGACTTGGGGTGGAAAGTTATAGCCGAACAGGTCTCTCACCACCCTCCGATATCAGCATTGCACTGTAAAGGCCAGCAGTGGGAATGCTGGCAGGAGCAATCGATGGTAACCAAGTTCCGAGGGCAATACTTGCAAATACTTCCACTAGGCGAGGTACACCTCAAATTCAACACTGGTGAACGGTACGCTTGGAAGAAAGTCACCACCAACATACACGGTATCATCTTCGGGAAAACGTGGGTGGACCATGAAGGAGAAATGGAAATCAATTGTCACACGAATGGATTCAAGTGTAAAATCTCATTCCTCATTCCAAGTATTTTTGGAGGGGAGCACTACAAAATAAAAGGAATTGTTTCCGACAATAACGGACAAACCCAATATCACGTCAACGGTGGTTATGAATCGAGCGTCGAAATAACTAAAGCAACCGATATAATGAAAAACAAACGAGGTAAAACGCTCTCAACGATACCTCCGTTAGTCATTTGGGATAAAGTCGACCCTTCGCCGGATTCAGACAAATATTACAACTTCACGGTTTTCGCTTGTCAACTGAATGAAATGGAAGACGGCGTCGCTCCTACGGACTCGCGGAACCGTCCTGATCAGCGGCTTTTGGAGGAAGGGAATTGGGACCGCGCGAACGAGATCAAAATAGCGCTTGAGGAAGCGCAGAGGAAAAGGAAAGGGACCTCTAAGGAGTCGAAGCCTCTTTGGTTTCACCCGTACAAAAATGCAGACACCAAGACACAAATGTACACGTACAAGGGTGAATATTGGCAGTGCAAAAACAAGAAAGATTGGAAACGGTGCCCTTCGATATTCACTTACGACACGTGATGAAAACTTTAGGTGTTGAAGACGCGCCAATTCAACGCTGCTGTATAGGCACATCGCATATTTAGAGGCCAAGTTTTTTTCGTGATATCCAGAACGACTCCATGAATATGATTCTGCAAAAATATCGATGAATATACGTGAGATCCATGAAACGATCCTGCAAAAACGAACCACTCGAGGCGCACGTTACGAACGTCGATTGCAATTCGACGAGGAACGTCGGAGGGATTGCAACGTCGAGAGGAATGTGAACCGATTTTGTTTCGTTACTTCATCTGTAAATACCTAATAACAAAATATATTTTATTGTATCTTACTTCACTATCAACTAAGGATGGCAACAATATATCGATATTTTAAATATACCGATGTTTATACTAGTTCGTCGGTACAAATATATCGATAGAAGTATATATGGTGTGAGATATTTGGTTTCGAGGTTCGGTCAATGAGAACAATTTTTGGTTCCGACGTTTCGGCCGTTTATTCAGCCATCTTCAGGGCTGTAACAACAGTATGGCAAATGTTGTTGTTACAGCCCTGAAGATGGCTGAATAAACGGCCGAAACGTCGGAACCAAAAATTGTTCTCATTGACCGAACCTCGAAACCAAAATTCGACCGTAGTATCTATATGGTGTGAGATATTTAATATCTCACACCATATAGATACTACGGTCGAAAACCGGACGGAAATCCATTACAACTAGATAGAAGTATATGTACTCGTATATTTTTAAAACATCGGTAGAGAAATTAAGCGGACGACTATGTAAATGCTGTTACCACAATACTTCTGTCGGCCAGGAGAGGAGAGTTATGAGGTGATCCTGCTGTCACACACTGCTGAGCAAAGAAGGATAGGATAGGAAGTAGGATCATTTTCTGAACAACCACCACCATCTTCGTTGTGATTGTGGTGTCTACAGAAGAAAAAGCGAACCCAAACCCTGTTGAAGTAGGTACATTCGTTGAAAGATGGACCAAACAGCATCTGATACTTCTTCATGTTCAGAGTCTGACTCAATCGATCCGGCAGTTGATTTGTGGGCCTACCACAAAACTTTGGCCCACAGGTCAAAGAAAGGAAAGAGACAAAGGATGAACTGGCTAGATATTTGGATATTTCGGTTGGCAATTTCTCCCAGAATCCCATTGATATCTGGGAAGATCACAAATCGGTATATCCAAAAGGTCATTATGTATCCCTGCGACCTCGGTGCCTTGCGAGCTGTTATTTTCGAAGGCAGGAAGTACCCTCAAGCGAGGAATCAACTGTCTCCAAAACCCCTCTCTAAGATTTGAAGGGTCGTGGGAAAAAAATATCAAAGTCCATACCATGAAATGGCGAATTGTTTGAAATTTTAAATTATTTCCGGAAAGTATCTTTGATCTACGTGATTTTCTTTCTTGCTACTTGAACTTAATTAAATTCCCTCTTAGGTAGGCCTAACAGCTGTTTGTCGTTTTAATGGATAGTGTTTGTCGTAAAAACGGTTTCAAACTTAGTTTTTCAGAATTAGGAAAAAAGGACTGATCCTTTTTCCCCACGACCCTTCATTTTATTTCTGTCTTCTATGCCGCCGAAATTGGGAAGTTATTGATAGTGTTGCCAACAAGCTGTACCTATTTCCGTTTGAAACCTACATGCTATAAGTCAGTTGTTTTACAGTGCAGTTGTGGCGAGGCAACGATTCAGCATGGATGCCGAAAGTTTTGTAAACAGTTTTTTGTCTCTCCTGATAAGTTGGGAAAAATGAGTTATAGCATGTTGCTGTTTCAACAATTTTGGTTACTACAATAATACTCCAATAGCAACAGTAAATAGGGAACGTGCAGTACGCTAAGGATGAGTATCGAAGTAAAAAATATCGATGTAATTTATCAAGTAAACTCGTAAAAAATACTTGGTGTAAAAAATATATTGACCATAATTACATCCTGATTAGTCAATCATGGCCATGGTTTGATAGCTGGTTGTTCCCATTTTCTCTTAATAAAATATCGAGGTTATTTTTTTAATATCGATCGAAAATTGGCGATTTTTTATGGGGTTAATATGGATACCCATCCCTAGCAACGTACTGATCAACTGAAAATCAACCCATGGAGAAAGAGACAAGTAATGCCGTGAGGACTATAGACGTGACGTGAATTAATGAGTACGACCATTTTTAATTCGTTCTCAATACTTGGTTCGATAAAATATTAGTTTTTTTCGCCATAATGCATAATATTTTATTGTTATAAATTAATTATTGCCGGTTAGTTTAGGTCCTGTCAGAGATTTGAATGCTGTTATGGCGGAATCAAGTGATTGCCCCCACTATCCAGAGATATCCGGATGGTTATACAAGTGGACGAACTACCTTCGTGGGTACCAAAAACGGTGGTTTGTTTTGTCGAACGGTTATCTTTGCTACTACAGAAATCGGGAGGAAATGGCACACACGTGCCGTGGAACTTTGAGCCTCCGAGGAGCAACCGTCCTTTCGGAGGAATCCAACAATTTGATCGTCTCCAACGGCGAGACGTTTCACATCAAAGCACCCAATGATATTGAGAAGAAGAAATGGGTGGATGCTTTGGTGTCTGCCAAGGATTTAGCGTCAACTCGAGATTCACCGACCAGAACAGTCGAATCGCCGGTTACAGGCCTCGCAACTCACCTTAAAGACAAATTGGAAGAAGTGAAAACTTGGAATGAGTTGATCTACAGTCACGGGCAAGCGCTGGAATTCTCGCTGGCGGAGGTGGAAAGAATCTCTACGACAGATGAAACGAACCGAAAAATGAAGAACGTCAACGAGAAGGCGGAGATTTTCCGAGCGTCAACGTCGACGATGATGAAAGTTTGTTCGGATTACTTGGATTTGGCAGAGAGTCACTATGACCAGTGGGTGACGTTGGTTCAGAAAGAATTGCCACGCAAGATTCAGATTGAGAAAGTTCTCGAGACTGTGACAAGCCTGAATCGTGTAGAAAACAGTACTGGAAAAGAATACCCGTCGGATGAAGAAAATTCTGAATTTTTCGATTGCGAAGAACCGCTTCAGGATCGTCCGCAAGCTGACAAAACCGCCATAAAAATGTACTCAGCAGTGGTAGGTGGCAGTAAAGGAAGTAGTAACGACGAAAAAGGCAAGGACTCATCTTCAACAACTGTAAATCACCCGTTGTCCAGTAACTGTGGCCGTACAAGAAGAACTCGCGTTTCAGATAGACCTAAAGTATCTGCTAATCTTTGGAACATAATAAAACACGCAGTGGGGAAAGATCTGACAAAGATACCGGTCCCGGTTAATTTTTCCGAACCGTTATCACTTCTTCAGAGGCTCACTGAAGATTTTGAATACGCCCATCGCCTCCTCGATGTCGCTAGCATCAATGATGATCCCGGAGAGCAAATGGCGTACGTGGCAAGTTTTGCAGTTTCTAGCTATTCGACGACCATCAATCGAGTGGGGAAACCGTTCAACCCGTTGTTGGGTGAGACTTACGAGTGTGATCGCAGCGAGGATTTAGGCTGGAAAAGCATAGCTGAACAAGTTTCTCACCACCCTCCGGTAGCGGCGTTGTATTGTGAGAGCAAGAACTGGGAGTGTTGGCAAGAGCAGTCCATGAGTACTAAGTTTCGTGGGACTTACTTGCAGATTATACCCCAAGGTGAAGTTCACTTGAAGTTTAAAAAATTTAACCGCCATTACGCTTGGAAGAAGGCAACGACCAACGTTCACAATCTAATTATTGGAAAGTTGTGGATCGATCAAGAGGGGGATTTGGATATCAAGTGTTACACAAATGGGTATTCGTGTAAATTGACCTTCCTTAGTTCGGGATATTTTTCCGGTGATCCGTACCAACTGAAAGGTGTTGTGACCAATAACGATGGGAAGTCTCTGTTCAGTATTATAGGCGGGTATGATTCGAAACTTGAATTGTGCGCGTTCAGAGGTGACCACAAGATGTCCAAGGCGAGCAATATCAGAAATGTAGAAACTAAAGTCCTATGGAACAGGGTCATGCCTCCGGAGGATTCCGACAAATTCTACAATTTCACCGTTTTCGCTTGCCAACTCAACGAGATTGAACCCGGAGTTGCGCCTACGGACACGCGCAACCGCCCGGACCAGCGCCTTATGGAAGAGGGGAAGTTCGACCAAGCGAACGCGAAGAAACAGGAACTGGAGGAGATTCAACGGGCTTCGAGGAGGAAAAGGCAGGATATGATGTCGACCCGCAGCGACGACTCTCAACAAGACTTTTGGCACCCAACCTGGTTCAGCAGAGACAAAGACCCGGACACTCAGACTGAGATGTTTGTCTACCGGGGAGAATACTGGCCGTGCAAGAGCAAAAAGGATTGGTCGAGATGCCCCCAAATATATTCTAGCGATAAATAGCCGAATTTGATATTAGCAATTGAAGCCATTACGTTCACAATACACTACAAAACTTACTTAATCGTTCTGTATGTAAATAGTAAGATATGTATCGCCGACTTCGTTTTTCGATGGTAACAATTACCTTCATTCCGTTCTAGTTCTTTGTAAAGAATAAAAATAAATATACAAGACACAACATCGTCTTGTTCCACTAATGGTTTTTTCTCCTTTTTTTTCAGTAATAATGAATGAATAGATTTTATTTTCATAAATATACAAAATTTGCATAAATAAAAGAAAAACAAATCTTAAAATAATAAATTAATCTGCGCTTGAATACTGGAAACCACCTTGGAACTATGTTCCGTGTTGCGTGGAGGAGTCAGTAATAAATTATTCGTGTAGGATAAGACGGTATTTGATATGGTTAAGAATAAAATGAACAAAATTCAAATTAATTTCAACAGATAATATGGTCCTTTGTACAGTCAAAGTAACCTGGATGTGTTTAAAATAAAATAAATTTCTAGAACATCAGATTCTGTAAATACTGGTGAACAATTTTTCCAAGTGACGTATCGTCTTCAAGCTCGAAAACCTGACCGTAAATGAGAGTGAGAGAGAGAGAATTTATTCAAAACTGAGACATAGGTATAGAAGAAGTGAAATAAGAAACATTGAATAATTTTGCTCTTCATAGGTCAGAGACCCGTGTCGACGAGACAAGAGCTGGAGCTGCAGAGCAGTTATACCATATGCTATAGCGTGGTTACAAAAAAATAAATTGCTGTATTGTTCATTTCCTCCTTTGGTTGAAAAACCTTTGTCTGTTTGGAGGGTTGTAGGAGGTGGTAAGAAAAGGAGAAGTTTTTCCGAGCTTTCGGCTTTAATAAGCCATCTTCAGGGCTGCAACATATAATGACATCTGCTATAGGTTTGACCCTTGTGGGTATCATCAACTTACAATTCTAATTAATTTAATAGTAGGTACAGTTGTTGACTTACGTAGGTATTGTTTCCTCAACCCAGGAAACCGACAACGGTCAAACCTATAGCAGATGTCATTATATGTTGCAGCCCTGAAGATGGCTTATTAAAGCCGAAAGCTCGGAAAAACTTCTCCTTTTCTTACCACCTCCTACAACCCTCCAAACAAAAAAATAAAATAAAACTGGAACTATACACTTCTAGAAAAGTACTTGGCAAAAAGCTTCCCAGCCTCCCTTGGACCCTCCGCAAACTGCGACCCGAAACGCATGACTCTTGGCATATTGGATCAGGTAAATCTGTCGTTTGTATGAGGGAGGATGGATGTGTGGATACAGTGGATCTATGTTCAAAGAGCTTTCTGAATCTGTGTCGTACTTAAAGTGGTCTGCCCTAGTCTGTCGTTGGTTCAGATGTACCCCGAGGTACCGGACAGTGTTGCAGGACGGAAGGATGTGTTCGTTGTGGTGTATTCTTGGTGTGTGTGTGTTCTCATGTTCGAAATGTAAACTTAGTTAATGCAGATTTGTTGGTATTAATGTTCACTCTCCAGTCTTGTGTCCTGTTTTCTACCCTCTCCATGAAATCTTGTAGGGGATTAGGTGTGCTCCTTCCGTTCCTCTGACGACTGAAAGGTGAAGTCAGAAGTGTAGAAGAAGTATAGAATGGGCCAAGCACACTTCCCCGAGGGACTTGGCTTTAAAGTTGAGCTAATTCTATTCAAGGGAAAGGTGTAGGTATACGAAGCAATAACCAAATAATGAACTATAGTTTCTGTTCTCTCTTTATTGTCAATATTTGAACACGAAAATGGTACAACGTCAGTAGAATTCCGAAGGTTATAAGTAAAATTAATTCATTTTCAGAGAAAGCCCATCTCGGTCTTATGACTAGGTACCTAAGTACTGAATTGTCTTCGTTATAAACGTGTACTTAAGCATAGCTATCTATTGCTGGCAGCATCTACATGTAACACGTCTAAGAGGTCTTAATTCAAAACAGATTAGTTTCATTTAACACCAATAATAATGTATAATAATAGGTATTATATTATAATATGTTATGTTCCAGATTGGTGTTAAAATATTTTTAACTATACAAATTATTGGGTTAAAAAATTATTAAATAATATTGTAAAACATTATTGACTACAATTTAAGAATATAATGGTTTCATTAGTACCTACTCTGAGTTATTAGTATTTCACAACTAAGGCAGCCCGAATAAACTTTTTTTAATTGATATTTTAACAAACCAGCATTTCAAAATTAATTTAGGAACAACAGATTGTTTTAGACATTATTAACTGTAGCTCAAGTTCGTAACATAGCTATTGTCATTTTAACACAACGCATACCTATGAGGACTGCTGTCACTTGATCATAGTCGAACCAGTCCAAAACTATCATGAGAACTGTGTAGTGAAATGGATCAAGACAAGGGCACATCTGCGGCTATTCATAGAGAAGTAACAGAGCAACTCAGTTAGCTACAGGTCATGTGATTAGTGGTCTGCTAAGAGAGCCGCATTTCTTCCTAATGCATTTGGCTAAAGGTCGACAGGGTAACGCACCTGATGCCAAGTTTGAATTAGATCAGCCTTCAGTCGACCCGTGATCTTGAAATACCTCGAGTTCGACCATAACAGCCTGCGCCTACACTCTACGTATGAAAGGTATAAAGTTGACGAATTAGTTATAACTTGTTCTTCACAACTAGATTTCGGGGGAAAACAAATGGCAGTCGTGAGTTAATGCTGGCGCATTCTGTGTGGCTTCAAGCACTGGACCGGTGTGGGAGCAACGTACATTTTACAGTAAAATTCCATAGGGTTAATAGGAGCTTCACAATTACAATCAGCCGTTACGGTGGCAATTCTTCAACATATTTGGCTTCATTTTCAAAAATCTTGGTGATAAACACAATGGGCTGATCCATTGAGTAACCCATGGATTGTGCGTCCCCTGTTTACAAAGAAATACGAGTATTCGCTCCCCACAATTTCCAGATGTATCGAATGTTTGTCAAACCAAACTAGATTCCCACATACAAAAGTTATTGATAACATACCTAGAGCTTTTTGTGTCCGACCTCCAATTCACCATTTGGTACCTATATCTGACCAAAAGGTTAGTTTCAATGATCCAACTCCTAGTATTTAATAGTTTGTGAGGGCAGATTGTTCAGAACCGTTTGTACTTGATCACACCCAAATTTAGCTGATCAGACTTCAGAATCATTGTTGTATGGGCAAAGTAGTTCAAAACAACTTCTAGCAGGTCTGGTTCCAGATACGAGCACCCGAAGTTTTTTCGCTCATCAACTTATCGACCTTTGATTCTTGGATCATATTATAATAAGAATCCAAGGTCGATAATTTGATGAGCGAAAAAACTTCAGGTGCTCGTGAACCAGACCTGCTAGAAGTTGTTCTGAACTACTTTGCCCTTATAACAATGGTTCTGAAGTCTAATCAACCATATTTGGGTGTGGCCAAGTACAAACTGTTATACTTAGTACAAACGTTGGGCCATGGGTAATTACTATATTATAGTAATTTCCTTATAACGAGAACCAATGCATCGCGATGGTCCAGCCAGTTTGAGAAGCAAAACTAGCTGACATGTAAAGTTTGATTCTGAACTGTTTTTCCATTGGTACTAAATTACTGTTTTTAAATATGAACAGTGGTGCAGCCTTAAAACTAACCATGGGTTCGATTTCAAAATTACCTACAATTTTCAGACAATGAAAATGATTGTTGAATCGGACACATTTTGTTACAAACGTCAAAAGAAGTGTTAAACATACCTTGAGAAAACTATCAAGTTAACAACCTAAAAAATAAAATACTAACACTAAACAATAAAGAAGGCATCTGAAATTAAATAGCAATGAACTAGTTAATGAAACCTGTGAAATACCTACCTACTACATTTACCATCCTGTTTTACTTCAATTGAATTGGTCAGTTGAAAAAGGTACACATTCCATGAAAATGACAAAATGAGTTGAGATAGCCATTTTGTGCTTTAGACTAGTATTGTGTTTATAATAAGCGCGCATTAGATAATAATCTAATATTTAATATCTAAGATAATATCTAATGCGCGCTTATTATAAACACAATACTAGTCTAAAGCACAAAATGGCTATCTCAACTCATTTTGTCATTTTCATGGAATGTGTACCTTTTTCAACTGACCAATTCAATTCTACATGTTAGTAGATAAGTATGTTCAAATAATACATCTTCATTACCAATTGTTAGTCATGTTAAAATTATCACACCCATTATCTAGTTTTTATAAAGCAGGGGAAACACTAATTATTCTGTTAGGTACCTAAATTAATTTAATGATTACCAACCAAAAGGATGTCTAATTGAAATCACCTACTGTATTCGTTTAACGTGGGATATTACCAATCATACTGTTAGAATACGAAGTACACAAAAAAGGGAAGTACACAAAACGGATTTGAGATGAGTAAATTGAATGAGAGAGTAGAAATACCAAGTGTAAATTACAAGCGATCCGTATAAAAAAATAATAATAATATGCGAAACAGTAAACAAAGCGTACAAAACGTCTATAAAATCGAGCGAAATAATATGATCACATTTCATTAACGTTTCACATCACAGGTTTCCGAAACATACACTTACAGAAATCGTAGTTTTTACTTTAACCAGCTCACTGAGACAAATTGTACAAATTGAGAATTGTAGACATCGTGCACAAGATCAATCATTTGTGTGTTTGGTGGTAGGTGAGCTTGATAACCGTAAAGTAGTGGTTTCGGAAAGCGCTTTATCACTACTCCTATCACAGTCAATCAAAACTAATTACGGGAAATATTCCTGCCCGATTCTCTCGGCGAATGGGGCGTGGACTGAACGCAAGACATCACAAAACAGTCGCGTGAACTCAAAGACTGTTATGACAAAGTATAAAAAGTGAATGAGTGTTTGTTCATACCACAATAACCGTAATATGTACAAAATTGGTAAACGTATTCAATACGATTACCCTTGAAGTGTCTGAATTTGCGATTGTGACATATTTGAGTTTATCTTGGACACCCGGGACAATCGTGGGTTCCAAAAGCCAATGGTGAATTGGTGGTTTAGTCATCAAATTTCGATTAAGAAACATGGAGGCCGGGGACAAGACAGTATGACAGAGTGGGGATGCTCCATAGTCAGGGAGAAATTCTGAAAAGTCTCTACCAGATAGCAAACTCTTCTTCATCATGTTTTTGACTATTGAAACCGCCTTCTTTGCCCGTCCATTACTCTGAGGGTACTTGGGACTAGTAAAAACCAAACGCATGTCGTACTTGATCGCAAATTGTTTGAACTCCCTAGAGTTGAACGGAACGTTATATCGCTGACGTGAATATCAGGAATTCCAAATTGAGAAAAAATCTATTTCAACACTCTGATAACACTTTTGCATGATTTGTCTCCAACCAGTTAGAATAAGCATCTTCCACTACTAAGTAATCCTGCCCCCCCCCCCCCCCCCCCAACTCAAAAAAATCACTCGAGATCCTTTTCCATGCCCTCTTTGCATGTTCATAAAGTAACAACTCTTCTGTCGGTTGGGACGAAAACATAGATGAGCAAATCGAACAGGAGTCAACTGCTCGTTCGATATCATTAGACATATTTGGGCAGTACAGTAAAGTTCTGGCTCTCTGCTTGCGTTTACGACATGCGTTAGTACCTACGCGACTTGCATTTGTACGACATGTGTTTGGTTTTTACTAGTCCCAAGTATCCCCAGAGTAATGGACGGGCAGAGAAGGCGGTTTCAACAGTCAAAAACATGATGAAGAAGAGTTTGCTATCTGGTAAAGACTTTTCAGAATTTCTCCCTGACTATACAGGGCGTATCGCAAGTAGGTGACAATACGCAAGATGGAGAAACTAGATCAATGCATCTTTCTATCTCATTCCGTTTCTGCCTACTTTGTGTAGTAAATAATAATAGTTGTCAGTATCGTGCTAATTTTCATGATACGATAAGCGCTTTCAATAGTTCTTCGGTTTGGATATCCTTGCCGATTGGGAAACATACTGCAATATTCTGCAACGTCCTCTTGCAGCACCATAGAGAAAATCGTATCAATGTACTCTTCAGCTGTGTATAAATTTGACATTGTACTTCATGAACTCGAATCGAAACTTACTTAATATTCCGAAGATTTGTACGATACTGACAATTATTATTATTTACAACACAAAGTAGGCAGATGAAGAATGAGAGAGATAAGGTAAACAAACATAATGCGAACCTAGCCCATAATAAAAAAAAACAAAAACTTAATCAAAAAAGTTACGCCAGACGTTCCTCTCATTCTTTTAGGTTTCAATCACCAACCCAGTAGATATCTTTGTAATTTACATGAAAAATAAATTAAATTTATTGGAAACAAGATCCAACAAAATAAGCATGACATCAGTTTTTATTCCCTTCCCATTCCAATTGCATTTCAAAATCGATAGATAACTGCAGTTTTAAGTATACTAATGGAAAGGTAATTAAATTTCACAACTTTTGTGAGATTTGGCAGCTTGCAGGATGTTTTTTGGAAGAGTAGTGATCCTCGAAACTTTGTCGCTAACTACGCTTTTTTTTTTTAATGTTCATTTCTTGATCTGTTATTGTGGTTTAAAAAAAACGTTTGAGCATTAAAAGTGCATTAGACTTGAAGAAAATTTAATGCTGATTTCAAAACTGTGATGGAACGTTGAAAAAAATGTGGAAAAGCAAAGAAAATTGAGGTTTCCAATAAAACACAAGGTTTTCTCGAAATAACCTTTGAAAGGGCATATCTGTGGAAAGGAATGAGTTAGATACATGCGGTTGGCGGTGTTTTACTACATTTTTGATCTAGTTCCTCCATCTTGTGTATTGTCATCTATTTGCGATACACTCTGTATAGAGCATCCTCACTCTGTCATACTGCCTTGTCCCCAGCCTCTATGTTTTAATCTCAAATATGTCACAGCGATTAGTTGCACAAGTTGTTTGGTATGTGACAAGATTTCACCAGGTTAAATAGGTATTGGTGATGTAGAACCTCAAATTCCCAAACAATACTAGGATGCAGTTGAGGAGCCTCTACCACGTCCTCCCTTCCTTAATATTGAGATCGGTCTCCTGTCCTGAACGTGCAGCTACTCGTTCTGTACCTTGTAGCTCTGCACTTCCCAAGGGCGTCTAATTAAGATAAGAGTGAACCTCAACGGTGTCTCCGTGGTTGTAAATGGCATGTTTCGAGTCTACGGAGATGATGTTGGTTGGTCCGATCTCCGCGTCGTACAGGACTTGCATCGTTTTCAGATCCATAACGTACTCGTAGTCGTAGATTGACCAGTCGCTCCTCGTGGCGCAGTACAGGATGTCTTTACCCACGAAGTACAGCTTCGCCTGAGCAATAGACGTGTCATCGAGGTCGATCTCGTACTGGACGCCGTACTCGATCAGGTAGATCGTTAACAACGTTCGTTGGTTGAACTTGTCCAACGCGACCGACGCTAGAATGTTCGCTCGCGGGTGGAGTTCGAACCCGAACGGCCTGTGCGTGGGGAACGTTTTGGGTTTCAAACCGTAACGAACGTACCAGACGACGTAGCAGTACGTGTTGTTGGCTGATACCAGCCCGACTGTTATGTCCTTGTTCGACCTGAATGATATCATATTTTCTGCTGGAATGCCGAAATCTTCGTAGTTCAACTGGCAATCGAATCCAGTCACTGTTTTCTCTCCAGTGACGACATAAGCCCGGAAATGATCGTGTAGTAGAACTGTCCGGTTGTAGACTTCTATTTTGCGAACTTCTAAGCGGTTGGCGAGGCTACAGACGAACAGTGAGTGACCAATCATAATGCAGATGCCTTGGTCTATGATACAGTACCGTATTGGACCCATTCCTTCGTCGCCCGTGTCGTAGTAATGTTGGGTCCCTACGTATGAGTCTTCCATCCTCAAAAGGTGGCCTTTCAAGTAGTAGCAACGGTCGGTTTTGACGTAGATGGCGAAACTGTCGCCCTGCCGTACCAACAAGTGGTCGCGCGTCGTCTCTAAAGACAGTATGTCTCTGTCTGTACATTCGGGTTTGATTGTCTGAACGCAGAAGGGTCTCGCTCGCGACATATCGTATACAAATATGAGGCGAGACGAATTAGTGAAAACGAGCGTGTCACCGTCGCTAGTGACGCCCGTCTCGTAGCAATTGACAGTGGTGACGCTTTTGAGGTCCTTACGCCAATTTTCATAACGTTGTTTCACTGAGCCCATGTAAGCGTACGCCCACTCCACCATCGGCTCCAAAGCTCCATCTGAAAAATAATTGTATATTAATCTCAAAAGGTAACTTATACACCATCAATTAGTTGCTGTGAGGGCCTACTTTCTGTGATGCAGTTTGGCACCTCACTATTGAAACTTTTCCCTCCAACGAGGAAAGTTTTCACCTTAAAACCCACGTTTTTCTGGACTCAAACGTCATTTTCTCCACCAAATTTCACCGGGAAAAACATTTTTTATACCGTTGAAAAGCTGAGATTCTGGACAAGTTTTCCCCGAGGAGCGCACGCCGAAAAAAACCCCGTACTAATAGCGCGAAATACGAAATAAAAAACGGTGATTTTCAAGAAATCTTCTAATTTTGGACTTTATCCATTTTTTTCATCGATAAGTAATCTTTAAAAATCGGATTTTAGCTCAGGGATGTAGAAAATTTAACGCTCTTCGCAACGGCATCCTTAACTTTTATTTTACATAATAGTTTAAGAATTTTGGAGCCGGTTTACTGAGGTCGAGAACACGAAAAAATCTTAAAAGTGAAAAAAGTCGGTTTTTTAGTTCAGTAATGAAAAAACTCTACGAGGCACTTTTTGTTGCAAATTAGCAGTAGAGTTGATTCCTTGAGTTTGTCCCATGATTACTGTAGACACCCTGTATACATTTTGAATGAATTCGCATGTGAATTGAAGATCTGAAACTAACTGAATGCGTGTTGGCTGAGTTTGTCGGCCTGAAAGCCCAGTAAGATGTTACCGGAAATAACTTCACACAAACAGATCAAGAAATTGATGTCCAAGGTCGTGGGAAAGAAAAGAAAAAAACCTCTTCTCTTGCGTAAACGGAAGGATCGAAAATAGATGGGGCAGAGAGGGTTTTGGCTTAGGGCCACAATTTTGCCCCGACCAGTCACAACAGAGACATGTTCCTTTGTCTCCGAATCTAAATTTGACTAGGAAATAGCTATCAAACCATTGAGTGTTCGAGTGTCCCGTCTTACCGTCAAATATTCCGTAGAATAGAAATGAGTGTTAGAGTGTAATGACTTCCTGGGGGTTGTTTGAAAACCTCACTGGTCTTCTTTTTATAGGATCAACAACAACAAAAATCGTTGCATGACACTTTTTTGATGCGAGCAACCCATCGTCCTCATGTCCTCATGGTGGCAGAATTGGCCTGTGATTGGATGTGTTTTCCGATTATTGGCGAGTAGGGTTGAGTGCAGTTCTGTCAGCCCAATTCGTCATTTTGTTCAGGAGAAAACCAGATGTTTTACGATGCGTATGTTTGGTAGGCCTGGGAGTAGGAAGTAGGTAGGCAATTTTTTATACCCTTAAGTCAGGGGTCAGCAACCTGCGGCCCGCAAAGAATTTGAACATTTTGACGGTTAAAATTTGATTTAAAAAAAATTATTTCTTAAAAAAATAATTGAATAAACAAGTGAATTTAACAATAAAATGAAATAGCATACCTAATTACTTTTTTCCTTTTCTGAGTCTAAGTGTAAGGGAATTAGGAACTGCTTGTGATCCTAACATAGGAAACTGACAACTTTAGGATAATTCTGTGTTATGGAGACCCAATGAGGAGACTCCTAAAAGGGAAAGTCTAACCGGTGAAAAATCTTTATAATATATTATGTACCAAAATCCGTTTCAGACCATCCTGAATTCACTGCCAAAAGACACCAAAAATGGTTCATCTGCTCTAATCTGATAACGGAATGAGATATTGCAGTTCTGACTTCAATATCGTGTTCAGCGTTGAATAACCTATAAACTGAGGTGTTACTCGGCAAAAAATGGAGGCAAAATTTGTTACGTAGGTATCCAATAATCTTCTGGTACCTATTCAAAACATTTTTGATTCCACCCCTTCCACCCCAAATTTTGCTTTGCGTAAAACTCCTGTTCGTACGAATATTTACTGCTTCGAAAATTCGCTCATACGATCATGCTGCATGACTGGAACTTTTTTCCCAAAGAAGCAAAATGAGCACTTTTAATGACATTTCATGATTTTTGAGTGCGGCCCCCTAAGAATCCATGAAGTTGCTAATTTGGAAAAATGGGCACACCACGGAAAAAAGGTTGCCGACCCATGCCCTAGGTGATAAGGGTGGCCCTCCCTAGAATTTCATATCCCTGTCCTCCCTAGGACTCTGAACTTTGACACACAGTTTCTTGAGACCAAGGGGGAGTTTTTGGTGTTTGGTTATTCGTATAGGCCGTTATCGGCCATAGCATTCCTTTAAAATTATGCATGTTTATCATCTTCAAAAATTATTTTCCACCAAAAACACTACTCACATAGGAGCTGTTTCTAAATCATAACATGCAGTTAATAGAAATTTCTACAAGTAGTTGGAACGCCATACAACATAGTAAAATATCGTGGGGTAATTGGTAAAAGTGACCAAGTAACATTTTACAAATACTACAGGAGAGCCTTCCCAAGTTCTCTGTCTTTCTGAATCGAGAAATGGACATTCAAAGTCAGTATCTCCCTTTTATATGATTGAATGAAGCATTTAGTGCCTTAATAAATTTAAAACCCTCCAAAATCCCGTTAATATTAAAATTATGGTGGTTTTTCTACAGAAAACGGGCTTGGTCATTATTACCAGGACAAATTTCGTTTGAGAGTATGAACAGGAATCCACAAAATGTGTCCATCAGGCACATGGGCAGTTTTACCAAACAATGTCTGTATCCCCTATAATAGTCAATCGAAGAAAAACTGGCCAATTGCCACTTGATCAATTTTACATAGAAACGCAATGAGCGCATTCCCTTCATGATCACTTTTACCAGCGGAATTCTGTCCAACCAGTAGAATCGATTGTACGGGTCAATGTGATCATGTGCCAGATGGCCACAAGGTCACAATATCGAGCTGGAAAAAAATATGTTGCCTTTTTTTATCCAAATTGAAGTAAAATATCAGTATAAACCAACAAATTCTGCACCATAATTCTGCACCACAAATTCTGTACCTACTGGTAGTTTTATAATTACCTTCGATGTAGTAACCATTATCGCATGCGATTCCGCGTTTTTCGCAAATGTGGCGCCAAAGTAGAGCGTTGTTGGCGTAACTCCGCCACTGCCGGTTCACGCGGCAGCAATTGGAAAGGTCAGTGGCTCCGAGGTACTTGAATATC
The DNA here is from genome assembly GCA_963920205.1 of Stenodema calcarata. Taxonomy (NCBI): domain Eukaryota; kingdom Metazoa; phylum Arthropoda; class Insecta; order Hemiptera; family Miridae; genus Stenodema; species Stenodema calcarata. Next base: position 3,934,241 of record OY986055.1, on the reverse strand, counting down.
TCTTGGGCTATCTCCACTGGAAGGTTTCCAACCGGGTCCTCCATTTCTCCTACCGCCTTCCCCTCTGGGCGATACAAAATAGCCGCCGGCACCTGCCGAGAGGAAAAAGAAACATCGACAATCAGACATCTGTTTGGTTCCTCTTGAAAGTGAATGTAAACACAAATATAACTCACTCAGTTTAACTAAATTCTCCCTGCAAGAGGAAAAACACCAAATCATGAATGTAGTTTACTTCTAAAATTATGAATGAGGCCACACTCGGCTTTCTTAAATACACCACTAAATTAATATACAATGCAGTAACTGTTCAACTGGCTAAAAATGCACAGTTATAAGTTTCGGACTGTAAACTCAACCGCTTACAAGACACCTGAGCCTAGGGCTCATAAATGGCCCTTTAGCTTTTTAAAAATGAATTAATTTATACAGGTTGTATGTAACACGAGTGGTGTCCGACAGCTCTCCTAGATAGTAACCGAAGGATAATGCTGAATCTCTCAATTACTCTTCGGTCAACACCAGTAATATTCGAAGTGAAATCAATGTATCTTTAAGATTTTCTTGCAGAGTTTCCATCGTTTCAGAATTTCTGCCGCATGACGATTTTCCTACCTGAAAAATTTCAAAATTCTATCGCGCCACTTCCGGAGGGTTCCGGAACCAAACTGTTATACGATAAAAACTTAGTTTCCAGGATCCATAAGGTTCCGTGTAAAGGGCTGTCCGGAAAGAGATGATTGAATTAACGATTTGGACATCAAATATGCATTCGTAGACAAATTTTAAAAAAATAATGAAATACCTACAATTTCTTTCTTCCATGAAAGTGGTCTACATACCTACCTCCTTCTGTGATCTCTATAATGAATATTTTGTTAAAACCACTTTTAGATAGTGCTAGGAGTTGTTTTTATGTAACGATTTACTAAACGACTGTGACAAAACATTCATAGGCTGTGTTTGTTTGACATACCTACATTGTTTACTCATACGGCTAAAAGTCCACGCCCCCACTTATAATTATCTGTGCTGCTCTCCCTGAGATTTCAACTAACATGTACACAGGTTCCGGCTTGCCAAAACAGACATTCATTTTTCGACTTTTGAACAGCTAGATTCACGTTTCGTCCCACTGTGCACTGCTTCTCCTGGTGTCTGTGAAAAATTTTGAGAAGGGCTTATTTTTTTGCAGTTGTGTCAGTCTACAACCATTAGGTGGGAGAATTAAGACTGGATAGAGTTTGACTATTTCTACGAAATTTTAAACCGGCTCCTTGAGAATATTGCCCTGTGAACATTTCTGTGATAAGTGAACATTGGTCATAATCATAATGATTTTGCTAACTAAATAAAGAGTTTATACATTTCGTTTTTAATTTTTAGTAATATTTTCATCCTAATTTACCATGAAATGATCAATAATTGAACTAACTTTTTTATAATTGGGTTTAGTGGTAGATAGGTGAGTACCGTGTGTTGGAAAGGTAACATCCGTGATACATGCCATTTATTCATTAGCGCTACCGCCTCCTGGCAACGTAACAACGGTGATACCGCCAAAATTGAAAGCCAAAGGAGATGGAAAAAACAAAAAAGTTGGAAGAAACTCGACAATCTGCACCCCTGCCAGTTGAAGGATAAAGACATTTACGAGCTCGTCAAGAAACATAAATTAAATTGAAAAAGGTTTTTAAATATACCTACCACGTTTTTAAAACGGACTAAAATGTATAAAATATTTGTTCATGGCCGTTCTACAATTTTGAGGAAGGATCGTTCGTGGCTATGGATATATTTGGAGAGAAAAACGTGGGGCGCAGCGAGTAAATAATACAAGTAGACAATCCGGATGAATAACTCATTATTCATAGCTAATTTCAGTATTCATTATTCATTATTGATAGCTAATTTCAGTGAATTGGAAACGAGATAGCCAACCTACTGGAATTGGCTAAGTATACATTTAATGGCTGCGTTTTTCTGTTCAAGTATTCACAAATTTTACACCAACAATGATGAGACCGTCAGACCGTACCCATCACAAAGGAAACTTTCTCAATATAACCAAGAAACCCAGAATCCATAAACAGATAACTAGCATCTGCTTTTCAGGATTAGCTTATTATTACCTTACTGTCTGTCAATGAGATAGACAACTGGACTTCGCGGAGAACTCGAATAATGTATTTATATAGATGACCGGCGGGGCGATCGTTGCAACGAATCCGACGCTCTTGCAAAACTTCTATTTGAAGCGATACTGTGTTATTTGGCCGCGTTCCTTTTCACTTGAATAAAAAAAAACTACAGCTGATTAGAACGTCATCGTCGACAGCTTTCAAAATCACAGCATTCATTATCTAGGGCTCTTTGTGCGGTTCGAGGTGCTGTTTTCTCCAGTACCACACAAACTGCTCTCTCACATGCAGTGGCGCAACATTAGGTGTCATGGAAAGGCAGCGCGATTTGACCTATTCAATTCACAAGTGGTCATTTGAAAACTTGACACACCTGACAACTACATGACAAAACTATTGAGTACTTTTAATAACCTTAATTTTCGGGATTCCACATTATTAAAGATACATATTGCATCAAATTGAGTTACAACTATGTACGAGTATCAGTTGTTTTCTTGCTGTTCATAGCTGAGCTCGGACATTTTATCTGATTTCTAGGTGTTTGTGTCACTCGGAAAACGACTCAATAACACAATAATAACTCAATAACACACATTTTTTCTAACATTTGCTCTTATAGCCATGCTGCATGAGGCCAGCACCCCATATTTCCGAGAGATGAACCGAGCTTTCTACTTTGACGTAGGTACCTAAGTAATGTTCGCACTAGAGTTTGCAAGGGATTCTTTATGGCCACCCTTGATATCAATGGTAGATTAAATCTACCATTATAAATGTTATAAGGACCACATTTTCGACAACCTCTCCTTCTGGGTTTGTCAAGGAAGATCGACGTGGGAAGCACGGCAATCATTCCCTGTGTAGATAAAGGAGAGCGTTCGGAAATTCATTGATACGATAACACGAATGTAATCTCACTATTTGCGTGCCCAGACCAACAGAAAGTACATTGAAAGTGGTAAGAGAAACTACGATCCACTCGTAAACTATTTTCCCATACCTACTGAGTCAACATTTTTTACTTGCATTAAACGCATTTATATTACTTTTGTTGATTTTCTTGACTATTTCACCTATTTCTCCAGGTAAATGGGTAGGTAGTATTGAAGTTGAAAAAAGTATCTAACAACTCAAAATATACTTAGATAGTGCAGATTTCATTACCTGCTCATCAATGTAATATCAATTCAAAATATGCATAGCACAGATTGCCAACTATCTAGTCATGAAGAGTCACAACTCCAACGATTTCATGGAAATGTTCATTGAAACAATCACAACTCAAAATGTGATATCATTTTATGGTTGCGTGAATCACAAAAACCGTCATAACTAGGAAAATTTACATAATTATCAAGCTGGGAAAGTCATACGAAAGTACAGGAACCATTGTTTTGAAAGGCAATCTGGAATCAAGGCACAAATTTGAGCGTAGTGCAACAGGAAAAGTGCACGGTGATTTTTGAGTTATGACACTTTCGTCGCAAGGGTGCGATATAAGTACCTAAGTAGATTAGTTTGACAGGGAGAACTCGTAATATACTTTCAGTTGGAAACAGGTCTCACCTTGTAGGTAAAACAGGATTTACCACATCATTTAGACGACGGAGGGGGAGAAATGTATAGCGTCATAATCCGTCAAAAAACGGTATAGGGCGTTTTTAAATTTCGTTTCAAACTTGCAGTAACACCAAAAACTCTATGCTTGGGCCGTGATTGTGACGTGCATTTTGCGAAATAGTGTCGATTGGCAAACACTTTTGGACACTTTGCACTGAGAACACTGATACTGACTACAATTAACTTTTAATGAGATCAACACACGCGAGAAAAACATTTTGAGATAACAGAGAGAGAACAGAAAACAATGGATGACCACAAAAAACGAAAGTACAAAATTGTGGTTGATTTGAAATAACAAAGAACAAGAAGATAACAGTGATAGTGTGTGTGTGCGTTTCTCTTATTTAGGTGCCTTCGACAAATTGTCACGGTAGCGGATTCAACAAATAATTTATTGTCAGTTGCGGATCTTCTTCGTTTTTGTCGATTAAGATGGCGCGGGGGGGGGGAGTGGTTGGTTGTTGGGAAGTATTGGCTAGGATGAGTGTAGGGCGCTAGGTAATGATGTTAAAGGGTTATCATAATGTTAGAGCAGAGGTCGGCCACCCGTGTATAGGTAGTTGTAGTTGCTGGACGATTGAAGACTTCAAAGACCTTCAAGAGATCGAGCGACACCTCTTGAAAACCAAGAATAAACATTTGAAGATCACCAAAAATCTTTGGATGAAGTACTCTATCGACGACCCTTTCTGCATGCACGCTCGACAGACACACAACACATTGCATCCATGGCAAAGGCATACCGTCTATACAGCTCCATCCCAAAGTTTGCCAAAACCCCATCAACTTCCCCCTCAGCACACCACTCTTCTGCCTATTTCACAGACCAAAAAGACTGATCTTCTGCGTATGATTCCATTTCTGTAGCCCAAATACAGAGGTTGCTACGAGTCCCTTCCCTCAGTGTCTTGACCTTTCTGCCCTGAGCATTTTTTATTTTGTCCATTATAAACTTAGGTAGGTCCTTGTAATTCATTCTTGAGTCTTGTTTTCTCATTCTTATATGTATCTAATTGAAAGACAATCAAAAGCAATAAAACCATTTTCGAGAAAAACTAAAAGATGATGAGTTTCCTTTTGTGGGTCGGAAATGGAAGAATGAGTTGTGATGGAAAGTAGTGTTGTTTTTACTACCCTCCAAACGGGAAAATAATTTGTGGAATAAAGGTACATGTTCATAAAAAGCGTAAAATTGATTCGATCGATCAGATTTCATTTTCATTTCGCTCTCCTGTAAAGTTCGGAAAAACGACATATACCCTTATTCGGCCAACCCATTCAATCAATGCGACAAGATTATTAACAACAATTTGTGGAAAACTGAAGATGTTTTCCTGCTTCTTTCAACAACAAACAATCACTGCATCAGTAGTTGTGCATTGAATCGATGATTTTTTAAACAACCTATACGCCAATTTTTGGCAATGTAGCTTTTTCACGGATTTCGATTGTACAAGACTTGTCTCGACTTAGTCGAGACTCGCCTTTTGAGATGTGAAACAACAACAAAATTCCGATGAGGTTTGAAACAACCTCTGGGCCGGACATTGGTGGTTTCGACCCTCTCAAATGAGAAATGTTCTGAAGAAACGCCAAGAAAAAATCAACTTTGCCAAATAATGTTATTGTGGAAGTTATTGAGTTTATCAACGGCCTCAAAGACACTCCTTTCGTTCTTCTTACTGCCCCAGCTTATTGAGTTTATCAACGGCCTCAAAGACACCCCTTTCGTTCTTCTTACTGCCCCAGCTTACGCTGGAGGGAAAGTGCCACTAAACCGAGAGAAGATGGAATTGAAAGAAATTCAAGTATTATTCCATATGCCCCTGGTTACAAGTACAACCCACTCTGGAAAGATATTCTGCAATGACCAACATGTGACCATGATGTAGAAAAGGATCTTTGAATATCAGGTGCAATGAGCGAGTTAAGCACCACCTCTCTTGCTGATCCGATTTGTTTCTTCTTCATGCCGGTTTTAAAATTTTTTCATTCACACAAAGTTTTACCCAATGACATCTCATGATTTTGTTGTTGTTGTTGTAAAAGGTCATTCATTACCTAATGGTGATTTATACAGTTTTTTAACTCTGCCAGAATACCTATTTAATATTTTCGCAGAGTAAAGAAACAGTATAAATCACCATTTGGTAATGACCTTTTACAAAAACATTCTGTTACAACGAAATAGCGTTAGAAATGAATCGATGATTTTTGAAATAACACATACACCATTTACACAAAATTTACAGGAGAACAAAAAATTGTTTTATGACTGTTGTTCTTGTTTTGGAAGTTATACATTTTCTTACGTGGTACTTCTCTATTTATTAATACGCATAAAAATAGACTCACTCATTTGCGGAATTTTTTAAATCAATTTTTATGAATTAAATGTTATATTGACAGTTTTGATTCAATAAAGTTTCCCTTAACGTTGAAAGGTTTCTATTTCTTCATTGTCATTTCAGTAAATCAATTACTGCTACTAAACAATTGTTGACTTTTGAAACAACCGAAATCCAACGATTTAAAAAATGCTAAACTCATTTTAAACGAATTAAGTAAATTCGAAATGGTCGCAAATGAGTGAATCTATTTTTATGCTTATTACTAAATAGAGTATTTCCATGTAAAAAATGTATTTCCAAAACGTTTAGAACAACAGAAATAAAATAGTTTTTTTGCTCTCATGTAAAATTTGGTAATGGGGTAAGTATGTGTTGTATCAAAAATCATCGATTCATTTCTAACGCCATTTCGTTGTAACAGAATTATGCTGAGCCCTGATACATAGTTAAGAAAGATGGTTTTGTCAGCTAATTCTATTATAATAGGTACCTTACACCAACCTTAAACTTTTCCCCGATGAGTTCCTCCTTGAAGTTGCCTCGAGATTTTCACCACTGGACACTTTCAACTCCTTGAAATCACTGCCAACGTGCCTTGTCGTGCCGAATAACAATTTCAAATTCTTCCCGTTCCCAACGAGTTCTGTCTTTAACAAAACCGAATTGTAATTCGACGACCACGTAAACACAATCCAAACCCCAATTCACAAAACCCGTGTGCCAAGTATCGTCTTCAGAAGGTGGTCGGTCTCACAATAACAGCGACGAACGACCTGCCGTTGATATTATTGGTCTAAAATTGGCTCAGGAAACGGGTGGGGAGGGAGAAGCGCGCACGAGGGGGTTTGTTTGAACGGAGCGGATTTTCCCTTCGGCCAAACCGCTTCCCGAATTACATTTCCTTTCCTTCGGAATTCGAGGAAACGCTGCTGGAAGTGGGTTTTCACTCATCTTCTGTGACATCCGACATGTTCTTAATTTACCGGATCATGTACTTTTTGTTTTAAACCAGAATTCGCGTTTATTTCAGGAGCGCACTCCGATCGCACAGTGGTCCAGAATCGTCAAAAAGCGCTAAAAACTCAATAACTTTTGAAGTAGTTGAGCTAGAAACCTGACATTTTGCACACTTACCAGTCTCATAACCACAATAAAGTTATTGACAAGTCAATAAAATGCTATCAACGAATTGTTAACAGAATGTTAAAAGAATGTAAAAATTTAAAACTACTAAAAGAATCAAAAATCTTCTAGATTGCCGTTATCAATCATCTAAAATGTGTAACTAATTTAGAACTACTAAAAAATCAGATCATCTAACTTGCGTAGTTGCTTGTGGAAGTAATAAAAACGTCTCGCAATAGCGCCAAGGGGAGATTTCGAAAGGGGTACGGTGCTTGTGAAGTGGTTAAGCTTTTCATTATACTTAGCTCCTTAATGAGGAAAAGGGCGGGCGGGGAAAGTGGATATCATAACTTTTTCCGGCCTCTGAACTTCAGAGTCTGAAGAATGATATTTGCGAGGCGGGGTGATTTTTACACGGAGTGTTTTTTGGGGGGATATCACATCTTTTTGTTGTTGAAGTGGGTCATGTTATGAAGAAGGTCTATGCGAAATTTCAAGTCGATTGGTCCTTTTACCCAGGCTGTAGACTCGTCAAAATTGCCAAAATTAGCCTAAATTTCAGGTTTTTTGTTTCTAAAAGTTTTTTGGGTTGAGATAATGGGTTAAACTTTCAAAACGCACTGGCTGATGTTGAAACGAAGCTCTGTGCAAAATTTCAAGTCAATCCGTGAAGGTGGAAAGGCCTAACTGATTAAGGAGAAGAAGAACAGATAAGGGTGAAAAACCGGGTTTTTGAAGTTATATAACTCGGCTCCCTTTAAAGATATCGACTTGAATCTTTCAAAAGGCACTTGCTACACTTGAAACGAAGCTCCGTGCAAAATTTCAAGTCAATCGGCGAAGGTGGAGAGGCTGTAGCCTTGACCGACTGAAAAAAGTAGAAAAACATGGTAATTGGTTTTTGAAGTTATATAACCCGGCTCCCTTCAGACGTAGCGACTTTAAACTTTCAGAGCTTTCTCTTATCCACACCAAAAAAATCCAAACCAAATTTCAAGTTGATCGGTCAACTAGGAGCCGAGATATGGCCAAAATTAGCCTAAATTACCCTAAATTTTAGTTTTTTGTCCCTAATTTTTTTTTTGGTTGAGATAATGGGTTATTTCGTTCAAATGGCACTGAGACATGCTATAAAGAAGGTATGTAAAAAAATTCAAGTCGATTGGTCCTTTTACCCAGGCTGTAGACTCGTCAAAGTGGACAGAATTTTCCTAAAGTTTCTGGTTTTTTGTTTCTAAAACTTTTTTGGGTTGAGATAATGGGTTAAATTTTATATAAGGCTCTGTCTCAAGGTTAAATGAAGCTCTGTGCAAAATTTCAAGTCAATCGGTCAACGTGGAGAGGCTCCAGCCTTGCCTGTCTGAACAAGGAGAAGAAGAAGGAGAAGAAGAAGGAGAAGAAGGAGAAGAACAATCTAAGGCCGTAAAACCGGGTTTTTGAAGTTATGTAGCTCGGCTCCCTTTAGACCTATCGATTTGAAACTTTCAGGGCTTTCTAATATACACTCAAAGAAGACCCACACCAAATTTCAAGTTGATCGGTCAAATAGGAGCCGAGATATGGATACCTCGAAAACGCGTTTCGTGACGTCCGGTAAACATACACTTGGTACCGTTCGTTTTCTCAACTTCTTTGCTTGGCGGGGCGGAACGCTACCGCGTTCCTAGATAATCCGTAAAGCGACAGGTAAGAGTGGCAGATGGATACACCCCGAGTTCTGCCCGTCAGCGACGGGCCCGACAGCTAGTGTTCAATAATTCTAAGGTTGTTACAGAATCTGTCATAATTAATTTAATCAACATCAGACGTAACAATTATTGCTACGTCTGATGTTGATTAAATTGTCTGTGGTAACTTTAACACTGACAAGTTTTCTCTGATTACTCTCCCGCTCCTCCCCCACCGACCTCCCCCGTTCTCCTCTTTACCACCCACATCCATTTACCGCCCACAATTTCAATTCCCACCCGAAACCTCAAACTTCCCGCTTCTCCCCCGCCCCTTTCCTCCATCTCCTTTAACTTCCCGCTTCTCCCCCGCCCCTTTCCCCCCATCACCTCAAACTGCCCGCTCCTTCCCCGCCCCCACCCACCCATATCACCTTAAACTGCCTCCCTCCTCCCGCACCGTACACCCTCACCGTCCTCTCCCACCAACCTCCCCCCCCCCCCTGCACTCCTATTTATAACCAACATCCATTTACTAGGGATGAGTATCGGATACTCGATGTTTTAACACATTCCATGTTTTTCATGTTCATTATTCACTATTATTCACTCTTTCTATCCAGGGCCGTAGCGTGAAGAAAAACAAGGGGGGGGGGGGAGGGAATCCAAATCCTCCCTACTCCACCAGCAAAATTTCCCAACTTTCAAAAAATGAAATCCAAGAGGTTGGTTCCTATATAATATAATAAATTATAAGAAAATAACACTCATAATATTATATTAACTAATATTATACTTAATATACCTAATACATTATATTAATTTTTTTACTTAGCTATCCTATAGGATAGCTTATGCCCTAATAAGATGCCTATTGCTGAATGCTTATGCCCGATAGGAAAATGCATTTCTTTAATTGTTTTACTATTATTTGTTTCTATTTTCACGGCCCGAAATTTCCCAACTTATCGAAAAAGCAGCGAAACGTTGGAAATTTTGAAAAATTTTCACATCAAAATTTTGATTAATCCAAGTTGGGATAATACAAGCAGGGCTGTTCCCTACTTGGAAGAAATCTCCTTTGAACTTTTCAAAAACCCTGGATTTTAGAGTAGGTATGGGAACTTCAAGTTATGCATGTTGGGAAATCCCAACCTTCTCCTGGTTCTTTCCCTTTTCTTATTCCCTCTCCCTTTCTTTTCTCTGATTTTTATCATTATTTATTTTTTTTTTTTCACTATTATTTGTTTCTAACTACACGGCCCGAAATTTACCAACTTTTCCAAAGTGCAGCGAAAAGTTGGGATTTTTGAAAAATTTTCACTTTAAAATTTTAATGAGTAGGGAACTGGAAAATGCATTTCTTTAATTGTTTTACTATTATTTGTTTCTATCTTCACGGCCCGAAATTTCCCAACTTTTCCAAGTCGGGAAAAGTTGGCTACAGCCCTGTCTATCTATTAATGTTGTCGCTTTTGACATCAGACCTCGATGGAAAAAATCACTCCAGTTCATTCTACTCGAAAAGATTTAAAATGGTGAATTATGAGCATTTGACACTTTTTTTTTCCATGTTGTAACAATTCCTTACGGTTCTGAAACCATCTTGACTCTCTGATACTCAGGAAATGTTATGGTCGCTCCCCCCAGATCGGCCATCGCTTCCCCCAGATCGGGGCGAAGTAGAACTAAAAACGTAGTTTGATCGATATTGTTGGCTTTCAAATGTAAGTCATTTGATTTATTGATGGTTTTTCCCCTCAAATTAAGATACATAATAATAAAAAGGTTCCAGTCATGCAGCATGGCTATAAGATCGAATTTTCGAAGGAATCACTGGTTTTATGTAAAATGGTGGGTAATTATAGATATTTAAGTATGAAGAAGCTATTCGGTTAATTCAGTAGGCATGAGATGTGGTGCTCTCTAACGATCGGTAGGTCTTTACAACATTCTTCTTAATAGTTAAAAGTTACTTGTTATCATGGACAAAACACCTCATTTTATCGATTTTTCTCATTCCGTTGTGGCGGTACCTTCCTCCACCGTGGTGGAACTCAAGAGCTTTGTTAGCTAGTTAGTTTAGTCCCGCTCGCGTCGCGTCTCCTCGTTAACTCAAATTTATATTTTGTATGTTAAAATTCATGTTGTCTATCAACCGTTAAATAAATCAGATGAGTCAATAGCGTGTTTCATGATTTACCATAACAAACTCATTCATTCATTCATTCATTTCATGGCTCTACAATCCGCGAGGGATCAGGGCCTCCTGGAGTGATGTCCGCCAGTCATCTCTGTTGATTGCTGCTGCTCTCCAGTTCCGAATTCCCAGGACGGAACGCGCATCTCCCGCCACACCGTCCACCCAGCGCAATTTCGGTCGACCCAATCTTCTTCTTTTGTGGACCGTTTCGTCCAGAAGCTTACGAGGGATCTCTTCTGGACCCATTCTGGCTACGTGTCCGGCCCAACGGAGTCTTCCGACCTTTACGAACCTGACGACATCCAAATCACCGTACAGGCTCATGACTTCGGCGTTGGTTCGTCGTCTCCAGGCGAGCTCCTCCGGGTCAAACACGGCCCCCAGAATCCTACGGAGAACCTTTCTCTCAAACCGGCGCAGTTCTTCCTCAGTTGCTCTTGTTAGCGTCCAGGTTTCAGAGCCGTAGGTCAAGACTGGTCTTATAAGGGTCTTATAGAGGCGAAGTTTTGTGGCCCGTGAAATTACCCTGCTTTTCAGCTGTTGCAGGAGACCGAAATAGCATCGATTAGCTGACTGGATTCTTCTATTTACTTCGGCTCTCATATCATTCTCGGAATTCACTAGTGAGCCGAGATATACAAATTCAGCAACAGCTTCAAAGGTGCAGTCATTCACCTGGACTGTGTCAGGGACGGGTCTGAGGGGGTTCGCGGCCATGTACTTGGTCTTTGTCTCATTTACTTCGAGGCCAAAGCGTGATGCTGCCATCTGAAACTTGGTGAATGCTTCACACATTGAGTCGAACGTTCGGCCTACAATATCGATATCGTCAGCATAGCCCAGAAGCTGCGCCGAGCGATTAAAGATGGTCCCTCCAACCTGTATGTCTGTAGTTCTCATGGCGGCCTCTAGAGCAAAGTTGAATAATAGACATGCCAGGCCATCCCCTTGACGAAGTCCCCTGCGGGTTGTAAAGGAAGGAGATAGATCTCCGTCCACACGGACAAAACAACGGACAGACCTCATTGTGACTTTAATGAGGCGGACAAGCTTTCTTGGGACTCCCATGGTCAGCATTCCCTGGTACAATTCTTCCCTCAGTATGCTGTCGTACGCTGCCCGGAAATCAACAAAAAGATGGTGAGTCGGGATATTGTACTCATGTGCTTTTTCGAGCATTATTCTGAGGGAGAAGATTTGATCCGTGGTCCCCTTTCCTCTCATAAATCCTGCCTGATAACGGCCTATTTCCTTTTCGGCAAAAGGGAGGAGCCTCAGAAACAGGATTCTTGACAGGATTTTGTAGGCGCAAGATAAGAGGGAAATTCCACGATAGTTACCACAGTCCAGTACGTCTCCCTTCTTGTGGATAGGACATATTATGGTGTCGTACCACTCTTCTGGAAGCGTCTCCCCTTCCCATATATCCATGATTATATTATGGAGGACTTTAACAAGCTCCTGGCCACCGTACTTAAAGAGCTCCGCAGGCAAGCCATCAATGCCTGGAGCCTTATTATTTTTTAAGCTTTCGATGGCCTCCTGAACCTCCTCAAAGTCCGGTGGTTCTATGTCTCCATCTTGGATGTCGATATCTTGTTGACTAGTTCCCAGCTGTCCACCATTTAGGAGACCATTGAAATGGTTCTTCCATCTTTGAAGGATCCCGTTTTTGTCATTCAGCAGGGTCCCATCCAGATCCTTACAAGCAGTCGTGAAGGGCTTGAAGGGCCTTCTTTTCCTATTCACCTGCAGGTACAGCTCTCTTATTTTGTTCTGAACACGGAGTTGCTCAATACTCTCCAGCTGTTCTGACTCCCACTTTCTTTTCTTTCTGCGGTGAGTCTTCTTCTCCCGTCGCCTCAATGCTTTGTAGAGTTCCTCCGAGCTTCTGGTTCCGTGCCGCTGTAACTTGAGCTTGTATGCCGCATTTTTCCTGGTTGTTATAGCATCACAATCTTCGTCAAACCAGGAAGTTCTTGAGGGAGGTGGCTGGTTTCCTAGCACTTCGCTAGCTACCGTCTTCACGACCTCCTTACACGCTTCCCATTGCTCGTCTAGGTTTCCCTCTACTGGAGTGCTACGGAGCTTCTGATCCATGGTATCAGCGAACTGGGTCCTAATTTCAGGATCCTTGAGCTTCTCCACATTTGGCTTCGGCTGTGCTCTTCCCCTGAGGTTACGGACGGTGGAGATTCTGGCCTTTACTTTTGCCAAAACCAGATAATGGTCTGAATCAATGTTGGCCCCTCGATAGGTTCTGACATCTTGCAGACCGGAGATGTGCCTGGAACTCATAAGGATGTGGTCGATTTGGTTTGTTGTGATCCCATCGTTCGACTTCCAAGTAGCCAGGTGAATTCTTTTATGTCGAAACAGGGTACTGCCAACAACCAAACCTCGAGAGGCAGCCAATCCAATCATCCGTCTACCATTGTCGTTAGTTTCATTGTGTAGACTGTTGGCACCAATGGTTGGAGCATAGACTTGCTCCTTCCCCACCTGTGCATTGAAGTCCCCAATGACTATTTTAATGTCAGCCCGTGGGGCTTGATCCAGACTTTGCTCCAGGGCACCGTAGAAAGCATCCTTGTCCTCCTCTTCTGAGGGTTCTGTCGGGGCATGAACGCTCCACAAGCTGTAGTTGTAGAACTTTCCCTTCATTCGGATATAGCATATTCGATGATCGACTGGCTTAAATCCGATTATTAGCTGTGCTGCCCTTTTTCCAACTACAAAACCCGTCCCAAAGTTATGGAACTTCTCGTGGCAGCTGTAATAGACTGTGTGGCTTGCTTTCTTCATCATTCCATTTCCAGTCCATCGGATTTCCTGGATCGCAGCAATGTCCACCCCGAAGTTGTCCAATTGTCGAAGGAGCAGTTTCCTCACGGGACCATAACAAACTGCTATACCGTTATCAGATTCGAGCATATGAACCGTGCAGAACATCTCAAGATATCGCAATTCCTCACCATCGTGTTCAGCGTAGGTTTCACTTGTCAGACAGTTTCATTTTAGCGAATTTTCGAAGAAAAGGAAGTTATTGTTCTCTGCCCAAAATTTTCAAAACTCGAATTTCCGAAAACATTTCATACCAAAATCCGTTCCAGACCATCCCGAATTCACTCCCAGAAGACACCACTCTGGCTTTGTAAAGTGTTAAAACGTTTTATAAAATTGGGCAATCGAAAGGCTAAGTTCGTAGATGGGCAGAATCGGGCCAATATAAAGCCTCGTGTACATCTGAGACAAAACAGTCTCGAGACTAGTTTTGAGACTCGAATCGCAAATGGACAGTATCAGTATCGGAGACGCTTTTAGTATTACATACGTAGTGCAAAAAACAAATAGGTACGTACTGTAATCCTTTCCTTTCTTTACGGGGTTATGATCAGATGGGCAGATAAAGGCAGATGATTAAATCATTTTAAATCATTAAATCATACAAATTTCGTGTTCTCATCTTACACGCCTAGTTTGAAAGATGATCTTCAACATGTGGGAGGAAGCCGGAGTTTTTTTTTTAAATCATAGCTGTTCTCAATGACGGTGAGGGGAGGAGGAGGGAGGAGGGAGTAGGAGGAGAGGGAGAAATCAGGAGGAGGGAGAAGAGGGAGGAGAAGGGAAGAGGAGGAGGGAGCGGGAAAGATCAAGAGGATATTGAGATATCAAGCGAATGACGAGATTTCAAAGGAATAACGTGATCTCAAGCGAATAACGTGATCTCAAGCTGATAACGTGGGAGGGGAGGGGGGAGGGGGTTGTAGAGCTTACGATTATAATCTAAGGGCTCAAATTAAAGCTGTTGACAAGGGGATTGGAAAAATTAATGTTTTTTGAACCCTAGGTACCCCTCCCCCTTATCATAACAGTATTTAATCTATCTCTTAGTGATCTAGACAGAAGAGTGAGCTGTACAAAGAAGATAATAAACCGTCGTGTCAAGAATTTTGCAGAGTTCTTTTTAGTCAGTGCACGCAATTGTAAATTAATATTGTGTGGACCTACACAAGTAAATTATCCATGTAAAATTCATTGCTGGTAGAAATCGTAATTGACCTAAGTGTGAGTTTTTCAAATTCTTGGATCGAAACCAGGAACGGAAGGGAAAAATGAACCGTTACGTCCCAGGAATGGAACGGTCGTAACGATTTCCAAAATTTTCCGGAACGATTGATCATTGATTATAATCAATAATTATTGATTGTGAACAGACTGTAATTTATTAATCGACTGACAACGAACGGGAATCCACTGAAACAACAGAATCCAAACAAACAACTGAAACAAACGACGACGGTCATGTTTACCCAATTTCCTGTTTTGTCTCATACAAGCGGCTGTCTCCCTGTAACCGGAGTCTGATATTACACTGCGGATTCCACTGTATTTGTGTGCGTTCGACATAAAAAATATAAATGAAAAATGTGTGATAATAGGTGGTCACAACAAAGAGTCGACTGATGAGGAAGTTACGGAATGAGGAAGTTTACCTCCTGAGATCGGTCTCGAGATTTTGTCTCAGGTGCACACGTGTACTAGTACTAGGAGGAGGGTTTAGGGAAATTTTAAGGGAGGGGGAGGGAAATTACCCATAAATTCCAAAAATTAAACGGTCTGACAAGTGGCACCTCAGTTAAAAAGGTATTTTAGCGCTGAGTACGATGGTGAAGCAGAATTGCTACGAGCAGAATTGCTCGTATGTCTCATTCCGTTCTCAAACTGGAGCACTTTGAAGATGAAGAAACGTGGTTGTTACTTCAAAAATAATCTAGAATCTAACCTAACCTAAGCTAACCTTGTACCTAGTCCCACCATTCCTCATAGACCAAAAGAGATCAATCTTACGTTATCACTATGGTACAAGTAATTCGAAAAAACGAAAGATTCATAAGAACGTACAAATTATGGAACTGTGGAACTGACCACTTCATCTTCATCGCGTTCATCACTATGTTCTACGTTTTGGTGGTCAACCCCAGCTTTGTGATTCCAGTGTTAATATTTGGAGCCAAATGTACATATTTATGGTGATATGGTGACCTAAGCGCACTATTCAAGTGCAACAAGCGCTTATTAACCATCATGTGGAAAATCAAAAGAACGCCAAGTTCCTAGTCGTATTTTCCTCTCTTTGTGATGAGGGACTTAGATTACTGGTGCAGGCTCAACAAAAGATTCCCTATGAATGATCTGTTTTCTATTGCTAAAGTATTTTCAATAAGACAAATATATGCTAAATCAGCCCTTTTGTATTTACATAAACATCCTAGCGAATTTGATTACAATAACTCCTTCAGTAAGGCATATTCGTTCCGTCTTACCACCCAATCTGTTCATGCCACATTTTTTACAGTTTTCCTCTTCTGATGAGAATAGTAGGTACCTGATAGCATAAAAAAAACCCATCTATTCATCCCAGAGCAGTGTATAAAAAAAAACTGTTTTCAGCTGGCTCATATCCCAAGGATATCAACCCCGTGAAAATTTATTCAGTAGTGTATAAGAGTATGTATAGTGACGGTCCCATTATCGATGTATTGTAAATATTATATGACTAGTATATGGAATTTAAAATAGCAACCAGTTGGAAATTTGTTTGATTCTTGTGTTGATATTCACTGCTGTAAAATGTCAAGGAATTTGATCTTATCATTTAAATCGATTGAAATCGGTCCGCACGGTCGCATAGTATAATCCATAATCCATCCATAATCGGTACTCGAGAGTCGGCTCCCCCACCCAGCACAGAAGTGCGTTCTTTGGTGTGGGGTAGTTCCTGGTTCTAAGGCTTGTTGTTTATATTATGTGACATAGTATGGTAGTTTATTTTGATAGCCACGTATACTTTATGAAGGAATAAATTCATTTCATTTCATCTGGTACGTTTGTGATTCCTGCAAATTAAAACAAGCACAACAATCAACTGAGTGCGTATTATCCCACACAAACACACATATTGTTGAGAGCCCTATAATTTTTTGTTTTTGTTTTCAGCTGAACCATCTTCGCAACAGAAGCTTCTCATCTCACTTTTCACAAGTGCGCTATTTCACGTCTGCGATGTCTATTTCCAGAGACCGCTGCGTCATTTGGGGTTTTACGTCGATTCCTCCGGCGTCATGCAGGTTTCAGCGCCAGTTCCTGTTCCGACCCGATCAAAAAATAATAACAACACCATCTGGTGGTTCAGTTCTGTGCGCGAGTTTGAAGGGGAGGCCGTCGAGTTTGCCGAGTTTGTTGGCTCGGATTTACGTGGTAAACTGACTTAGTTTCTGTTACCAGTAGCTTTGACAAACGTTATTACCTGTAGATGTCACGGTCATGTTTGATCATTTTTAAAAACCACCTTTCAATTGCTTTCCACCTTCTATTCCTCATAATTTATCATAAACCACCTACTTTCCTACCTTCTTCTTCATTAACGACGTATTATGATCCTCAGGCAACCCTTCAAGCTCAACCACGTCAGTGTGCTCGGGAAAACTCTCATCGAATTGAGCAAAGCTGTCAAGTTCTTCATAAACTCCACTTAACTACATTAAAAAAAATAAAAAAAATAAAAATAAAAAAACCTGCAGTAATTTTCTCGCCCACTGCTTTCCGTGTTGGTCTCCATTCGAATCGTCCCCGGAATCCTCAGGAAGGAGAGAAAGGATAGCATCGCTTCTAAATCAGCAAGAAAGTTGGGAAATTTTGGGCCGTGAAGATAGAAAGAAATAATAGTAAACACATAAAAGAAATGAATTTTCCTATTGTTGAACCCGTGACCCCACCCAAAGAGTCATCTAGTTAGAAGGGTGATCTGCACAAAGAAGATTATAAACCGTTGTGTCAAGAATTTGCAGAGTTTTTATGTGATAAACGGGAGGTCACGAATAATTTTAATGTATGTTTTTTTAGTGCAGCCCCAGTCCACACAGGTTTTAGGATTTGCTTGTACATGAGCAATTTGTTGTACATGATAACATGATAGTTCAGAATACCTGCCCAGTAGCCAGTACAATTTTTTGAATTTTATATTTAATTGTTCTTTTTTTGTAATAACATGCTCCTTTCATCTTAATTTGGCATCAAGAGTCATCCCTAAATACTTTGCAGTATTAGAGTAGGGAATATTTTGTCAATGTTAACTTGAGCGAAATTGAATGAATCCCAACTAAAAATTGTATATCAATTTAATTATTGTTAAATTTATACAGTTACAGTTCCCAGTGCATTAGGTATTAAAACGGGCGAACTGTAGTAAAACCCAAATTGTCCCGCTTAGGCTTGTGTACAACTCGTGTAGTTTCTACTTATCTTTTGATTTTCAACTTCCCGATTACGAGTGTTTTTACTTTAAGGGTAGAATATCTGTTACGAACAAGGTGTTACGAACTTCCACCTACTTCCTCATCAATAGAAGGAATAAACCTGGGGTACGTACGTACTTGTGTAAACTCAGAGGAAACGGAATTCTATTTTTAAACATCTGAAAAAGACAAAAAAGTCGAAGAAGGGAAATAGAATTCCCTGAAATAACTTCCCCTTCCCGCCGGTGGTTCCGCGAAGATAAAGAGAGGCTTTCACAGAACGAGACGCCAATCTGACTGCGTAGAAGCGGCCAAACAATATAAGCGACCTGCCAAGGTGAACAACCAGTGAAATGATGGAATAAAACGGAGATGTCATTCTTGCACGTGCTATTTGAGAACCTGCGACGAAAAGTGTTGAAATAGAATGATGAAATTTCCTACAAGCTCGATTCGGAATTTGGCTGATGTTATGAGACGTAAGATCAATTTTTAGTAGAACTGACGTAACGAATTTTCTTAAATGAAGTTGAAGGTCTCCGTTCAGTGGGATTTTGCTTCCAGGGGGTGATACGAGGGGGCTCTGCATGTTTACAGTCTGATTTAGAAATACTTTAAATAATCTTTTGATGTTTCTATTTATCAAGTTGATTCGACAGTCAATTGTTGACAGTAGAGTAGGTAGGTACTGACGGTCGGAAATATTTCCGAAAAAATGAGAAATATTTCGCAAATATTTCCGAGGCCTCGGAAAAATTGGAAATATTGGAAAGATTGCTTTAGACGCTCTAACTTTGCCCGCTGCGAAGTTCGGAGACCATGCGCAGTCTTCTCTTGCCTTCTGGCGGCGTTTTGGATAGTTCCCGCTCATGCTGGCCCCTCCCCCTCCTCCCAGCGGTACATTTTCTTTTTAATTAATTCATAATCTCTATCATTCAGGTTCTGTCCAAAGGAACCCAGTCGATTCCAACAGTCGGATATCGTATTAATTAATCATAATTAATAATAATAAATACAAATTATTAATACCTAACAATAAAGTATAATAATTTTCACTAGGTACCTCCTTGATAAAATTATTAATAATTAGTGTTAATTCATAATAATAATTAATCTAACATTTAGGATCTAGACATTTAGACCTAGTGATCTAGACAGAAAGGTGATCTGTACAAAGATTTTAAAACTGTTATGTTTAAGGAAGACACAATTTATTTTTAAATGTATTTAACGAAGGAAGTGTTGAGTTGAGCAACTTTTGTACGAAGAAAATTTTTTTTTATGATGGAAATAGGAATTGTTAAAAAATACTTAACTCGACGGTAATTTGATATTTTATATAATGGAACTGTTGAGAGTACAAGTAGATTCAAGATTACGATCCGTATTTACATAATGCTTATTAATATGAGTAAGGAAGAATTGGAGGTTTAAAATATTAGGCTCCCCTTGACCCCTCTGACGTCAACCATTCCTGCCGGTCCACGTACGTCATCCATTCCTGCCAGTCCACGTACGTCATATCCTGTGAGGAGTTCGTGCCGGCCACTTGTCTGACGTAATCCACCCCCTGCCGGTCCACGTACGTCATATCCTGTGATATGTTCTTGCAGGCCACTTGTCTGACGTCATCCACCCCCTGCCGGTCCACGTACGTCATATCCTGTGAGATGTTCTTGCCGGCCACTTGTCTGACGTCATCCACCCCCTGCCGGTCTACGTACGTCATATCCTGTGAGATGTTCTTGCCGGCCACTTGTCTGACGTCATCCACCCCCTGCCGGTCCACGTACCTACGTCATATCCTGTCAGGTGTTCTTACCAGCCACTTGTCTGACGTCATCCACCCCCCTGCCGGTCCACGTACGTCATATCCTGTGAGGTGTTCTAACCAGCCACTTGTCTGACGTCATCCACTCCCTGCCGGGCCACGTACGTCATATCCTGTGAGGTGTTCTTGGCGGCACCTGTTTGACGTCATATCTTTTGACGTAGTTGGTCGCTTGTGTTGCGACGTCATATTATCTGAGAGGCCCGTGGATGAGGTGAATTAAGGAGACAAAATAGACTTCATATCGAATCGAGGTGTTTATTTGAATTCTTCTTCTTAGATGATTTGGCTTCAGACATGCCAGTCATAGCCATTGGATTCGTGATTCAAAGCAACCATAAAGTGGGTACAGCTTTCGTACGAGTACGCAACCACGAGGGACATTTTATGTCTTTGCGCCTCCTCCCACACCCACACCACGTACGACGTACCACGTACTTCATTGTTGTGGAAATCGTACCTGTGTGTAAACAGTTATTTAAACAATCACGCTCATACCGCAGCTTGTCGGCCACGCACTCCGTAGTGGTTAACGTAATATGGTTAGGTAAATCGAGAGCTATCCAACGAGTGGTGAACGATTTTTGAACGATGATAACTGGCGAAGTTGAATTTCCGTCGCAACGAATCGGTTGAACGTGAAAATCATTAAACATTTTTCATAACGCTTTCTTCGTCACACCGTCACCGTCACAATGTCACACTTTTCGAGTTATGTGCCATAGTAAAGACATAAAATGTCAAAAATGAAAAATTTCTCGTACAATTTTCTCATGAAGCGTGCGGTTGAATAAAAGTAAAATAAATTGTGTTCAGATGAAGAATTTTTCTTTAAACTTAATATAAAAAGTATTTTGGGCTGATAGGGCTAAGGCACTCCTAATTAATAACAGGTGCCTGATTACTTAATTATTCTTGGTTTATCAATTGAATTTTCTGAATATTCGCATATAATATATGCGTATATTATACGCATACAAACGGTGCATACAAACTTTTCATAACCCTAGGTCAATGGGAAGGGGTTCAAAACGAATTTTGAAAATTCCAAAACTCGAAAAATTCATGTAGAACGGCATGTTTTTTATTTCATATTTAGATACAGTTTATTCCTAAGAATTTTTTAAGACCATCCGCAGCTTTGTACGACCTGCCGTTCGTTCACAATGACCGCTCAAAGGTTAAGCCTGTCAACACGATCGTGAATCAAACGGTTGAAATACAGGTCAATTTTCATACTAACGGGCTGTTTGGAACATCATATCGTTTTAGTGATGTCGAGTTTTTTGTTCTGAGGTACGTTTCGTGCTACGGAAATGAAGGTAATTTCGAATGTTTGTTGGTAGGTACTTCTTTTATAGAAAAATTATTACCGACGTAGTATTAAAAACCCCAGAATTATATCGTATTAATTAATCATAATTAATAATAATTATTATTGATAATAAATACAAATTATTAATACCTAAAAATAAATTATAATAATTTATAATAATTAGTGATAATTCGTAATTCGTAATAAGTAATCTAACATTTAGGATCTAGACATTTAGACCTAGTGATCTAGACATCTAGAGATTTTGTTAAATTGTGAATGTTTGATTAAGAATGTGGAGTAGACGTATGTAGAAAATAACGCTGAATCCGAAAATGAGGTCAAAAGTAGAAAAAAGTTGTTTTAAAGTGAGGAAACGTGGGTTTTTATGGCAAAAAACGGGGTTTTCTGGAAAACCCCCTTGACTTCGCGCAACGCCGCTTGGAACGATCGTCAGTGGAGTTCCATTGGTGTTCCATTGGAGTTCCTCGATCGTCAGTGGAGTTGCACGATCGTTCGTCAATGGATCGCCGCGCCGATCCATTAGAGTCACGGACAACCCCCGCCACCATCCCACCCATCCTTAGGCCCGCCGCATATTGAACCCAGCCCACGCCCAGCCCACGCCCAGCCCACGTCGCGGCCAAACTGCGTTAAACAGAATCCCCCACGCGTGGGCTGGGCGTGTGCTGGGCGTGGGCTGGGTTCAATATGCGGCGGGCCTTACCAACCCCCCACCCACCGCCCCACCGCGTCTTGTAATCCTTATCCGATCACGTTAACCTCCGATAAAAACGTCATAATCCTCCTTCAACTGCTTGAGATCACGTTATTCGCTTGAAATCACGTTATTCCTTTGAAATCTTGTAGTCCCTCAAATCTCAACATCTTATAATATAATAATGTATTTACTTCCTTATAATATATTATGGCGATCTACTTCCTCCTCCTTCCACCACAACTGCATTTTAAGCAGAGTAGGCCTAGGATCAGCTGAGTGGCTTCTAAAGCTAATTTCTATGCTATTCACTCTATGAAGCTGTAATTTGGCATGTAGCCTCCTTAGGACTTACTCTTTAAGCAGAATAGGCCCAGGATCAGCTGAGTGGCTTCTAAAGCTAACCTCCATGCTATTCACTCTATGAAGCTGTAATTTGGTATGTAGCCTCCTTAGGACTTACACTTTAAGCAGAATAGGCCCAGGATCAGCTGAGTGGCTCCTAAAGCTAATTTCGGCTTTGACATTTGGCGCTTCACAACCTTCGATCTTCACTATGACTTCTTCGTGAGTTTTCGTTTTGTACCGTATCAGGCAACCCGGACTTTGTCTCCAAACTCTTAACTTATGCCAAATCTTGAAAATTTCTTAATCTGAAGAGCAAAAAAGTCAAAACACCTGTGGGTACCTACTTTTGACTCGACATCACTTCAGTAAATTTGGCACCCCTACCAACCTGATTATTTCACATTAAGGAACTCCAAGTCGAAGAACGTACTTCAAAACATACTCCAGGAACAAAAGGTTTGTTATTTCAAGTTTGTGTGGTCTTGAACCATTTTATGGGCAGTTTTTTAGGTTTTTGAAGAAAAATGGCTATTAGTATTTGATAAATTTGGTTCTAGATGCTTATTTTACCATGTGGTTCATAACCTAAGTTTTTTAGCGATTCAATTATTTCTATTGCATAAGTATGGAACGTTAGGGAATCACTGACAATAACTGAATGTCTACCTAACTCCAACTCCTACTTGCACATCAGTAACGTAGCCAGGAATTTCGTTCTGGGGGAGGGGGTGTACCCCACCGGGAAAATTGTTGACAAACAGAGGTTTTTAAACTAATTCGACACTTTTCATAATAAAAAAAACTTCATTTTTCAAAGAAATCTTTTTTTAAATATTTTGAATGTTTTAATATTTGGGGGGCGGGGGGCTGGCTACGACGCCACTGTTTGTTGCACGAGGCCAAATCCATGGTTTTTTTTTTTTTAGCGATTTTGCTTTTTGTACTTTTTGCACGCCAAAGACGTTCATGTTTGAACTCAGCCTGGAACTAGTATGGACCTCTTGAGCAACCCCTCGAAATTCGGAAGGTGTCACTATCTTGAAAATAGAGATATCCTGCAGAAAAGTTAGTGGCCATTGGGCTATAAGGCTGGGGTAATATAATATCGACTTTTGGCCCTCGAGGGTGGCCATCCCCCCCCCCCCCCCCACACCTGTATCCGCCAAGTGTCTATCAACAAAGGTCGATAGTATCAACAGGCAGTGTTCCCGGTTCGCATGAACATCTGAAATGATCTAATATTTCTGTAATATTTCAGTCATAATCTTGGAAGGTTCCTATGAAATAAGTGGTAACGTACTTACGTGTATAAATAGAAGTGAGGCTCCATTGTTTGTAAGGTGGGAAAGATTTCAAATGCAGCTCCTCCGTTAATGCCAGAATCTAAATCCGCCGCAATCACTACAACTGTATTTAAATACTCCTAGTTGCGTTTTAGCCTGAGAATAATTCTTAATAACCTTAATTATTGAGGTCTTTCCTACTGATAAGTGCAGGTCTCATCACGTCGTGAAGAAATTTTGACAGTAGTGTACCGTCCAAATTTTATGACTTGAAATTGCCTTCTCCCTATACTTACCGAATATTTTGTTACATACCACAAAGTCGGTGTTTTCAATACTAGATTATGAAAAATTTGGATTTTTTTGGTATGCACCAATTGAACTACACCCACATCTGATTCAGGTGAAGTCACTGGTCCAGGCACCCAATAAATTATAGAAAAATACTGTCGACTGTTCCAGGCTACTCCTTCTCCATCTAGTTTTCTTTTCACGTGAATTTCACCAAGATGAGCTACGTTTCGTGAGGGCGTACTATCAATAGACCCTAACCGGATAGTGTTGAACCTACTTGGAAACTTGTTCCAAGGAGCAGTTAATGACAGAATAAGACTATCGAATGAATCTACGGTAACTCGTTAGGTAGGGAACCTTAGACGATCACTGCCGCATCACCGTACTACCAAGCTGTTCATTCGGATTGACTGCTTCCTACTGCTCCCAATGTGAAGTGACCTTATTATATATATTTTTCAATGATGTTGAGGGATGTCGAGGGTCGGTCAAATGAAAATTGATTTATGTGCCAACGTTTCGAAGAATATATTTCTTCATCTTCAGGGCTGTTGTTGGATGAAACTGAAGAAACTGGGGATTTGAGATTCTTACTGACGGTCAAACTAAATCACACACACTCATTATGGCAGAGGTAGCAACCATGGATCAATCTCAAATCCCCAGTTTCTTCCAATAACAGCCCTGAAGATGAAGAAATATATTCTTCGGAACGTTGGCACATAAATCAATTTTCATTTGACCGACCCTCGACATCCCTCAACATCATTCTTACTGACGGTCAAACTAAATCACACACACATATTTTTCAATCGTCTTTTTCTTTAAAACTTCAGCTTTCTGTTACTTTCACCACTATTATTCGCTAGGAATTCAACAAGTTTTGTATTATTTTTCTGGTAGGTACTTCTTTCTTTCATCGGACCATAAACTATAAACTACTTACATAATATTATTTTACCCTCTACGCAACTCCTTGCAATGTTATTGTTTTTTTGCAATAAAGCTATTGAATTGAATTGAATTGGTTAGGTAGGGAACAAGATTTAAAGAATTTTCGGCAAATATCACGTTTTGGGTAAGGGAGACTGGGGTTGGCAACACTTATCGCGTTTGGATTTTTCTTGCGAAATGAAGTTGATGCGTGCCAATTCTCTTATTGTCTCTGAATACTACACTGTGATGTGCCATAATATATTATATCAAAAATATCATATTTTTGTACATCTTCATGTGAAGTGCTGAGTTTTCAGGAGGACCTCAAAAGTTATAAAGTCAAACTGTGCCAACCAACCTCATCGTGGGGTGTTTGGCACAAGGGATAAGGTCGGTTGGCACAGTTTGGAAAAAACTCCCATAAAATGAATAACGACTTCATCTTTATTTTCTTTGGTCTGTGGGTTACAAGTGTGATTTATAAGGAAAATCAAAAACGAATGTCACGCACTTTATCAAATTTATTTAGGTAAATGTACCAGTAGCTGTGACTTCTCCAGTTGCTGACAGATTCATTGAAAAACTGAAATAATAAGGATCCACGCCCTCGAAAATCACTGTTTTAATAATTAGCGGCTTCGATTGGCATTCTGTGATCGTTTGGTTCACATGCTTCACTTTGAGCGAGAATAGTGCCTATCAACAACAAATTGTTCGGTTAGTTCGTTCTATACGGTGGGTAGTGCCACCTGTGTTGCCATATTGGACAAGGACTCAGGAGTAAGTTTTTCTTCTTAGCTGTTCATTGCGTGTTATTATCAACACCAGGGTGTTGGATATATTGTGTTCCATGCGTTGTAACCTCGGTTTCTCAATTTACTTGGAGCATTTAAATGGATGTCAGGCACTGGTACATGAATTCGGCATTTATCCAGTGGTTGACAGGCCCTGCCAGAAACTGGTACATCCGACAGTTTTCTTCGAACGTTCCTATTTCTTATTTTATCATTCTTGGTTGCTGCACCGAGTATGCCAATAAACGTGATTTTCGAAAAAGAATAAATAAATAAAGAATTATATATAATTCTTTATTTAATGTTTGTTGACATGCCAATTCATTCTGGAGACGAAAAAGAAAACTAATGGAAAATTTCAATTACCAAGATTTGAAGCCAACTTTTGTACACCACTCTTTCATCGAGTAACACACAACACTGTACGATTGAACTGATAAGCCGAAAGGTGTTATGATTGCTGATTTTTAGGCCCCATACCTATACATCAGATTTCCTATTGAAAATATTGTTCCTCTTTATTGTAATTTTTCAGTCAAATGGTAATTATTTTTGATCTACCTGTATTCCAATATATTTAATCTTCAAATGAAAATGCTTTAAATTATTCCAAAAAATCACATTTAGGAATAGCAGTTTAAGAAAATTAACAAGAACCGTACTGCACAAATGATTAAGTCTGTTTTAGTACTGAAAATCCATTGTGTGACTGTTTTTGGTAGCTTAAAATTAGCTGACACTCAAGTTTTTTCAATTAATATAAATGATTTATGTTTATGTTGCAGGTAATATAGATAATTATCATCTGCAACATAAAGATGAAATCAGTCTTAGATTGTAGTACTTACCTAATATAAATAACTATAATAATACCTAATACTTACCTAATAAATTAACTTGATTAACGCATCATCATAAAATTATGAGTAATCATACAAATTTCGCAATATATCATTCGATATTAGCGATATCGATATTTTGTGGCGATAATATCGCTGTATCGATTCGGCGTTGAATATCGTTATCGATGTACTAACTTGTGTAGTATTCATGTGCAGGAGATAGCACACGAATACTACATTTTACCACGTGTTAGTACCTACTTCACTACCGTGTGGTATTTACGCGCTTTCTCCCCGAAGGGGAGAAAGGACGTAAATACCACACTACCGACTAACGGTGTACTCTCGGTAGTAAGGAATGAGAACTAATTGATTCCACAAGAATATAACATATATTGTAAAGAACCTAACTCGCCAAGCACACGTCTCGCTAGGTACTCTCAAATCGGAATCGGGGAATCGAATGACTGCAGTTCCACGTAAAATCGCCGTCCAGTCCCCGGAAATAGGTCACGAGTGTTGCAATCACGTCCGCCAATGTACCCTCGGCCACCGGTATTTCATCGTGTTGGAATCTCTTATCAAACCTTGATAATGTCAGCTGGGCCGCGGATCCGCGCAGTGTTGCCATCGGCACGGCTGCCATACGTGTCCTCTCGGCCGGCTGATCCGGGTCGGTACATCACTCCCGGGGTAAGATTGAGCATGTCCTCATGCGGGCAGCCGGGGTACGCCAGGGTAGTCTGGGGCTAATAGACCTGGCTCCTTTTGCCAAGGCGGTTCCTTCCATAGGCAGGCCGAATCGCATGACATATCAAGGTAGCAGATAGAGATACCAACCCTTGTTTCCCGTGGCCTTAGGTGAGGCGCGTCAACTCCAATGTCCTAGTGATCTGTCGAAGCCAGGGAGGTTGTCCGGTGGTGGTTGCTGGGGAAGGGGAGGTAGCAATTTTGATTGTTACATGTTTTCTAATATGGGACTCAATTGAGACGAGGCTTGGCCAAAACATACAGATTGAATACAGAAACATGATAAATAGAGAAGGTAAATAGAGACAGAAAAATGATAGATGCTACAGCTTAAGTGATAAAGACACTGCAGACAAGATAAATGGTAGAAACAGGATAATGCAGAGTGATTATAGTAGTAAGAGTAATAATTGTAACTGAATACAGAAACAAGATAAATAGAGTAGGTAAATAGAGACAGAAAAATGATAGATGCTACAGCTTAAGTGATAAAGACACTGCAGACAAGATAAATGGTAGAAACAGGATAATGCAGAGTGATTATAGTAGTAAGAGTAATAATTGTAACTGAATACAGAAACAAGATAAATAGAGTAGGTAAATAGAGGCAGAATATAATGGTAGATGGGACAGTTTAAGTGATAAAGACACAGCGGACAAGATGAATACAGAGTAATTGCTGTACGTTCTGTAGCGATTAGGCGCTCAATCATTTCTGCATCTACGAGTATAAACCTACTCTGAAATCCCCTCACACTGGAGGCACCGATACCTCAAAGGGCACATTACATGGCTAAAACCCCTCCCAGTGGAGACACCAATACCACAAAGTGGTGCATTAGATGGCCTAACCGTCACAGCGGAGACACCGATACCTCAAAGGGTACATTAAACGGCTAAATCCTCACGGAGGAGTCTCCGATACCTACCAAGTGATACAATATAGGCTAAACCCTCACAGAGGAGACACAGATACCACAAGGTGGTACATACATTGGCCGGCTAAACGGATCCAGAGCAGATAAAGACATTGCAGACAAGATGAATACAGAGTGATTATCGTAGTAAGAGTAATAATTGTAACAAACCAGAAAGAATATAAATAGCAATACAAGAACAGCCTACAAGGAATAGATAACGAGCTCGTGTACCAGTATTAAAAGTACCCTTTAAGCAGATGAAAGGAGTGGGGTTAAGGAATGCACATGGTTAGCCTTTATACACACAAAGGGAAGAACATGTAGGTTAGAAACCATTGGCATGCATAAAGAGAAGTAGGCCTTGTACGTCAGCCACTCTCCCTCCCCCCTCGCGAATAGACCACTTCCAGGTGGTGCTATACTTCCGCCCCTGCCCCTCATTCTCAACGCTCTCGCTCGCTCTCAACTCTGCGGCACTCTAGGTGAAAGCACTCATTTGTAGGGCTATTGATAGGAAACTGCTATCGATCAAATGATAGGACTGTCGAACTATCTAACACCCCTACTCATTTGTGGAGGCTCGCTTTACTGTGATGGGTTGTATAGCTAACAACTATGGTAAATGCTATGGAAGCACTCATTTGTAGGGCTATTGATAGGAAACTGCTATCGATCAATTGATAGGACTGTCGAACTATCTAACACCCCTACTTATTGTGGAGGCTCGCATTGCTGTAGCGGAGACACCGATACCACAAAGGGTACATTAAAACGGCTAAATCCTCACAGAGGAGCCTCCGATACCTACCAAGTGATACAATATATAGGTCTAAACCCTCACAGAGGAGACACGGATACCACAAGGTGGTACATACATTGGACGGCGAAACGGATCTAGAGCCGATAAATAGACGACGAAAGACAAACGACCTAACTACAATTGATGAACTGAATTAATCCGACTCCAAAAGATTTACTGTCAATTCAACTCACGAACACGGAAACGGTTTTGAGAAACAAACAAGCGGAAAAACACTTGAGAAAGAAATTTTTTTTTTTTTTTTTTTTTTTTTTTTCTTGCAACTCTCTAAATTCTTGAAACTGATCTGAAATATAATAATAATATTATATTATATATTATCTACTATGTTTGGAAACGTATGATCGGAAAAATATTATTTTTGGAAACGTACGATCGATATTTTTGGAAACGTATGACCGAAATACAAAAAAAAAAATTTTCCTTCTATCACCAAAAATAAACTGTAGTGTCGCTACAATACTTTTATTATTGGTACCCCAAACAAACTCGTGATGATAAATTATAATGAACGCAAAATAGAACCCACGCAGGGCGTATAATAGGAATAGGAAGGAAGTGCTCGGCGAAACTCAAACGAGCCGAGTTATACTATTATATACGTATGACGCCGTGTGAAGTGCAATATAATATACTGTAATGATTAAACACGATCCTACTAAATGAAAGGGAACAAACCATAAATGTAGGAACGTGCCATAACGGGCTTCCGACTGCAACAAAATCGATTCCGTGAAAAGGAAAATTACTACAATCGCCCGTCGGTAACCCGCCGTACGGACCGTAGCGACTAATCAAATGAAGGTGCTCAATCAATCAACATCTATAACTCTATACTCTGAAATCCCTCACTCCGGAGGCACCGATACCATAAAGTGGCTCAAGACGGATACGGATTCAGATAGGACAAAGAGACGGAGAAAGACAGACGAGCGACCTTGACATAAGCAAGTTATTCCTATAAGGTGTCATAAGCGACTTACAACGCAGGTAATAAGAAACTTACAACTAGGTACTTACCATCGCAAACGGGAGACGTACTTGGTTCGTAGATCGCTGCCACCATATATGTACTAACTTGTGTAGTATTCATGTGCAGGAGATAGCACACGAATACTACATTTTACCACGTGTTAGTACCTACTTCACTACCGTGTGGTATTTACGCGCTTTCTCCCCGAAGGGGAGAAAGGACGTAAATACCACACTACCGACTAACGGTGTACTCTCGGTAGTAAGGAATGAGAACTAATTGATTCCACAAGAATATAACATATATTGTAAAGAACCTAACTCGCCAAGCACACGTCTCGCTAGGTACTCTCAAATCGGAATCGGGGAATCGAATGACTGCAGTTCCACGTAAAATCGCCGTCCAGTCCCCGGAAATAGGTCACGAGTGTTGCAATCACGTCCGCCAATGTACCCTCGGCCACCGGTATTTCATCGTGTTGGAATCTCTTATCAAACCTTGATAATGTCAGCTGGGCCGCGGATCCGCGCAGTGTTGCCATCGGCACGGCTGCCATACGTGTCCTCTCGGCCGGCTGATCCGGGTCGGTACATCGATATCAAATATCGGAAGATCCTCGATATTGGAACCACCCTACTTGAGTTTACATTATTGAAGGGGACGAACAATTTAACTACGATTAATCGAAGCGAATCGATGTTTTCGATATTTAATCGATATCAGCATGATCAGGACCTAACGTTAACATCGAGCGGCAATACGAATTCCTAACTATAAACTGGAGTCGAGCATTGAAGGGGCCAGCTGACAAACCTCGAGGCATTTTTTGGACGTAGAAATTTTTGCATAGTTATAAGTGGTTTTTCCTTGAAACGGCAGCATTCCTCCTTGGCTTATCTGGACGGCGGTTACTTGTGAGGTTTTGTGAAATAAAATTCAAAAAATCCTTCATTCCCTGAAGATGGCTTAATAACGCCGAAAGCTTGGAAGGAAAGGTTTTTCATTTCACTAAACCTCCGACAACCCCACAAATACCAGACGGAACAATAATGTTTCATGCACCAATAAAAGGTTGAATCAATAAAATGCACCACTCATTCTGACAGGAAAATTTATTTTTTAATTTTTTTTTTTAATTCAGAATCTATTACAATAAGTAAAATATATGCTTTAATACATTAAATTTGTAAAAATTATACACAAATATATTGTACTCTAATCAGTATTCCATCGGAAAAATGTGGGCAGCAAAGGTGGGTTTAAAGGGCGCGGCTTGGAGCTCTACCCGATCTCTAATATTATACCTGCCAGATCGTTTCGTTCAAAAATATCGAGAATTTGAGCCTTGTTTCGCAGAAACAAAAACTTCTTTTTATTCATGATGAAAAGTTGATCCTCTGGGCTGGGATTTAGGTTAACTTTTCTTGCACGTTTTTTTTTTTCGGAAAAAGACTTCCGGTGGGTTGAAATATTTTTCAATTTATTTCCACGGTGAATCGTGTCGCTTTTATAATATTAAGATAAATAATTGATCAGTCAACTGCTGGTCGGGGGGAGGGGGGGGGGACAAAATAAAATTAATGAGGGAGAAGAGAGCAAAATTTTCATGGGCGAAAAAATAAAAATGTAAGCCAATTCAACAAATATTACACTAGTGGCTAAATAAATAATATACTAAATGCTAAAAAATAGGGGATTAAATTGAGTGTCCGGGTAGGGTGTAGGGGTAAGATTGAGAGCCCACAGGTATTTACATGAGAGTGTTATGTACATGAGATATGATGAGAGAGGGGATGTGGGAGAGGGAGGGTTTTGGGGCGTAGTGGGGCGGGGAGGGGATTTGGAGTGGGGGTAGTGACTAGTTGGGTTTGAGAAGGGACGCATCAAAGGTCTGACTCTCCGTAAAGGGCGGTGGAGAAAGACATGTAGTCCAAGGCACCGGGGACGGCGTTAGGTCCCTTGTAAGGCGGCATTCGCTTGATGCAGTACTCGGCCTGGTCGGGAGGCAGCTCTCGCCTCAGCTCGTCGGGCAGGATGTACGGCTGAAAAATTCCATTCGAGAGGTTATAACAGTTTTCATAGAACATACTTGATACTGAGTAAATTGGTTTTGGGAAGCTTAAAATTCGGTCAAATTTTGTGGAGAATGGGAAAGGATACCAGAATAATACTGCACCCCTAAGGAAGAACGTCCTGAGTCCATTTTTCCCAGTTTTTGGGTTAAGGACGTGCCCTGGTAGAGCTCGACAAGACGCGTTTTTTGAGCTAGGTCAGAACGTCCTACATGTAATAGAAAGCAGTGAAAAAAAAAAACGCTTTGTCCTAAACCCATTGTCACCACATGGCTGTCTAAACTAGGCTACCTATGTGGAAAATATTAGGTTAAAACGTCCTACCTGGGGCTGAAGTCGTACTTGAGACGATCTAGCGTAGTGTAATACTACGCTAGATCGTCCTATGTCCGACTTTAGCCTGGTTTAGGAACACCATTTCTAAAGGCTGAAGCCGTTAAATATTTCCACTCCTTAAGGATCCCAATCATCAAATCCTTATTCCTAAACCCAAATGGAAAGTTGCCTCTCGTGGGATTGCGAAAGATAGGCCGGATAACTTAATTACCTACAACATTGAAGACAATCATTCCAGATTGTGGAAATCGTCTTCATTTTTGGGAGTCATTGTCCCTCGATTCCCTCGGAGTCCCTCGATGATGCAAACAATGAGGTTACCAATTTAGACTGATTAGCCTTCGTGACCATTTTCAAGTGTTACCACATTTTTTGATGATACTCCCAAAGAGACCCTTTTATTATAATAATACGTTCATTCTTTCGAGTTGGGAAAAGATATGAGACACAATCGAAGAAGTTGGGCTTGAATTAATTAAACTGGGTGGATGGCAGAAGAAATCTCACTTAGGCTCGTTTTTCTTGAAATCGCCAAAATGTACTTAGGACGTTCTTCCTTAATACTATTAAGCCCCACGGATATTGTAAGTCCTGAAACGTACGAGGAG
The DNA here is from genome assembly GCA_963920205.1 of Stenodema calcarata. Classification (NCBI taxonomy): domain Eukaryota; kingdom Metazoa; phylum Arthropoda; class Insecta; order Hemiptera; family Miridae; genus Stenodema; species Stenodema calcarata. The sequence continues at coordinate 3,900,990 of OY986055.1, read as the reverse complement.
CATGGATATGTTCGAGGCACATATCTTAATCGTACCTTGCAATGAACCTGAACTACGACAAGACAAACTTCATGGCATTTGGGCAGATAAATAATCGAATTCCGATCTTAGGGACGGTAAAAATCCACTACTTCGACAGCAGGGCGAGGATAAATAGGGGAGTGAAATGGATCAGCGCCCAAGACGGGATCTCCATCTGAACAAAATTCTGAGCAGGATGAGGAAACTACTGTACATCTGTCGACATTGGGGACCGTTGTACATAGAGAGCCATGCCGCGATGGGATTCATATCTCGCCGTCCCTAGAGATTTTCTTCCAGTGAGGTTTCAAGTAAGAAAGTTGCTCCTATGTATTCTAGACATTAACAAACGAGCGTTGAATACGAACCTTGTCAGCAGCAAGAATACGGAAGGAGTCGATAACTTGTTCGGCGGTGTCAGTATCAGTTGATTCGCGGGTCATGAAGTCGAGGAAGGCGTCGAAGTGAACGTAGCCAGAGCTGTTAGGATCAACAACAGCAAGTATCCTCTGGAAGTCTATCTCACCCTGTAGACAACATAAAATTAATATCATCAGCAGACATTATTAATAAGTTTTAATGTCAAAGAGTAACAGAAAGCGCTAATTTTGCTGGCAGAAATGGCTTATTTTATAAATCGAATAAAATACCCGTTGGAAGTTTTACGCCATCATGACGTTGAGCTTGAAGTTTGATTTTATCAAAAATAGACTGAAAATCTCCCAAAATGAGAAGACAGCATTTCAGTAAATTTAAGGTTCTGATACGTTTCTACTAGAAACTGTCTAGAGTTGATTTGTCCTCGTTTTTCAGACACGTAGAGAAAATGGTTTCAAAATCGTTTCATTGAAAAGACTCGTCTGCCTAATTAGCAGTAGAGGTTCTGGAGAAAGAGCACCGCTAATGTCATGGTAAGGACGTTTTAGAATAAATCCCCAACAAGATTCAAGTTTTTCATCAAATCTTCACCTCAAATAACAATATTACCCATTTTCCGATCTGGGACAACCCGTGCTTAAACGGGAACCACCGCTTCTGTCATTGGAATAGTCCATAATTGATAACTGACATTTTGTGGGAGACTTATAGTTTCTTAAAGTCCCCCAATGACCCGTAATATCTTGATTTTTCACTCATTGTAGAGAGATTTAAGCATTTCAATTTCGATACCATCACAAACCTTTGAAACAGTTTTGTCACGAGAAATGTTTTTAGTTGTATCATTCACGTTAAATATGAGTATTCGTGGTCCCGCTTTCACAATAAACTGAATAACTCACGTTCGATCACATCCAGTTGCTCATTCAAGTGGTTTTACCAACATTTCATAATTTCAAAACTCATCGCGATATATTTTGTGGGACTGTTCCTATTATTTATGTGTTTGTGTTTTAAATAATTTCATGTTTAATGATGAAGTTTATATGGTTAATGAAGGAAGGAGTTTTAATTGAGAGTGAATAAATTACCCATAAATTCCAAAAATGAAACAGTCTGACAAGCGACAAATCATTTTAAAGTTTCTTTTTATGATGAACACGATGGTGAAGTCAGAATTTCGATATCTATTTCCGTTCTCAAACTGTAGCACTTTGAAGAAGAAGATACGTGGTTGTTACTTGAGATGTTCTTCTGACTTCACCATCAGGGGGTTTTGGGGAGTTTTCAGAGTGGAAAAATTACCCAATGGTTGAAATGAGATGTTCCAAACATCACATTGTACATAACACCCGTTATTTCTTCGAAAATATGGTCTTATAGCCATGCTGCATGACTGGTTTTTAGGTACCTTAAGGGTATTTTCATAGTTTTTAAGCAATTCGGGGACACGAACCTGTCTGTCTTTTCCGATGCTGTAACCCAATGAGACGAGGCAAGATTTGAATTCTTCGGGAGCGAGGCGGCCGGTCCTGTTCTTGTCGAAGTGGTTGAAAGAGGCTCTGAACTCGTTGAGCTGATCCTGAGTGATTCCTTTCGAGTCCCTGGTCAAGATTTGGTTTTCCACTTCGTTGATGTTCCTGTTGATTGAGGTGAGCAACTGTTCCCATCCGACTCTCAGAGTTTCCATTGTGTACTGCGTATATCTGAACAGACGACGAAACGATTGTTAATAATTAGTGTCAATATAGAACGAGTCTCTAAACTTTATTCAAACGTGGCTGCTCCAATTGAATTCAACAGAGAAGTGTCAATATGAGGTTGATCGTACCTGTTTTCGAAAATCATGCCTTCCTGGACAGCCTGGTGAATCTTCTCGAGCTCTTCGATGTGGGGTTTGTAAGCGAATACTCCCTGTTCGTACTCCTTGAGCCTGTGCAATTGGTCTTCCAAAGAGCCCTAAACGATATAATATATGAAGTATAATATACGATATATAAATGAAGTGAATTTGTCCATCAACTACTCGAAACATTCGAGAACTTCGAAGTGGTGTGAAAGAGCAGCTCCATAATATGGAATAGAATCGTATTTACCTGAAGTCCCATTCCGATAGCAGTGACAGCATCCATTTGCCTTTCAATCCATGGTCCGACTTGGTTAGCCTTTTCAGCGAATTGCCTCCTAAGCATTTCATTGCCTGTTTTGATGGTTAAGGAAAGTTCAAGCCAAATGCTGCCAATCTAACACATTCTATTTCTCTAAACAACTCTACATTTCTGCCTAAATAACTGAACTTGAATAATCAATATCACACAATTGCTTCAATTGTTGGGGTTTTTTAGGGTGTGAAATATGAGCCCATAACTTTAAATTTAGCCTTTCTATTGCTCAAGTTGTGAGTTACGTAGAATCAAACGTTTTCTGGAAGAAAATTCGACTTGTCTTATCAATATCAATCATCAACTCTAATACTATGCACTAACTGTATGGTTATATACACATATCGCTGGTTCATCCATAGTTCATCCATTGCTGGTATATCCATAGTGTGAAAACTCAAAAAATCTGATTTCTAGAAAATCGAGGTTGCATTTTTTCACTTCAACTTGCTATAATAACTTTATTCTGTTAACTTTATTCCTCTGGAAATTCAAACCGTGGGAAGTATTCCAAGGGATGTGGTAGACTGGTGACAAGCGGGAAAGACACAGTTTTGAACGGACTGATGTCGTAACAACTCTGCCAGCTACTGCCATCACTAACTGGCGCAGCCTGGCGGTTGGTGTCGTACCTAAGTCGCGCTTCTCGAGATTTGTAGAGCTGAAACTTCTGTATCCAACAGTCGTGCCAACTCGAAACTCGACTTTTTTGAGTTGCCACACAATGGATATCAACCAGCGATATTTGGTCCAACAAACAGCTTATGTAAATGTAGATATAGGTGTTTGGAAAGGATACTTTGTTGTTTCCTGAGCTCAGCCTGGAGAGTGGAGTCTCTCTGGGGTACAAGTTGCCTTACGTCGTTCCATTTCAGAGTCAAGTCCTGTTTGAAAAATGCATTTTAACAACAACTGGTTTTGAATTTGTTAACAAAGGAAAACCACTACAATCTTTTTTAGAGGAATGGTGGTCGCACACAGAGGGAGACCACTATAAGGGAATGCTGCTCCATTTGTACCATAACGTCGCTTATGATGCAACACAGCCAAACCCAGAATTTGAACAAAATGAAGTTAACTTTTAAACAAAACTTGCTTATTCAAAATTCTACCTCAAATAACGTAGTAGTCAGAATTTCGAAAATCAGCCATAAAAGCTCAAAAATCACAACAATGTCAACACCGCTCAGCTTTTTCTTCTCTAACGAACGTGGGCAACACAAATTCCTAACTATGTTCAATGGCTCTCGCTAGGTACCTATCCTGTTAAGTAAAATTTTGTGAATGCAGAGTTCTCAATAACATCTTCTTTTTTTCTCGTTCATTCATGAGATAGTGTTCTAATCAATGCAACCATTTTACAGTATTTCCAAGATTATTGTTTCAAGTAGGGACTTGTACAAGTAGGAAACTCTAAAAATTAAAATCCTTTCACAGCATAATTTTATAATACTGTCAACAAGAAAGTTAAGAAAAATCTTCTGAATCCCACCGATTCTTAAGCCTTAAACATCACCTAAACCTGACGATTTTTCGATTGGAGCATTATTTCTTATTAAAACATTGTAGGACACTTCTGGGGAGCCTACAGTAAGCTAAAAGTAGTAATTTTCCTTTATGTAGTGTGAAATTACTGGTAGTTTTGGAATAAAACAGGTTTTTGTCTTTCCTGAAAAGTTGGGGAAAATGGGTTAGGCTGTGTTTCTTCTTAAGCGACGATTATTGCATTAGGTGATTGAGTGAGACGACGCAGCTAAAACATTCATTTCCGCCAGAACTCTAAAATAATAATTAGGTATTTTATATTATTTTATAAACTTCTATTACTACTAAACTTAAGTTTTTCGATCAAATTTAGTAGCAATAGAAGTCAAACAAGGATTGACGACTTTATGAAGAAGATAAATGAGAGTGCATACGTTAGCAGTAAGAGTGGTGTAGGGGTTTTCAAGGCCACCAGGAATTTGGTACTTGTGGACGGTAGCCTCAACCTCCTTGACGAGGGAGACGATGCTAGTGTACTCCTTATCAGCCTCGCCGAGGGTCGCCTTGAACTGCGAGTGGGCCTCAAGAAGTCCCTGGATCTCCTCCATCGTGTGGACGATGAACATATCAACCAGGTCTTCCCTTGTTCCATCTAACCAGTTGTTGAAAGGCTGAAATCACAACATCCGTATTAAAATGAGTAAGTACATCACTAGCTGTCGGTCCCGTCGCTGACGGGCAGAACTCGGGGTGTGTCCATCTCACACCTATATACCTAACTGAAATTAAAGACGATTTAATAATAATAATATTATATATTTGTTAATAAACCACCAGCGTATCAAAAGGAATTTAGGATTTTTATATTTCGGCTTCCCTATGTACCCCCACCCTATACAGCGGATCCGGGAGTGAACCCCATCTATGTCCTTCCCCGATAATGGAAACATCTCAATACGGGAGAAGGGTTCTATCCATTGAGCCGTTTGATTGAAGGACAGACAAACAGACAGACACCAAATTAAAAATCGGCATGGTTCGACTACGTATCACGCGAAACGAATAACTGTAGTGACATTTTTTGAAAATACCCAAGGAACACGAAAATCGTCTTTAAATTAATTTATATAGATCTTACTTTACCTAGATCTTACCTAGGATCGTTATCTGTATCTTATTTTATCTTTTGGTGTCGAAAAGTACAAACGGGAGTATTCCTTCGATTGTAACACAATCCACACAATTTCAATGGTTCATCAGATGAACCATGCTCTACATGAGATTCTCATGTAGAGCAAAATCATCTGACAAGATCTGGATTTATGAAAAGTTTACAAGAAGCCATGGGGGGCAATAAGTCTTGCAATCGGCCAACTCATTAAAAATAAAAATGAATCGGTAGCCAGTAAACCCTAATGATTACAAAGCCTCACAAGTGAAATGCAGTTACTTTTGCCATTCACAAAGGGTGGAATACAAACATCCAAAATATCGTGTAAAAATCAACAACTTACAGCAGCCCTCTTGGCGAACTCCAGATGCAAGATGTCAATCTTCTCGAGGATCTTCTCCGCCTCATCGAGGTTCTTCCTGCGGGTGGTGGTGAGGGATCCCAATCTGTCCCACTGATCGCAGATGCGCTTGCAGCGGCTGTTGACGGAGTCGCAGTCGTGGTATCTCAAAGCACTGAAAACAAGTGAACTAGTCATACCCTCTGCAACAAGTAGTTTCCTCGACATACATTTTGTAGGACCGAATATCTTTGTATAATTTGAAACAACACACGTGTTGTCACACGTAACACCCACGTTCTCAATTTTTTGAGTGGATCGACATGCTTTTCGACTCTTTGACGCTCTAATGCTAATATTATACTGTTATTATATTATATTGGAACCAAGTTATGCCCCTGTGGTAGGCGTTAAATGGTAGGCAGTTGCATGTGTGCTCAAGTGAACAAACTGAATCAAAAGTTGTTAAATGATTTGCTTCAAACATATTGTAGCGAGGTCAAGGGTTCGAATAGGGTACATTGTTTCCAGTCAAACCTATCCCATTCATTCTCTTACGTCGGACGTCCAGAAAGTAAGGTTACATCATGTATTAAAAATTGAAAAATGAATATATTTAAATGAAATTTACAAGATAAGTGTCAAAACATGTCACTAACTCTCTACATAATTGCCATTGAGGTCATTAGGTTTTTGAAGCCTGGGGACCAGTTTTTGTATACTCTCGTCGTATACCTTCCGCTAACCCCCCCCCCCCCCCCCCCCCCGAAGCCCTTTTTCGACAGCATCCTGGACCTCCTCGTCATTTGAAAATCGTTGTCCACCTGAAAACTCCTTCAATTTATTGGAAAGATAATCTGATGCTGCAATCTTGCGATGACTTTGGTTTACGCAAATAAATCTATCTATCTATAATCTGATGTTGCCAGGTTCAGGGAGTAGGTTGGGTGAGTCACAATATCCCACCCAAATGAAACAAGGCGGTCCTGAGTATGAGGTCTAGCGTTGTCATGAAGGAGTGACATACCACGGTCAGCATTCCTCTCCTTTTGTCATTGACTTTTTTTTCAACTTCTCGAGTGTCTCACAGTATGCAGCTGCATTTATGGTGGTTCCTTTAAGCAAAAAATCGACTAATATCCCTTTCCGGTCCCAAAATCCGGTGCCATGATCTTCCTCTCTGAAAATTGGACTTTGAATTTTTTGGTTGATGGTGAATGGGTATGGCGCCACTGTAGAGACTGCCTTTTTGACTCAGGAGTATAGTGACACACCCACGTTTCGTCACCAGTCACAATTGAATCACGAAAAGTTTCCCCCGTCGTTATCATAACGTTCAAGAAATTCACGTGCAGCCAAAACACTGCGGTAGGTGGAGCGATTGGAGGACGAACTGTTTGACGCGTTTAGCTGCTGTGACGACATTCCGTCAAGGACTGAGGCGTTTGATGATTTGTTTTGAACTTTAGGAACCTCTCAACTTACCAGTGGTGACAACTCTGAAAAACAAAATTCCCTTCGTCCTACACAGCCCTCGCAACCTTACTTTCTGGACGTCCCTCGTACATAGAGTGGAGATGAGCCACCTTTGGTGTGAGGCAGGACAGTTTGTGTTCCGTCTACGCTGAGACTGCTTTCCGTAGCCACCGAAACGAATTTGAATATAAAAGAGCTCTGGAAAAATTGATTTGATTTAAATTTTTTAAATAAATACATTTTTGATTCGATAAAGGAGATTTTGAAAATATATGAAACCCGTTATCTGACACAGACTCCTCGAATTTGAGCACGGTTTGATTGGGTTTTATATTGTAAAGAAAAACAGAGTTACAATATCAGTGGTACTATCCATCATCTTTGGTATTTTCTGAAGTATAATATTTCTGATTTCGAATAAGGCTGACGGTAAACGCACTTGGTGGTTATAAAACTCTTAAGGATTCCCGGTTAATTTGTCATGCTGATGCAACATGTTGGGCATACATGCAAGTAATATACAGAAAGAAAACGGATGGGAATTTCTATTAAAAGATGAGTCGATGGAGGATGACGGAAGGTTTCAATCGAATTGTTCCATTCAACACTGGAATCCCGAAAAAATAATGTTCCTGCAGTACTACATCAACGTTAACAAGTAGGTGAACCTTAATTTTGGTGTCCTGTGGCATAACGGCATCATTTATACTCGTAGAAGTACAATCTTGACAACACACTGTCATGAGCTAAACAATACGACTTTGAATTAGTAAGTTGTTAATTCCGGAATGTCAAGTAACTAAACTAGCGTTTCCCCATTGCAGTATCGAAACAAAGTGAGTAGTTTATAAGATTTAAGGTAAATCACCATAGAGCCCTTTTGACGCAGGACACCTTAACAAAGAACATACGTGCAGGGGGTTTGAGTAAATAAGAAATTTAGAGAAGAGGTTTCTAAAACGATGGAGTGAGTTTTAAATTATAGGATCCCTAACAACCTGAAAGGTATGAACAGTGACTATGAAGTTATTGTTCGATGACTCCACGCACACTTATCCTCTAATACTCTTATGCTTGGTAACCATGAACTCATCGAGATTCCAACTCACTTCTGTTTCCCAATACGAGCGATAAGAATGTGGTGATGAGGAAACTCTTCAAAAGTGTAACTGTTCGAAATCGCGGTTTCCAAAGAATTCGCTCAGAAAAGCAACAGCTCTAGAGATAGTAACTGCGATTTCGCCGAGAAAGGGGGTTCCAAGTTTATCAGGAACCAGGGGTTTGCAGCCTTCAAGCAGCGTAAGGCTGAGATCAGCTGAGTGGCTCCTAAAGCTAATTACTACGCAATTCACACTATGAAGCTGTAATTTGGCGTGCAGCCTCCTAATTAGGTATTTAAATTGACGCTACCCAGGCCCAGGATCAGCTAAGTGGCTCCTACAGCTAATTTCTATGCTATTCACACTATGAAGCTGTAATTTGGCAAGTAGCCTCCTTAGGACTTTAACTTGAGTCTGCCCAGGCTACGGATCAGCTGAGTGGCTAAACATGTGCTACATAAGTTTCATTGTGCTACTAAGATCGGCGAATTAGAATCTGCTGTAAAGACGACACAAATACAACATCAAAACTATTCTTATATGCGTTATTGCTAGGGAAAGCCAATCGAATAGTTACGCCATAATGTACAGCAACTGTAATTAATGTTATTTCGTAATTCTTTATTAATTATCTTTTAACATCGTATAAGTTGAGCCGTTTCGAAGCCTAGTATTTCCAAGCGTTTGCCTAGTCTTCGGGCGTAAGGTAGAAACGTAGGGAAGCTTCAGAGTTGCCCTTGACGAGTTCCAGCTGGTTTCATTCCGTCAGCTTATCAGCTCTGTGGGTGGGTTCAACAATTGTATTTTTTTAGATTTACATTTGAAATATAAATATCCCGGCGATTCGTCCATTTACCTTCCGAGAGTTTCCTTGAAATCCAAGAATGTGAGGAGGGAGTGCAGTGTACAGTGACTTTCTAAAATCTACAAGGTGTGTCCAAGAGGGGGTTTCCTACTTGGATCAATGGAACATCCACACTCGAACCTCTACTGAGAATGTCCCATTAACATACCTAAACGTGCACTTACCTCGATCCTCTGGTAGACCATCCACATCCAAAAATTTCAACTTTAAAAATCAACAAGTCGTTTTAAAATGAAGGAGAAGAGTTACTACATCGCTGGGATTTCTATTTTCATTCGATAATCAAGAACAGACAACAAGCCACTTTTTAGAAAAAAACTTCGTTGAAGACGACTGTCAGAGCAATAATGGATTATATTGAATTCCTTTTCTTGAATTAAATGAGTAATTTTCACATTGTGTGCGTTGAAAAGATTATTAGACAATTGGAGTCTCATAATGCTGATCATTAAGTGACTGCTCAAATTCAATACCACAAAAACTGAAAGTGAAATTGATCTAAATCTGGTACTTGAGAGTGACTAGTACAATACACCGCCTACCAGATCAAGCATTCTAAGGTCAAGTATTCTGAAGCATGCCAAGAAAGTGTTTACTTCCAACAAAGTTAAATGGGCAATTAACTCATTTAAACCTTATAAGTCTCCAGGGGGCGACGGCATCTTTCCAGCTCTGCTTCAGCAGGGCCTAGGTATACTAGCACCTATAATTCTTAAGACTTGCGTAGCTAGCTACTACTTAGCGGACATCCCCAGGGTGTGGAGAAAGGTGAGGGTGGTGTTCATACCTAAGGCAGGAAAAAGCTCCTCAAGCTTGCCCAAATCACCCTCGCTTCTTTTCTCTGGCCATGGAGAAAATCATTGGACAGATGATTAGAGATGATCATCTCATGAACAACCCAATTGCAAAGGCCCAGCATGCCTATCAAAGGGGTAAGTCAACAGAGACAGCTCTCACTGAAACTGTCTCGTTGATTGAAGGGCCCTTGGTATCGAAAGAGATAGCCCTGGGCTGTTTCCTGGACATAGGTGGTGGTTTTGACAACACCAATCATGCGAAGAAAAAGGGGATCATTGATCCCACTATCCAATGGATTAAGGCTATGCTGGTTAGCCGGGTCATCACAACCACACAGGGTCAAGAAAGCATCACTCAGCAAATCAAGAAATGGGAGGAAAACAAGCATGTAACCTATTGGCAGAACAGTCCAAAGCAGAGACAAGCCAAGAGGTTAATAACCATTTCCAAGAAACGTGCTAAAGCACTCCTGTCCCTGAGGCGCAAAGACCTTCGCTATCTCGCTGGTCTCCTCACTGGCATTGCCCTTTAAGGTATCACCTTCACAAAATGGTTAAGGTCAGGACAGTTGAATGCCACCTCTGCCGCGAGGAGGCGGAAACAGCGGAGCATAATATGCAACAGCGGGACACTAAGGCATTTCGGAAAGGGTGTCTTAACACCTGCCGATATTGCCAAGAAGATGCCTGAAAACCTCCTTCACTTTGTGAAAGAAGAGGCCATTCGTAAGGTTCTAAACCAAGTTGGGGATTAAGTCACAATAGATCTCTTGGTCTCAGTGACAAGGGGTTCCTCTCGTCCCTCATGGGAAAAAAAGTACTTGAGAGGTCTGCAACTTGAGGAGTCTGCAACGATACTCAAATCGCAAACGGGTGTTGGGTCTATTGAGGCAAGAGTGTGACTGGGGGAAATCCACACTTAAAATCCTCAACGAGAAGGTTTAACGTCAATTTCCATCTTCAAGTGACGAAAATTGGTGAAATCCTTATGGTGTTTCTTATGGTATCTCAATTACACATTGGCTTTCTGTATTCGCTTCGCCCTATTCTTATCTCGATGATTCAAAAGTAATAAACTAATGTAGTTTCCACGATGGTAAAAACCGTACTTGAGTTCTCCAGCAATTGCGGCAATCTGTTCAACGCGGTCCTGGTGGGCGGCGAGGTCGCTTTCGAAGGCCTCGTGCTTCTTCTTGAGGGCTTTGAGCTCGTTGAGGCGGCACTGCCTGAAGTCTCCGCTCTGAAGCATCTCTTCTTTGCCTCTGGTCCATTCCTCGTGGATGTCTGCCTTGTGCTTGAACTTCTGAGCCAGATGTTCCAGGCGCTCTAACCTATAAAGGTAATCAATGGTTAGTAGACATCCGAATACCACGCATGAGCTGATGAAAAGGTTATCTGTGTAGATACAGAATGATAATTCACTTATACGGACAACAAATCTTTTGAGCGGATCACGAGATACAAAACAAGACTAAAGTGCAAATTTTGATATTTCCCGAACATTTGACGTTCTATCGGTTGTCTCTCTTTTAGAAACTTGCTTAAAATCTCTCCTTCCCAACGGTGTACTCAAAATAAATTAGCAACTGAGTTTGTGAGAGAAAATGACTTTTAATGCAAAAACGGGAGCTTTTTCAGCAAAATCAATGTTTACCGTTAAGATAGCATTTGGTTCGGATAGGATTGGCATGGTTGATAGCAATAAAGCTGCACAATCGATTCTAGGGTTTTCATTCCAAAGACATTTGTGAGTTAGGTAAATTATGAATAATTATTTTCTTAATAATAGGTAAGTAATAATAAATAATTTTTATGCTCTTCTTAAAATTTACAAAATTATACAAGTTAATCGTTACATCCTCATTAAATCCGCACAAAACGTAGGTATGGCATCAAATTTTGATTGTGGATCACGGGGATAGCAAATTTATCGAACTTTTCAACGATACTATTACATTTGAACTTACTTGACGGATTGAGGAAGTTATGGCGATTTTAATGACTTCAGGTCGAACCACGAAAAAATCTTAAAAGTGGAAAAGTGGCATTTAGAGTGGATTATAAAAAGTCTAAGAGATACTTTTTTTTGCGAATTAGTTGTAGAATTGATCCCTGAAGTCCTTCGGATTCAAGTAGAGACACCTTGTTTAATAATGGTCCAATTCGAATGTGTTCATTAGTTGGAGCTGAATCCACTATTAGAGCAATTCAGGGTAAGATGTCGGTTTTTCTATAACAACCAGATCTAATCTTAACATCAATCAGATTTGCAGTTTTGTCTGATATGAAGATTCGAATGGTTGAATGTATTGTCTAAGTACATTGTAACAGGCTGAAAGTAACTATCGAAAATGTCATCACAAGGACAAAACTCAGCTGCATACTAAAATATAGACAAATGGAACAGAACAATTAGCAGTTTCAACGTACAGATGAAGTTATGCAGGCCAGAAGCCACGAGGAACTGAACCGCGATTTATCAATGACCACTAACAGAATAGAAACTGAAACACAGACGGAAAGACTACATGACTGTGGATGCATAACTTCAAAAATACGATAGTAACTTACTCAATCGCCTCCATTTTTAATCTACAAACACGTTATGAGATTATCCACAAGGCTACATGTAATGTTTCATTAATAAAATAACTGGTGGCCGAGGTGGTCTATACAGTCACAATAATTGGAATCAGGGACTGACCTCATCATTTCCGACAGGAGCCACTCTTCGAAGGATTTCTCATTGGTTTCCAGGCCTTTCCACGCGTTGGCAATATCCTAAAAAGAAAAACATACGTGTGAATTGTGATTGAATTTCAAACTCACTCTCTTGTCCCATCAGTAGGGATGCAAATAAATAATCAATTAATCGGATAATCGATTATTTGACCACGATCAATCGATTAGTTTTAACGGATGTTTTTATTGATCGATTATTATTACTGATGTTGAGGGATGTCGAGGGTCGGTCAAATGACCGACCCTCGACATCCCTCAACATCATTCTTACTGACGGTCAAACTAAATCACACACACTCATTATTATTACTGATTAATCGATATTATTACTGGAACATCGGTTTTCGAATACATCAGGACTTGATGCATTCAAATATGCCTAAAAAATGCTTTCAAAATCCAAATGTATTCGAAAACCGATGTTCCAGTAATAATAATCGATTAATTCAAATTAAACAAACCGTCGTTGTTATTGTTACTACCTCCATGGATCAAGGAAAGAGGTATCTACAAGCCGTGGAGAAAGAGGTATCCTTCATCCATGGAGATAGTAACAATAATTTAACAATAGGTCGTCACCTATAATAGACGAAGAAAACCATGGGAAAGCAAAATTTAATGATTATGCGTTTGAGTACTTAAAAATCGATTATTTGCTTTCGATTACTCGACCATCGATTATTAATTACCTACCGATTAATCGGTCACATCGATTATTAGCATACGATTAATCATTTGATGTTATAATCGATTATTTGGTTTGGATGTTGCATCCCTAAACATCAGCTACTTGAACCTTTGTCCAACTTTCAAGATTCTGCGACATTTTACAAAACATAAAGTTATGACAACAAACTTTCGTGTTTTGAAAAATTCGTAAATCGAAACTTTTGATGGAATTTGGTATGTTCACCGCAAATCAGGATTAGTCCCCTCGTCTATTTGGTTTAGAAAATATCCATATTACGAGGAAACCCATTAATTGTCAAAGGAATGTGTGGAAAAACAAGGATGTTTGAGATAAATAAAACGTCTAGGCAGTTAAAATTCAACGTTAAATCAAACCGCGGCTTCGCCAAGTAATATTGGAAACCGAAAGGGCAGTTAACGAAGCTGTTGGTCTAAAATAGTAACGAGCTTCTTGGCAGGGGCTGCTACTGAACGCTATCGCAACGGGGATTTCCCACCGAGGCCGCCATTGCACCTGTAATAGATTGCGGTATGACACCCTGAATCAACAACTATTTGGGCAACTCTGCCTTTGTTTGTTTCGACTATGACGAATATATCGGCGATTGAAATATAAACAGCGATATATCGGCAATTCGATATCTTTGCTTGAGAAAAAAAAATTAGCTAATTCTTGACCACGGATTATTATCTTCTTTGTGCAGATCACCCTTCTATACAACTCACGAAATAATATATGAAACCGAGTGAATATTGCATTGTCATCCATCCTCGACCCATGTTTAAAATTTTAAGACTCTAGCTCATCATCCAAATTTAATTTGTTTAACCCATTGCTCAAACAATTTTAAGACAAGAAACCGAGTGAATATTGCATTGAAATCCAGTTCTTACCTATACTTAAAATTTCAAGTCATTTCATTCTAGATGTCATTTAGTGCGGTACCTCCAAGACCAGAGCCACTCTACGCTCCTGAAGGGTTTCAAAGACTAGACAAGCACCTGTAGCATGATACGTGTTGATTGTCTAATATTGATGGACGTACACAACCTCACAGACCCCAACGCCTCAAGTAAGAGATGTCACTACCACTCCTGTCCAATCACTACTGTACAACTCGATCAGGTCATAACCTTGTTGGAGAAGTGTAGCCATATTCTACTACCCAATTGCATCCAAGTTATTCAGACAATGCGCCGATACATTTTCCAGAAGATACGTACCGAAACCATCTTGCCTTCCGTCGGCATGTAGGCTGGCCTGTTGGAGAGACGCAATTTCGTCTGAAGGGTGTTGAAGTTCGTCTCGAGTTTAGCTTTTTGTTCGACGCGAGGAGGCTTGAGCTTGCGCCTGTAGGTGCGGTACTCTTCGAGCTTCTTCTGAACACCGGCGAGCGAGTTGTCGGTAGCTCTGCTTTCGAGCCAGGGCATCGTGCGCCTGATCCATTCCAAAAGCTGACAGAAAAAAATTGGCATTAACAACAACAAAACCCATACCTACAATCAAGTATAACAGGAACAATGGTCTAAATTAATAATATAATAATAATAACAGTAAACAATAATCTGATGCTTTCTCTTCCATGGATATGGACAGCTCGAAAAACATTCAACTTGATTCATGTGGGTAGGATCTTATGTTTGTACCTCTATACCCGGTTCATCAGGATTTTTAGAAATCAATTTTCAATATTCACATTTAAATAAATTGCCCAAATCCCAAAAATAAAAAATACGCCAGTCCATCGAGGTCATTAAGAAAGCTTGAACTATGAACGAGTGACAATACATTGGCAGAAATATAACACGTGGGGCCTGCATCTTTCTGGCTCTTACGGCCTTCAACTTGAAAAATTAAATATTTATACACATACTATTCTCCTATGTAGTGCAGCTTGTGTATGATAATAGTGGATAGTTTGTCGCTAAATTGGTCCTAAATATTGGCCGGTAGTTTTACAATCTACGAAAACATGCTAGATGTTGGCCATTTTCTCGTCCATATAACATCGTACCACTTTCTATTGCATTCAAGTACCAAGGATTTTTTCTCGTTTTCTCCTAAACATGGAAGTAGGATCATAGCGACCTAGGAAGTAGGATAATACCGTCTAATTATGGTTAAGAACCGAGATACGGATTGATTATGGACTTGAAATTTCCTAAACCCATAATTTCCAACAATTTATCACTCAACGCGATCAACGATGACACTATGATGATTGATGACATCGAATCAAAACCAAGTAAACTGGTCACAAATTGAAGTGGACCACTCAAGAAAATTAAGATATTTTATGATTTAGTTAACTTGATTGATTTGGCGTTTTCCTCCATTCTAAATAAACTATTTTGATAGCCCTTTCAAGGTGTCAGAGAGATAAAAACAAAAACAAAGTCTTAGTATCACAACTAAGAGCTGAGCTGCTTATTGGACTTTGTCCCATAAGATCGTGTTTGTTTGTTCCCACTTGTGTTTTATAAACATCATTTCCCTTTTATCATCAGTATTACTCCAACTAGTTCACTAGACAGCGCTTTATAATGCCTCAACGACGACTCAGTGTTGAGAAACTCGAGAGGGCTTTAGCACTTCTAGAGTTAGGTCATTCTCAACGTGATGTTGGTCGTAGGCTTCAGTGCTCTCACATAGTCATTGGACGAGCATGGTCTCGATACCAGGCAACAGGTAGTGCTCAGTACACACAAAATACCAATACCATTACCAATGGATAAGTAAGGTATTATATGCACAAAGATACAAAAAATAACCAGAAGTATGGTTAAAAAAGATAGTTACCTAACTTTTGATAAGTGGTCCACTTCAATTTGTGAGCAGTTTGACAAATAATCGCAAATGCCAAGAAATACTCACATCGCTAGCAAGTCGTTCGTACTCCTCCATGAGGCGCTCATTCTCTTGGTTGACTTTCAAAACTTTGCAGATCCTGTTGGCAGCGGTTTCAGCCTTGAAAAGAAACAGTTGGGCGTTAAATTTGAACAAATTCGTTCTGAACTAAAATTTAAATAGACCACCTAACAGCCTGATTACAGTCAAATTTGAACTACTCTTACTTTGAGCCAATAGCTGAGCAGCCACTATAATCATATTTTGATTGTAAATATGGCATTCAATATGAAACATTTTATTGAAGAAAATATAGAATGAGTGAAAAAGAATAAACTTTTGTTCCTTAAAATAAATTAATTAAATGAATGAATTTTAAGGAACAAAATTTTATTCTCTTTCACTCATCTACGTTTTCTCAACTTATAAATTTTATAACAGCATCCACAAAATGGTTAAAATACGGAATGCAAAGCAACGCTATTTAGAAAGCTAAATCAACTACTTGAAGTATACAAATAATAAACCAGAAGCAATAGTTGAGTACTATTCCGAATCAAAAATCACACAGGTAGGTAGGTGTATAATCATTTATTTAATCTACCACCCCTGGAAGAGCTGATATGATATTATAATGTAATTTGATTCATTACTCGATGAATTGCAACGATCTGGATTTTTCGTGGAAGTTTCATAATCAAATCTGCAATAAACTGAAAGCATCAAATCGATATTGCACTTTGCCACAATCCCACGATATTGCACCTTGTTATTGCAGCATCCACAAGTATTTTACACGAATATGATAATTGTCTATTTAATTGGAACTACATAAATTAAAAAGCAACTAACTGCATATTTTTAAAGCTTCCAATTGCTAATGGGTGGCAATATTTGGCTTCTCATAAAAAATTAAAACAATTGAGGACTTGTGAATCCTGATTAGGCTTGTTTAGGGGCGGTGCCCATTAATAGATTACGGTTTAAAACATGAAAAATCATAATTTATTGTTAATGATTGGAGGATTGAGGGTAGAAGAAGCAGATTTGACGAGAAGGTACCTTCTGAGCTCCAGAGAAGCAATGATAGTAGGACGAGACGTATGTCATGATTACGCGCTCGTCGGGCATCGCAGTGTTGGTCATGTCTGTTGGACAACGATGTCAACAAACAAGAGGGTTTTTCGGAGGGTTAGCAAGAAACAAAACAAACAGCGAAACAATCACTCATTAGTCACAAGGCATTAAAACAAATAAGATAAATCAAAGAGCAGTTTTAAGATTTAAAAAAAAATTAATTAACAAGCCGCAGGCGGAAACATTAGCGGAAAAGAAAAAAATCGACGCAGAACAGGGTGAGCGTTTTGAGAAAAAATTGTATGTTCAGAAATTGATTTTTTCTATAATTGAAGATACAGTGTAAGCGTGGTCGTACCGCCGGCCAGGGATCGATTCTACTACTAATTTCTGCCAAAACGTGTCCTATACATTTTTTTATACCGGTTTAAATCTGACTTTTTTTACTTTTAAGATTTTTTTTTTCGTGTTTTCGACCTCAAGTCACTAAGATGGCCATAAGACATGTGATTATACCGTTGGAAAGAGCGTTAAATTCCCTCTCTCCCTAGTGCTAAATGAAACTTTTTAAAGAAGATTCAGATATTGAAAAATGAACAGGAAAGTCTCGAAAATTTCGGGAATGTACAGTTTTCTCAAACGTTTGTTAGCCTAACTGAAAATGCCGGTTAATTTCCCACTGTAACCCCGAAAATTGGCCGAAACGCTCAGCTTTCCAACGGTATGATCAAAAAATTGTTTATAGTGGACTCATGGTGTAAAATCCTCGTTCCCGTGCCAAAAACCGTGGATCATTCAGTCAAAATCGACAAGTAAAATGTTTCGCGAAAATCGACATTTATACCGTAAAATGAGTTAGGCAGCAATCTTGTTCGCAATCTTTGTCTCGCTGAGTCAAATGATGACACAAGACTTCTCGAATAAGCAGTCACTGATATCTTTACTTTACTTTTCGAAAATTGTCTTAATTTCTGTTGATTTGTATGTTAATTTTGTTAGACTAGGTAGGCCATTACTATCGTTTGCAATTAAGTCAATGTAGTGGAAATACCGTTGGAAAGCTGTGCTTTTGGGCCAAATTTTGGGGCTACAGTATGAAATTATCCGCTTACAAACGTTTGAAAAAAAATGTACATTCCTGAAATTTTCGAGACTTTCCTATTCGGGCTCATTTCTCAACATCTAAATCTTCGTTAAAAAGTTCCATTTAGCACTAGGGAGATAAGGAATTTAACGCTCTTTCTAACGTTTATCACATTTGAATTTTGACTGAAAAATGAGGTACGTATGGCCATTTTAGTGAAAGGTCAGAAAAAGTAGATTTCAACCGGTATAAAAAAAAAAAATTTGTATAGGACACATCAGAAATTAGTTGCAGAATCGATCCCTGGCCCTGCTGTACGACCTTAACCCTGACAACTTGTATAGCATTTTGTATCAGACTTCAGCACTATTGGGGACTAACGAATGCGCGGATTTCCATCAGCGCATATACGACATGTGCCAATCACTCAAAATATCTTTAAAAACAAAAAAAAATCAACGATTCTCGTCACTGATATTCACTTATTCAGATACCTACCCATCAATAAGCCATGACCTATCACTGCTCCTCAATTTTCAAAGTATTTTCAAGGCATGAAATTCAGTTGTTCTTAGAATCAAGAGGGAAGGAGTCCGCGTTGATTCGAGTTGTACGATGGAGTATTTTTAGGAGAAATAGCTACTATCATTTTATTGAATAATATCATTAAATGATAAATTTTATATCATATATTGTATATATCATTTTATTGAATATTTAAAAAAATGTTTTTTTTTTCAATGAATTGAATAATCAGGTAAATCATACAGTTGTTTGAAGAGGCGAAACGAAAATCCTCCTTCAATTACTAGTCACATCCACGTTGTTTTCAATTAACCTCTAATAAAACACCCAAATCTCCCATTTTGCTGGAAATCCATTATTTAGAAGAAATAATTTCGTAGAAATTGAAGAGTAGCAAATGAGTAGCACAACATAGGAATTCGCTCCGACGAAACGATAGAGTTTTTCTGAATTGTAGTCGACCATATTATTAGCGCACAATCAACATCAGCAGGGGAAAAGTGTTAAAGATGATGTTTGGTTAGTTGAGGGAAACCGACAAAACAAGACTCGCCGCATTGTAAGAGCGAAAATAGATAATGCAAGTTTACGAGCGTCTACCTGCTGAGCACCCTGGAATGCATGGTAATAGCATGACACGTAGGTCATGATAGCACGCTCATCGGGCTTCGGCGTGTTTATCAGATCTGTATCATCAATAACACAATAATAAAACGTGAAACAATATGAAGAAAATCAATTAAGTAATAATATGAGTAGGAAGGGGGACGAAACGGAGGATACAGTTAATTACCAGTGGAACCGCAAGGTTTAAATGGCAGGAAAGTCACATATCGTAATGGGTGTCAGCAAATGCTAAGGACGCCAGTTTCTGGTTCTTGTACACCAGTCGTTTCTTAGAATGGCACCTTTGCAGCTTGTTACCTCTTCCGCACTATTGACATTAAATGTTGACTATTGACATTGACTGTTTAAAACGTTCACAGCTGCTCTATATGAAGCTTGTTTGGGTAACAAATTTTGTTACCCAAACAAGCTTCATATAGAGCAGCTGTGAACGTTTTAAACAGTCTGGGTGTTCACTAGGTGGCAATAAAAACTCAAAGTTCGAATATAATCACTCTCACCCCCCCCCCCCCCCCCTCGCATGGTGCAGTTGGACTAGAAACTGAATTTGGCAAAGTTTTAAATCAATCGGACATGTAGAAATGGCGTCTCATCGCATTTGGCGTCGGATCGAAATTTTTGGAAAAATGTTCAGATTTCTTTTCTCAAATCATTATTAACAGAATAACAAAATAAGGATTAAACCAAATTTTGAGAGACGTGCCATTGTAGCAATAACATGTTATTGACCCAAAAGTCATGTATGGCTCGATGGGAATGTTCGGTAATAACAACTTGGAGCATGCAGAATAAGCAAAATTTGATATAGCTAATGTTTAATATAGCAAATATTTAATATAGCTAATGATTTACGGTGAGTTTTGGTCAAAATACTTCAACCCCCCCCCCCTTCCTTATGTATACAATTCTAGCATCGTATTTCCAAATAGCAACCACGCCAATAATGTAGGGGAAGGTTTAGAATATGATTCAATGGACTGTCGTGGGTAGGTATGCGTAAAAAAGTCACATTTTCTCTAAAAGATCACGACCTGACCTACAGAATTCTTAATAACCTCGATTCTGTTGGGTTTAGCGAAAGTAGTGTTATAATAAAAGTTGTAAGCAATTAAGTTATCTACATAATGAGATCAATTACAGGTTTCTACCCCAAACGGGTACCCGAGTTACAAAAGAAAAACTGGACATTTGCAGTTTTTTCAAAGGCTGAGACGCCATTTCTACATGTCCGATCGACCTAAAGCTTTGCCAAACTCATTTTCTAGCCCAACTGCACCATTTAGGGGGTTGAGAGTTCAAATTTGGCGAGAAAATGTTTTCCCCCTATTGCCACCCTAGAGACCACTACAAAATTAATCTGCACATCACTACATTACTCGGTCGTAACAGTGCACTACAGTAAGTATTTTTGAGAAAACATTTGGCTGACACCCTTCACAATGCTGACAACCTGAGCTTAAACTTTCTAGTTAATTCAAGAAAGTCTCGGATTTGTATGGAAACATCAAGTTCGGTATCTACAGAAGGGTTTTGATATAATTTGGAAGGTTTTTGAAGGATATCTCAGGCTGTGATTTGAAATGGGGGGTATCGAAATTTATTTGAGATCCTGCTCGCTCATTTCATATGTTTTAAAGGCGTAAACCATCAGGGAAAATCATTGGGAATGAATATAAAAAATCCAAGATAATAATGTAACCACTGAAATCTTTTTCTCAATTTATCCAACATAATTATCCAGAATTTTTTCAACTTCAAATGCGTTTTCCCAACATTTAGGATTTAGACTTGTCACACTCCTCTTCTTGAGGTGCGATATAGTGAATTTAGAAATTTATTTCAAAACTCTAAGTCAGTCACCGCCAAAAACCTTCCAACATGGGTCCTGAAGGCCCTTAACTCAGAGGCGTCCAGAAGGAAACTAGTTTAGGTATCATAAGGTTAAGATTAACAAAACTAAACCGTGACTTATGTATGTGATGTTGTGGCTTTACATTGCATCGATTCAAAATGATTACAAATCTTTGATATTTTCTTCTGAACCAGAATAAATCCGATGACACATCTGAAGTAGTACATCTCGAAATAAAATGCGATATAAAACGTCTGTCGCACAAAGGGAACAAGGCTGACAAAACACGTTTTTAAAAATGTATCCAATGGAAACTCGAGAGAAGGGAATCGCTCGAGTCTTTTAAACTCAGCGGCATTGAACTAGTTGGAGAGGCGGCAAGACTATTTCTGTGAACGGCAGGGGCGGACAGGGACGGGTAGTCTCGAAAATGAGGGGTTTTCGGCCACTGTTGACCAGCTTGCCAAATTATTAATAAAAATAAAAATAGGGAGAACTTTCATTTGGATTCCGAAAATGCGCGAGTGCGAAGGCGCCAGCGCGTGAAAATTATGAAACGCGTGAGTGCCCACAGGTGATGCGAGGAACCACATGAATAATCTCGCCAATTCAAGTAATTCAAAAATGAGTAGATACCTAACGTTTTATAATTCAAACGGTGTCGTTGTATTTACAAACTCTTAACTGGATAAACCCAGACATTTACTGGAAGCCTCGAACCTCAAAGATAATCAACTAATTGAGTAAGACGAGATAAAAATTTCATACAATAAGGAAAACTCTACGAAGCTTGTAAAATATACACAAAAAAAGTTGGTTTTCTTACGTACCTTCGGGGTCCAACATACGAGGAATGTCGAGATACTTTTCAGCAACGTCAAAGGCAGTATTCAGGTTCTGGAGAGGATTATCCTTGGAGAGTTTGTTGTAGTCAATGAGATCGGGGCGGTGGCGATGGATGAGGGCGCAGAAAGCCAAACCATCTTTGAAGCTGAATAACAAACAAATTCATCGTTTATGTTCCTACTGAATGTTTCTGCATAATTCATCAGAGAATAAACGTTTTTGAATTGAGAAACTTTACAAACTTGTGACTGCAGGTATAGAAACCAGTCGTACAGCATGGCTATAAGAGCGAGTTTTCGAAGAAATAACTGGTTTTACGTCAAATGTGATGTTTGGAATCGTTCAAATTGGGCAATCGTTCAATTGGGCTTATTGGGGTTTTGGTTTCCGAAAACTTTTCATACCAAAATCCGTTCTAGATCATTCTGAATTTACTGCCAAAAGTCACCATCATATTTACATATTTATGTATGCGTCTTTCCAAACGATAACTCTCGATAGAATTGAGATAAAACGGTCAAAATTGCACAAAAAACCTATCTTGGCAGTCGAAAGGCTAAGTTTGTAGATGGGCAGAATCGGGGCACTGTTGTGGGGAGGGGGGGGGGGGATTTAACCACAAATTCCCAAAACGAATCAGTCTGGCAATTGACACACCATTTTAAAAGGTTTTTTTTCGATGAACACGATGGTGAACTCAGAATTGCGATATCTTTATCCTTTCTCAAATTGGAGCACTTTGAAGATGAAGAAATGTGGTTGAGATGCCTATTCTTCACGTATCATCTGAGTTCACTTTTTCTGACTTCACCATCGTGTTCAGTGTAGAAAAATCTATAAACTGAAGTGTTACTAGGCAATAAAAGGAGACAAAATTTGTTTAGACCAGTAAAATGGGGGCATTTTACATAAAAACATTTATTTCTGCGACAATTTGCTCTTATAGCCATGCTGCATGACTGGATTTTGGAATTTATGGGTAATTATTCCCCCCTAAAAACTCCCAAAATCCCCCTTAGAGTGGCCCGATTCTGCCCACCTACGAACTTTCGATTGCCAAAACAGATTGTTTTTGCAAATTTAAACTTGTTACCTCAATTCTATTGACACATACATGAACATTTTTTGGTGCCTTTCAGCAATGAATTCAGGATGGTCTGGAACAGATTTTGGTGTAAAAATGTTTCGGGAATTCGAGTTTTAAAAATTTTGTTCGAAAATTCACTAATAGTAACCTTTTCCATAAATAATCAGAGGTTCTGATCTATTTTAGAGGAGGTACACTACCAAATTTGGCCATTCTTAAAGGTCGCATAGGTTTATTTACAACCTTCGTACGAGAGAAGTTGAAGTATTGATTCTGATTGAAACGATTTTGACTTGTCACGGCAGGTGAGTCAGCCGCTCGGGACTTCCCCCGTCAGTCCCAGATCCTCGTTTCACGTCCCGAATGACTCGTCAGCTCGATTTCACGTAACTCGGGTTTATCACTGATTTTACAAGAAATAACTCAAACGGTTGGGTAACTCGGAAGGATGGCTGCTTGAATTGGCTTTCGAACGAAGCTAGACGGAAATTCCTGAGCGTATTACAGAGTATCCTGTGGATTTCGGTTAGCGAATTTTCTTTTCTAAATTTTCTAAATCTTTTAAAAGTCGATTTCCGAAAATTTTTTATACCAAAATCCGTTTCAGACCATACTGAGTTCACTGCCAAAAGACACCAAAAATCGTGTTCAGCGTGGAAAAATCTATAAAGTGAGGTGTAAAATAGAGACATTTTACATAAAACCAACTATTTCTTCGAAATTTCGCTCATATAGCCATCATTTCTCAGGAATCATCTCCGCCTTACATTTCCACTATGCCACCGGTTTGAAAATAAAAATGAAATCAATCCGATGAAACACACAAGAAATGAAACAGGGAAAAAATGAACAACGAAGAGTTAACGAAAAATTTTTCAGATTCTAGGATGTACACACTAATTAAAAGTACTATTTAAGCAGGTTCGTATGTACAATATATTCTAGTTATTACTCTCTTTATTATAATAAATCATACGTTATTCTGTAGGCTGCCATAAAAATCATTAAGTGCTCTTGCTCTGTACCGCTGCTAGTAACTTAGTCCTGAGATCCGCGTGATAGGTAAGCGTTGATGGTTAAGATGGGTCGGTATATGTAGTATTTTTGGGTTATTGTGGTATGGTATTTAGGGAGTAGCAAATTATTTGTGACTGATGATCGAGTAGGTATACTATGATCCGGTAATTTAGGTTCTTGGAGTTTTAGGTAACGGTTTATTGAGGATAAATTATTAAATAGTTTGAAAGGCAAGAGGTGCAGCTGTTTAAAGATTGATTGGATATGTGCTATGTACGGGGCTTTGTAAGTGAATCGGACAAGAGCTTTTTGCAGAATCTCAATCCTAGTTTACATTATTAGCATAATGTCAGAGTCACTGAGTGTACTAAGATCAGTCTAGAATTTCCAAAGTGATATTTTTGCGAACAGAATCCTATTTGGAGCGTTATTCTTAGCAATAGCTGAACAACCAACCACTCGGTTAACCAGACTGAAATATAGAATCCTCGAGTGACATCCAGTGAAATGAGTCGGAAAGGGTCGGTCGTTTGCCTTCGCTGTTTCCTCTCATTCTGACAACTCGACCTCGGCTGACCGCGCGACAACGGGTGCATCAACCACGGAAAAAATACACCGGGGCCCGTCAACGGAAGTAGGAGTAATTCATTGCAGTGTAACGTAGGTTGATCGGAACGTCTATTTGTCCCGGAAAGGCCTTGAAACCCGATCATCGGACTGTGTGCAACTAGTGGACTATCGACGTATTTTCCGTATTACTGGGTCAATACGTAGTCAAGATACCATAGCGCAATTACCGTTGAATAGACTGACCTTAAACACGTGATAACAGTTGATTATAGTGGAGGAAGAGGAGAGTGTTTCATTATCACGCACGAAAGGGCATTTTACCGCTTTAATCAAGAGCCTGAACATTCTTCACTTACCTCGAATTGAATTCGGAAACGAGTAATTTTATGAACTCGTTAAGGTTTAATTCTGAGACATAGACGCGCAAGGTGTTGAAGTAGAACTCAGGGAGTTGACCAATGTGACCTGATTTACCGAATTTGAACCGAATGACTGCCGGATGACTGTTTAAACAAATTATATGACCAAACCAAATAATTCAATGGGGAATTTGCGTCAATTGACGATTCCGAACACCATCCTCCTGTTGAATAGCACGGCCATGGAGTAACGTATATTTTTTCTTAAATATTAGATTATTTGTTATGAAACCAACACTCATAATCATTTTATTATTTACAAGACACTAAAGTTACAACCCCCTGTAAGAAGACTTGTGCTGGGGGTTGGAGTGCTAGCCTAAAGTTTTATTTATAAAGTGGAAGTCGCTTAGTAGAAATGCGGTTAAAGGAATAAACCGGATACAAGGATGGAAAAGGTCAGGTTTGTATACACATTGGATATTGGCCTGATATGTTGATCGGAATGTCGTTTATAGTGAAGGATTTCGAAGTCCACAGACGAGTTTACTTATTGGTTGCTGACAAACAAACCCACATCACGGACTATTTCACCAAAAATGATTAATGATGTTTGCGATACATAAAACCATTTTTGTGTGATGTTGATTAGTTGGGATTCGGCCCATTTATTTGTGTGTATCTATTGTTCTGTTTTGACAACAATTCCGCTGAATTACAAAAATTATGTACATATTTTGTAAGATAGGTTTTTTTCCCACTGGTCGCCTATAGAGATTGGCCACTTACTGTGATCGGTTTTGGTTAGTCCTGATGCGATCACTATAAGAGACTTCCACTGTAATAACTAATTCCTCAACCAGTATAAATTCCTTACGATTGGCCAAATGAACAAATTGTAAATATAAATTTCCCTCCTATAACAATGGATTCACTCCAAAAGAGAAGGTATATTAACATAAAAAAGTAAATGAATAAATAACTTCCTCCAAAAATAAAGTGCCTCTCATTTAATCAGGTATGATGGGCATGGATCCATGCCCATCATACCTGATTAAATGAGTGAGGTGACATGCGGTCTTCTCACTCCTGCGGTCTTTTTCAAACGCGGCCAGCTTCTCTGGATTCCCTACCTTTTTGGGAAGACCTTTCAGACAGCTGCACATCATTTTCGTTACTCTCCTAGCTTGTACTTTCGAGAAAAAAATAAAAAAATAAATAAACAGACGCAAATTCCCCATTCCCTAAATTTTTGGGAAAACTTTTCAGGCAACTCACCATCATTTTCGTCATTCTCCTAGCTTGTAATTTGGAGAAAATAAATTGACGCAAATCACTCATTTCCTAAATTTTTGGTAACACTTTTTAGGCAGCTGACAATCATTTTCGTTATTCTCCTACCTTTGACTTTCGAGAAAAAAATTCAATTAAAAATTGACGCAAATTCCTGATTGCTAAAGGTTGCCCTTACACGCGTCCAGTTGGGTCTATACGTTTAATGGAGAGTGGTGAGGTAGATACTCTAGAGAGTAGATACACAGCAGAGGGATATTCCGGTATCTTCATTGTGGTGTGAGTTGGGGTGCAGAAGTGATATGAAAAGTACTGGGACGCCGAATAGGGAAAAATGCAGGAGGGTGATAAAACGCGTAGTTGCGAGCCGTTGTCACGGCGACGAGACGCAGGCGGGGAATCGATGGAGAGTTCGGTAGGGAAGCGTGGAACGAACAGGTCAACCCCGTCGGATGTTCGGGGGAGTAAAGATTCACCTGAGTTAAGTTTAAATCAGAAAATCAACGTGGGGACGCGAATATTTTGAATGACGAAGAAACGTTGATATACCCACAACCCCACAACTTGGATTAGTAATGTAAACCTAGATGACTCGCTGGAATCATAAGGCTTCGATACGATATACAATCAGTACACCTAATAGAGCATACCTGAGATGGAAGTTTTGGACATTGACGTTCTTGTAGGGGGCCGTTTTGCGCTGGCACCAGAGGAGGAGACCTTCCTTGGCGGTCATCTCCTCCACGGAAATGTCCTGAATAGCGAATCGAAGAATGATGGTCCAGATCATACCCAAGGTCATCTTGAGGTTGCCATCTACGATTTCTGTAAACAGAATTGAGACGTCACTTTAACTGTTCCTAATACTGTGCAAACATCGAACAATGAGGTGAACGATTATTAATAAATATGTACTATTCAGTCATTCCAAACCCATAATGGAACCTATCCAATAAGAAGTAAGACATGTGTGGTATATTCACATGCAGACACAGTTACACTACTGTAGCGTGAGAAAACAATGCAGTATGAATGATCATCATATAAATAGTCATTTCGAGTCATGAAGAAGAAAAATAAATAAACAAATATTTTGATTTGTGAAAAAAAATTGCACACCCTCATCGCTTGCCGATTCTCATTGGCAGTTACACGTCTCACTTGAAACTGTTATCGGGCAACATATTTTTGTTTTTCTTTCCATATAGCAGAATATGAGTCGACATAGAAGAGTAAAATGGGATCCAACTGTTGGCAGTCATTCCGAAGTCTATTTTAACAATAAAGTGTAGAATAAATGGGTCAGAGGTTTGCAGCTTCGATGACCACTATTCCTGTCAGTTGCAGATGCATAATTTCACAGGCAAGCAATATAACGCTGACTGGCAAACTTCGAACATCATCCATCGCATCTCCCACACGCGATATTACGTCGGGTGATAAATCTTGTGGAATCGGCGAAACAGACGACAGGGTGAATCAACGTACTGAAATTAAACTGGGAGCTTGACTTGTCGAGTCAAATAGGGGACTTGGAAGTTACAATTAATTTAGGAAAGAAGGAGGGAGCTTAAATCACTGTATCACTGCTTAAATCAGGAAAATGGCAGGGCGTCCGAAAAATCACGAAAATTTCCGACTTTTTTCAGTTTTTGACCAAAAAACGCCGAAGCTTCCTGATGAAGAAAAAGCCGGTTCCGAAATTAAAGAACCTTAAATTCTACGCCGAATGAGCCTCCCCGCACGTCAATTTTGGTCAAGAGCATCAATCGCTGATCTCAAAACCACCCCAAATTTGGATTAGTTTAGGAGTAATTTGATTTCCTTCAGCAAGCTCCTCTCTTAAGTCTGGAGTTTAGATAAGTAGCCCTTCAGATTACACAGGGTGTCCCACTTAAGGATGGGCATCCCGCCGGGGGTGAACTCTACAACTAATTTGTGACTAAAAATGCCCTATGACTCATATTTTTTACTCCACTTAAACCCCGAGTTGTATATTAAAACTAGCTCATCGAGACGTTGAAAAAGAAACTGTGTTCAAACTTGCACTAAAAGTTCAAAATTCATTTTAAACCCCTTCCTTTTGACCTAGGGTTGTGAAAATTTTCAGAGATCATCGTGGGTGTGGTCAGAACTTGTAAACTAAATTTCGTAATTTTACCACAACGCTAAATGGGCCAAGTGCCATGGACTTGTTCAAACTTGAACTGCAATTTTAAAGTTTTCCGTGAACCAAATTTCGTAATTTTTGCTCAACGTTCGCTTTTTAATTCGATTTTTGGAATCTACGTATCTTGAAATGTGAATTCTCAAATTTTAAGCAGGGTGATGTTTTTTTTTTCTTGGGCGATTCCAAAGGTTTATTTAACTAATTCATAAATTCCAAACCTTCAGCTCCGATAGAAACGAGTTTGACTCCCTTGCTGGCGATGAAGTCCAGGGCCTTGTTGACGTTGGCGATCTTGTGGAACCTCATCTTGCCCCTGTCGGGCTTGGGCAGGGTCTCACCGGAGATGACCTCCAGGAGCAGCATCAGCTTCAGGCCGTTCCTGAAGTCTTCCTCGATGTTGTCGATGGAGGTACCGGCTTTTCTCAAGTGCGAGTTGCACCAGGCAGTGAAAGTCTGCAAATAAGACAAAGAATTTGTATTATATGATGCACTTTGGTACTACATTCGTATGTGACTTATGAACTACAGTTATTATTTTGTGACGATAACAGAAAAATAATAGATGCTGAAGAGTAAACCATGAACAAGATGGCAAATTCTAAACAATTTCAATGAATTTACAAGTCAGTAGTAAATAATATGGACGTTGTTTCCAAGTGCCTGAACCACGAATTCGCGGTAGGTACCATAAAAAATCTTCGAAAATCACAGGAAAATTCGGTGACAAGGAGTTGAAGATGGTGGAATAGGTACCAAAAGAGTGTCTACGCATAGAAAAGTGTTTGAAGGAATTGCAAACCAAATGGTGGTATCACAGTTACATAACTCACCGAACGACAGAATCGGAAGCCCCATTCAGAACATAAGTGCGACCCCATAGTAATCGTTGTCGGACTGTTCTCAATGGCACCGTTTAGTTATGACGAGACACTTATTGTATATTTCTACTTCATAGCAGGCTGTACTAATGAGTGTTTTAGAAAAGGAAAGTCTTGACTCAGCAAGTGAAATCTGCAGTCAAGAGGAGGAACAAAAATAAAAGAGTGAGGGAAATGGAATGTGCGAATTAAAATGTTTGTCGAAAAAACCCTCGGATTCGTAAGTGTTGATTGCGGGTGTGAACCTCGGGGGTTCATCTGGGTGGAACGCGTGTTTTCCGGGCTGGTGAGCCGCAGGTTTGATGGTCATCAAGCGGATTAAAAGATGTTCACCGAGCGCAGATGAAGTCATTTCGAGAGGCTCGAGTGCATACTTGTTACGTAAGCTTTAATAGGGGTTTAGAGTAACAAAAACGTATTTTTTTTTCTTTTAAATATAATTTTTTTAAGCCTGCGAAAATTGAGTACACTTACTTTCTGGACACGTCTCGTATATTACAGGACTGTGTTCGAATAATGAAATGGAGGAGCAAGATGATCACCTTCAATCGCTCATCCAGGAGTGACTTATTCCTTGGACATAACAGGGTTATAGACCCAACCCGTTTCATAGTGGACACAGGTTGTCCGTGTCATACGATACAGATAGTTGTAAAACTACCAAAGTTCTTCTTCAGAAATTGTACAGGAGAAGAGAAAAACTTCAGAACTGCTGTGTTACAAGAAACCTCGATGAATAAATAGTCAAGGTAAATAAATTTCGACACTCGATAAAGACAAAGAAGGAACGTAGAAAAAACTACGTGAATAATCAAAATGTCAAACATCGCTTCCCATACAGAACGTTGATTCAGCCGGTCGTGCGCGAAATAACGAATTCCGAGCATATCTGTCACAAAAGGCTTGTTGTTGTGGCCGACTAAAAGTTGTTTTGGCGACGGTCCAACTAGTGAGACTGAAGCTGTGTCAAAGGGAATCTACTCGAACAATACAACAGTATAGCACAAGAGAAAGAAGAAAACGGAAAAAACCCCAGGCGTACACTTGTATAAAGGCAAAAGGACCTATAACCTATAACAGGACCTATAGTTCAGTGGTTTTGGGAAACGAGAATAGCAGATATTTTCCAGTGAAGATACGTAATGAACTGTATATGATTATACGGAAAAGAAGTTTCAAGAAGATGACATGTGAATACATGTGAAGAAATATAAGGCGAAGGCCACTTACCCAAATTGTGATGCCAACTAGCGTTAATAGGCTGAATAACCAAGACGTTTTAAATGTTAAAATTGAAGGATACAGAAGTTATGTTGATGTAGAAAACGCATCATTATTTCTACGGTTCATTATTATCCGTACAGATCAGCCTAGAACATAGTGAGTACACAACAGTGTTCTAGAAAGAAGGCAATAAACCACTTTGGACAAATTTGTAGAGTTTTTGAAAATAATGAACCAAAATGAATTGAAAGTAATCAAATAGCCAACGGGGACATAGGAGTTATCCTGAATAACAATTTACGTAACTAAAAAGTTGGGTTTAGTAGCTATTAAGCGACTGATTGCTTATCTTTGAGCCAGTTCACTTAGTTTAAGGTTTAGTTGATTGTCAATATTGAAAAATGACGTTCATCAATTTGAAGAGCGACTAGGGAGCCCATTTCCATCACTAAGTAATTCGCATTTTTCAAGACCCTTAAAGGTTTTTAATAGAACCGGATTTAAGCATAGGCGCGCGCACCACACTTAAAATTATAAAATAATGTCACTGGTCATACTTTATTATTGTAGATAGTACTTCGTACGTACGTAGTACGTTGTATGTATACTTGATGCAAGACTCCCTTGAATTACCTTAAAAATCACCATTTAGCACCGTATTTTTCAAATGGTTATTATTGATTTGATACCAAGCCACGTCTACCTTATGCACATTTTTAGTGTAGATATGGACGTTTAACTCCATACTAGAAAGGAGAATTGTCCGCACTCCTCCATTTGTGAGAAACGAAACACTATGCAGAGAGTTACAAATTGAAACGCCCTCGGAAATCTGAACCACTCACTAAGACTTCTCCACAATCACCACGACCATCATAACGCAGAAATTCGAAGATTGAGAACGATGAGAAATGTTAATGGTAAGCTGTCTCAAACAACAACATCAAAAAATACAAAAATAAAAAGATATGGACGTCTCATGCAATAAAAGAGTTGGTTCCTTTTTAGCTTTAGAAGGGCCGAGCTTGAAATAGGAGCGGCTATTCAAAACCAAGACACGAGAAGTCATGTTAATCAACTTCATATAATGCAAAATGACACTAACCAATTGACTTTATTATAATGACATTAATTTACCACAACATCGGCTTCGATCATGGGTTACGACATCTCCGTAGGTGATTCACTCTTTTCGTTACTCACTTCGTACTATTGAGTAACCCAGAAAGAAAGTGAGACACTTGACATTCCTTGTACGCTCACAAAGAAGCGTTTTACAGTGGCACGTTTTGGCGAATCGGACCGAAGAGCTGTCGCATTTCTGGCTGGATAAATTAGAGGACGTAACGAGACCTGTTGTGGCCAGAAAACTGGTCGTTGGCAAACTTCCAGAGAGTATCTTTCGGCAGGCACTTCAACTAATGTGAAGCTTTCAAGAACAAGACATAGGTACTTAAGAACATCATACCGTTGTGTACCCTTTATGAAGAAGCACAGTTAATACAACATGCCAGTACGTGAGTTACTTTACGAGTTTAGCAATTGATAAACTCCAGTCTTATACTACGAGTTTTTCAGAGATATTTGATCGACCACTCAAGTTCAAATCTTTCGAAAACTAATTTCCAAAAACCAGTTTCGACACCGAGCGCCAGATCGCCGGATAACAGGAATACAATGAAGACCCCTGAAGACAATGAACGAGAAACTTTCGAGCCTTAAACAGCTTCGCAAGACCTCCTTCCAGTCCATCACATAATCTCAAGATTTAAAAAAAATTAAAAGCATTACCCACACACAAGTACTAACTCCAGTGAAGTACTTTGAACGCATCAGCCCGACAATAATATTAATAGGGTTAATTATTAATTAAAGGGGTTATGAAAACAAGTTGCAACTTTGAGCTCCCACCACTGAGTATTAAATTTTCAAGGTTTTATCCGAATTTTAAAAAGTCATGTTTGTCATTGTTTAGGCTGAACACTGCCCCGTTTGATAGTTTTAGTTCATTCAGGTTGAACAAATCAAACAATCTTGAAACCAATAATAAGGTTCTTTAACATATTATTGATTGAAACTTTTCAACAAAATTTTGTAAATTTCATAACTCGAAAAATTCAAATGGAACGGTATAGTTTCTAGTTCACATTTAGGTAGTGTTTAATTTTTAGAATTTTTTAAGACCATCCGGAGGTTTGTACGAGCATCCGTTCGATCACAATGAGGGCTCAAAGTTGGAGCAGATCGAAAGACGGCAACATGAGGGTGAATCATGCGGCAGCCCGTCGGGTCAATGTTCATATTGGCCCTGCTGATTCAAACAGCACATGAACAAGAATATTTTTGTTTGATTTCGATGGGAAGGGGAAATCAATTGCTGTTAAAACAAAAATAGGAATCTATTAATCTTTGAATAAGTCACGGTTTGAATATAGAAAATTCACGTAGGTACAGTTGTACCTATAATGTAAAACTATATATTATACTCTCGTTAGTTATTTAAAGGTGGGCTATTAAAACTTAAAAGTTCGCTCGAATCGTTGAGTTTTTAATTAGAAAGAAGGATGTTGAATGTAGGTATATGAAAAATACAAATTTTAGAAAAACTAATTGGTTCAATCCATTTTGTACTACGATACAAGGTCGTAAGATGATGAGAATTTTCGGGAATTTTAACGGGTTTCTTAAAAATACACGTTGGGCCGTTCAATATCAGGGCGCGAGCGAAGTTGCCGCCGTGTTTTGATTTATGAGCCGCCGTACGGTATTTATAGCCGCCCTGGTGGCTATGAATAGCTCGCCCGATGTAAAGGATGGCTGCGGCTATCCGCACTAGTAGCCAGTGACAAACACTCGTGAGGCGAGTCTGCTGATGAGAACTGAGTAGGAGACCATCGGAGATCATTATACTGGTTAGATGAAGATCAAACTGCATCTAAATGTCGGCATTGTTTCGTATTTCGCGACGAAGAAAAAACTACTGCCTGCCATATTGTGAGACCAAGGTTTTCAGGAGTGAAATACCGACGTTAAATAAGAACGACAAAATGTCAATACTGCCCTGTGATGGAAAAACGGCGCATCTCAAATGTTTACAAAAATGGGGTTTTCAAATGACCCCCATTTTTCTGACCCGCTCTCGAAGGAGAAAATGCCACATGCACGCGTTTTGATGGACCAACGCCTCATCTTCTGGTCTAAACGCCTTATATCATGGTTTATTTTGATAAAATTTGAAGGTGAAACGCCTCATCCCACTTAATAATGAATTGAGGCGATTCTCCTTCCAAAGTTTCTTCCAACTGCTTCAGATTTTGGCTGAGGTGTTCAATCGGGACTCGAAAGGCGTTTCTCGATTAAATACTCGTATTTACTCAGATGTTTGGGCTTGAGGTCTTTTTAAACAATAATAACCCTTTCGGGGTTTTCAGGAGTTGAGGTGTTCCTCCTTCAAATAACCATATCAACAAATAGTAGTTTTTTTGAAAGTAAAGAACCTTTAGGCGAGATGAAGCATTTCTCCTCAACGAAAACCCGAAACAATCGAGTATAAAATTGGAAAAATCGCTTTTAATGGGAAAATCGATTTTGTAATGCGTCGATTTTTCGTAAATAATCGAAATTGTAATGAAAAAATGGGGTCACTGGAATGACTGTGAAGGCCGTTGAGAAATTTTTCAAGCAAATTTCCGCAATGTTATGATTCACAGATGAGGCGTTTCTGTTTCACAGGGCAGAGTAGGCCCTAACCTGAAACTACAGAATCTGACCGCTCACAATATTTCACCTTGTAGAATCAGCTGATTGTGCTCAATTCCTTTCCGAACTTAAGACAGACGATGCAAAAACGTCTAAACACAATGTTGTGGTATCTCAAAATTATTAATGTACTAGTACTGTATATTGTACAGTACCGCCTTGGTCATCAATTTTATAAATAACTCAATAAAAGAAGCAGTTAACAGAATGCGCAGGAACCTGACTTAATTCAATAGTTTATTTGAAAAAACTTTACAAAACATCTACTCTCTGTAGGGTCATCCAATCGACCTCAAAATAGTACAGACTTCAAATGGAAAACAAGACGAAAAGCTGACGCTAATGAGGACCGCTTCCCGTTCTTGATTGCTGTAACTGATCCAGAAAACTTGCGAGATCTCCCACCTGGGCAAATGCCAGAGCTCCTACCGTCGCGATTATTAGGTGGAGACAGACACAGTGAACCTGAAGTTTCAAGTAGATTTGGAGTGCGGTCATTTCTTCTCAAAAAGCTGCAGTTGAATCATTGCAGCAACTAAGTGCTGGTGTTGATGGGACACTTTCCTCATGACAATTCGCACCGTATTTATAAGGACAAGAAACGTGTGATGGCCAATTGTATTGGTTGTTTTTTATGTGCTTTTGCCCTGTTTTGTTTTTTTTTCAGTGATTTTTCAGAAATCAGATTCGAAGTTTACCAGTGAAAACTCCCCTTTAGTTCACCGCAAAACATTCCCGCAACCCCATTTTTTGGTACTACATCGATTGATGTTCAATTAATTTGAAACACCTCAGCCCATCATCAGTTTTTCAGCGAGTTGAGGCTTTGTTCCTAAGCAAATAAACATGCTAGTTTTAAGGTGTTTCAAACGAAGCGTAGAGATGTTTCTACTCCACAAACATGCAGTTGAGGCATTTTCCCCCAACATCAAGATTATTTGTGATTTCACTCCTATTAATTTCCTGGTCGAATTCTGACATTTCTACTCGAACATTAGAATGGCGGGGTTGAATCAAGGAGGGGTACAGTAAAACCCATTTTCGACAATTTCGGAGTTGAGGCGTTTTTCATTACCAGGGCAATGTTCCAGATGGCGAAATGAATTTTGGTAGACTTGAAAATGTCAACCGGGATGATGGACCAATACCTCGAGACGGTAAAGGAAAGGGAAGAGTGTTGTAACGGGGGCATGAGAGTGAAGAAGGAGGATTCATTCAAAATTCGAAGAGCGGCCTTGAGTATGTTGATTTCGGGTCACAACCGCACCAGAGACGCGCCAGAATGCGGGAGATGACTCAGGCTGTTCGGCTGATTGGTATTTCAGAGGCCTGTCTCGAGTGATGGTGGGGAACTGCGGTAGACCTCCGCTGAACGTAGTAGGTGGACTATACCGTGAGGCAGTAGGTACTTCTGGTTTCTTGACCTCGACGTCTCGGCCCGTTACTACGGTGAATATCACTCAGGAGGGATCGTCCTTGGGTAGCTTGACCCGATAACCCAGGTGTGGAAGAAATTACGGAGGGCAGATTGTGCTCGTCGGAATTCCGCCAGCTTCATTTACGTTTCAGGACGTAAGACCCAAGGGAATGGGATGCAGGCTGTATGCAATCGAAAGATGAAGAAGGATGGGTTCAGAAGGACGATCTGGATCTGTAATTATCGCCAGCAATTCATACGAGGGAAGTTGATTGGTCTCAATTAGCGAATAGTGCAGATCCATGTTTCTATCTACATGGACTTATGTGAATCTCAGGATAAGGCCTAGAAGGAGAGGGGTCGTCGGACGGCCGGATAAATAAGTAACTGATAAAGACGAAACTAAATTGAGTAGAAACGCAACAAAAATATATATAATTGCCCTAACTCAGGAGTTAGTTTCGAGAACCGTAGGGCGGAAGTTCAAGAACTTTTTCAAAGGTTCTCATAGCAATAACTGGGACATGCTTCAAAGTTTTTAGAACGGAAACTATGGTACCAATGCGGATTTAATGACAGAAAAGAACACGGTAGCTATCTGAAGAACGATAGATGTGTAAACCTTGAACTATCAAGTAAAGACTTCACATTCCCACGCCGTTATCAAGTGAACAAAAGACGAACCTTCGCGGATTAGGTATATATTTGTACTGTGACTTTGTTTTGAATGCTCTGCATGTTTAATTTGCTTGAGTTATTGGCAATTTAAATGAAATTAATATTTATTCAAGGAATCAAATTCAATTTTGTAAGTTTGTTGAAAAGTGCCTCATCTTGAAAATAACCATAACAAACATTGCTCTATTGTCACAATCCATTGGAAGTATACAATTCAAGGGAAGAAATTAAAGAATCCATTGGAAGTGTACAATTCAAAGACAAAGCTTCTCAGATTTCTCATGGCTTCCTAGTTTGTTTAGAATAACCTTCGATAATTGAGCTGACGACTCAGAAGTCATACAAACCCTTATTTCATACATCAATCGATGCTGGAACTTGCGGTCGTCCCATACGTTCCCCAAGACGGGTAGTTCTTCTACAACCGTTTTTTCTGTGTAGGTCTTGTACCAGGTAACGACGTTCTGGGGACTGTTCTGAAATTATTGGTGATATTGGGGTTACAACATCGAAACCTCCAGCGTCAACATCAATCTCTAAAAATGTCAATGTTTTGTAAATAATTTGGAGGTTTTGTTATTGCAGATCTTGTTATTTAAGTTTAAGTACCTCTCACGAGAGCAGCTCAGGAAATATCTCAGTAACATCAACGACATTTTCATCACTTTTGACGAGTGTGTTTTGTGTAGGTCCGGACAGTAGAACGACACAGGTGTGTCATTCCACTCACGTCGCCAAACAGAAATCGTTCTCAGTGGATCGATCCAATCGCTTCTTTTCCAGCTACTTCAGCTCCGTCGAGACTTCATCAACCGACTATCGGCTCTCGAGACCTTCAACATAACAATGGGCGTACGCGAGGAAAGAACCAGTTGGCCCAACACCTGTCCAGGTCACTCAGTAATGAAGGTGCCCACACCAGTCATTCCCTATTGTCTTTGGTTGACGCTGAGGCCGAGTAAACAACCCACCTACTTCTCCTGGAACATCCCACCGAAAAACATGAGCGCGTCTCGACACACTTCACTGAGTATCTGTTTACCACTTAACTTATGAGCATCACTTATTTATTTCTTAGACTTTCATGTACATCCGCATGAGGTAAATATAAAACATTTCAAAAGTCACATCGGCCAATTGTGCACGAGTCATACTATAAAGTAAATAACAGAACTGGCGAGATTCTACAGCAAACGAATTTCTTCTGGTATTTCATAATAGCCTAACCCTCCCTCAGCATTCGAGTACATGAAACGTGCTGAATGTTACTGCTCCATTAGTTATTTTCTAAGCATTGCAGTATTATAATAATATTATGTACTATAGTAGGATATTATCCTACTATAATACAGCCAAGTAAGCTAGGTATAATTTGATACGCTTTTAAAGATTGCTGAGACTTTAATAGCCTAGCCATCAACCATAAAAAGACTGTAATGGTTTTATGTGGAGGATACTCTGTGGTGATGTTCCTTCGGAGTATGTCAGTAGATTCTAGTATCTTGGTGTCTCGCTGTCCAGCTCGAGGTTGACTGGCTGGGAAGAGTGATAGTAGGTTGTTAGAAAAGTTGTTAATGCATGAATGGCAGAATAGGGGGGATGTAAGTATGAAGGGTAGGTGGGCGTATGAATGGTTACCGAGTGTGTTTGAAAGGGTGAAAGCTGAATGGATGGTCTTCGATTTCCACATGACTCAGATGATTTCTGGTCATGAGGACTTCGAACACTAAGCTGCATGGATTCAATCTGAGAGAGAATGGGTTGTGTGTGTGGGGGGGGAGGTGAGCGCTGTCCATCATCTGTCCTTCAGTTGCAGCCTGTTTGCCCAGGAGCGCTTGGTGGCGGTGTCCAGGGTGAGAAAGTTGGGCTTGGAGTGGGATGTGAGTGTTGTGAGAGTGGAAGAAGAGTATGATGTGTGGAGGTGTATGCTAGGGGAGTTTTGAAGATGAAGGAAGGGTGGTTCGAGGGCCCTGCCATTGGGGCTGGCTAGGGAGGTAGGTTAGTGTTAGACTGTGATATTAGGTCAGCTAGGTAAGGTGTGAATGTAATTTAAGGTAGGTTAGGGATAGAAAAGGAGCAGATGAATATCGAGTAGTCTGCCCCTTTGGTTAGCTGGGTGCTCCGGGGTTTGGACCTCTGGATCCTGGGGTGGTGTAAGTTGGGGACCGTATCCCCCTTGGCTTGGTGTAAGTGGGGCAAGTCCAATCCATGTCCAAGCACTGAGACATGGAAAGCGGTAGGTCCTCCCAAAGGTTCTGAGGGAGGGCCGGGCCTGCAACCA
Organism: Stenodema calcarata; assembly: GCA_963920205.1. Classification (NCBI taxonomy): domain Eukaryota; kingdom Metazoa; phylum Arthropoda; class Insecta; order Hemiptera; family Miridae; genus Stenodema; species Stenodema calcarata. The sequence goes on along the minus strand of OY986055.1, from coordinate 3,862,171 downwards.
TTCAAGGCTTAGAACTCAATAGCTAGATAGTTACCTGATTTATCATTGTAACTAGTTGTTATATTATCTGAATAAACGCAAGAAAAAAAATTATATTTTGTTTTATATGTACTTACATACTATGCCAACTAAATTCTCAATGATCTCTTTGTAACAGTCATTGACTTCTACAAATAAATCTTTATCTAAGTATAATTTGATGGCCGTAAAGTGTTCAATGGAAGAGAAAAAAGAATTCACTTGATGGGATGTTACGCCATATGAGCTTCAATTATCAAATTCTTTCAACATCAAAACAGGGAAAAATTGCTGGCGTTCACCGGGGGATTAGCGGTACCTAACCGCGGGGCTGCAGTCGTAATGAGGGGAAATAAGTAGCGGTAGCGAAAGGACCTCAGAAGCTTCAGGAAGATGATAGAATGACGGAGTCTGGTTGAGGGAGTCAGTCCCCTCCCGCCACTGTCCGTGTACCCAACATCCAGGGGAAACACGGACCGCCGAGGAAGTTAATGGCTGAGGTACCAGCGGTTCTGATCCAATAACAAAAGCCTTTGTTCTGTCTAGCAGCCTCCCGGACTCCCTGTGTCGTCCCCAGGACTCACTTGGGTGACGTCCCTCGTCTCAGTGGCATCTGCGAGGAGGTTCCGGTCGGAATACGACGAGTTATGAGGAAGTTATTGTCATTAAACCCCAGACGAAATTCATCACTAACCTATTAATGTGGTACCTAAAGCACCAGCATTGTGACTCAACTGTTCGCAACGGTACCAGACATTCATATAGAAATGAGGGCAGGTGTATGGGTAACCGTAATATCACCAGAAATCTAATTTTTCTGTCTTGTCTGTGGCCATCCCAATAGGCCACTCTAGGCGACACTATTATGCAGAACGATCAGAATCCAACAAAAATCATCTGACAATGCTGAGCAAAAAACGCTGATGGACAGGTGATTAAACAGATTGTCAGGCTGTAACAGTTCGATGCAAAGATGTAAGAGCCACCACTGCCTTAATAGCCATAATTTTATGGTGGTAATAACATTTAGAAGATCGCCTGTAGTTTTTTTTGAACAAAGATGCCACAAAAGGAGAACCAGTAGGTCTGCTCTCCGTATATAACAACCGAAATGACAGCCAAGAAAGAATGGTCAAAATTGGCTACACACAAACGAAATGTTTGTACTGGACAGCTCAACAGCGAGGAATGAACTAAAAGGGAGTTTGTTTACTTTGTCAAAACAACCCGCTCGGTAGGTAAGTAGTCCGATTTGAACCCGTTTTGTTTGCAGAATTATCAGCAGGGTCTAAAGTGAACAATCGGCTTACAATCCACTAATTATATTCTCTAATCCGCTGCCCTCGATCCATGATCACCATGACACCGATTTGAATGGGTTTTAGCTTATCACTTAACCATAAGAGTCTAAAAACTCCATCTTAATTTAGCAGAAGATCAGTATGGATAGCCGATAGGTAGAGCGAATAGGCAGGGCACCAACACTTCAACTGACTTTTTCTGGATGATTCAATACTTACTGAAAGTTGACCACAGAGTAAAGTTGAACATCTCAGGACGCGTTACCTGTAATTAAAACAAACTATTGTAAGAAAAATATGGATTATCGTGGTACGAGTAAATCACCATACATAAGACTTCATCATGTTTGGTAATGGAGATAGAAAAATTGAAATTTTGGCTGAGGCACTGGATAACCAGGTTTTTAGAGCTGCTTAGAGGATTTTCAATTACAATTCTTGATAGCTGCCTTTTGCATTACTATTAGAACCATCTCCACATGAAAGTTATTGCAGAAAATCGTTCATTGAAAAAGCGAGTGGTTTATGAAGAGGGTAATATGAAGACGACAGCAGTCTCATCGAGTGGGCAGGTCGAAGAGGTTGAAGTGGGACCGGCGCCCAACGACCAGGAGGATAACACACTTGATGATCCTGTCACCACCAAACGGTTAGTCCCCGTTTAAAATGACTCAATAGGAAACATCTCAAGAAGATTCGCGACATCTTGATTTTTTAGCTATACCTACATCAAGGTTCAATACCCAGCATTGTCAGCATTCAGAAGACTCTCCTCAATAATCCAACCTCTAAAGGGTGACGAGTACATTCAGGTCTGGGGGAGTACCGGAAATGACTTGAAGACGCGGAGAAAATCGAAAAGTCAACACCAGTGCACTTGATTGCTACTCTAAAGAATTGAAAATTCCGCTCCCAGTAACTGTACACTCCTCCAGCTGTTCACCGGCCCACACTTCGACTCCTTCAAGGATTTGCGGTACAGACATCAAAGATTCGTGCCAACTTTCTCGCTCGAGCTGGTTTTATCACAGAATGCGTAGGAAACAAACGTACTGGTCTGAGGGATAAAATGACTCGTGTCAAATACTCCTAAACGCTAAAATATACTCGTCCATCCCAAATCGGCATCTCTTCATCTAAATCAGACTTCAAATACGCCCATCGTGTTTTGTATTGGTGGTAGGTACTTGTTACATCAAATAACCTGCTTTCCACTAGTGATGTCCTATCTACTTCCAAGCGTGTGCCATTTTTATCCCTAAAGAACATGCTTCAAAAAAGGGCAAAAATTTACCCTAAAAATATTTCAAACGCTCGCTTCTTCCATGTGAATTTTTACCTTAATAATAATGAGTTTTTGACCTGGCCATTAGAGTTTTTAAGACGCTAAAAGCGAATTTGAAGTAAAAAATGCGAATTTCCGACCCATGCGCACGGATTTGGGCTGATATACCGACAATACTGACTTCTGTATGCTTATCATGATCATCTACATTGTCCTCGTTGTACCCGAATCACACATCAATCGATCCGTTCCTCCTAAATATAGTATTTGCAAATAGAGTTAATCTTTTTGAAATTCAAATTAATCTTTTGACAAATTTAATTAATCTTTTTACAAATAAATTTAATCTTTTTACAAATAAAGTTAATCTTTTTACAAATAAAGTTAATCTTTTTGCAAATAAAATTAAACATTTTACAAATAAAATTAAACATTTTACAAATGAATTTAAACCTTCCGACAGCCGTAAGTAGGTAAGATTGATTTTTAACGCATATCATGTTTTTTAAACAAAGGACATGAACAAAGAACAAGAACATAAACATAGAAAAGGGCGAATAAAAACATCGTCTTTAAAAAACAATGTCCTTTCTAATGATGAGGTGAACAACCTGTGAAATGACTTCATGAATTCTTCCCACATGAGTATAAAATTTCTTATAACATGTTCATTACATAGAGCAGTCGTTCGGCGTAACTTCTCCGACACTTCGAGATATAACTTCCACTAAGTTATGTTCCCAGGAACACTCATGATTCTTTGAGCCGCATTCTTAATTTTTGAAAATGCGTGTTCTGCCGGGTTGAGCATAGGGGAATAAGGCGGCAGAAATGTTATGCTCATTTGGGAAGAATTCATGAAGTCATTAACCTCTCGAGCCTTGTGGATTTTGGCATTATCCATTACTAACACCGTGTTTTCGGCTGACGTCCCCAATCGCTGTTCCACCTCGCGCTACCCATTCAAAAGACACAGTTCACCGAGGAAGTCATCGTAAAACTTGCTGCAGTGGGAAGATTTAAATTAATTTGTAAAATGTTTAATTTTATTTGCAAAAAGATTAACTTCATTTGCTAAAAGATTAACTTTATTTGTAAAAAGATTAACTTTATTTGTAAAAAGATTAACTTTATTTGTAAAAAGATTAAATTTATTTGTAAAAAGTTTAATTAAATTTGTCAAAAGATTAATTTGATTTGCAAAAAGATTAACTCTATTTGCAAATACTATATTTCTGTTTGCTGTTCTGAGTTCTTCCGAGGTTAAAAGGTTGACGCATGAGAAATTAGCATTTCCTCTCCTATTGGCCACCACTGCCAATGAATGGGCGGACGCTGCCCCTATTAATGGCTTGTGGTGGGAGGGGGACGGATTTTTTGGACTCACACCAGCTATTTCCAAATAGTCGACCACCTCGCACTAAAATACACATGAGGTTGACAGGGTGAGTCATCATATCATCGCACTTTTCTTCTGAGGCTGAATTTAATCCCTCAGACCATTAAGATTTTCGCTCGCTTCAGACTGTGGTGATGATTAACCTACTGTTGCACTCTGGTTTTGGGAAACGACATGTACCGAGGACAGCCCCCCACCCCTTCGACCTTCTCGCCTAGACGATCATTAAAACTATAACGCCACCAACATCTCATAACTCATGTCTCAATATCTCATACCTCGGAGAGGCCTGTTTCAACCATCACTGATGATAGAAACTGTTTGACCGACCTCCTAGTCGTAATAAATGTGTACGTCTAAGTATATATGTTAGGAACGTTGCGTACCCCTAAGAACAAAATTGGCTCGGTGTCTAAAATAACCCCAAGGAACTCACTGAGAGGCATTCGGTCGCTTTGACTATGAAAACCAGCCGTGGGTGACCAACCGTCTCCGTTTCCTCTAAACTGCACTATTGTTTTCAGTTAGGATTGAGTTATTTGATGCTTCTCCACTTGACTGAATACCAAAAGAAAATGTAAAGGTGTTGTAAGCCACGAAATGCAGCTCTCGACTTAGAAATGCACCATCATTAGAAAGAAAGTAGGTAAAGTAATAAAAGAGAACGATGAGTTGAGTTTCCTTTGTTTACACGAGTTAAATACTGCTCAGAATTGGAACCAAACTTCGGTGAATACTTACAAGCAATCATCAAATCATCAAACTATAACTGCTCAGATGAGACTAGAGTGGTATAAATTCAGGGAAAATGGGTAAAATCAAAACATTCATGCGGAATGCCTGTAAGAGCAAATTTTCGAAGAAACAACTGGTTTTATGTAAAATGTCAACATTCTACTGGTTTTATACCACATTTTGGCTCCTTTTATTGCCGAGTAACACCTCAGTTCATAGATTTTTTAATGCTGAACACGATGGTGAAGTCAGATTGCGATATCTCATTCCGTCCTCAAATTAGAGCAGATGAACCGTGAAGAGCATCAAGTAACAACCACGTTTCTTCATCTTCAAAGTGCTTATTCCAAAGAACGGAATGAGATACCGTAATTCTGATTTCACCATCGGGTTTTGGGGCCTATGTTGGAATCATTCATTTTGGGAATTTTTGTGATTTTTGGTGTCATTTAGCAGTGAATTCAGGATGGTCCAAAACGGATTTCGGTATGACAATTTTACGGAAATTCAATAGGGACTTAGCTTCTTTTTCTTCGAGAAAACGCTAAAACGGGGAGTCTCCGTTGGCCGATAGTCCGATAGCCCCTCTCCATAGCAAGACATACCTACCTATTCCATCCAAAACCACCTGGTTTATTTAAATCTTGAACTAGTTAGATTGTTGACAACCGTACAGAAAAAAATAAAATAAAATTATCATCAGTCATCACCGCAGAAAGCGATTATCGAATCTAGATGGTCCTCAACACTCCTCGCCTCTCCGCTTCAAGGATATCGCTCTTGTATTATTCAGTGTGCCATTCCGACGGATAGGCCCGTCTGCCCCGTCATAATCGTTTCGAAAGAGACCTACAAGTGGGAGCGATAAGAGACGTGGCTGACGGCCAAAAGGTAATTATAACCCGGCTAATGAGAATCTGTTGGCCCTGCACGGGCTTCATTTGTCGCCCGAATACGACGAACGGTATTACCTTCAGTCACCATCGAGTCCTGATCATTCACAAATCCCGGCTGCTTTGGTCCAGAAATACTTCTTCAATACAAACCTAAAACGCGTAGTATAGTAGGGTTTTCTGTGCTAAAACCTTGCGAAAGTAACGAGGAAAATGCAAGTTGCATGAGCATAAAATTAATAACAAATAACAATATAACCTACCCAGCGATAACCTTCTTTCAATGTTCAATATCGATAACTCCATATAATCGAATATCGATCATTTATACCGATATAATATCGTTATTATTATATATTGTATATTATATAGGACACCTATATCAATAATATTGATATATTAAATATTGATATTATCAATATTTAATATTTTGAACGTAACATTATTATGTTCTTTTGATATTCCATCCGTTCTACCTACTCAAAGGACAAGGGAAGCAGTGTATTTCTTTGTAGATCGTATTGCGTTTCTTCACTGTGAGATCACATGGATACTATACACGTCAAAGAACCTGGATCGAATCCATAGGAAATTATCGGATTATCATTTACCTCATTTCGAAGCCGAATTGAAAGGTTCTTGATCACCTTGCTGTAAAGTTTGTTTTCGAATATCAGAATTCATGTCAGATCATTTTCGGATGTCTGAATTGGATGTCAGCTGAACTGTAAATGATAAGGGCCGTGCCTAGTGAGTTTTGAAAATATGTGTCAATATTTTGAGAAGTACCTAATGCACCTCCACAACGAGGTGACTAAAATATAATTTGTATACATGATTAGCTGAATGAGGGCTTGACCACACTACACGATTAGACCATATCGACAGCCCCGCTGCAAAAGCATGTAAGAACCATTTTTTTTTCGAAAATAAGGTTTTGAGCTTCACTGGTTTTATCATACGAGTACTTTTGGTTACAGTGTCTGTTAGAAAACAGTTTTTGTGGTTTCCTGAACATTTGTTGTTTTTGAAAATACAGGCTTTTGCAGCTGGGCTGATGATATAACATACCTATTAGGTATCATAATATAATATTATTATTATGTTGATTTCTATTATTAGGTATATATGTAGACAAGTAATTATTCAAGTTTTTAGTTAGGTATGAACATCTATAAAGAATCTGAACCCTGGCGGGTTTGGGGTTTTCTCGGCAGTAACTGAGTCGACCCTGTTCAAGGTAAAAGCAATGAGCCGTGGGATTTTTCCTTCGAACCCGTCCGTGAAAATAACAATTGTCTGATATCATAGCGATCCATACGAACAATGCAGCGCGTTGTTTATGTGAAGAGAAACATGGAATCACACACATCATCACCTCAAGGTAAGTTATACTTCACAGGGTATCTATAACACTGGTAAGTGATACCGAAATGAACTCCTCATCTCCCATCATGGATCCTCTTATTAAGACTGCAATGTCTAAGTAGGTACTTACTACCCAAGACAGAAGAGAATGGCCTCGTGTTTGGAGGGCAGATACGAAGTCTTTACCTTTGTCCTATCTACTCATCCTGAAACAGATTTCCTCTATTGAACCATCAATATCCAACAAATTGGTACAATTACAGCCAAGGGCCTGTACAGTTGCTTACTTCCAAAAAAGTAGTTCTAGGTTTTCAAATCTTGCAAGTTCCAAGTCAAATCTTGTCGAAAACATCATCTTGTCATTGTTGAACATTGCTTCTCTATTCAGGTAACCACTATTTTCAATTTGATCTCCATAAAAGAGATTTTTTAATTTTTTCAAGTGGCTTTGAATCAACATGAAGCCTAGAAAAATTTAATCAAGTACCAACTTGTTTATAATAATTATAAAGTATAATAAAAGCAGAAACCTACGAGTATATACTTATAAGCTTGGATAATTCAAAAGGAAATATTTGCCCTCTTCTATAGTTCTTTCCCCATTCCAACTGCTATTTCGTATTAACTTGAACAATTATGTTTTTACTTAATGAAAAGAAAAACTCTATAATGTATTGTATTAAAATCCTACGCCATTTTATCAATCCCCACATCATAAAACAGGATTCAGCTGCCAATCCCAAAAAAGTGTAGGTATAGTTCTGGAGACTGAACTTTAATAAGTAGCAACTCCATGGACCTGTTATCGATCATCAAATGCATTATAAAAACAGTCATGTAGCATGGCTATGAGAGCGAATTTTCTACAAAATAACTTGTTTTATTTAAAATGTCTCTATTTTACTGGTTTTATAACTAATTTTGTCTCCGAGAAACACCTCAATTTATAGATTTTTCAACGCTGAACACGATGGTGAAGTCGGAATTGCGATATCTCATTCCGTTATTAGATTAGAGGAGGTGAACCGTGAAGAACATCTCAAGTAACATCCACGTTTCTTCCTCTTCAAAGAACTCCTGTTTGAGAAAGGAGTACGATGTATCAATTCTGACTTCACCGTCGTGTTCAGCGTAAAAAAAAAAAAAAAAAAAAAAAAACCTTTAAAATGAGATGTCACTTGTCAGACTGTTTTATTTTGGGAATTTATGGGTAACGTTACCCCCGTAAAACTCCCCAAAAGCCCAAAGGTAAAGTTGCAACGTTCTTAACCAAAGTGAGGACAGCATCCAAGTTGTACAAAAATCTTGTTTCGAAACTCTAAATTTTAGAGTTTCGAAACAAGACGGTCGTAATGGTCTAAGTTTCGTTCACAATGGATTCCATTCAAGTGAATATTTCACGGGAGTTGAAACCATTTTCCCTCATATTCACTCGCAGAACGACTGGTAAAAGCTATTCCGTCAATTTCCATTCACCCAGTCACAAAAATGGAATCCGACGAGACCAGCTTGGAAATTCTCTTTTGTTCGGAGAATAAAGCGGGAGAGATATAGAGGACTTCTCCGGAATGTCGATACGAAAATAGAACTGACGGACTGTGGCTCAATCAGCTACCAATGAAGTCAATTGGGTCTCAACACATCCCATATCTAACCCAATTTATCCCAAGGCAAAGGTGGTGAAGCTCAACATTCCATCAACGGATTTGAGGTCATTTCTCTGTATCACAAGCTGATAACACTCTGGAATTCTGTCGTCACTACAACTAATGCACCTGTCGAGTTTTTGTTAGTAATGCGTACTGTTTGCGCTTACCCTATTTTCGACATTCCATAATAAGATAGTATCTAGTAATTAACGTAACTTCACCAAATGATCCAAACATCATGACGAGCTGAGTGAGGGTGTGCTTACTACTGGAGAAGGAAGCAGTGTAGTATGTAATCACCACTGCATCTTGGGTCTCAAGTTTTAGTATGAGCGCCTACCCTCCCTCTTCGCTGCTGGTTAAAAATGAAACAGTCTGTCAAGTGACACCTCGTTATAAAGCTTTTGTACGTTGAACAAGAAGGTGACTTCAGAATTGCAATATCTTACTCTGTTTTCAAATTGGAGCACTTACAGGATTAAGAAACGTTGTTGTTATTTTTTATGTTATTCACTGCTCTAATCTGATAACGGAATGAGCTATTGCACTTCTGACTTCACCATCGCGTTCAGCGTTGAAAGATCTATAAATTGGTGTTATTCGGCAAAAAGGACACAAAATTAGTTTCGAAACCAGTAAAATGGACATATTTTACATAAAACGAGTTATTTCTTCGAGTATTCGCTCATATAGCCATGCTGCATGACTGTGGATTTTAGTACCTAATAGTTTATGTTGAAATACAAGCTTACCGAACCTATTCACGAATCATGATTTATGGAAAGGTAACAGTATCGAGGCTGTGACATTATATTACTACCTACTACTACACACCATTTGAATTCCCTGTTGCAGATTACTTATTGACGTTTCCTTTCTTGTATAAATAGTTCAGTGCGTAAAAGTCCAATGTAAAACACTAATACTCCATCAACAATTCGGTCGTTTTTCAGAGAAGAAATAAGGTTCGTCCATCATAAAAACAAGATAAGGAGAACGCTCGAACCAATTTCAAGATCAGTCGAGTCTGAAGTTTCAATGTGTTTCTTCCAACTCAGAGCCTCCACTCACGTGGTGAAAAAGTAAGTGACGCAATATTCCAGCCCCTCCATCTTCAGCCAACAATGAGCTCAGCTCTCGATGTTCTTTTGTGTCAACAAAGCCAAGTTGGGAGTGGAGATGACCAACAAGCGCCATCATGAACGCCTATTAATCACTTCCTCCGAAGAAGAACTTATTTGGGAGTTTCGAAAATGTGGAACTATGAAGCGAAAATTATTTAATATCTCATAACTTTGGTCTGCCAGGAATCAGTCAATACTCAACTGTGATAGGGAATTGAAACTAGGTTCAAATGCTGAAACATGCAACACAAAACGTCAGTACTTTCTTTTTTTATTATAAGTACATGTGAATAAATTGAACGATGTGTGACTAAATTATTATTAGAGTAATGATTGATGAACGTGAGATCACTAAATTTTGATTAGAAACACGACTATTAAGTTTTAATGTTTCACGGCGGTGACAGAATTTCATTAGAAATGTATTTCAGACGGTTTGTTTGGGGTTTTCTGGCGGTAAAACGCTAAAACTAATCGATTCGGCTAGAAATTTGAGTCGTCACAATATTATTGTCACTTCACCCTCGATATTATAATATATATTATATTCCAATATATTATATTGCATCACAAATATAGTTGAAAACTATTCCTGCACTAGCTATTCTGTGCTATTCTATTAGTAAACTGATAAGGAAAATATTAACAATTTGCTTCATTCTAACGCTTTTATTGTGTTAGTAGCTAAAATAATAACACAATAAAAGCGTTAGAATGAAGCAAATTGTTGATATTTTCCTAATCAGCTTGATGACCTAGATTCTGCAGACCAGGGCATCATCATGCCAAACTAATCATCAACTTCAGTGGAGATCAGGGGAAAGAAACCCGTTAAGAATGACCGTGAAATCCAGTAGGCGGACAGCAGCCATGAGGGATGATCCCTAGCACAAGCTTGCGCAAGATAACTGTAGCTCCCTTCAAGCCAATTCTTCTATAGTTCGACCACAATGAAGGTTTTTTTTCACCGTGTTCCGGAGCTCCTTGGCTTCGCCTTCTTCGTCGTTTTGGCTTGATCACGAGCAAAATACAAGAAAAAATACGAGAAAGCAAGGAAAAAATGACCCACATTTCGCCCTTTCAATATCACCGCTAATTTCACAGCTGAGCGCTTACCAGAGGACAAGCCGGCGCCATCACTTAACAGGTATATATATTAACAGGTATTATCCATTTAATTTACGGGCAATCTTTTCAGTCAAAGATAAGTATTCCAAAAATCCAGAAATACCTCTGTTGAAAACACAAGATCTATCCTGCTGGTTTTTACATGAATCAAAATTTTCCTTCATAGAGATGTTCTTAAGCACAGTTTAGAGAATTTTCGGAGAAAGTTCAAATTTGCACAAAAAAATATGTTTTGGCAATCAAAAGGGTAAATTCATAAATGGGCAGAATCGGGCCACTCTAAGGGCGGTTTTGGGGAGTTTTAAGGGGGAAAAAATTACCCATAAATTCCCAAAATGAAACAGTCTCTCAAGACTTGGTGATAACTCATTTTAAAGGGGTTTCTACGCTAAACACGATGGTGATGTCAGAATCGCAATATCTTGTTCCGTTCTCAAACGGAATAAGATATCGCGGAGTTTGAAGATGAAGAAAAGTGGTTATTACTTGAGATGTTCTTCATTTTTAGTTTGCCCTAATAACAAGTTATAAAACATGTTATTTCTTCGAAAATTCGCTCTTATAGCCATGACTGTGGATTTTGGTTTTTGATGCTATTCGTACTGAGATGGTAAGAATTATTTAGTGAATTTTGGGGGTCCACAAAGCGTTGTTGGACCCAAACTACAAGGAAGTTAACCCTATCAAGACGGAGGTACGTTACGCGCACCCAGACCACTCAAGATAGCGGAACAACTCTTTTCTTTGGATTTGATGTGAACCCGTTCGAGCTCCTGACCCGCCCGGTGGAGAAAAAATACCACTGAGAAGAGATAGAAACAGTTACTCACCCTTCAGGGCTGATAACAGGTCTAGTTCCTTCCCCTTATAAAAGGAACGAGAGCGGTGGAATGTCTGATAACTTGTTACTTATAAGGTAGAGTCCGGGACTAGGAGTTCCCTCAGGGGCCGCTAAGGAGTCTTTTCGAACAGCTGTTTGAACTTGCAGCTGCCGATAAACCAACTGAGAACACAAGCCAAAGTCAAATACCCTCGCTCCAAACAATAAGATACCCAACTGATGGAACCATTTACAGGGTATGTATATCACCAAAAGTCTCACCAAACTCCACGCCAAGGCTAACAAAACCTCGTAAATCGATTTTGACACTGATTTCAAACATAAACTTGTAGAAAATGTGTAGTTCTAGTTAGATCAGCGGTCAAAAAACAAAACGTGTAGTGACGTTTGAGGTATCTTATAGTGGGGCTTTTGAAGATGGCTAAAATAAGAATAGCAGCAAGTAGCGCCATAAAAAAAGATCTTTAGGCGGTAGTTAAAAATAGAAAGGAGAAAAAAAACCACGCAGGATGCCCGTTGAAGAAACGGCGAGAGCCTCATAGCGCGATAAGGCAGGCTGGAATGATGGTACAGCGGTGGGGAGGTGCTTGTATAAACACAGCTAATAGTGGAACATGACTTCTTCACCTTACTCGAACCTCGCCCTTGTGTAACTATATTTCTCAGACGGACCGTACTTTCGACTCTCCTTCCTTCTTCTATTTCCAGAATGCGTGTAATCTATGTTTGGCTGTGGCTTCCAGCCTGGCTCCACCCGCGATGGGCGAAAACACATCTTTCAGGAATGCGACGTTAAAGTTTCATGGATCATCCAGAATGTTCACTTTGCTTAGTTAGTCCCGTATCTAGGAACGCTACCGCGTCCAAGTTGAGAAGAACGAACGGTACCGAGTGTATGTTTACGGAACGTCACGAAACGCGTCTTCCAGGTTTCCATATCTTGGCTCCTATTTGACCAATCAACTTGAAAATAGGTGTGGGCCTTCTTGGTGTGAATAAGAGAAAGCCCTGGAGGTTTCAAGTCGCTAGGTCTAAAGGGAGCTGAGTTATACCTATAACTTAAAAAACCCTGTTTTATCGTCCTTACCTCCTTCTCCTTCATCTTGTTCGGACGTTCAAGGCAACAGCCTCTCCACCTTCACCGATTGACTTGAAAATTTGCACAGAGCTTCGGATCAGCTTGAGACAGAGCCTTTTGAAAGATTTAACCCAGTATTGGTTTGTAGTAGAAGTAGTAATCTCAATCACATATTGAACGAATGTGTTATGAGGGAAGTATCAACGTCCATGAGCGATAACAGTAGCAACCAGCATCACCTCAAAGACAGGTTTCAAAAATTTGATTAAGACCCTCGTGGATTTTGTATAACATAATAATATTAATATATCTACCCAAAACTACACACCGTCGATTGCACAGTGAGTTGCTGATGATTTCAAAGAGTACGTGTAGATTACAAGGACAGCTGAGCCAAGAAAAAGGTAGATTATTGTTAGACAATGATGAGTAACATTTAGGAGGCGGCCATAGCCCGTTGAAATATTTTTGATGGGAAAACTAGTTACAATCGAATGAGGAAAATGAGTCTTTCAGTTCCTAATTTCCTTCAAAATGCATGATGAGCGATTAAGCTCTTGTGAGCGTCTCGTACATTCTCTACAACAACACAAAAACCAGTAACATTTGGATCGTACGTATTGTCGGACGTCCATAGTAATCTCTAGTGGAAAATCAGAAATGAAATTTAGGTACCTAGTTACGACAGGGATACCAATTGAGGAAGTGAGCTCATTCAGTTAAAATTATGATGATAATTTCTACTAGGTACTATGTACTCTGCCTTCATGGGTAGATCTTCAGAAATAGTTCAAGCTTGAGGATTCTCAATGTAAAATTTTCGTTGTATTTTCAGGTAAACCTTCAGCAAGTACTGCATGGTGCTGATGTGGCGAGTATTTATTAAGAAGATCAACATTCCCGTCCGACTATCAACTAGAAGAAAGAATGAACTTTTTAAACGAAAGAACCCACCAGAATAACAATTTTAGTATCAGGTAACCACAGTATCAGATTAAGAAGGTCTCCCATTCCTTGGTATTGCTTGAAAAAAAAAAAAAAATATGACTTGAACCTCAAGTTTGAATGAGTGGAATTTTTATAATCTTCCGGTAAACGTAACCAACTATATGATAATTAATTGGACGGAGAAGGTAATTTTAATAATTATCAACGCATGATTGAGTCCGGGCACGCTCCTAACAACCTCATAACGGTAACTAAAGGTCCTCCAGCCTCTCGCGAATGGCGGAGTACGCGAGTAAAATGCCAGGTAGATTGCAATCAATTGAGCAGAAATGTCGCAGAGTCGACGAAGTGGAGAACAAGCAGTAATTACCAAGAAGATGTCATTCGGGTTACCGTAAAAGTTATTACGAGTGATTCCAACGTGACAGGTCGTCCAAACGCCTCACCTGAAAAGAGAAAGAAAAAATTAGTTGAAATGACCGTACAAAAATAAAGTACCACAACATCTACAGCTCAAGTGTTGATTGTCACATGAAGTGGAAAATATGGTGAACTGATGGCCTTATTAAATGAAAGAAAAATCTACTATAAGAGCGAATTTTAGAAGAAATGAACACCATTTATAGATTCCATTTTGGGAATCTATGGGTAATTTGTTCCCCCTACAACTCCTCAAACCCAATTCCGCCCATCTACGAACTTACCCTTTCGATTGCCAGGACGGATTTTTTATGCAAACTTGTACTTTTCATCCCAATATTATACAAATATAAGTATATACACCTACTTATGATTTTTGGTTTCGTTTGGCAGTGAAATCGGGATGGTCTCGAACGTATTTTGGTACATAAACATTTTCCGGAAATTCGAGTTTTAAAGATTTTGGACCGAGAACAATAGCTTCCTTTTCTTCGAAAATTCGCTAATTAAGAAGATGTTCGGCGGACTACAATGTAAATGCACACAACGAATGTCGTACCTTTTACCTCTAATTATTAACCTTCTTCTTTTTGTTCGTATAGTATCAGATACTGTTAAATGATGATCATGTCATCACCCCATAACTTGGGGGTTTCACGCATTCTTGAATCTTAACTATTCTACCCAAAAAGCTCCTCATTCGTCCTCAATGGCTCATTTTGTGCATAAACTGCCCACCGCTGTTCTGTTTACAGTATCCACAATTCCTATAACTACACTAAATAATTGGAGAGGTGAGGTGAAAATAATGTAAGATCTCCAGGTGGTTCTTGTGAACAATGGGATGACTGGTGAACTGTCAGGTGACGCTAGAGCCAAAGCACAAACATTGGAATTACAGGCCTATCAAGATATCTGTTAATTTCTTAGTACTTCTAGATGCACGTTGATTCATATGAAGGAATTCCAAAGCGGTGGTTGACGTTGGAGTGAACTTGGCTAGTTGTAACAAGAATAGTTCATAATCCGGAAGAACTTCATTGAAATGAGATCTTCATAATACGAAATGACAACTACATGTTGGTGAGGCAGAGAGTGAGAAATTGGAGGCATCACACATCCTCAAACACGCCCATTCGCGCTTTCAGCCCCACTCGTGGCCCTGTGTGTATTTACGTGCTGGGAGCTATTTATAGACGAAAAATTCCTTCTCGAGTTACGGAACCGGTTTTCTGGTGATTGCGACATCGGTAATGAGACGGGCGGGAGCTCCATATACCTCTATCCGCAGTCTTTACTGCCACCGTCTGGACTTGTGAACAGTTGACTGGAGTTCATTGGTTCTGAACGGGACGGTCGCTTACGTCATCCTTCTAGACGATGAACTTAATGTAAACAAACGTGTTTTGATCGGTTATGCCACTCTGCGCATCGCGAAGATCCAGTGGGAAGATATATGGACGAAAATACCGATGCGTTGCCGTTGGGGATGTCTTGCCGCCAGTGGGTTGTGTTCATGATGGTACATTTAATGAAATCTGGGGGACACCCTCGGAGTATTACAGTTTAGATTAAAGATCAAAGCAAGGAAACATGAAACATGTTTTCGAATAGGTTACATAATAACAGAGGAAACGTAGTAGTAGATGAACACTTGACACCCACATTGACTTGACACTCACAAGTGCACAACCACTGTTGGAGAAGGCGGTACCGTCAGTCTAGCACGTTACTGTTGTTTATACTCCCCTTTTGGATTATACATGTAGTGTATAATATATTATACATGTATTAGTGTACATAACACTTATACCTGTGGCATACCTATACTACATATATACGATACCTGTGGCGTAGGTATCTTACCTGTACCATACTATACGATACCTGTGGCAAACCATACCTACACATATATCTACTACTCGGAGACGCAATGGAGACTACTCTGGTTCGCTAACACAGTGCCACTTGAGATGGTGGGTGGAAATAGTATACCTTCCTGTTTTCATTAGACCCCCTCCCGTCCATGCTCAACCGCCTATGCGTAAGGTTTGAGGGGTGGGGGTGGCTCCAAACCAAATCACGCCCGTAAAAACATGTTCCACGTTAAAACATTGACTTGTCAGATGTGTACGATTTACGACTGACTGCACTAAAGGAGAATTGATTGACCGTCCGGACCGTGGTCCGAGTAGACTTGAAATTTCATAATTATGAAGGTCAGATGAGACACATGCCCTACAACATATAAACGTGTAGCAACCAAGTTGAGTCACAAGAAACCTCGGGGTTTGACCTTTCGGCGACATGCGTACTATACCAGCCGCAATACCACAGATAGAGCCATCTCAGTTATCGACGGAGACCAACAGCCTGACGTCAGGAGAGACCCCGAAAAATAGAGCGGAACAAGATGCAGGGCACAACAAAACCTCCTGACTTGTGCAATTTGAACTAATGAGGTCCCGGAATTGCCCACGCGTCCGCCTGTTCGTCGAGCAGCGTGCAGCGTTCGATTGCACAATCCGCTATGTCAACCCAGATACCGCGCCCCGTGACCCTGAAAAACGGTCGTTCATCTTGTAGTTTGGTGACCTTTTAAACTAGACTTTTTCTTGAAGCTCCACGTTTCTTTCACCATCAGTCGGTTTTGCGCAATAAATCCCTCACTAAGTTTAACTATTTGTCGTGACGGTTAAAAAAGTTTGGCCTTGACAACATTGAAACTCGACTGGTAACGAATCGCGTGGTTCGTCCACTTTCTCTACTCACAATATCCAAAAGCCCAGTCTCATCCTGATAGATTGCAAAATCAATTCAAACAGTTTTGGGTTTACTACTAAAATCACTTTGGGATATGAAACATTCCATAATTTATTCAACACACTATATTTTTATTCAGTGGATGAGGAGGCCACTTTCACTGTTTAGTCAAATTGATTATTAATCACTGTTTTCTCAGTGATTATAATTAAGATGATGATTAGTGATGATATCAATGGGAAGGGGTTCAAAACTAATTTTGAAAACGGCATATTTCGAAAAATTCAAATTGAGCTGTGTAGTTTTTTGTAGACATTTACCTAAATAGAGTTTAATTTGTAGGATTTTTAAAGACCTTCCGGAGCTTTTTACGACCAGCCGTTCGCTCATAATGAGGGCTCAAAAATGGAGCAGATCGAATGTCGTCAACATGAGGGTGAATCATGCAGAAGCTTGTCGGGTCAATTTACTGGCTCTTCTGATTCGTACAGCACTTGTCATGGTTTTCAAACATCCAGTTAATAATAATTACTGATAATTATTCATAATAATTAATAATCATTATTAGAAATTATTAGTAACCAACAATATTGAATACCAATTCACATTGCTTGATAATAATTAATGATGATTCATAATAATAATTATTCAATCATTTAGTAATCTATACAGAAGGGTGATCTGCACAAAAAAGATTATAAGCCTTTGTGTCAAGAATTCGCAGAGGTTTTGCAGTTGGCTGTGGATACAGTAGTAAGTTAACGGTTGAAAAGAGATGGTATTGGTACAGCTGAGTGAAAAGAAAAGGGTTTGTGATTATTCCCCATTTAAGAGAGAACCACCCCAACCAGTATTGCTAAATATGGATGCAGTGTCCAAGGGGAAGCAACCACTCATGAAGTGCTTACAATCAAAATTTTGTGCGAATAAACGAAGAAAACCCCAAAATGATTTAAACATTGCAAACATGAAATATTGGTGTTAATCAGAAGACTGGCATGTAGGCTTCAATTACAGAGAACTAGGATGAATGATAGATGTGAAATGATGTCAACCACCTGATAACATGGTAGTAACCACATTTGGGCACCACACTCATCTCTATTCATTTATTATTCAATTTAGTGATGGATCATGTAGCCCTTAACCGTATGATTATGTAAAATCAATCCAATTGAATTATCTCGTTCCAGTTACTAGACCACACAACCTGTCTCTCAGAACAAAGCGTTCTTTCTAGATGTAAATAGACTGGCTGCGAAGAGGACCACCCCGACAAGCCGACCGGACCCACTTACCGCCAACTGACTGATTTACCATTCATCTCCGGTGACAATGATCGATTCGATTTGAAATTTCATGCTGAAGGTTCTTCGGGACTTGAACAGATGTTAATCGAGTCAGGTGAGAAGGTTTTTCGAACAACGTTTGACGCTCTCGTTTCCCCATAAGCAGAACTGTCAATCGAGTTGACGTAAAGCCGTTGATTGAGTTTGCGATTGTGAGCGCAGCGCCAGATCTGTAAATATGAATGTTTTACTAGCGATTATGGTGTGTTCAAGGACCAAACAAAGGCAGAATCGAAAAAGGCTGGTGCAAAAAGTGCCTGTTCATACCGAGAATGGACGGCTTAAACGTTGTTATTCTGCCTACGCCATGAATCCAACTTTTTTCTAATGATTGATTTATTGTGCATTGAAGGCCGTTTAGTTGAGATGTTTGTTAAGTATATCGTCACATGGGCTAACTCACTCCTCTCAACTTTACAGGAGAGACAAAAAACTCAATTTTCTGCAATTTTGTTGACGTTTCTACTATTCTTGGGTCTTCAACAATGCGCTTATGAATTGGACTGCATCCCTTGCCCCAGCTGAGGTATTAAAGTCTCATTGCACAAACCGTAATGATCTCCACCTCAAAGGCATTGGTTAACTTCTCGTTGCGAACGGTTAATATTCATTAGGAGGTGGAGCGGCTAATCGCTCAATCCGCCCAATTAGATATCGCGATTGCGAAAGAAGACACTAATTTGCACGCAACAGAGGTCCTGCCGGTTATCTCCTCTGTTTCTTCTGTCAACACTTCGAGAGATATTTCATAGATTGACTGGCTGTTTTAATCAGTGCATAAGTTCTCTATCTCTTGAAAGTTTCACACATTTTAACAAGGCACTAGGCATTCTATAATATATTATATTTCTATAATATTATAATTATATAATTATAGTTATTCGGGCAACGTACGAAATGAATTTACTGGATTGATTTGTTTGTCGATTCCGAAGTAAAATGCTAGTAGGTTTTACCAAATTTTTGTGGCTCATTTCGCATTAAACAGTTGTTGGAAGTTTTCTTCCCCTTGAACCATTAAGGGTTAAACTTGAACAGACCAACTTAATTTGGACATGGACTTTTATATTTGAGTGATACAAAAAATGTGACGTTTTTTGTGCAATTCTTGTGGTGGTAGAAAGATAATTTCTGAGCAATTCACACAAATTTGTTAGACTTGAAATTTTGCTTAGGACTTCAATTCGATGCTGCCCATGCCCCTGATCAGATGTTTTGCCCAGTAAGGAAAAATTAAGAATTAAGTATTTCTCAATCGCATCACGCCAACCACATCAATGCTCTTTCAGCACTAAATTTGCATTTAAACTAGAATTATGTAATGGGTTTAAATTAGTATCAGCCACATGCACCGGCATTATTAATGTCAGGAAGTCCAACCACCAATGTTCATTTTTTATTTTTAAATAACCAGTTTGAAAATTTGTGCCTGCTTATTGCACTGTGAGTATAGTTAATAATGAATGGATTGGAAAAATTGGGTGAGAAAAGTGTATAGAGCATGAACGAACATGAAAAGACATGATCTGGTAGGGATGAATGATCGAAACAAAATTGCACATATCGAATCAAGCAGCGTTTATATAGGTGACGAGGTGTGTTGTTAAAGATTCTCGTTGTTCTCTTGCGGTTTCTCTTGTCTCGGTCGCCTTGTTTACACCCGAGCGGCCCGATGGATCGAGGGAGCGTCGCGTTGTGTTGGTCGCCGCGAGATGGTATCGCTTTCCCAGACCATCTGCGCCTTCGCTAGGGAGGTCCCCCAACTCACTAACCGAACCACATCTGCCGCCGTTTCCTCGGTTTTGCTTAATTTCACTCGCAAATCCCAAAATTGAAGTTCATCAAGTATTTCATGGGGAGATAGCAATTGTCAATGCACAACAACCTTGACAGGCGACAGTTCGATCATACCTTCCATATTGCTCCATCAAAATCAACAAAATACAGTACGTGTACTTATACACTGATAGCCCAGAAAGCGTTAATCGGGATTGAGCAACAGTGATTTCAAAGCCAAGGCCAGCGTTCCTAATCGTCTGTTTTAATCCCCACTACCCCAGCGCCAAGACGTCATACAGCAATTTCCGTTTCATTAGTGACTGGTTTGACTTTGTAAAAATTGTTGAAGTTTGCTAAGCCATCGTCAGCATGTGACCGATTTTGGTAGAAAGTGCACCGCTCCAAATCCAGACAGGCGGCTTTATCATACTATACTAAGTACCAAACCTCGATTTCTTTGGATAATAATGAAGAGTTGAGAGTTAGAGGCAGAAAGCGCCATTACATGCAACATATCGTCTTGTAACTCAATAATTTACGAGATGAGTCCTTCAAATGATGTTTTCGGTTAGGGGCTGCAGAACAGGGGTTCCCCTGTTCCAAGCACCATTACGCCAGGTTGAACCAGATTTTTGATTACGAGCAGAAGAGTAAAATGGTAAAACTGGCTTGTTTCATTGACACAAGTTATTATTTATCATAATAAACCTGCGGTTGAGTTGCAATAGCGGAATCGGATATCCAACCATTCAAAGTAGTCTGGAGTAACGTAGCTCTGATAGAGGAAGTTCGATATCCTTTTGTCGTGACGTGGAACGAAACTGTTACAAGAGCGATGTTGGGTAATAAAACTCGATTCGGGTGCAAGACACGCAACAGTGATATATGTGCATGTCAACAGTAACGCTGAATCATTGGTGGCAATCAAAGAGGAATATGGCATACTGACAGCATGTGAATAGTGTGACTGTATGGATCATTGACTAACCATCCTGCCCTTCATCGAAGGACTGCACATGAATATTGTCTACACAGAAAAAGTACGATAATACGAAATTTTTAGATTTTCAGAATCTTTGAAATCACTATCTTTTTTTATATTGAAAATAATGAGCAGTTTTATTTGAATAATGTTATCTCAATTCTTCACTACACTAAATCATGTGGCTTGATCTTCTATGTGGCTAGTCTTTCCTCCAGGTGATCAACGTCAAGTAGACGTGCCGAGTGAGTGACGTGCCTTTGAAGCCTCTGCTGATGGGCTGTTGCAAATCGTCGTATTTCGGCTTGAATTTCCACTCCAAGACTTCATGTGGATGTATCAGGGAGCATTGGCGACGTTCCTGAGCACTTTGTTCTGACTTTTTTTGTATATTTTCTACGTTAGGTTTGGCTGCATAGCCCCAGAGCTGACTCCCATAAGTCCATACAGGCTTGAGGACTTGTTTAGAGAGCACACGTTTGCTTTCGACTGGCAAACCTGAGCGAAGTCCCATAAGCCAGTATAATTCCCTGGATTTGAGAAGTAATTCCCTCGCTCTTTTCCTTGATATGTGTCCCAAGTACTTTGCCTCATTGGAGTATGGGATGATTATGCCATTGAGGTCGGTATGTATTGAAGGTTCCACATGTGCAGACATGGTCTCATTCATTCTGATCGTCCATCGTTGTCTATTGGAGAGTGGTTTAGTTTAGCACAGGCCTAAGTACACTACCTTGTGGGACTCCTGCGCAGATATTCTTGAGCCCAGAATACTCTTCTTCATACTCTGGAGTGGCTGCTACTGATGTAGGATTTCAAAGTGTCTAGTAGGCAAATCACATTGGAGTTTGCACATCAAGCCATCATGCCAGACCTTATCAAACGCTTGTGTAACATCCAAGAACACACAGGCGCATACTTTATTGTTTTCTATTGCGTTGGTAATCCGATTGATCTGGTTGAATGGTTGAATGTTGTTCACGAAATCCAAACTGGTGATCAGGGATCAGATTTCGCTCTTCTATGACGATCTTCAGCCTTTTCAGCAATAAGTCTCAAAGTCTTATAGGGCAAATCAATATAACACGAATCATGAAAAGAAGAGGCGAATTGCCTCACATAAAACAACGAACGATTTTACAGTGAAATTACAGTTCTTCATCGTGACATCCTTTCTGAAGCCTACTAATTGTTCTTTTAAGGGAATGCGGTAGAAACTAATTTACACTTCACGGTACTAAACGCACCTATGGTAATATAAGCTACAGATATTATAACTTTAAGAAATAACATCGGCTCAAGGAGGAAAATGCGCTGAGTACCGTTAGTAGTAAAACGATATCGTGACCGCAGACGCCAGAACGCACCTGGTAGTTTTAGAAAATGATTAGACCATCCTATATTTGCAGGGAATGAGGGCGAAGAAATCAACTTGTTGGATGTAGTGGAAATCCAGTTTGGGGGAAAAAAGGCGAAAAGAGAAACACGTCGGAAGAAACGCTCCTGCGGCCACGACGATTACCTCCTGCCTCATTGCCCTTATTACTTCCAGGCTTCTTATGATTACTCTAATGAATATCGCAGGGAGATCCAGGACCTCCCCGTGCTTCTCGACACCGCAATATTTTTACTCGTCAATCGTTTGATTAGTGGTCACTTTTCTAGATTTCCGACATTCGGATTGAAGAGGCCTAGTGAGGCGAGACGTGCTGCTCCGGTGCGTGACAGAGGGTACAGACCTGACGGATTGGTAGCGGGAGGTAGCGAATCAAATCGTTCCCTTACCACCTCATTTGCCGCTGAAGAATAGAAGGACAACTGAACTGTTGTACTTGTCGGCATTTCGTACCGTTTCACTTTGCATAAACCTCGTGGAGGTTCTTCAGTAGCTTATGAGTCATAAGTTATGACCTACTACGAGCTCCTATAACCAACAGAAGATAACTCTAGACGGAATTGAGATAAAAGTTCAAATTTGCACCAAATAATCTGTCTTGGCAATTGAAAGGCTTAGTTCGGAGATGGGCAGAATCGAGCTAGTCAAAGGGGCGTTTTGGGGAGGTTTAGGGGTTTAATTACCCATCAATTTCCAAAATGAAACTGCCTGACAAGTGACACCGCAGTGTAAAGGTTTTTTAATTTTAATTTTGCAATCAGAATTGTGATATCTTATTCCGTTCTCAAGCCGGAACACTTTGAAGATGAAGAAACGTGGTTGAGATGTTCTTCACGGTTCATCTGCTCCAATCTGACAACGGAATGAGATATCGCAATGCAGACTTCACCATCGTGATCAGCGTTGAAAAATCTTTAAACTGAGGCGTTACTCGGCAAAAAAGAAAAAAAATTTGTTATAAAACCAGTAAAATAGAGAAATTTTAAATAAAACCAGTTATTTCTTCGAAAATTCGCTCTTATAGCCATGCTGCATGACTGGATTTTCTTGAATCCTGGCTTCCAATAGCCTTCGCGTTGTACAATCCTCTGAAGTTCTCGTGATTTTGGCATAGGCAAGTTTCTCTCTTGTGAACGTTTGGTGGAATATTCAGAAGGATCTTCATGCACAGAATGGTGCGTATGAGAACAGAGCTCAAAAACTGCGCGAAAGACTTTGCGGTCAGCAGTCAGCATTTTTGACATATTTTATAAAATAAATATAAACATAAATGTCTTTACTCTGGCACATAACTCGAAAAACGTTACACAAAAGCGTTACACGAAATCGTCACGAAAATTTCTGATGATTTTCGCTTACAACCGATTCGTTGCTACGGAACTTTATCTTCGCCAGTTATCATCGTACAAAAATCGTTCACCACTCGTTGGATAGCTCTCGATTCACCTAACCATATTACGTTACCCACTGCGGAGTGCGTGGCCGACAAGCTGCGGTATGAGCGTGATTGTTTAAATAATTGTTTACACAGGTGATCATTCTCAATAATTTATATTGTCTATATGAATGCAAGCTTCATAATTTATGATGAACCCTACAATTAAGTATAACAACAGTTGTTATAGCGTAGTTACTACGCTACTGGGGTAGGTGATGTAGCATTGTTCGAAGGTTCTTGAATCACTTCTTTAAAGACATAAAATGTTCCAATGTGTTGCAGACTCGTATGCAAGCATTTAATTCTCGACTGTATCAACAACAGGATGGAGTTGACATTCTTTTGACATTTTCATTTCTTTGCTTTGGCACATAAACTGAAACGGGAAAAATTTGTTTCCTTGATTCACCCTTTCCCTCAGATCACGTCAGAACACAAGCGACAGGCGGGCCACTACGTCAGAGCCTATGAAGCACGAGCTTATGACGTCAGACGGCTGGCAGGAGGCCAAATAGTACGTCAAAGCCTATGCCGTAAGAGCCTATGACGTCAGACGGCTGGCCGGAGGCCAACTAGTACGTCAGAGCCTATGACGTCTGACGGCTGGCCGGAGGGCAACTAGTACGTCAGAGCCTATGACGCACGAGCGTATGACGTCAGACGGCTGGCAGGAGGCCAACTGGTACGTCACAGCCTATGCCGTAAGAGCGTATGACGTCAGACGGCTGGCAGGAGGGCAACTAGTACGTCACAGCCTATGCCGTAAGAGCCTATGACGTCAGAGGGCTGGCTGGCTAGGTGATCGGGTTTTAATAAGCCTCTGGAATTCCGCGCATTCATTTTGCATTCATTTACATCTTCACGTTGAAAAATCCTTCATCTTGTCGCTAATTTTATTTTTCTGTTTTTAGCGAATTTTCGAAGAAAATGAAGCTTTTGTTCTCGGTCCAAAACCAGTAAAATAGAGACATTTTACATAGAACTAGTTATTTCATCGAAAATTCGCTCTTATAGCCATGCTGCATGACTGTGGATTTTTTTTCTTTGTTGTAATAAATTCCTTTGACGATCAACCAGGAGTACGAAGTCCCTGCTGATCCTCTGCATTTGAACCACCTTACTCTAAATGCTTACGATATCTCAGTTGTTTATCCGGAACACCCGTTAGATTCAAAGTTGAAGAACAACCCAGATTCCAATTATCGCTTTATCAATTGAGGCGGTGTGAATTGGGACGTCCGACAAAACAGTGCCTATGAGAACAGGAACGCATGCGTTGGGCCACATAAACTATTGAGAGTTCTTTTCACATTTACCTCCTCGAGTAGTGGATGTTGTTAAAACATTATGTTCTGATAATTAACTCGATATCTGAAAACCCTGTGCTGTGAATAATTATTATTCAATCATTTAGTTCAATCGTTTATTGAATTTATCTGCAGAAAGAAGATAGTAAACCGTTTTGTAGAAGAAGTAAGAATTGACAGTTTTTTTTAAAGCGATTTTGCTTTTTGCATATTTTTGATAAAACGCTTTTCGCACGCCTGAGGCGGGTTCACATGGAGCGGAAAGTACGGATCGCGTATTGCTCTGTCTTTGGTCAGCGTCGATGGTTGGGAGTTTACTTCCATGGCCTTGACCAATCACAGAGCAATACGCATTCCGTACTTTCTGCTCCATGAAAACCCGCCTTAACTCTTTTCGAACAGACGTTAATGTTCGAACTCAGCCTTAGTATGGATCTAGTGAGCAACCCCTCAAAATTTGGGAGGTATCACTATCTTGAAAATCGAGATATCCTGCCGAAAAGTTTGTTGCCATTGGACAATAAGGATGGGCTACGCCCTGGCAACTACTATCAACTACTATAATACTGTCGATGTTAGGGTTGGGGGGGGGGGAGTGCCATGACCCCATGAACCCCTCTTTGAATCCACCAATGCATTCAACATCTTTCAATTGATTTGTGCCGCCACTTTTGCGCATTGAGGCTTTTTATCATCTCCATTCTACCTAAACAACTAAATACAAACAAAAATATTCCGACTGATGATTGAGACTCGACATAACTTCATAATATGGCCGACAGGCACACACGGTACTCAGTATGGGAAATCTCACGTTGAATGCACGAAGAATTTGAAATAGAATCAGAGAAAACGAAACATGCGGGAGGAAGTTGGTCAATTGATTCCATCAATGGACCGTGTCCGCCCCTCGCGCAGTGGAAATTGAGTTCGATTCGAAGGAAAACCCGTCAATGGAGCGTGAACGAGTCTGCACTCAGCGCCTTCTGGGTGAAAATTATTCTCACGAACGAGTCACAAACTGCAACTCAACGATGGAAAGTGGGCGAAGATGAGCAGACGCCTAATGTTCAACGTCGTTTTCGAGGAGATGACCGTTTTCATTTCCTACGTGACAGCCATCTCCTCACTCGCGGTAATGGCAGTCATATAGTTGCAGTAATTGGCACTAACTACAATCCCAACTGAGTACCCCATTACAATAATCCATTGTAATGACGAGCTCAACATTCACTATCCAAAACCTTTTCACTTCAGTGATACAAATTGATACAATTCCTCTTCCATTTACTGAGGTACCTACCCTTATGGTGAATTTCACCACCTCGTTTTAAGGTTCGAGTTATCGCTAACTCTGAGTCAGCGAAAAAAAATGGGTTTCACCACTCCGATTTAGTCGTAATCCTAGGATTACCGAGGACGCTAACTCCTAGATTCTGACCCGTACTCATCCTCCTGTTAAGCGTTTAAACGTTTTTTGTTTCGTCTCTCTGTGTGTTGTCCGTTTTGTGTCGTCTGTTGTATTTACTTTCCTGTTTGCCGTTCGTTCTAATTACAAATTTTGGGGAATGACATACCGTCGACTTACATTCGAAGATAACGAAGAAATTCGGTTGTATCCTATCACTCGAGGAAATCTGCATCAATCATAAAACTCAGCACCTACACTCTTTCAGTCATCAGTATTTGTATGCAATCAGATGAATCTTGGCTTTAGCCTTGCGATAGCTCTACAAACTTGGTGAACAAATCGACAACAAAAAACGAACTGGTGTCCAGGTATCTGAGAGCCATGTACAGCTTGGATGCTGCAGGTATTGCTCTATTTTTGAAATCAGGAATTATCAATTCAGTTAAAGTCGTCTCTATAGAATCTGAGTAGGCATAGGTATCACAGTGTGATGAACTCACTATGATATTGGTCGGTAAAGGAGTTACATCACTTTATCCATGAAATCTACATCGTCGTAGAGTTCCAAATAACTGATCCTTTCTTTGAAAACTCGCGGGCTCCTTTATAAATTTACGATCACCCGCATTTCCTCCTCGTTATCTTCGAATGTACCTAAGTCGACAGTAGCCATTCCACCAATATCTCCTCTTCAGTTTTTGAAAAATTTAGGTTTCTTCTCTTTTCCATAATTTTTAGGCAATCAAATCACAACAGATACACAAACGACTTACGACAGATACAGACACAACAAATACACAAACAACTTACGACAGATACAGACACAACAGATACACAAACAACTTACGACAGATACAGACACAACAGATACACAAACAACTTACACGTCATACGACAGCGAACGAATAAATTATCCACCATCACTCATTTTATCACTTGTTTAGGTTTTTCTTATTTTTTATCGTTCAAAAAAATAATTTTTAGTCAAAATGGACTCGAGAGGTTCTGTGTATTCACTGTCGACAAGTGCCTTCTCTTAAGTAAGAAAAATCAAATTAAAGCACCTTGGATTGAGTAGTGAAAGCTAATGTGGACTGCACTGAACTGTTGTGACTATTATCAGGAAACCCAAAACGACAACCTGGTTAGATGCAGATTGGAGGACGAATACGGCACAAGCAGCTGTGACTCACCTGGAACAACAGAAAACAACTTTTAGAGTCGTGGACATGACGATTTCAGAGCATAAGTGGTGCATGATCATGTTCTTAAAGATTCCAATCATCCCGTGCAGGTGCAGTCTTATTAGTAGGCATCGTCAAGCACTGCGGTAATTTGAAAATAATCAAACTGTCATTGAATTCAACCTGAGATGAGAACGCTCAATCATCACATAATTTTGTGCAGAGTACGAATCCGTAGGTATATTTGGAAATGCAGAGAATTTGGTTTTGGACTGGGTTTTACTAGTTGCTGAATGTTGAGGAGGCTCTAAACTCATGCGAACTTGTTACTGTGGGGGTTGAAGCAGGTGATGGTCGAGGCCTTTTGTTGCGGCCTACGGCAGCTGCCCCCCCCCCCCCCGTGCAGACACTAATTGCACAAAGAAGGTATTGCAGTAGGGGTAACCAGATAATACGGACGGATAGGAAGTCTGTTGAAGGCTCCACGTTCCGCCACTCCTCTACTGTGGAAAGTAACTACTGTAAACAATCAGATTTGTTGATGAATTGGGAGATTCAACACACATACAGAACCTAACCGCAGCGAAAAGTTTTTTTTTATTATTCAAGAAAACAGAACACAATACATATAACAAACATATTTTACAGTCTAAGTACATAATGATAGTTCCAAAATTAAGGTGAATTTCTGAGCCTAAGGTCCTGTGACCCTTCCATGGTTAGCCTGCAGGCTCGTCTCTTCCTTGCTGTTTAGTAAGTAGTACAATAATTGTAGATGCATTAATTATTAATGCACCTGAAACGCTTATTTTAATTGGTATTAGTTGTTCACTGCAAAAAAATAGGTATGACATCTACTTTGAAGTACTCTAATAAGCGTAGTTACCCCAAAGCTACCTACTCTCTAATTATCCTAAATTAAACCAGTCTATAATTTTAATTTCATTATTTCCAAGTTCAAAATATTCAAGAAACAATTTTTTTAAATTTCCCTGTTGAATCAACAATGTTGATGATGATTCAGCCTGCTCAACTGTTCAAATAGTGATGGAGCCAGCCACGGAATTTGTCGAGTTTAGCTTTGGGTGGCACGTTGTCGTTGACGGTAGTTGACGGAATCAATCAATGCAATGTTGAATGGATCAATGAGTTAAGAAATCATTCTGAGATTGTGGTATTTGGAGGACATAATTGGCATTTGCTCGCGTCGGCTTAACCGCCGATTGCTTGGTAAATCAATTCAGATGTACATACAATACAGTTCTATGGATGTAAGTTATTCTAGGGGTGAGAACATCGAAGGTTTTGTACAGGGACCTATTAGAGAACCCTTAGGGGGCATTAGTTACTATTCTTAAAACTGAATTCATTGCTATGTTTATTTGATTAAAGTTGGATGCATAAGTACCGCCCCATACAAGATGCTATGTACATGAGCATACCATTTTAAGGTTTTCTCTCGTTAGCCAACTTCGTAGCATTAGAAAGTAATGCATGGATTTCCCGATTTGCTTGACCAATGCTGCTACATGATCCTTCCACTCAAGATGTTGATCTAAGTGCACTCCTAGATATATTATCGAATTCAGCCTTTCTATTTCCATTCAACTACATAAATTTCTTACTGCATCACAGTTTTCCTTGTGCACTTTGAGTTAAGAGACATTAGGAAGTCCTGTTTTATTTATTGAGAAGGTAATGTATTTAGTTTTCAAAAGGTTCATGGTGAGACTATATAATCTGCGACGTACGCTTTAAACCATCTAACTGCAGTTTTGTCAAGTCCAGGACCAATCTCGATGGTTCTTTTGAGTCAAATGCTTCAGTTAGATCAACAAATACCTTCTTCGTGAATTCCCGTTGTTATTTCCGTTACGAGGTTCACTAGCGCATCCTCTGTTCCCATGCGTTGTCTGAATCCGAATTGAATAGGAGATAAGCTACTATTTAATTAAAGATATTCGATTAGTTGCACCTTGGCTATTTTTTCAAAGTTTGAGCAATGCGATGTGAAATCTGGTCATTGATCTTGGCATTTGACGGATTTGGGCGTTTGCTAAGTTAAAACCCACAAGGAACCAGCACTGATTCAGCAGATTATCAATAATCTGAGCCCAAAAATTGTCGACCTTAAGCCTAAGTTCACAGATAAAATGTCTACCTTGAGGCCAAAGTTCACAGATACATATGAGTCGATGTTCTTGGTAACATCATGAATATGTCAATATGCGTCAGCAACACTGCCAGTGTGTTCAGCTTGTTTGGAGATCCCTTCGTTTCATCGTTGGTGGCCCGAAGTGGAGTGGACCAAACCAAAACAAAACCAAAGGAATCACGATTGCGTTGACGTCCCCACGTCTCCGTGCCACTACTGACCATTCAGCCGAGTTCATTGATTAGATTGAGCACGTAGGCCGTAAATCTGCCCGATCTCTTCGCGGAGGAGAGAAAGAAAATCCCCCACCGATTTCGAACTGGTTTTGACGCCTAGGCAGCCAGCGGGTCCGTTGTGCTTCCGTTCTTAGGGTCACCGAACCCCGCGGGAAACCTTGATCTTATTTCTTTCGATCCCTCAGTATGTGAAGAAAGTCCCATTTAACGGCCGACCAAGGGAATTTCTCCAAAGAAAGCTGCATCCTCAGCCATTTAAATCGGGAGACCATTTTGGATTGGAGCAGGTTTTCGGTCCAGAAGGGAGGAGACGCGTCACTACTTTCAAGTGTACCAGCCATAATAAGGAGTTTAGATTCTATGTGAGTGAAAGTACCTCGTGAGTTTGTTCATTGTTGAAGGGCCTCACAGGGGCCGGGATTCTTTAATAGGTCACCTTTGACTCTTCTATTTTCTAGCTCCTGCCTGGAAGATCTTCTATCCCTTTTCCCTTGACTTGATCGGAATCCCCCTCCAGAAGCTTTTTCTGCGTTTTTGTCTTTTAAGACACTACGGTTCCCAGCTGCAATAAAATTTAAAAAAATTACATCCACAATCCAGTATCTCTATCTATGGGCACCTGACGAGCTACGAACGTATCGTACCTGTAAATTATTTAATATGGCCACTATCGGGCATTGCAACTCCTAGTAGTTTTTATAACATTTTATAACATCCTTTTGCGATTTTCGAAAAAATCGACTTATCGACTCACAAGTAGGACAAATCCAGTCATGCAGCATGGCTATAAGAGCGCATTTCTGAAGAACTGTCTGGTTTTATGTAAAATGTCTCCACTTTACTGGTTTTAAAACAAATTGTGTCCCCTTTTTTTGCCGAGTAACATAGATTTATAGATTTTTCAACGCTAAACAAGATGGTGAAGTCAGAATGGCGATATCTCATTCCGATATCGCAATTCTGACTTCACCATCCTTGTTCAGCGTTAAAAAGTCTTTAAAGTGAGATGTCACCTGTCAGACTGTTTCATTTTTGGAATTTATGAGTAATTTTCCTCTAAATCCCCCTTTACGAACTTAGCCTTTCGATTGTCAAGACAGATTTTTTTTTGCAAGTTTGAACTTTTTATCTCAATACTATCGAGAGTTGTCGTCTGGAAGGACCCATACATAATCACACAGACATATGATTTTTGGTGTCTTTTGGCAGTGAATTCAGGATGGTCTGAACCTGATGTTGGTATAAAATGTTTTCGGAAATTCGAGTTTCCAAAATTTTGACCCGAGAACAGTAGCTTCCTTTTATTCGAAAATTCGCTAAAAGTGCAATTGATAACTGGTAACTACCAACGCACTGTTTATAAATATCAATTTTTTACACCCCAGTGCGAGTCCCCCGTATTACATGCATGATCTTTCTCTATCTCGCGTTCTTCCCACTCCATCCGGCGTCATTCTTGGTTATTATGGTGTGTTATCAATGGAATGATATTCTGATTCAAACATGAGAGACAAGAACAATCTTTTCATTAGTGAAGATTATGTGAGTAGGTTTCATTCAGTTTCAATAGCCGTTTCTGGACCATTGTCCACTCATCGACTCCAGTGCACCATGACTAGGGGGTCCGTGGCGAACTTCGAGTAAAATCAATACACAAATAAACGTAGAGTGAATAAATACAATTAAATCTGGATTTTCTGGTAGTCATCAAAATTAAACACCGAAGCCGTCCAAATGCTGAACCCAATTAAACCAGATATTTCTAATTTTTGCCAATTAAAACAATTTCATTCTTCCCATTAATCAAGTTGCCTCTATGTTCAAATCATTACTTTTAAATTTATTCTGTTTGATTACCTTCAATAGTTGTACCTACCTATCGATTCCGTTCTGTTCAATTGGATTTTTGTGTTGTAAATAAAGTTACGTTTGTAAATGAAATGTTTGTTTTCATAGTGATATTCCAACACTAATCTGCCCTGTTAAATAAAATATTAGTCCAAATGTCCAAAATGTTAGTCCAATGTTCACGAAAATGGGGGTTTTACGGAACCCTCCTATTTTGGACCTGGCCTTTTCGATGGTAAAGTCCAAATTTCAAAATTCGAACCGGAAGTGGGGGAAATGCTGACCATAAACATACGAAAATTGGTCAACGTTAGGGTAAAACGCCTCAACGACACTCAGTTAAGGTAAAACCCCTCAACTCCAGGATGAAAATGCCTCAAAACTAAGTCTTAGTAATTGTCGCGCTAGTGCTAGGGTAAAACGCCTCAACTCACCAAAATATTGAGATGAGGTGTTTTACCTACAAACATTTACATTATTTTGGGCGCGTTCCTAACAAAACATCCGTTTGATTCAATTGTTAACGTTAAGGTGCCTCACGAGCAGGTTGAGGCATTTTACTTAAACAAACAATCCCAAAACGGATGCTGGACATTTTAAAATCGCCTCAACCGCAATTAATCGATTATAAATCAACTAATTTGCGAGTTTTTTTCACCGTTGAATTGGTTGAAGTCATCAATATCTCACCAAAAAATGGAGTTCTTATAATGAGCTGCAGCCGACTTACATCAAAGATTTCAGTGAAATACTTTGACGCGAATTTCTGCAATGTATTGAACTTTGAGCTGAGGCGTTTTACTTTAAAGCATGATTTACACGAGTAGAGTAAATGGTAGAGTAGAGTCCTCTCCATTCTACCGACCACTCTACCGCCTACTCTACTCTACCGCGTCATCACCTTGGGTCGTTCACACGTCAGTAGATTGCGAGTCGCCGAGAGCTGCGTAGAGGTTGTTTTTTCAACTCAATTCTGTCGCTATCTGGTCTTTGAAAGGAAAAATGGCGAACAGAAACAGGAACATCAGAAAAGTGAGGAAAAGTTTATTGAACGTGTCGGGTTTGTTGGTGGATGAGTTGGAAGAGATGTTGAGGGAGGAGGAAAGGAGAGAAAAACTCTGCAAATTCTTGACACAACGGTTCATTATCTTCTTTGTACAGATCACCCTTCTGTCTAGATCACTAGGTCTAAATGTCTAGATCCTAAATGTTAGATTAATTATTATTATCAATTATCGCTAATTATTAACAATTTTATCAAGTACCTAGTGAAAATTATTATAATTTATTGTTAGGTATTAATAATTCGTATTTATTATTAATAATTATTATTATTAATTATGATTAATTAATACGATATAATTCTGGGGTTTTTAATACTACGTCGGTAATAATTTTTCTATAAAAGAAGTATGTACCTACCAACAAACATTCGAAATTACCTTCATTTCCGTAGCACGAAACGCACCTCAGAACAACAAACTCGACATCACTTAAGCCATATGATGTTCCAAAGAGCTTGTTAGTATGAAAATGGACCTGTATTTCAACAGTTTGATACACGATCGTGTTGTGAGGCACAATCTTTGAGCCCTCATTGTGAACGAACGGCTGGTCGTACAAAGCTGCGGATGGTCTTAAAAAATTCTACGGAACAAACTCTATCTAAATATGAAATAAAAAACATACCGTTCTATATGAATTTTTCGAGATATGAGATTTTCAAATTTTCAAAATTCGTTTTGAACCCCTTCCCCTTGACCTAGGGTTATGAAAAGTTTCGAGGACCATTGTGGGGTTGGTCGAAACCCATAAAAAAAATTTCGTAATTTTAACTCAACGCTAACTGGGCAAAGTGGCGCGGACGGCGGACGGCGTACGGCGGACGGCGTACGGCGGACGGACGGATTTTGGTTTATTATCTTCGATAATGAACCATTGGAATCGCCCAAAGAAAAAAAATTTTTAACCCCCCCTCAAAATTTGTTGGTTTACGTTTCAAGATACGTAGATTCAGAAAATCGAATAAAAAAAAATCCGTCCGTCCGCCGTACGCCGTACGCCGTCCGCCGTCCGCGCCACTTTGCCCAGTTAGCGTTGAGTTAAAATTACGAAATTTTTTTTATGGGTTTCGACCAACCCCACAATGGTCCTCGAAACTTTTCATAACCCTAGGTCAAGGGGAAGGGGTTCAAAACGAATTTTGAAATTTTGAAAATTTCATATCTCGAAAAATTCATATAGAACGGTATGTTTTTTATTTCATATTTAGATAGAGTTTGTTCCGTAGAATTTTTTAAGACCATCCGCAGCTTTGTACGACCAGCCGTTCGTTCACAATGAAGGCTCAAAGATTGTGCCTCACTACAGGATCGTGAATCAAACTGTTGAAATACAGGTCCATTTTCATACTAACAAGCTCTTTGGAACATCATATGGCTTAAGTGATGTCGAGTTTGTTGTTCTGAGGTGCGTTTCGTGCTACGGAAATGAAGG
This sequence comes from Stenodema calcarata, assembly GCA_963920205.1. Classification (NCBI taxonomy): domain Eukaryota; kingdom Metazoa; phylum Arthropoda; class Insecta; order Hemiptera; family Miridae; genus Stenodema; species Stenodema calcarata. Next base: position 3,827,640 of record OY986055.1, on the reverse strand, counting down.
TAATTTCGAATGTTTGTTGGTAGGTACTTCTTTTATAGAACAATTATTACCGACGTAGTATTAAGAACCCCAGAATTATATCGTATTAATTAATCATAATTAATAATTATTATTATTAATAGTAAATACGAATTATTAATACCTAACAATAAATTATAATAATTTTCACTAGGTACTTGATAAAATTGTTAATAATTAGTGATAATTGATAATAATAATTAATCTAACATTTAGGATCTAGACATTTAGACCTAGTGATCTAGACAGAAGGGTGATCTGTACAAAGAAGATAATGAACCGTTGTGTCAAGAATTTGCAGAGTTTTTTGGTTTATTATCTTCGATAATGAACCATTGGAATCGCCCAAAGAAAAAATTTTTTTAACCCCCCCTCAAAATTTGTTGGTTTACGTTTCAAGATACGTAGATTCAGAAAATCGAATAAAAAAAAATCCGTCCGTCCGCCGTACGCCGTACGCCGTACGCCGTCCGCCGTCCGCGCCACTTTGCCCAGTTAGCGTTGAGTTAAAATTACGAAATTTTTTTTTATGGGTTTCGACCAACCCCACAATGGTCCTCGAAACTTTTCATAACCCTAGGTCAAGGGGAAGGGGTTCAAAACGAATTTTGAAATTTTGAAAATTCCATATCTCGAAAAATTCATATAGAACGGTATGTTTTTTATTTCATATTCCGATAGAGTTTGTTCCGTAGAATTTTTTAAGACCATCCGCAGCTTTGTACGACCAGCCGTTCGTTCACAATGAGGGCTCAAAGATTGTGCCTCACAACCCGATCGTGAATCAAACTGTTGAAATACAGGTCCATTTTCATACTAACAAGCTCTTTGGAACATCATATGGCTTAAGTGATGTCGAGTTGGTTGTTCTGAGGTGCGTTTCGTGCTACGGAAATGAAGGTAATTTCGAATGTTTGTTGGTAGGTACTTCTTTTATAGAAAAATTATTACCGACGTAGTATTAAAAACCCCAGAATTATATCGTATTAATTAATCATAATTAATAATAATTATTATTATTAATAAATACGAATTATTAATACCTAACAATAAATTATAATTATTTTCACTAGGTACTTGATAAAATTGTTAATAATTAGTGATAATTGATAATAATAATTAATCTAACATTTAGGATCTAGACATTTAGACCTAGTGATCTAGACAGAAGGGTGATCTGTACAAAGAAGATAATGAACCGTTGTGTCAAGAATTTGCAGAGTTTTTTGGTTTATTATCTTCGATAATGAACCATTGGAATCGCCCAAAGAAAAAAAAATTTTAACCCCCCCTCAAAATTTGTTGGTTTACGTTTCAAGATACGTAGATTCAGAAAATCGAATAAAAAAAAATCCGTCCGTCCGCCGTACGCCGTCCGCCGTCCGCCGTCCGAGGCACTTTGCCCAGTTAGCGTTGAGTTAAAATTACGAAATTTGGTTTCTGGGTTTGGACCAGCCCCACAATGATCCACGAAACTTTTCATAACCCTAGGTCAAGGGGAAGGGGTTCAACACGAATTTTGAAATTTTGAAAATTCCATATCTCGAAAAATTCACATCAAACGGTATGTTTTTTATTTCATATTTAGATAGAGTTTGTTCCGTAGAATTTTTTAAGACCATCCGCAGCTTTGTACGACCAGCCGTTCGTTCACAATGACGGCTCAAAGATTGTGCCTCACAACCTGTTGAAATACAGGTCCATTTTCATACTAACAAGCTCTTTGGAACATCATATGGCTTAAGTGATGTCGAGTTGGTTGTTCTGAGGTGCGTTTCGTGCTACGGAAATGAAGGTAATTTCGAATGTTTGTTGGTAGGTACTTCTTTTATAGAAAAATTATTACCGACGTAGTATTAAAAACCCCAGAATTATATCGTATTAATTAATCATAATTAATACTAATTATTATTAATAATAAATACGAATTATCAATACCTAACAATAAATTATAATAATTTTCAGTAGGTACTTGATAAAATTGTTAATAATTAGTGATAATTGAGTATAATAATTAATCTAACATTTAGGATCTAGACATTTAGACCTAGTGATCTGGACAGAAGGGTGATCTGTACAAAGAAGATAATGAACCGTTGTGTCAAGAATTTGCAGAGTTTTTTTATTCGATTTTCTGAATCTACGTATCTTGAAACGTAAACCAACAAATTTTGAGGGGGGGTTAAAATTTTTTTTTCTTTGGGCGATTCCAATGGTTCATTATCGAAGATAATAAACCAAAAAGGGAGTGGGTGAGGAATTGGATCGGAGAGAAACCCACGGAGCATCAGCCACTCTGCTGAAAGAACTCTTGTTTGAAGACCCACAGGCTTTCAAACAGCTGCTGGAACTTGTTTCGCCCTTGATCCGACGTCAGGACACTGTAATGAGGGATGCTGTTAACAGTAGAGTCCAATTTCTGGTGGTGGGGGAGATGGTAGAGTAGAGTACTCTACTCTACCGTTTACTAGTCAGTAGAGTGAACTCTACTCTACTGAAAACATTTACACGAGTAGAGTGCAAGTAGGACACTCTACTCTACCGTTTACTCTACTCGTGTAAATTAGCCTTAACAGGGCAGTAATAATGAGGCATGGCGTGGCTAATTTACTAAACTTTTATTAACCACAAAATAAAATTTAGCGTCGTGTATCTAAATCTTAATACTTGAGTAAGAGGAGTCCGCAGTAGATATTTTTCCGTGAAATCCAGCAATCCAAAAAGTTTGGGTAGCCCTGCTCTACACCAACTTGTTACTTCTGAATATTGCAAGTTCTGACCGCAAGGAATTTTTTTCCGCATGTAAAACCCGTTTTGAAAAGCTTTGCATACACGTCAACTGCGGTACGATGAGATAAGAAGACACTACCAGGTCACTTGTCTATAAATATAAGCGCCACGGAGTCGGAACAAGGAGCAATTGCCCTCCATAGAATGTGGAACAGCGTGACAGTTGAATGATGGGTACCTTTCCGGCAGATAACTTGTCACTAAATTAGTTCGTCAACACGGTGCGTCAGAACTGAGAGATTTTATTGGTAGGTGACACCACCAACACACTTGAAGGGAATAAGGTGAACACGAGCGACGACATGTGACTCCGATCACAACATAAGACCTAACTATATCAACTTAACACTATAAAGTAGACGTCATTGACAGTGACATTGTAGAGAGTACTCTCCAAAATCAGGGTTTTAAATGAATGTCTACATGGCAAAAAATATCAGGGTGGTCACAACAATTATTATACACCTGATTTCTGATTTCACCATCGTGTTCAGCATTAAAAAAAAACTTGGCAGAATGTTTCATTTTAGGAATTTATGGGTAATTTTCCCCCTAAAACTCCCCAAAACCCCCCTTAGAGTGGCCCGATTCTGCTTATCAACGAACTGGGGCTTTTGATTGGCAGGACGGATTTGGTGCAAATTTGAACTTTTTATCTCAATTCTATCGAGAATTACTTATCGTCTGGAATATACTTATGCATGTGAGGTATTAATTATATATATTATATGATTTTAGGTGTTTTTTGGCAGTGAATTCAGGATGGTCTGGAACGGATGAAAATTTGGTATGAAACTTATTTCGGAAATTCGAGTTTTAAACATTTTGAACCGAGGACAATTTCGAAAATTTGCTAAAATAGCTCTAATTTTGTTGATAGCTGTAATTCAGTTGTAAGTTGCATCATAATATTATACCGGTGATGGTTTTAGACATGTACAGAAACGTAGTTGTGAAAACATTTAAGTAGATAATTTTATGGAACATGCCGGTTGGCTTCCTGATTGCGCCGATGAACTCATCAGTACATGTCTGCACGGGAAGATGAGATCCTTGTAACCGCCCTGATCTCCAGTTCAATTCAACCGATTTTGATTGTAGCAAATGTGCAATTTAGGATTTGTACAGACTTTTTAAAGGCATGATATTTATGTTGGCAGTCACTCTGTAATAATTATTATTCACAACTAGTTACGGTACAAGATTCACTTTATCGTTGCGAGGAAGCTGTAACGAGGTGTACAAGAAAGACGATTTCGGAGTTATCTCATTTTTATATTGCCTATCTAGACTAAGGGCCTCATCACAGTCGAAATTGAAATTTTGAGTTTGCCAAAACTTGGTTGGATGTTTTTGAAGCACCAGTACAATTTTGAACCATCAGTTTGTATTGGGCTTGGATTTTTACGATTTAGTACATTTTTGTTGATGACTGATCGGCTGATTGATTTCACACCAGAAAATCTACTAAATACGCTATACCGATGATGCCTCTCAATAGAGAACAGTGATTAATTAGACTTGAATTTGAATAAAGAAGAACTGTGGCCGAGCCATGTAAGGAGCCGGTAAGGGAAACGTTGTAACTTGACACGACAGAGCATGCGCCGTGGCTAACGTTAAATTTAGGCCTATGCCCGCCCTCTAATACAACGCGTCAACCAAGTGACGTCATTTTGCACTTTTACACAGGATCGGAGAGGAAGTGGGAATTCGAGGATGAGCTTCAACGTCACGGCGTCACGTTGTCGCGGAAACAGGTTGACGAATACCAAACAAACGTCAGGTAAACAAGTGGCTTCCGGACACGAAATCTCAAAGTAGAGAGAGAAACAAAACGACACTGAGATTACAACATAAATATCATGTCTACTCGATGTTTCAAAACCCCTCCTATGACATCGTAACGTTTCGAATTGTTACCAGGGGCGTCGCCTTGGGGGGGAGAATCTGGGAAAGAGAAAAGTTGGGAATTTCCTTGCCACGAGTTGAAACAGTTGTGAAATCACTGATACAAAAAAAAATATGTTTTTAATGAAATAAAATTAAAATATTTGCGAAAATCCATCAAAGATTAAAATTTGTTTGACTTGGGCAAATTAACTTTGTTTCTTAAACTTAACTAAACTTTGATTAAACGTCTAAGGCTATAACACACTAAAACACACTTATATTTTGTTGGAATTTTGTTTGGGAGAAATGTTGTTCCTTATTGGGCGTATGAGGCGTTTGCTACCAAAACCAGCTCATTCCATAATTTTCTGACATCTACTTTTTTGCATACTTCGTTGGTATTTTGAAAGGTTAGAGCTCATTACCTGTTGAAGGGATTTAGCTATAACCAGCTCATTCCAACCCAAAAGTAGTAGATCAAATCCAGCTCATTCCAAGCTTTTGCCATCTCCCACCAGGAGCTTTCTCTCCTTGCTTTCTGCATTTTATTTACAATGTTATTTTTCTTTGATAAAAATTTTAAAAAACGCTGTTCCATTTGGCATTGCAATTTATGACCTTTTCACATTGTACCAAAGTTAATGTCTCAACTGTGAAATTTCAGATCATTTGAAAAAGTTAAGTGGATTTCATTTATTTAAAACTCGTAAAGACACAAATACCAACTGGTAAACTGGAAAAAAAACCCAATTTCACACAACTTCATTGAACAAAAAAAACCGAAAAAAAAAACATGAAAAATCGTGTTTTTGCATCAAAATCTGCCCATTCCAACCTAATTAGTGTAATTACGTCCAAGGTAATGCACTTGCAATGAAAATGAAAAACGAATCAAATTCTAGGCGGTTATACCCACAATTGAAATTTTTTTTAAATAAAATTAGCTTTAGAACTCTGGACGTGAGAAGGTTTTTCTCTCTCCTGTAAAACTTCCAAAACTGGAATCGGCTGGTTTTGACAGCAAACGCCTCCCTCGTATGTTGGCTACACTGATCGTGTCCTGTGTTGATGATTCGTCTGCGAGTTTGGAAGTACAAGCGATGTAGCTCTTCAGTTGAATTTTTAGTGTTTACGATAAATTCAAAAATATTATACACGTAGGTAACTCACATTAACTATATTTTATACCTTTCTTCAGTAGTAGTTGAAGGTGGCTAACTGACAAGAGTACTTGCTAATAAGTACATTAAAATAACATTAAAGATACGTTTTGTGTACCTGTATTACCTTTAAAACGCATATCTAGGGACGCGGGAGCGTC